>CM053163.1:73371948-74099448 GCA_028571685.1 Heterohyrax brucei
GTGTTAGTCCGGAAGCTTCTCTGAACCTGTCCACCACGGGGACTCTGCCGGCGTTTGAAATCCTCCCAGCATCACAGCCACACACAGCCGCCTGATGGGTGAGTTAGCGTGTCACTGGCTAGTTCGCATTTGGGGGGATCTTTTATTATTATTTCCTTGAGGTAAACTTCACATACAGTGAACTGCTTGCATCTTTTCAGTGTACCATTAAGTGTTGATAAATGTCTAGACCTTCGTGTGCTAACCCCCGGTAAGTCATGTAATGTTATCACTGCACCAGAAACTTCCCCGTGTCCCTTCTAGGTCAACCCCAGACCCCAAGAGTTCCCTTTTGAAACGCAGGGTCAGGTGACCTGCAGACGGGACTTGCACCACTGTGGTTACTGTCCAGTGGAGTCATTCTACTGCTACCGATTGCCACAACTGCAAATGGTACTTTCTGGATGTAAAGACACAGTAACTTTATGACGGTGGAAATAAGACCAATATCTTAATCAGGAAATACTCTTTTTTTCCCTTTGAAGCCTACTGTTGACTCAGATCTCGGTAGGACCGCTCTGCGATCATACATCACACTTTCGCTAGAGTTTGACTGTCAGGCCAGACCACGCTGGCACGGCAGACGAGGCTGACTACTGCAAAGCCAGTGGCCCCAAGTGGCATTGTTTTTGTGGAAAACAGTCACTTGGTTTGAACCCAGAAACCCATGCCTTTGGCTGACTCTCAGGGTGTCTTTTTTTTGAAGTCAGGGGACTTATGTGCTTGGGCCTGTCACAGCTTTCTTAGACCCCAGTTTCCAAACATGAACAGTAACGTATTGGATTAAATGCCCTCCTCAGTTTCCCACCTGAATGGAAAACCCTGTCACCCTCTGAGGAAGGGCACTAGAGGGACATAAAAAGAAAAAATAATGTGTGCACCACATGGACTGCTTTTAAATAAAAAGTTCATAGACATTTTTTAGTCAAAAAATAAGAAATGTCACCGCAGTCTGGTAAGTCCCTGTGGCCTGGATGCTCTTTGGGCAGGCTTTGCACCAACAAACCCTAACTGAGCTTACCGCCGGAGTCCCTTCTGTCGGATCACTGTACACGGAAGCCTGCTTGAAGTATTCGTTCCCTTTTTATCTTGTTTATGCATCTGGAGCGGGGGTTTCTTTTGACAGGATTTGGGATGCAACTGTCAGAAATCTGTTTTCTACTGAGCGCCCCCCCGTCACTCCCTCTATTTATGGAGCAGCAACTGTCAGGAGCGGGATTATGTTCAGGCCCTTCTTTTAATAGCACGTGATCAATGTCTTTAGGAGCTTATGTAACGTACTGAGAGCCTGGGGTCTGCAGAGGACAGCAGAGTCCATGAAGCAGCTTTCCAGGCTTGGTGCGGCCCGGAGGCGTGTTCCTGAGTCGGGGCCGTGGGCGCTCGAGGTGGTAACTGACGGAAGCCGAAGCTGAAGCAGGCTTGGGAACGTGGGATGGCACCTCACCTCTGTTTCGTCTTCCTTGCTACCCTGCAAAAGGAACGTTGACAGCTGTCCCACCAGGGACCCATTTTCCTGGGAAGCTCCGGTTGCACAGTGGTTAGGCCCTTGGCTGCTAATCATAAGGGTGGCGTTTCCAAGCCACCAGCCGCTTCCTGACACCCTGTGGAGCGGCTTGCCACTCGGCTGTAGGGTGACCGTAAGTCAGAATCGACCCAAAGGCATGGGTTTAGTTTTGGCTTCTTCCCTTCCCTCGAATGTCCTCGGGGTTCAAGGAACTTCCTGTCGGTGTGGCTGTCCTGTGTGGATCGCTCAGTGAGGGTGGATTTGGGGGATTGTGGCGGACATTGTACCTTCTTTCTCCATCCCGTGCTCATTGAAGTGGCGCAGTGGTTAAGCTCTCACTGCTGACGACAGGTCAGCGGTGAGAGCCCGTCTGCTGCTCTGCAGGAGAGAAGTCCCAGCCGTCTGCGTCCAGTAAAGATCACGGCCTGGGGAACCCTAGGGGCAGTTCCGCTCTGTCCCATGGGGTCGCGAGGGGTCAAAACTCAACTCAGCAGCACTTAGCATCAAGAACGATGTTCATTTAGGAGGACGAGTTACCTGCCTGAGTCCTCGGCTTCCATCAGTGGACCGTCGTTCTCCGTCCCCGCCAGTGGGCAGGCCTCGAAAACCCTGCGCCTGTCGAGTGGCCAGCCTCTGTCCTTTGCCCAAGGGGAGAGAGCCTCCAGCGTCTATGGGGCACTTCTCCAGGGGACTTCCTACTTGAACGGGCACTGAAGTCCAAGCTTGTGGGGCCCTTAGGAGTGGGACCTTTCTGGCCACCTCCCCAGACCACTCACCAGGAAGCCTGAAGCCACACGTGTCCCCAAAGCTGAACTTGGATAACAAATGCTTTTCCTGCCTGAATCTTTCCAATAGTGAAGATGAAGCATATTTATGAACATAGGTTTCACTTTTCTTTCCCAGAAACAGGAAATCTATAATAAAATTAAAAATACATTACCGAATATTATGATTACAAGCTATCATCATTTCTTAACATAGTATTTGATCCAAAAACTTGTCAAACACATCAGTTCACTCCTCAGGCAAAAAGCACTTGCTCTGATCCAGCAGCGGTGTGATGAAGATTGTGTGGTTATTTGTTAGTAAGATGAAGCATTTTTGAATATATACATAAACTCAAACCCAGCCTGCCTCTGTGAGTCAATTCTGACTCATGGCAATGGCATTGAACAGAGTGGAACTACCCATAGAGTTTCTAAGAAGCTCCTGGTGGATTTGAACCACTGACCTGTTGTTTAAGAGCGATGACATTTAACCACTGTGCCGCCAGGGTTCCCAAACACACACAAACACACGCATGCACACACATGCGCACGCACGCACACGCACCCCCACCCCCACACACAGTTTGACAATTACGTCTGCGCACTTAGTTGTTCCATGTGCTACACACCTCATGGCTGAGCATCACTGTGGTCACCTTCGGAGTCCCATGCTCCCCAGGAAGCTGTGCACCAACACCAGCACCCAGTCCACCCTTCAAAGCAATTTGGGAATTCTTTCGGGCATGGCCATTGTGCACAGGGGCGAGTTCGCAAACTTAATTCTGTGTTTGTCTGTGAGGGAGTCTTTAGCCATTAAAGACTTCACTGTCCTGCGACGCCCTCCCTGCTCACCTGACCTCACCCCCATCACTTTTTTCTTTACCTGAAGATAAAGGAGATGTTGAAAGGAAGACATTGGGATGACATGAAGGGTAATACGGTGACAGTTCTGATGGCCATTCCAGAGGAGGAGTTCCCAAATTGCTTTGAAGGGTGGGCTGGGTGCTGGTGATGATGCACAGCTTCCCAGGGGTCTCTAGAGATGACTGCTGTGCGATGAGGTAGGTAGCAGTTTTCCTAGGATGAGTTCATGAAATTGTCAGACTTCCCACACACATACACATGTGTACAGATACTCAGTAACCTCACTTGATTTTTTTTGTTTTTGTAATTTGGTGCTTTAAATTCCGCCAAGTTCTTATGGAGCATCATTTTTATGTTCAAGGCTGTTTTATTACGGAACAAGACAAACTGCCTGTGACTACTGAGGAATGCGGGCAAGAAAATGTTACTGTTGTTGTTTTAATTTTCTGCTGTTAAATTAGCGTCGGAAGTTTCCAGGCCCCCTTGCCACTCTTTATGTATCTCAAGGTCCTTGGGGGCCCTGACGCATTTCAGAAACTGGCCCCCGTTCTCCTCCAGAAATAAGCAGGGTTAAATTCGTATTTCCTTAGACTGTTGTCCACACATCTGCCAGTCCCCTGTCACCGCCTCTGTGCAAGGACCCTACGCGCTGTATTGGGGTCTCATGGGGGGCACAAATGGCTGACATGCTCATCCACCCCAAGGTGCCTTAGAAGAAGGGTGCTTACCGATGTGCTGTGGGGGTGATGAGAGGGAGTGTCTGTGGGTGTGGCTCAGAGCATCTAGGCTTTCAAAACAACATGCAAATAGGAGTTTGATTCTCATGAAACGAATGAATTATATTGACTTTACTATAAAAACCCGCTGCCGTAGAGTCGGGTGCGACTCATAGAGACAGTACAGAGTAGAACTGCCCCACAGAGTTTACAAGGAGTGCCTGGTGGGTTTGAATTGCCAACCTTCTGGTTAGCAGACGTAACACTTAACCCACTAGTCACCAGGGTTTGCTGACTGTAAGGTGTATAATTACATAAATGATGTAATTTAGCACATATAACTAAAGCCACGTGCCGTCGAGTCGGATCTGACTCATGAGTCAGCATATATAACTATGTGCATATTTTATGCATATAGATATTGTTTCAGTGACTCTGTCCTAGTTTCCCATTTGTCTTAAAACAGGTATGAACCAACATGTGAGTGCAGATTCTAAAAAGTTACTGGAGGAGGCTTCTTGCAGCCCTCAGGTTGACCAACACTTGAGAAACACCCTTCGCCGTAGCCCTCAGAACGGATTGCTTCCCCCTCAGCCTGTAGAAAGTTCTAAAATGATCTGTAAGGCCTGTTGTTCTCAAGCGCCGGCTCAGCAGCGTCTGTGGGCAGGAGGGGCGATGCCGGCGGTGGGGGTGCTCGCTGTGACCCCGGTGTGCTCTGTCTCGCCCGCCCTTCCGTGAGGACGAGGCTGTTTCCACATCAGTTAACGGCCCTCGGGAGGCACCAGAAGGTCACAGCAGCCCCAGCCTGATCCCTCTCTTTGTGCCGCCCGTATAATTGGCTGATTGTGCCCGTGGTGGGCGCCCCCTCCCCCGCCGCTCGGCTCCGTGCGCGCCGCCCCGCCGCCGCTTTCTGGGGCGCAGGCGGCTGGGCTGGCTCCCGCTCGGGCGGTGCCACCGCGCAGGCTGATCGGGGCGCAGCACCCACCCGGATCGGCGGGCGCCCCGGCTTCCCGGGCGGGCTCCGCGCGTGGGGGGCCCGGGCCTGCCCCCTGCGGCCTCGGGGCGCGGTCGGGCGGGGGCCGGCGCCCTGGGGTGCGCTGCGATGGTGCACCAGGAGAGCTGCGCCCACCAGGTAGGAGGGCGCGGGGCGGCCTCGGGCCGGGGGCGGCCTGCAGCGTCGGGGACGGGGCCGCCCTGGGCGCCGGCCCTCGGCGCGGACCGCGTTCGGATTGTAACCAGTTTGCTGGAGAGGCCGGGGCAGCGACCGAGCTTTGTTGGACTTGAAAGCCTTGCAGAATCCACAGGGGTGGTCTGGTTTTGCACGTTCTGTCTGCCTCCACAGATAAGAGCGACTGTTTTGAACTGGAATTGAATTCAAGGATTCAGAGGAGAAAAATCGGGTGGGAATTTCACATAGATAACATTGAAAAACATGGTTTGGGCCCATCGCGTGGCGTGTGGGCGGCTTCCCTTCCAGCTTTTAGGATCTTCCTTTAGGAAATTATGTAAATGAAAGCAATAATTGATGATCTTAGACATTTTGAAAAACCCACCAGCAGGCGCATGGCATTTGAAGTTCCTCCTGTGTCTGTCTTTCTGAACTTATTTTTACCAATAAGTGATTTAAATAGTGAGGTAAATGAGAATTATTTTCCATAAAAAAGAATCCACATGGAAAATTTTTAGTAATGCATGTTGACCCGTGTGCTGATTGGGTGTCCGGAGTTATGGATGACATGCTGAGACCATTTCAGAGGATGAATTCAGAGTGTGAGGGCTCCTTGGTGCAGGCTGGGCTGGGGGAGCCGCCTTGAGAGCATCCTTGTGGTCAGCAGAGGCAGAAGCGGGCTTAGGTAGCCACTCTAGCAACAGGGCTGGGTGGTGCCTATCCGGCTGTTTTTCAGGTTCTCTGACTTAACAATACCTCTTCCTGTGCGAGGTAGGCTGCCTTTCTCAGAGGGTCAGATTTCACAGGGATTGGGTAGCAATTTCCCAAGACCCAGGGCCGTGTTTCTTGGCTAAGAAGAGTGCCTGTAAAATATATGTACGTGCTTTTTCTCCTTAAAATTGGGATTTTGTAAATGATGGTTTATTTTACAGTATTTTCATTTTATAGTCTATTTAATTCTGTGGGCCCTAAATATCCAGATCTGTGTTCATAGTGGTTCCTTCCATGAGAAAGTGGCCCAGAAGCCGAGGAAACACCCAGAACTTCGCTTCCATACGATACAGAGCTTGGGGCGGGGCATGCCAGACGTCTAATCTGTGTCTGGCAGGGTTCCAGGGGATTACATTACTACGATAATTAAAATAATTTTTTCTTCTCCCTTTTCAGAGGAGATATGTCATCTATTTTCTGAGAGGCAAACTAACGTCAGATTATTCTGTATATTTTTTCATTCAGTTGGACAGGAACTCACTTTTAGATTTAAGAAAAAAAAATGGCCCTATGTCGACCATTTCATCGAAGGAGGAGAAGCTGAGGTAGCCCACTGATTCTTCCAAAGGGTGACAAATTGATTTTATTTTACATGAACGAGTCACTGTGTGTTTAACAATCATGAAGTATTTATTGCTTCTTTTCACAATAAATTAAACGTATGAGGCAGACAGTAATGGTAGATTCTGCATCTCTGTGGGATTCAGAGTGGAGTTTTCTGCACTTGTGTCCGCTCTTTTGAGACCCTCCACCGTTATATGCAGCTCGGCAGAAACAAAGGCATTTAGCTTGCCGTCAGGTCTGAAACCTGTTGAGAACCCTGAGCTGCACCCCAGGCCCTTGAGCGTAGACAGGATGGTTTCTCAGAGTCCTTGGCTTGATGTTGCCATCGTCACATGGAGACAGTTTTGTGTCTGTTGGGAAACTTCTTTGGATGAAGATTTTTGTGGTTGGTAATGCATTGGTGAAAGCAAATCTCGCCTGCATTTTTAGTGGGTAGATGGAATTTATTTGGAGGGGCTGATTCCTTTCTTCCAATAAATGATATAATCCAGGTTTCTAAAGGGGAGTTCACAAGTGGGGTGTCAGGGGCCGTTCCCCTCAAAGTCATATGCACTCTGTCTAGATGTGTATTGCTATTACTGTTTTTATTGTTGTCATCATATAGCAGTGGTGACCTCCGAACTGGTCTCCCTGCTCTTGGCCCCGCCTCCCTCTTCTCAGGATGGGGTCCAGAGTCATTGATCCTTAAACTTTAGTCAGATTATCTCAGACATCTCAGAATTTTTCACAAGTGGGTGACCCTATTCATGGTAAAGACCCGTGACTTTACGCGGCCCTGGGGCCTGTGTCGCCTGGCCTGTTGCCTCTAGGACTGCGCTCTGTCCACGTCCCACTTCCTTCTCTCGGCCCTGCTATCCTGGCAGGGCCTTCTGCCTGGCGTGCAGTTCCCCAGACACCTGCGTGTAGGGTTGTTGGTCTTAGCAAATGATCTGCAGTGTTTGGTACCTATTCATGTGAAAACAAGGAAACCCCAACTCAGCTGAGCCTCCTGTGTTCTGGAGCCCTGGTGGCAGGGGGGTTAGGGGCTCAGCTGCTCACCGTCAGGGTCAGCCGTTGGAACCCATCCGCAGTTCTCTGGGGACCCCGGGGGGCAGTTCTGCTCTATCCTCTAGGGTTGCGACAGTTTTTTATCCTGTATTTTATCTGGCAGCTCTGCCCCCATCTTTCACTTTCTTCTGTCACGTCTTTGCTCCCGTGTCACCTTCCTGAGAACCTCCAGCTCCCCAGTTCTACCCCAGTATTTCTCTCACACTTCTCAGTGGACTGCTGCACTCAGCGTTCATCACTGTAGCACAGGGGTCCCGGCGCAGCGTGAATGCATGCATGGTTATGCGCTCAACTGCCAGCTGGAGAGTGGCAGCTGAAATCCTCCCAGGGGCACCTCGGAAGGCAGGCCTGGCCGTCTGCTCCTGAGAGGTCACAGCTGGTCGCTCTGTGGAGCAGTCCTGCTCTGCACACACGAGGTCACCGTAAGTCAGAATCAACTGCAACAACAAGTCATACAATGTATTTTACTTATTTGACCTGTTTTCCATCCCCTCGCTACAACGGTGACACCCTGAGGACAGGGGAGCCGTTTTCCTCTGCTCCCTCAGCACTTGGATACGCCCGTTACACATCAACTTGACTAAGAGGAAGGGAATGAGAGCCGTATGACCGTAGCTGGAGGTCTGGGGATTGGATAGCCACACGACGACTTTGGGTCCCACTCTGTCCCCAGGCCTTCTTTCGTTAACCTGCACTGTTACCTTAATCTGTGGGTCACCTGACTAGCTCCTCATTAGTGTTTTCATCTGTAAAATGGGATCTTCCCAGCTAACATTCTGACATGAGAGTTGGCAGGTCCCTTGCCAGAGGTCACTTTTCAATGTGTCCTAGTCACCTAGTGCTGCTGTAACAGAAATATCACAAGTGGATGGCTTTAACAAAGAGACATTCATTCTGTCACAGTCTAGGAGACTAGAAGTCCAAAGTTAGGGGCCAGCCCCAGGGGTCAACTTTCTTTCTATGTTGCCTCTGGAGGAAGGTCCTTGTCGTCAGGCTTCCCCCGTCTAGGGGCTTCTCAGAGCAGGGACCCCAGGTCCAAATGATGGCTCTGCTCCTCGGTCTTGTTTCTTGGTGGTGTGAGGTCCCCTGTCTCTCTGCCAGCATCTCCCTTATGTATGTCAGAGGAGATGGACTGAGACAGTATCTGATCCTGTAGGTTGAGTCCTGCCTTGTTAATTGGATGGCACTAACCTTGACTCATTAACCTCTTAACCTCGTGAAGGCGGTGTTTACAACACACAGGGTGTCACCTTGGATGAGGCAACCGTGGACAGTCACACTGCACTGGGAATCGCGACCCAGCCAAGGTCAAGGCAACACCTATTTTGGGGGGACACAGTTCAATCCATAACACCATAAAGAAGTCAGCCATCCATGGAACAGCAGCCACCGCCCCTGCTGCTGCGGGTGGTGCACCCGGCTGCCGTTCCAAAGGCCCCAGGGTAAAGTCCACCAGGAGAGAAGCCCGGTGCACCACCACCCAAGAGTCAGCTGCAGCATCCCTGGGGAGCAGTTCTGCTCTGAGACACACAGAGTCCCAGGAGTCAGAACCGACTCAGCAAGGCCTGGTTCCCGTGCCCCCGCTGTTTCCCCTGCACCTATGGGACTGCGAGGGCGGGGAGCATCCGAGGAGAACCGCGGGTCACCTCCTCTCCCAGTCATTTGACATCAGTGTGCAGGAAGCCAAATGAATTTTGTGTCTCCATTTCCAAGTCACAGACAGTGTAGGGAGGAGAGTCCCCGGCCACCAAGGCCCTGAGAGCACCCCATGTCCCGTGTCATGTGGCCGCGCTGAGCTCCGAGCAGCTGAGGCTGGGGGAGCCCTCAGCAAGGAACCCCCGGCTCCATCCGGGGTGCCCTTGTGTTTTGTTGCTGAAGGTTCTGTGGTTGTCAACGTCTTGAACCCTGTCCTCCCTCCCAGAGTCACAGCGGTGACGTGGGTACTGAGGCTCATGTTGTTGCTTTCTGTGGCCACCACGTTAAAGGACAGAGCCTTCAACCTCCATTTCCCTGTCTTGGGAGAGCGCCAATCTCTTTGGGAAAGAATTCTGCCCACGGACCCAGCCTGGCGGCTCTCAGAAGGCCGGGTACTCCTAAACCATCTGTGATAGAAAGTTGAGAAATAGGGACCATCTGCAAGCACTAGCTGAGGCCAAGGGTCCGCTTGGCTCAGAAGTCCCCAGATATTTCGTAGCCCTTTTCCTGCACTGGTGCTTTGGGAGGGGGTGCACGACAACGCGACATGCCTTCATGCCTCTCCGGCTGTCTCTTAAATTCCTCTGTGTCTGCTCAGACAGCAGTGACACACTCACCATCCCAGCTTCTGCGGGAACGGGAATGCAGAGAAAAAAGTCAGGCGGTGTGCACAGGACTGGCATCCCTTCCCTTCCTCAGGAGCAGAGTCTCGTCCTCAAACGTGGTCGGAGGCCTGGCACACCTCCCCGGTTCCCGAGCGTGGGCCCCAGGCCCCGCCCGCTGCCGCCTTGCCGTCAGGCCCTTTCCTCTGCCACGGGCGCTGTGCCTCAGCCTGGAATGCCTGCCACCCACCCACCACCCACTTCCACCTGTTGCAGGCTGCGAGCCACACTCTCAGCTCAAATGCCACCTCCTCCGGGGAACGCTCCCCCTCCTTGTCACCCGCCCCCCCGCAGTCACTGCTTCTCCTCAGCGCCCTCAGTTTTTCTTCCTGTGAGAACTCGTGTCCAGCGGGCTACCTACAAGTGGGCCTCCCCGTCAGACAACGGGATCCTTAAAGACAAGGACCTCGTTTTAGCTCTGCAGGCCCCGTCCTGCACCTGTGGTGTGTGGGGGGTCTGTGTTTGCGGGGTTGAAGTGCATTTTCTGTGATTGGTGCTGTCCTGAGTCCCTGGGATGAGGGGCCCCAGTCGAATTCCAGAGTGCAGCTTCAGGGGCGAGCAGGGAAGTTGACCCCAGGAGCTTGTCTATGTGCCTTGTGACGTGTGTTTCACAAACATCCCAGGGCACTAGGTAGATGAGACTGGTGTCCCTGCTGAGACAATGCCTTTGGAGAGTAACTTCCGTTCCTGCTCCTTACCTGGAGACCTTTCCCGAGGTAGAACTGAGGGCCTGTCCCATGTGCTTTGGGACATACCTGCGGCCTGTTGAGGCAAGTGCTTTCCCCATGTCTGCCTTTCTTAGTATACGGAATTTTGCCATAAATCTGTGTCATCTAGAGGGGTGACTCTACTGCCCCTTGAAATAGCAAGTTTTACTCAGGCAGCATGCTGCAGCCAGCTAAAGTGCCCTACTGGCCTGGAAATGACAGGGAGCATGGCATGGGTCTCCTGTCACAACACTGGGGCGCATTTCAGTTGGAGTCATAGCACCGTCAGTGTGTCCCTGAGGTCTTCCTGGAGGAAGTGGTGAACCGGCCTCGGAGCCTAGATTCTAGTGGGTTGTGGGCTGGGCAGCAGAGCAGAGGAAACGTAGTCCCCTCCCGTGGACACAGGCCAGCCAGCGAGGGCTGTCCTCCCAACCCCTTCTTCCTGAAGGAGAAAACGAGGGATCAGATTGGGGTTCATTTCAGATCCCCCAAAATTTAAGCCTGTTTTCACCCACCACAGGGAAAGACGTTGACAAGAGCGTTTAAGTACACGACTTGATCCAGGATTGTAAATGTAATTTCTTTAAAACATTTTTTTGTGGGAAAAATTTGTTTTCCCCGTAGTTGATAGTTTCAAGCGATCTTTGGTCTTCATTGGCTTGCCTGGTTAGCGTACGCCTGTGTTATGCCCTGCTGAAACACAGTTTTGTTTTTTGTTTTCTTGCGGAGATAGTGATGTCCTTATGACCTTGAAACCTCAGAAAATAATTCTAGCTATAAATTCAACTGCATTTTTACTTTCACCAAGATACCTGAAAATAAAATGTAATACAGTGTCAAATGCCCTAGATTAAATGTTTTTCTCAGGTGTTAATTATAAATCTAATTAAAACATAAACTTAGGACAAGCTTATTAATCCTAAGTAAAGTAGCACTTGGGTCCTCAGATGTCATGATTGAGACCTCAAGGCCTAGTATTTTCTTCTGGAAAAGGGTTACTGATGGGAGATGAGAAAGGACGTGAACAGCAGTGGGGACACACGCCCCTGAATCGAGGCGCTTGGCAGAGGAGGCCCCGGCATTCATGTACGTGCTTAAAGTGTTGGCGGTCAACGTACCCCACTTAGATACGTGTATTCTCTGTGCCAAAGAAAAGCATGACATTTTCAGGTATTCACCTGTACGCTAGACAGAAAAAATCAGAAACTACTGAACTTCCTGAAAAGGAAAGTAATTTGACAAAATTGCCTGGATTCAGAAGAAAACAACCATCGAGAGGCAAGAGAGAGCTGTGAGCAGGGAGCGAGGGCTCGGAGTCCGGAAGCCAGATGAGGCCGTCGGACCGGCCCGGGCGGCTGCTCGGGGCTGGACAGCGTCCACCGCTGCTGGCCGGGGGCCGTCGGTTGGGCCGGCAGCTTACAGCCCTGGGCCTCGGGCTTTCTCTGGGAAAAGGCTTGGCACTCTGTCCCCTCCCGACACTCACCCTTCTGTACCTCTCACTTCTAATGCCATTATTGTACGTTTCTAACCTCCACTGAAAAGCGTTTTAAAGATCACCTGCCTGTTTTCAGGGCATTCAAGCTGTCAGAATGCCTGTTGGAAAGCACATTGGATGTGGCTGATCTCAGAGCTAAAGGAAAAAGTCATTGTGTGGGGAGACAGGTTGGGAGCCAGCTGTGCTGGGTGTGGTGTCGGGAGGCTGGGCTGGAGGAGGTGTGGGAGACGGAAGGGTTAACTGGGATGGAAGCGTTTCCCCCAGGAACAGGGAATGTCACAGTGTCAGTGAGGTCCCAGGGACGTGGTCAGTGTTCTCTAAGTCAGTCCGTGGCTACCAGCCCTGGATAATGATCATTGAAAAGCTTTGGCTCCTGTGACCAGCGCCTCCTTTTAAGTCAGATCATGGCTTTCCGAGAAGCCAAAGCTCTGCGTTCTCCTCCTTGGTTTTTAGGGCAGGAGCTGCCTCTCTGAGCTGCTGCGTGTGCATTTTCTCGGGGTGAGCGTGTTAGTACCTGGACCCACCCTGCAACAGGGGGGTTCCATTCAGGGAGGGCAGCAGCAGAGAAGGGAGCCACAGAGAGTTCCCTCTGGCAAGGCGCGGCTGGTCCCGGGTTTGCCTGTGGGTGGCATCAGGTGCTGCTGAGTGGGTTCTGAGCCATAGCAACCCCGTGTGACAAAGCAGAACTGTCACATAGGGTTTGATGTGACCTTCATGGAGCTGGCTGGTGGGCTCAGACTGTCCGCCTTTTGCCCAGCACCTAAGCACTTACCCACTGTACTACCCGGGCTGCCACCAAACCCCCAAATGTTGCATGCAGTCCAAGTCTCTTCCAAAATGGTATTTTGTTTTATGTTTCCCCTTTCTGGATCTCTGTGGACCTCTGGGAAGTGAAACTGCTTCCAGGGTTCATCCCGAGAATTCTCAGTGGGTCCTGCCCTACACCCAGAAACAGGGTCTGAAATACAACTCATGAATCATAGTGAAGCTTTTTTCAAGTCTTCTAGAGCAGTGGTTCTCAGAATTTCACAGGCACTTGAAAATCCTGGGGATCTTTTAAAAAGTGCAGTTTCTGATACAGTAGACTGGGGTGAAACCTGGGAGATTACATTTCTAAATAAGCCCCTGGGCAATGCAATACCTGATTAGATACTCTGGGGTGGCAAAATTTGAGAGACCTTCAAAGCACAAGACCCGTGAATAAACTGCCCACGTGGTAGGGAAGTGCCAGGTGTTTTAAGCTGGTGCGAGCTGTCCTGATAGCACCCAGCCACTATCAGGACGAGCTGGGCTGTGAGCTGTGTGTCCTGACAGCCTCCTAGGGAAGGTGCAGGATACCTGCCCTGCCCGGCCCACTGCAGTGTCCCTGTTTCAGGAGGAGACAGACACCTGACACTTGTCTCTCCAGAGTGCTTGTTACCATAGCTTGTGACTAGAAGGGAGGAGGGAGAATTAGAGAATCCCTTTCTCACACGGTAGTAGTGACCCATGTTGCTGCGTAGCTGGGATTTTAC
This sequence comes from Heterohyrax brucei, assembly GCA_028571685.1. NCBI lineage: Eukaryota > Metazoa > Chordata > Mammalia > Hyracoidea > Procaviidae > Heterohyrax > Heterohyrax brucei. The sequence goes on from CM053163.1 coordinate 73,385,462, forward strand.
ATCTTGTGTTTTGAGGGGTGCGTCTCCTGAAAGAGGAGCCTGGTGGCACCGTGGTTTGGTTTTTGGTTGGTGACCCCTGAGAGAAGATGTGTCTCATGTATTATTGATGCATGTGTGTCCATACCAAACCTAACCGGACCTACTGCCATGAAGTCGATTCTGACTCATAGCGACCCTACCGGACAGAGTAGAACTTTCCCGTAGAGTTCCCGAGGAGCACCGGCAGATTTGAACTGCCCACCTTCTGCTCAGCAGCTGTAGCACTTAACTACTACACCGCTAGGGTTTCCGTGTACCTATATGGATGTTTGCAGTTGTCATAGAACACACTGATGGCCCCGGGGATGAGATCTCAACTGCTAACGGAAGTGTTGGCCGTTTAAATCCACCGCCCACACCTGGAACCCTTCTGGATCAGTTCTGCCCTGTCTCGTGTGGTCGCTATGAGTCGGAGTGGACTCGACCACTGCAGATGCTTGTAGTTGATGTATTATTAGTGCACGCATGTTATTTTTATACATCTACACTTGTCTGTCCAGGCAATCCCCAGGTTCAGGGTGAGGTCCGTTCTTCAGTGTGTCTGTTAGGAATGTGCAGGTGACTGAGCATGGGTTCCCTCCGGTCTCGGCCTTACTTAGTGCCAGGAAAAGCCAGCACCCTCTCAGTGCTTTGATGGCCGCACACACACAGGTGAAGGGGACGACACTTTTGTTCAGTCATTTCAAACAGAGGGCGGATTTACAAAATATGAAATGGAACCGAAAACCAAACCCGTTGCCCTGGAGTCAATTCTGACTCATAGCAGAACTAGAGGACAGAGCAGAGCTGCCGCATGGGGTCTCCAGGGAGCGCCAGGGGGATTTGAACTGTGGATGTTTGGGTCAGCAGCAGGAGCACATCACTACCGTGCCGCCAGGGCTTCTAACTTTAAATCAAAGAGATCCATAGTTGTGCCCTTTCGGAAAAAGTGATCCTGCAGAATGCAGAAGTTATTGAACAATATTATCAACATCACGTGCCAGTGAAATTTTTCTGATGATAATTCAAAAGTGCTTGCAGCAGTGCATTGGCAGGGAATTGCCAGAAATTCCACCCAGGTTCAGAAGAGGATGCGGAATGATGAATATCGTGGCTGATGTCAGGTGGATCTTGGCTGAAAGCAGGGAATACCAGAACGATGTTTACCTGTGTGTCATTGACTATACAAAGACTCAGCTGTGTAGATCACAGCAAATTATGATAACGTTGCAAAGAATGGGAATTCAGAACACTCAGTTGTCACCTTAAAGACTAAAGTGCCTAACCTCAGCTGTGGTATTTTCAGTTGCATCATATGCTTTTGAAAGCTGGACAGTGAACAAAGAAGACAGAAGAGGGATTGACGCCTTTGCATTGTGGTGTTGGAGAAGAATGTTCAATTTACCATGCACTGCCAAAAAAACAAACAGGTCTGTTCTGGAAGAAGTCCAACCAGAGTGCTCCTTGAAGCAAAGATGGCAAAACTACGTCTTACATACTTTGGACGTGTCAGGAAGGATCAGTCCCTGGAGGGCATCATGCCTGGTAGAGTGAAGAGTCAGCAAAAAAGAGGAAGACCCTCCATAAGATGGATTGGCACAGTGGCTCCAACGATGGGCTTAAACATAAGGATGATGGTGGAGGTGGCTTGTGGCCAGGCAGGGTTTGGTTTGTTATGCATGGCGTCGCTGTGAGTTGGACCTGACTCAGCGGCAGCCAACAGCAACAACAGCAATTGTTCTGAAGAACCTACACATAGACCAGGAGCAGTCCCTCAAACAACGCGGGGGATACTACGAGGTTTAAAATTAGAAATGAGTTGTTTCCTTTCACCTGACTGAGTCTGCAGGCTGAGCAGAGTCCAAGAAACTGGACTGTCGAAAGAAGAAGGTGGCATCAGGATTGGAGGACGACTCATTAACAACCTGCATTATGTAGATGACACAACCTTGTTTGCTGAAAGTGAAGAGAATTTGAAACCCTCACTGGTGAAAATCAAAGGCCACAGCCTTTGATAAGGATTGAGCTCAACATCAAGAAAATAACAATCCTTATAACCAGCCCAACAAGAAACATTATTATAAATGGAGAAAATGGTGAAGTGGCCAAGGATTTCATTTTATTTGGATCCACAAGCAACACTCACGGAAGCAACAGTCAAGAAATCCAAAGACATGTTACACGGGGCAGATCGGCTGCAAAGGACCTCTTCAGAGTGCTGAAAAGCAAAGATGTGGCTTTAAGGACTACGGCACGCTTGACCCAAGCCATGATGTTTTCAGTTGCCTCCTGTGCGTACAAAAACCAGACAGTGAGTAAGGGAGATCAAAGCAGCTTACATCTTAGAAGGACGGTGTTGGCAGAGAATGCTGAATGTGCCATGGGATGCCAGAAGAAGGCCCCAGTCTGTCGGGGAGGGCACACTGCCCGAGAGCTCCTAGGATGCGAGATGGGAAGACTTCATCTCGTGTACTTTGGACACGTTTTCAAGAGGGGCCACTCCCTGGAGAAGGACATCATGCTTGGGAAAAGACAGGGTCAGCGAAAAAGAGGAAGACCCTCCACGAGACGGACTGACACAGTGGCTGCAGCGGTGGGCTCCAGCGTGGCAGGGTTATAAGGGTGGCAGGGCACCCAGCATCCATGGAGCTGCTGTGAGCCAGAGCTGACTCGAGGACACCTGTCAACAGGAGAAAGTGTGCCTTGTCCGTAAGTCAGACGTTGGTGACTGCGGGACTCACTGACTGTACTTAATGTGAAGAGTTTATTCTTTTCCATTTTAACTGTATTTTCAGGCCTGACCTGTTAAAGTTTTAGCACTTAAGTTTTATACTCCTCACTAAGTCTCGTACTCTCGAGACATTTCAGTACTGACTGTGTGGTTTGCGGGTAGTGGATCAGGATGCTAATCCCAGAGGCTGAAACCGAGGAGCTGGCTGACCCCTGAGTGCACCAGGCTCAGGAGCCACACAGCCACTGTGCCGGGAACAGAACGCTGTTTTGCCGTCGTGGGTGAACGTTCTTCATGCCCTCAGACACCTGCGAGCTCTGCAAAGCCCTGGGCTTCTGTCTACCCAGCGTCCCTAAAGGGTGGCGGTGCTGGAAAGCCGAGGGTGGCGGGGGGCAGCCACAGGCGTGGTCGCCGCCCTCCGTCAAGCCCAGTGGACTCATTGTCTGATTTTGAACACACGTGGTTTCCACAGATGTTGATTGCAAAGCACTGATAGAGAACTGTCGGTGTTTCCTCGTGGACAGCATTTAAGGGAAGCACTTTAAGCAGTCTGCATGTTTTTCCTCGGCTCATGTATTCACTTAGCACCCCTTGGTCAGTCACTTGTCCCGTGCCCGGCTGTGCTCTAGATGGTGCTGGGAAAACAAATTGAGTAGACAGAAATTCCTGTCCTTTTGGAAAAGCCAGAGAGGCTTGGAACCACGCTGCCTGGGGGGAAGAAGGCAGAGCAGCTCCCTGAGTTCATGGGAAGCCAGTCAGGTCACTGCCGCCACTGAAAGGGCCGGTGTCATCGTCTTTGAGGCTGAACCAGCAGGGACCATACCGCTGTACCTGCTGGTGTTGTGGGTGTGCGCGACGTGTCCAGCGTTTCAGTCTGGGGGTGGTGTGCGGCGCGTTGCCGTTCTCTCGGCGGCGAGCGCTGTCTTCACAGGCCGGCTCCTTTGGGTGCGGCCCTCCTGGCAACTGAACTCTGCACCAGGTTCCCCACCCGGCGTGGGCGGGAGGAGCAGCGGGTCTCGGGCTCGGGTTCCCCCCCAGTCACCGTGCGGAGCCCCCGGCTTCTCTGTAAACATCCTTTGCTCCAAAGCCTCACCGTGAGGGTTGGAGGGGTGCGTGGAAGCGGGTACAGAGAACTGGGGTGCAGCGGACAGACCCTCGGGGAAGGGGCGCTGCTGTCCTTAGCGGCCACAGCATCAGCTCCTCTTGGCACCCAACAAACGGGAGCGGAGCGTCGTGGCTCCTGCGCTAGGTCGGTCATCGTGGGTGCGTGTGAGCTTGTCGCTGCAGCTGGGGCCCGGTGATCTTGGTGTAGGGGCGCTGAATCAGACCCCATTCTGCATGGTCCGTGATGTTTCCACTGGGCGGTGTGTGGAAGTGGGTCCCCAGGCCTTCTATTCTAGGCCCAGTCTAGAGGGTCCACTGAACCTGTCGTGAGCACCACGGCAAGGTGCGGGCCGCCCCGGCGCAGCGCACTGACAGACGACGGGTGGGGAGTCCGGGTGCCTGAGCCCGGGTGGTGCAGGGGTTTGCGATCAGCTGCTAACCCGGAAAGTTGGTGGCTTCAGCCCACCCAGCAGCTCTGCAGAGGAGGAGCCTGGTGACCCACTCCCATGAAGGGCACAGCCTGCAGAACGCCAGGGCCACAGCTCTGCTCCGTGACATGTGGGGTCACCGTGAGTCGGAACTGCCTCGGCAGCGGTGGGTTGTGAGTGTGAGGTTGATGTGTGGAAGATGCCGGCTGCCTGCGCTTTTCATAGCTTCCTGTGGCAGGAGTTAATCTGAATGAGAGTCTTCAAAACGAAGCATACTTGAGCCGTGACAGAGTGGAAAATTCTCCGCCATTGTCAACTCCCCCCACTGGGGGCTCCGGAGCCTTGTGCGTGCACAGCGAGGTGGCCGTGTGGAGTGAGGGGCCCAAGATCCTGGCGAGTCTCAGACAAGGGAGACCCCGGGGGGGCGACACCTAGCCCAGGTATCAGTGTGGCCAGGGAGATGAAACTGGTCACTGTGATGTCCAGCAAACGAGCGGTTCACTCTCTTGGGAACACTGGAATTGGGGAATGAGGTGGGGTGAAGGGAAAACTTGGGTCGAGGGCTGCGGAAGAAGGGGTTTGTAGAAACAGGACCTCGGGAAACGACACTGAGATGTGTCCTGCCCCAGATTCCATTTTAAAAACTCACGTGGGCAGTTGGATGTGAGCACGCCCGTCAAGGCTCAGACCTGGAGGTCAGCCTCGAGCAGCGTTTTAGTCTGACCTCTGCTCTTCAGCGAGCTGGAAAGCCTGGTGCTCAGTGGTTAAGTGCAGTGGCTGCTAACCAGAAGATCAGCAGCTCCAATCTGCCAGGCGCCCCTGGGAAACTCTCTGGGGCAGTTCTGCTCTGTCCTGTGGGGTCGCTGTGCGTCGGAATCCACTCGACGGCAGCGGGTTTGGTTTGGATTTTTGGTGTAAGTGCATCGAGGTGTGAGATGTACCCCTAAACGAGAACTGGGCCTGTGGATTCCTCTTTAGCCCATTTCTGCTGCAATCAGCAACTTTTTAAAAAATAAATGATGGGTATTTTTTTTTTTTTTAGTTTATGGGAGTAGTAATTTGATTGTGTGCATGTGTGTGTGTGTGTGTGTGTGTGTGCGCGCGTGCACAGGCTCTTCTGTTCTTCTGCTTCTTGCACCAAAACATCGTCCAGCTGCGACTGTCCCCTCTGTATATAAAGCCAGTAAACAAAAACAGAAGCCATGGGAAAAGCATAGAGACAGCAGGAAAAAGGAGCCTTGTCTTTGGGAAGAAGCCGGCTACTGGCTGGACTGTAGGGAAATGCTGATGGATCGTTCTCTCTTGCCTGTATCTCCAGGACACGGCACTGGTCTGGGGGCCAGGGGGTCCCTGTCTGATGTGTCAGACACAGATTTCAGCAGTGCACAGGCTTCTTTCAGAAGATGAAGCTTTTTCATCTGATTTTAAGAAATGATTGGTTTAGGATGAGGGGGGAGAAAAAAACAGTTTCAGACGTTAGAAATGATTGTGCTTTCATTTTGTCCTGCGATAGCAGCCTTAAACTCTCTGGCAAGGTCCCAGAGGTTGGGAGTGCTGGTGTCTATTTTTGTCCCCACACTCTGTCCCGGGTTCAGAATAAGGCTGCCGGCTTCTGGCAGGCTGCCACACTTGGCCTGCACAGTGGGGGGTGGCCAGTGGGATCCCTGGCCCTGGCTCTCTCTTCCCTTACTGGGAGCAGGAGAGGCTCTGGGAGAGGAACTTGGGCTGGGGTCCTTCTGATGACGGCAGATCGGGAGGAGGCGGACTCCCCGGGGGCTGCTGTTGGGAGCAGAGTATGTGCCTGAGAGCGGCAGCTGCCCCAGGCCGGGCATGGGACAGACTGGGGACTGGGCGGGGCCACGCCTTGGGTCGGGCCTGCCGAGGACACACACCAGCCGGGCTCTCAGCTGCCTCTCCGTATCACCATGAGCAGTTGCCAGGGTCCTGGGCAGTTGGCACATGAGCTTTTCAGAATTCATGAGAGGCTGTTTCTTCAGTTAGAGGATGAACTGGGACAGAGGTGGCGTGGGTGACATCATCAGTGAAGAATGCCCACTGGATGTGGAGGGGAATTATAAAGAGGTAAGGGGGAGCAGGGCTTTGTTTGCTGACAACTGGACCTTTTCTAACTCTGAGAAAGATCACCCTTGTGGAGCACCCCCGTGCCACACTTGGTAGCCATTCCATGCCATGCGCAGGAGAACGACACGCTCCGACCCAACGGCCTGAAGCCGGGGAGTCCCTTCTGCTTGTCCTCAGTGGTGTTCTTTAACTTACAGTAGCAGTAACTGGGATACGCATATTGTGGGTCTGAAGTTGGAAAAGTTCTAATTTAATTACTAGGCGAGCTTTTTACTTGTAAGTTTTTGACATGTGTTGACAGTTCCCTTGCATTAAATCATTACTATACCATTTAACCTATCCAAGTCTGACTTTATTTTTAAGGATGAAAAATAGCAAGTCTTATTAAGGAGAGCTTAGGTTTTTTTAAAAAAAAAATTGACATTGGATCTGCCGATTCTTCGCTTGTCTTTTCTTTTGAAGGTCTTGGTAAATGTATTTGAGGATGTTGTAGATGCTAATTGCCAGGTAATAACAGATCCGAGTAAAAATAGCCTTAGTTATATGGGTGAGGTCGTGTAATTAAACTGTAAGTATATGCTTGCCTGTCCACACAAGGCTGAGCGGACGACATCGCCTCATCGCTCCCTGTAAGTCAAGCCAGGTCACAGGGCAGCGCTATGGGAAGGAGGCTGGGACCCTCCCACCGTGCAAATGGGGGTGCAGACCGCTCCCTCAGAGGGCAGTGTCAGTTGGTACAGCCCACCAGAACAGTGCAACTTCTGCCACATCTTTGATTTGGTCAAATATGCCATTTGCCTTTTTCCTAGAATAATTTACAGAATGAAGCTTCTAACTGTGATGGACCCCAGGTGGGATTTATGTGCTATAAATGGGGTGTCTTAAGCACACTCCTTATTTCTAGAGTGGCTCCCCAGGGCTTCTGTTCTTCTCCCTGAAGCAGCAACGAAAAATGTAAACAAGGTCTGAGTGAGCTGCCACAGGGCTCTGCGTCTTTGTCCCCCACAATTCCCAAGAAGGGGGTGCCCGAGGTGACAAGTGCGTCATCAGGAGACCCTTCTCAGCTGTCGCCTCTGCTTGGGATACTCACTCAGTCAGAGTCACTTGTCACTTGTCAGGCCGTGCAGAGCAAGCGCTGCCTTCTGAGAGTGCCCCTGTTTTCGGGGCCAGAGGCCTGGTCACGGCTTCCTTTGTCAAACGGCTTCCCACACAGGACGGTGAGGCTCACTTTTCACTTAGGAAACATGAACGGCATACCAGTGCTGAGACAGTGACAACAAAGCAGTGACCACCGTGGTCTCGTGGTGGGGAGAGGGACCCCACGGAGAGGGACCCCGATGCCCGGCGTGACGAGATGCCTGCCACATGAGACAGAGCAAAGGCCGCCAACATAGAGGCTGGAGTAGCTCTTCCACAAACAGCCTCAGAACAGAGTGTGCGGGCCGCCGTCTGTGAAGGGCAGTACAGTGGCATGCGCGTGATCTTAGGAGAAGTGGTGTCTGCTAAGGTCGCGTAAGGGACAGCAGTGAAGGTTCTTCTGGAGACCACGCGTGGTTCTGAACCTTCAGCCCGGCGAGCTTCACTTGGCTCAGTTCAGGTTTCTGTGCCAATCGTGGCCACTGCGAAGACCTCAGTGTGCTAAAAATACAAAAATAAGAAACAAGAAACCAACACTGCTGGCCATTTTATTGAGCTCTTAGCAAAACAGGGCAACGTAGGCTTTAAACGTGTGCGTGTAGATCAGGAAAACACTTATCTCATGTAAGATCACTTTTCCTAATTAGACTCTTCCTTTTCTGCATCTTTTTCCTCTCTAATGTCTAATGCTGTCTGTTTAGCTAAGCAGAAAATTAAATTAGATGCCATAAGGCAGGGGTCTCCTGGCTCAGTAAAACATTTTCAGCCCATGTGCATATATTTCATATATGTACCATTGTACAAATACACCATCAGTGTTAGAAAATACATACACAGATAGGCACTTTAGAGGGAAAAGAGTTAATCCAAAGTTCTAAAGATGTCTGCCGTCAGCTCCTGTGGCCCCCTCTCCCCCTTGATGTGACTGTCAGAAACAATGGGAGAATTCCTGTTCCCTCACCCAGGTACCACACAATTCCCTGTAGCAGTTGTGCTAATAAATACCACGTGTGTGTGGTTTACAGGGTCATTTCAAAGTCAGACACACAGGCTTCAGGGGAAAGGCTACTTTCCGATGACGGTAATTAGATTCCAGGGATGCAGAGGAAGGAGATGACACATCTGTTCCTTTTCCTTGAGGCACATCCCAACTGTAAGATGTTTCATGGGGAACTTCTGGTTTATTTAATATTGGTGAAACTACGCGACAGACAACAGACCCTAGCGTTTCCGATGGAAAGCCTGCCCCTGGGCACAGTTGAAGCGTGCACACTGTGCTTAGAAATGCCTGGTCTCCTGATACAGACCCACCCTACTGCTTGTCTGCTGACCGAGGTGGCCAGTCACACAGTGAGCCCCCGGCACTCAGCCAGTGTATTCCAGGAGCTGCCTGTGTTCCTGGCTCCCTGCAGGGTCCAGGATCACACAGGAAAGCATTCCCTGTGGGAGCTTACAGTCCAGGGGTGAGGCACAGGAACACAAGGGACTCTGCCTAGTGGGGTGCTCGGGAACCCTGGTGGCACAGTGGTTGAGAACCACAGCTGGTAACCAGAAGTTGGCACTTCCTGTCCACCAGCGGCTCCTTGGAAAGTCAGTGGTGCAGTCAACCATCAGTAGGGCTGCTAAGAGTCAGAGTCGCCTTGACGGCAGCAGGTAGACAGATGTTCAGAGTGTCTGCTGGGTCGGTTGCTGTTGAGTTGACCCTGAGTCTTTGGGACCTGATGTACAACGGAAGGGAGTATCATCCCTTCCTGTACCACCTCGCGGTCATGGTGTGTTCAAGCCCATTGTTGCGGCTTTGTGTCAGCTGTCTCATCAAGGGTGTCCCTTGCCTCGGCTGGGCCTCTTCTAGTATCTGGTCTTCCCTGATGGGAACCGTGGTGGTGCAGCGGTTAAGGGCTGTGTCTGCTCCCCAGAAGGTCAGCAGTTCCAGTCCGCCAGGTGCGCCTTGGGAACTCTCTGGGGCAGTTCTCCTCTGTCTTACGGGGTCGCTATGAGTTGGCATCCACTCTACAGCTGTGGGTTTGCTTTGGGTTTTTTTTTTTTTTTTTTTTTGCTTTTTGCTTTTTGCTTTAGTCTTTCCTGATGTCTAAAGTAACCAAGCCACTTCCAAGAAACAGGCTAGTCATGTGTCTAAAACAGATCTGTTCTTTCTCCAGTTGGTATCCCTAACCAACACCGTAGTTCAAATGTGCGGGTTCTTCTGGCTTCCTCGTTCCTTGTCCAGCTTCCACGGGCATGTGAGACGAGTAAAGAGACTGTGGCTTGCACCAAGTGCCCCTTTGTTGTCAAAGCAACAGCTCTGCTTTTTAACACCTCAAAGAGGTCTTCTGGAGCAGACTTGCCCGATGCAATATGTCATTTGATTCTTGATCCCTGTTGGTGTGGTTGTTGATGACTGATACAAGCACAATGAAATTATGACAACTTGCATTTCTTCCCAAATGTTCAGATAGTTGGTGTGACCCTACAGAGTTTATGAAACTCGCAGGCTGTGCCGTCACAGGGAGAAAGATCCGGGTTACACTGACTGACCCAGAGGAAAGAAAATTGTGTACAGCTCATCTAGAAGATACGTTCCGTCAGTCTGGAGCAGAGATGGTGCAGAGAGGCAGGTTCTGCCTTCGGTTCCCAGATGCTTCCAGCAGAAGAGGGAGCTGCAAGCGGGCTGTGTGTGGTCTGAGAATCGGGGAGCCTGGCTCCCTCCGTTGGCCCCTCAGAGGTCTGTCTCGAGCATCCAATTATGGTAAAGATAAGGGAGGACCCGTGAAAAAATTACAAGGCTGGAAGGAACAATATTTAAAGTGAAGCCGCAGCTGCGTCTCATGTTTTTTTAAAAAGGTGAATGGCAATGACGGCCTGAGATAAACTGTAATAAACAGGGCGCAGAGTGCCAGCTGCTGTCAGTCCTGCACAAGTGGCTCTGCCCGTCCCACACGGTGACGGAGGGTAAGCAGCGCCAGCCCTCATTAACCCCTGCATCTCCCGGTCTGGAAGGGCTGCGTGCACCTGAAGACTCGTGTGAGTTGGAGCACCCCGGGGTCTAACCCACCGCAGCCACCCGAAGAAACAGCTCCCACTCGCAGGTCTCCTTTGCTCTAAAGGGAGACAGTGGCCTGGATGGCCTGGATGGGCTCAGACGGTGCAAAGCCTCCCAGCTCCGTCCAGGCTCCTCGCAGCAGTCCACAGGCATGCTTTGTCAGCCAGCGTGGCCAGGAAATAGGCTGTTCCAGTGACGGGATTTTCCAGTTTAATGCCAAGTGCGTTGCAGGACACCCACTGTAGCCTCCTTCACGCGTGGTGCCTCTGGTGCATCTCTCCTCCTCTCCCCACGGTTCCCGTGTGCTCCCGTTCTTTTCATGCCCCTCTCTCTGCTCGTCTCACCAGCTCACCCCACCTCTCCTTCTGGTTTGAAGGCCAGCTACCGTTGAAAACCCCTGGGTGGTACAGATGCTTTGTTCTCTGCTGCTAACCCTCAGCATCAAGAAAAAGAAATCCTCACAGCTGGATCAATAAGCAATGTTATGATAAACCAAAATAATAATAATAATAACCTACTTCCACTGAGGTGATTCTGACTCATAGCAACCCTAGAGGTCAGAGTAGAACTGCCCCATAGAGTTTCCAAGGAGTGCCCAGTGGATTTGAACTCCCAGCCTTGTGGTGAGTGGCTGTAGCACTTATCCACTGTGCCACCAGGGTTTCCAGCATCATCATAAATGGAGAAAAGATTGAGGTCGTCAGGGAGTTCATTTTACTTTGGTCCTCAGTCAACACCCATGGAAGCAGCAGTCAAGAAATCAAGACGCATTGCATTGGGCAGATTGGCTGCAAAACACCTCTTTAAAGTGTAGGAAAGTACGGATGTCACCTTGAAGACTAAGGTGCACCTGACCCAAGCCATGGGATTTTCAGTTGCATCACATGCGTGAGAAAGCATGTGATGAATGAGGAGGGACCCAAGAATTGATGCCTTTGAATTGTGTTGGAGAAGAATAGTGAATGTACCACAGACTTCTAGAACAAACAGATCTGTTTTGGAAAAAGTCCAACAGAGTGCTCCGTGAAGCAAAGACTATGTCTTACATACTCTGGACATGTTGTCAGGAGGGATCCGTCCCTGGAGAAGGGCGTCATGTTCAGTAAAGTGGAGGGTCAGCGACAAAGAGGAAACCCCACAACAAGACAGAAGGGAACAGTGGCTGCAGCAGGGGGCTTGAGGGGGACGACGGCGGTGGGCACAGAGCAGGACCGGGCAGGGCTTCTCTCTGTTGTGCAGTGGGCCCCTGTGTCAGAAGAGACTCGACGGCCCCTGACAGCAGCCACCACAACCACAACACAACAACCAACAAAAGGTCGGCAGCAGCACCATTGCAGAAAGCCTGGTGATCTGTTGTAGAATTACACCCAGCCACTGAAAACTGTCTGGAGTGCAGGTCCACTCTGAGACATGGGGTCGCCGTGAGTCGGTAACAGCTCCATGGCAGCAGGCTTGGTTTGGGGGAAGATTTAGGGTTGAATAACTTCGCTCTCTCTACCAGGTGCTGTGCCAAGCACTTTCTACATAGGATTTCGTTTACTTCTTCAAACAACATGTGAGGTCGGTGTCCCTTTCTCAGTAGAGCGACCTGGGCTCAGAGTTACACTGGCGTAAGGGCCAAGATGTCAGAGGGGTCTTCTTGGCCACAAGCCCCTCCTCTTAGGCCCCCGCTACCCCACGCCAGCCCCCCATATTATTCGTTCTCCCTTCTGACCACTCCCATGACATGAGTTGGCTCTCCGAGGCCCTAAGTCTGCTGTGACGCAGGGGGCTGAGGACACCAGTACTGGTACTTGATTAAGGTTCAGCTGTCGCATAACTGTGCAGAAGGTGTTGGGGACTGTTGTGTTGGTGACAACGATACCGAGTGGCTGTGATAGTTTATAGACTTCAAAAATGGTACTTGTTAAAAACAGAGTTGCCAGATAACAGAGCCCTGTGTTGGGGCCAGACTGCCGCAGCCATGAGTTACAAAGCAGCCTCTGTGGGCACCCACAGGAGGGCGAGGAGATGTTCAGGATGCTCCCCACAGCTCCTGTTGGGATAAACAGGTCACAGACACCCTGGTGGGCTGCACAAGGACAGGTTCCCTTTCCTGCACCCAAGTTCCCATCCAGCCAGAAAGCAGCTGCTGGGCTTCACCCCTCCCTGCCAGCCAGAACTTTGGTCCCCTCTGTCCCCTGGCTTGACTGGAGCCATGGCATGTTGGGGACCCTGCCCAGGAGCACCTCCGTCTGCCTGTGTCTGTGGGTGTAGGTGACGAGGAGCCCTGCCGGTGTAACAGCGAGGCACAGGGTGCTAACAGACAGGTCGTTGGTTCCAGTCCTGCCAGAGGCTCTAGGGGAAAGCCTGGTGAGCTGCTTCCAAACAGTCACAGCCTGGAAAGCCCTGTGGGCAGCTCTGCTCTGTCCCATGGGGTCATTATGACTTGGAATCGGCCCAGCTGCACCTGACCCAACACCAGTGTGACAGGGAGCCAGCACTGCCCACCCTCTGGGCCAACATCCCAGCTCCTTGGATGTCAGCCAGCTCTCAAGTACAAGGAGCCTGCAAGGCCTGGGCTCCACGTCCTTTCCCCTCTGGGGCCCCCTGGAGTTCCAGCATCCGTGAGCAGCTGTCCTGTCCTCAGTTAGCTGAGCCCAGCGGCCTCAGTGGTGCGGAGAAGCCGGGACTGACGCCCAGTCAAGGGAGACCTGCATGGGCAGATGGGTGCAGAGGCCAAGATGAGAGCTCTCAGCAGCGTTTGTAGAAGACTGTATTTGGTGGGTGTTGTGACCTCTCTGAAATGGTTAGCATAAGCTCTGAAATGGAAACCAGCAGCCATGTGGAAGGAAGATGTCACACTTCATAGACACCCAGTGATAAAATGGAAAGACACCGCGTTATTTAATGATATTTCCGCTAATAATTCCAGAGCTCTTCCTATGGGATAAAAAGAGGTGCAAGAATGTGAAGTAACCCACGCTGAACGGGGGTCTGTGCACCCGACATTCAGAAGCACACAATTTAGCTAACTGCAGGGTGTCGTTTTCGTGTTTCGGTCCTGGGGCAAACGCATGATTTTTAAAATGAGAAAACATTCATCCTGAAAAGTATCTTAGAAAGCCACATTAGCTTTTTTTTGCTTTAGAAAAAATATCATTAGGATTTGCCTAATGAGCAGCTAAGTCCAGTATTTCTGGTACGTAACGGTTGAAATCCGCTGACTGTCCCCACTTTCCCGCTACCTCTCAATGTTACAGGAAAGCTGAGAACAGGAACAAGAGCACCCCCCCCCTTCCCTAAAGGAAGAGGACTCCCACAGGGAGCTCCAGAATCCCAGCTGCCTCCCCCAGTGGCTGCTGCTAACGGAGACAGTGCCAGACATTGCCAGGCGAGAGAAGGCACCGAAGCCCGGGGACCGTTAATTGCTTGAAAATAGGCATCCTGGCCTGGCCATGATGGGGATGGGCAGCTGCCACTGACGTCCACCCACCTGCAGAGCCTGTTTACACAGCCCGCATGAAACGGCTCTGCCTGAGCAGAACCAGCTCTGTTTCATCGGCCGCTTCGGTCACTTAAAGCCCTCGTTCTCAAAGAGTGGTCTCCAAACCAGCAGCGTTTAGAAGCACTGGAAAGGCCCGTTCTTGGCCCCATCACAGGCTGCTGGAATCGGCAAGACGGCTTGTGCTTTACAGGTGCTCCAGGTGGCCCTCATGCCAGCCCGTGTGGGAGGGCCGCTGACTGAGACAGGCGTGTGGTGGATGGAGGGGTCCTCCATCCGTGTCCGTGCTGTTCTCCAGGCGGGCCAGTGTCCCACTGACACCCTGGCACCCTAATTTCTGTCTGGGGGACCAGTATATTCAGCTTCTGAAGGATGCAGCCAGCAGTCCTTAGAGAGTGCTCCTTTGGTGACATGCTGTTTTTCTTTGTCCCATCAACAGCAGTTTCTTCGCTGCTCTAAGGAGAGAGCGCAGATACAGCATGGAAACCCCGGCCGCACAGTGGTTAGTGCCACAACTACTAAAAGTTAGGCACTTCAGATCGCCCAGCCTTCCTTGGAAACTCTGTGGGGCACTTCTGCTTTGTCCTGTAGGTCACTATGAGTCAGAACCAGTTCGACAGCAGTAGGTTTGTTTGGGTTTAGGGTACAACACCAGCACAGAAGGTGGAGGAGTGGCATTCAGGGCCTTAGGGAAGGAGGGACAGCCTTCTGTGGAGCAGTGGGGTTCTTGCTGCTCCCAGGACTTGTTAGAAATGCAGAGCGTCAGACTCGACCTTAAAATCAGACTCTTATCCCTAACAGTGTCCTGGATGAAGTCAGATAATGATTACATGAGGCAGATAAGAAAGAGGATGCTGGGAGCAGTATCTGTAAGGCTGCTGAGCCAACGTTATAGAACATTGGGGGTTTATAAACCAAACTTTGAGTTAATCGACTTTGAGTCAACTCCAACTTCTAGTGACCCCCTGTGCCACGAGGCAGGACACCCACAGGGTTTTCCTGGCTATCATCTCTCCAGAAGTGGTCCCTGCGCCTTCCTTCTGTGGAGCTCCTGGGTGGATTTGAACACCCAGCCTGAGGGGCAGCAAACCAAACTGGTCTCCGTTGAGAGGATTCCAGCTCACGGCGCTCATGACAGCTTGTACCACGCGAGGCTCCAGAAACGAGCTCCGAAGCCACCCAACCCACTGCCATCCGGTCCATTCTGACTCCGAGCAACCGTACGAGACAGAGTAGAACTGCCTGATGGAATTCCCAGGGAGTGCCTGGTGGGTTCAAACTGCCAGGCGTTGGGGCAGCAGCCATAGCGTGTCACCGCTATGCCACCAGGGTCTCCCAAAACAAGTACAGCTGGTAATAAACACGTACGTTTCCGTCCCCAGGGCCAACAGGCTGCAGTGAGTAACCGAGGGGGAGCGGGAAGAGCTCGTGGCAGAGACAGACAGGGCTGCGGGGGACGTTCTCCTGCCCACCATCAAACCCTGTCCAGGCCGAGGCGGCCCTGGAGCTAAGGTGTTGCTTCTCAAAGGGTGCTCCTAAAAACCCTGGTAGCACCAAGGGCACCCCACAAAAATAGGCTTCATCAGTTAAACACCTTTCAGGTATGCAGAAAAGGTCCAACCTTTCCCTTGTAAATGTGTGCGTGTGCAGGAGTGTGTCAGAGGCTGGGCAGCTCCTGCTTCCCAGAGCGGGGTGCTGCCGTCGAGGATGCTGCCGGCCAGGTACCTGTGGAGGCTGCGGGCGAGAGGTAGGCGGGCACGCGTGACGGAGGGAAAGAGGGAAAGACTGAGGACACGTGAGATTTGGGGGCAGAGGGCACTCACCGGGGCAGAGCACTTGGCTTGTAACTGCTTTTACCAGAGGCCGCGTTTTGTGCGTTTGGGGGTTCTGTGATAGGGCGGTGGTGCATGGGGACACTGAGCGCCGGGCTGTGGGGTCCTGACGTGCCCAGTGGTCTGTTCGGAGGTGATGGCTGCCACTGGGGGCCTTATCTGCCCAGGCACGGGGCTCACAGTGGGGGATTCAGTGACAGGCAGGACAGTGACGGCCTGAAGCATGTCTTTCCTCTGTCTGGCTCTGAGTGGCTCTTCTGCCTCTTGGTGATGAGCCAGGGTCCCTCGCTGCCCTTCTCCGTCACGCCAGCAGCATCAGTTTGGGACGCTTCGTCCTTGCCCTACGGGGTGTCTCCCAAGGTTGTTTTGGGAACGGGCAAGCCTCTGGTTACCCTAAGCATGGCCACACCCGGGAGTCCAGACACAGCCTGTCCTCTCACGGGGCATTTAGCCGTCCCCAGCCTTGAGCATGTCTGGGCTTCAGGGGTGAGACGACTTAACCGCCCTGCAAGTGTAATCCCGTAGAGAAGAAAAGGCCTTTGAAACCACACACGCGCACACACACACACACACACACGCACACACACACACGCACACACACACACGCACGCACATACAAACCACAGGCAGGAAATCAGGCTGCAGCTGCTGGGCTCGGGGAGGAGAAGCTCTCTCTTACAGTCAGTTCCATCACAGCTCCTGCAAACGTCCGACCTGCGCTTGCTCCTGAAGGAAAGCTGGACGAGGGCGCCAGGCGGGGGTGGTGGGGCGACATCTGCGTCACAGACGCTGCTGTTGGTGCTCGGCCTGGGCACACACGCTTCCTCGGAAAAAACATCGCATCCTTTCCCGGGGAGAATCCGACCCACGACTCTACGTCACATGTTGCGTTCCCGACGTGGTGCCCGCTGTCCTCGGCCTGAATACCCGACTCTGTCTGTAGTGTGGTACAACGGGCAGGGAGAGACCGGAAAGCTGGGACTGGAATCCTTCCTCTTCTCACCAGCTGGATGGCCTCTCCTGCCCTTGATTTCCTCATCCTCAAGCAGACGCTGTTAGAGAATTAACTGTCACGGCCACCGTTGGTCCCAGGTTTACCATGGGCCAGGGCTGGCTGTTGGCGGTAATTCTTACTCTCAGTCAGCACCGATGGAGCAGCACTCGAGAAATCAAGACACATGGCATGAGGAAAATCTGCTGCAAGGGACCTCGTTAAAGTGTTGAAAAGTAAGGATGTCACCTTGAAGACTGAAGTGCACCTGACCCAAGCCCTGGTATTCTCAGTTGCATGCGAAAACTTCACAATGAGTAAGGAAAACAGGAGAAGAATTCACGCCTTTGAGTTTGGTGTTGGAGATGAATGCTGAGAATATCGTGGACCCCCAAAAGAACCAACAGATCTGTTCTGGAATAAGTTCAGCCAGAGTGCTCCTTGGAAGCAAAGGTGGCAGGACTGCATCTTACAAACTTTATGGACATGTTGTCACGAAGGACCAGTCGGTCCCCGGAGAAGGGCATCATGCTTGGTAGAGGGGAGGGTCAGGGAGAAAGAAGACCCTCGACAAGATAGATCGACACAGTGGCCACAACAGTGGGCTGCAGCATAAAAACAACTGTGGACATGGTGTGAGACCGGGCAGTGTTTCGTTCTATTGTTTATAGGGTCGCTGTGAGCCAGAACCAACTTGACAGCATCTCATACAACAGCTCAGTCCTCTGACCTCAAGTGAGCGCCTTTGCCTCTATGCTGAGGGGCTCTTTAAACTACCCCGTGGGTAACACCACAGGGAGCAAGACTTGGACTTCAAAGTCAGTAGGACTAATCTCCTTACTGGAAATTTTTCTAAATCTCAGACCACTATGGAAAAGCAAGCAAACCTGGGAGTAAGTAGTTCAGGGAAGAGAAAACACAGTCACTAAACAACATATTTGACAATTTAACCTCTCACTGGCAATGAAATGGAAATCCTGATGGTGCAGTGGTTAGTGCTACGTCTGCTGACCAAAAGGTCGGCAGTTCAACTCCTCCAGGCGCTCCTTGGAAACTGTGGGGCAGTTCCACTCTGACCTACAGGGTCGCTGTGAGTCGGAATTGACTTGACCGCGGTGGGTTTTGGTTTGGTAATGAAATACATTAAAATAAAAAATACCACTTTTTGCCTATCACATTGAAAACACTTTTTTGTGTGGTGACAGTGGTTGGTGCTGGCCAGGCCACAATGGAAGCTGCCCCCACGGGCATTGCGGTCGGGCAGGTAAGTGGCCGCAGCTCTGGAGCGTCGTGGCCGAGTGAGCCAAGAGCGCCCCCACGTGTCCTGCTCGTCCCGCTTCCGGGAACTTACGCTGGGGAGGTAAGAGAGCGTGTGAACAAGGGTTTATGCAGAAGTGCTCACATCTGTGTTACCGTTAACTGAACGCAACCCCAGTGTCTCAGAGCAGGGACAGAATGACATGTGACCAGTGACTGCTGTGTTTTAAAGAATACCAAAAAATACTAGTGGGAAATCCTCACAATAGACTTAATGATCTGATCCCAACTTTATGAAGAGGAAAAAAATACACACATAAGATAAACTGGAAGGAAATATAGCAAAACATTAGTGCTAGGCTCGGTGTAAGTGGGGAGTTCTAGGGGAAGCTTGCAGACTCCTTTATGCTTTGGGGGGAAGAGGAGAGTCAAGAAGAAAGGGGGCATTATAAACAGTCCCCAGTACCTGTTAAGGAAATACTTATGAAGTATGTACAGGATGGTAATTAATGAAAACTGAACTGCTTTAAGGTCTCCCCCAGTATGCACATCTCCAGTGTACCAAGTTAATCAGCAAAGAGACGTGGAATCAAAGGTGTGTTCACATACTCACACCTGACACAGGTGTTTGCTGTAGATAAAGCATCTGTCAGGCCCCAGGCCCATGTTGGACACCAGCGTGATGCTGGACGTCAGCTGTTAGCACAGTCCCTGTCACCTGCTGATTGTGGGTCGGGGGGCTTACATCCACTCAGCAGCTTCCTGGTTGAGGAGAACGTGGGGTAAGAAACCCTTTTGTCTGTTTGTGGATAGAGATATAGGTCTCCCTGCCTGCACTCAGTTGGCCTGGCAGATTTGAGGATTCTGAAATAAATTTATCTTCAATATAAATGTCAGGAAATGTGGTTCTGGTTTGGCTGAACCGTCTCAAGTGCCGGTCCTGCTGATGTGGAAGGGTGGTTTTCTTGAATTAAGGTTCCCGGCTGCACGGTTGCAAGTCATTAGTAAAATCAGTGTCATTCTTGCTGCGTCTCCAGCCTGTGGGGCTGCTGGTGCCGTCAACAGGGCCACTAGGGCTGTCCGCAGTGTGACACCAGCATGACATCCTAAGTGCATAAAAGCATTTCTCTTGGTGGCTTTATTACATATATGTGCACACGCACACACATGCACACATGCACACACACACGCATACACAGATGGATAGCCCTTACTACGACACAGGAAACCCGGGTGGTGTAGGGATAGGTGCCATAGCTGCTAAACACGTATCGGCGCTCCTTGAAAACTGCGGGGCAGGCCTACTCTGTCCTGTAGGGTGGCTGCGAGTCCGAACTGACTTGGTGACAGTGGGTTCGGTGTTTTTACTGTGACACAGTTCCACTGATATGTGCCCAAATGGGCATATGAGTATGCTACATCTGAAGGCCACCCTGGAGATAGAGATCACTGTCAAAGTTGAAAGAATACTCAGTGGCCTGGGTCACAAAGCATTAGAGTGAAGAAGAATTGAGATGAGTCTCCTTGGACTGGAAGACCTGTGTGTATTGCTAAAGCCTGGGAATGTGTCTTTTAAAGACTGAGCGGCAGATGCTGATGCCATCAGCTGAAGGTGACGTTGTCCCTTCTGCAGTGTCCAGGACTGTGGCCGCCAGCTGCCTCTGGCCTCTCATCACTTGAAATGCTGCCAGTGTGCCTGTGAATTTTAGCTGAGTTTTGTGAAATAACCACATGTGACAAGTTACTGCCACAGTGGACAGAGCACCTTGGACCACAGCATCCTGTCCCTAGGAGCCGAGGTGGCACAGTGCTTTGGCCCTTGGCTGCTAACTGAAACATCAGCAGTTCAAACCCACCAGCCGCTCTGTGGGAGAAAGATGTGACAGTCCTTCTCCATGAAGATTTACAGCCATGGGGACAGGAGACACGTAGACCAATAGGGAAGAATTGAGAGTCCAGACATCTGTGGTTTAAGTCAATTCAACAGTGCTGGGAACACTGGCTTTCCACACGCAGAAAAATGAAACAGGATCCATGCCCTAGTTGAAGGACCTCCTTGTACAAGCTAAAACCATAGCATTTTTAGAACAAACTGGGGCAATCCATCAGGTCTAGGTCTCAGCAAGAAAAAGTTTCCACTGAGTTGGTTCTAAGTGGTATCAACCCTATAGGACAGAGTGTAATTGCCCCTTAGGGTTTCCAAGGAACAGCTGGTGGATTCTAACAGCTGACCTTTTTATTGTTTCAAGTCTGTGTTTCTTTCTGAGTTTTAATTTTTCCAGCTGCTGATCTTTTGGTTATAGGCAAACTCTTAACCACAAGGCCACCAACCCTCCAATGGATTATCTCATAAAGTCACAGAAGCACAAACAACAGAAGACAGAATAAATGGGAACCTATGAAAATTAAAGACTTTTGTTCATTGAAAGAATTTGCCAAAAATGTGAAAAGACAAGCTACTGACTGGGAGAATGTCTTTGAAAACCATGTATCTGACAAGGATCCAATAACGAAGTGTATGTAAAACTGCAACAGCAAGACAGATAACTCGGTAATAAGATGGACAAAGGACTTGAATAAATGTTTTACAAAGAGGACGTTTGGAGCTCCGCGAAACACAGGAAAAGACACTCCACAGCATCACCCATCAGAGACGCAAACCCAAACCACAGTGACGTGCCATTTCACTTCCAGTGGATGGCTAAGATTTAAAAAAATATGTCTGATAGTGAGGATCTGGGGAAATCAGAAGCCTTCTCCGTTGCTGGTTGGAATGCAAAATGGTACAGCCATTGTGGAAAGTGGAGTGGCGGTTCCTCAAAAACCTGAAAATGGCACTGTCATGTGACCCAGCAATTCCACTCCTAGGCACACAGCCCAGAGACTCGGAAGCAGGGACCCGGTGCCTTGTGCACCAGTGAGCACTGCAGCACTGTCCCAGCCGCCAGAAGGTGGACACAAACGCCCACCAACGCAGTGGGTCCGCCAAGCGTGGGCCAATGTGCCCTGGAGTGCCACTCACCCAGGAGGGGAGACGACGTGGGACAGATGGAGTTGGAAGACACCGTGCTGAGGGAAATAAACCAGTGACAAAAGAGCAAATAATACTGCCTGGCCTCCCTTACATAAAAGATAGAGTTTACGTAAAAAAGATAAGAAAAGGCAAATGTGTAGAGGCCAAAGGTGGTTAGCGGTTCCCAGGAATGGGGCGGGGAGAGTGGGCTGAAAGGAGATGGAAAAGGTACACTGATTTAGGGTGGTGTTGCAGAGCCAGTCCTTGTAACCGCTGTCACTAGGCTGGCACTTGCCTGTGTTGAATTGGCTATACATACCCGTACACACGCGCACACACACACACACACACACACACCCCACACACACTCTGCAGCCTTGGAAACTGTGGCCGTTCTGTGCCCTGGAGGACCACTGTGAGTCAGTGGGTGCGCTGCCCTTCCCGTGGCGGTGAAGCGAAGTCATTTCTCAGCACCCTTCCCACCGATAGGCGGTGTGGTCATCCTGACGCTTAATGTGCACAGGGGCGCAGAGCCTTCTGGGAAACGTCTGGCTCCAGCTGTCAGAGAGGGCGACACCGAAGTGACCTCAGGGTCAGTGACTGCGAGGCAAGCCGGCATCGCCCTGGGAGGAGCGGCGGAGGGAGTGGTGTGGCCTGCGGTCGGGGGGACAGGGGGCGGGGCCACGGGGCGGGGCCCTGTGCTGGGGCGGGGCATTGCGGGGGCGGGCCCGTGTGGGGGCGGGGCCCTGTGCGGGGGCGGGGCCCTGTGTAGGGCGGGGCCATAGACTCCCTGTGTGGGCAGGGCCATGGTGCTCCGAGGGGCGTGGTCACGGTTCTGGGCCCCCGTGGGGCCGGGGCCACAGTTCCGTCCTGGCTAGGGCCCCCACGCGGCGCCCTCCAGGAGCAGGGCAGCAGATGGGTCTGGAGGCTGGACTCTCCCTCTGTGGAGGGTGGTACCATGAGTTACTGCACTGGGTGACACCGACCTTAGTGACACCTTGGGATCCCTAACCTCCCAATGAACACTCAGTAGCCGCACCCCATCAGGTGACATGGAGTTTTCTGTAAAATTGGCTCAGCACAGCCTCGAACCCCGTCCTGGAACATAAAACTGTCTCTCCCACAGCCTTCGTCGCCCCCAAAAGAAAAAATCAAAATCTTACTCTCAACCTTGGGTTTCAAACACGCTGTTTGTTTTTGTTTTTATAGTTGCTGAATTTTTAACTAAGGAAATCATTGCTAATCTGCTCCCCTGTTGCTTAAAGGGTTTAAAAGTTCAGCATGGCTAGTTTTTATGCAGCTTTTATGGGAAGCAAAGTGTTGTAAACACATCCAAATTATCACAGTAGCATAGTTTTACCAAACCCTTTTCCTATGCAGACCAACCCAACTCCCTTCAAAACATGTAACAGATGGACCCCGATAGAATTCTTCCACTGTTCCAGACATTGTGTACACTGTTTCTCCCTTCTAAGCTTGGGGCAATCAGGACAGCTCTTGAAATAACTGTCCCCAAGACAACTGAACACTCAGTGGAGGTGGGGGCTTGTTGTGCCTCTTGTCCCTGGTTCTGCCCACATCTTAACATGGTACCTGGGTCCTCATAGAGGCTTGGTGCATGCTGGCTGAATGATCCGAATATCCTTGCGATAGAAAAAGGTGGACTAAGGGACAATCTGGGGAAAGGCCACCTGATCCAGGAGAAAGGGTCCTTTGTAGCCTTGGCCAGACATATCTAGCAGGTGGGGAAAGGGACACTTGGCGGTTCTTGGCTGGGGCAGTCCCTGTGCCCCACTGCTGACCAAATATTGGGGGTTTGGGCCTTCCCAGAGGTGCATCAGGGAAAGGGCTGTCCATCCGCTTCCAGAACATCGGCCCTGGAAAACTTCATGGAGCTTGGTTCCACTCGGACACGTGTTTTTATCCTGCTGAGGGCCGTTGTGATTCCTGGACTAGAAACCATGAGGGCTTATGAGTGGAAATTGCTTGCAGAAGTGAACCCCAAAGACCAAAGTGCTGCCACTGAGTCAGTGCCGACTCGCAGCGACCCTATAGCGCAGAGTGCCGCCCATCGAGTTTCCAGGACTGTCCTCATTGGGGGAGCAGACTGCCACCCCTTCTCCCACCGAGGGGCCACTGGGTCAGCTGCCTAGCACTGAGCCACTGTGCCACCAGGGCACTCTGAAACCAGTGGAGGCTGGTTTCGTTTCAGCTCTTACTGGTTCACAGACTCGTGGACCGTGGCCTGTGTCCCTCTTTTTCATCTCGTCTTAAAGCCTTTGGGCTCCTGGGGTGGGTTTTTCTGCCTGCTCATCGCCTGTCTGTCGTTTTCCTGACCTTCTAGGCGCAGAAGAATGAGAGGGAATCCATCAGGCAGAAGCTGGCCCTCGGAAGCTTCTTCGATGACGGCCCCGGGATTTACACGAGCTGCAGCCGGAGCGGGAAGCCGAGCCTGTCCTCCCGGTGAGTGACCCGCCCTCCACTGGGTGTTTTCTAGGGTGCACGGGAGGGTTTTCTGACTCCTGCGTGCATAAGAGAAGATATCTTTTAAATCCTCGGGTGGCTTTTAAAAAAACATACTGCCACTTGTATTTGGATTTTAGACGACTCCCTCCTCACTTTTTTCTTTCTTTCTTTCTTCCTTTTTTTTCTTTCTTTTGGCCCAGTCGCACAGCCACTTGAAGTCAGACTCCTACATTTCATAACGTTTCGTATTTGTGCCAGACACAGTGCTGATTTTGCACCCTGATGGAGAATCAAGCCCCACTCTTAAGCAAGCTGGCTGCTGCTGAGAGAAGTGTGGCCAACCACCAGGTTTCCCATTCTGGGGTCCCCAAGCATCCCATATCACGTTCGTGATACACGGGATTCCAGTGAATGCCCTAACCGAGAAACCTGACTCCCGCCTTGATCGCTCAGTGTTTGTTATAGTTCTTCCCTGGTCTTCTCCGTGGCTTCTCTTACCTTAATTTATTTCACAATATCATTGGCTACTTAGAAGCTTCTAATTCCAGTGAAATAGTTTAAAGTTGTACTTCAGTGGGACAGGGGACTGGAGCTTTCTAGACTCTAGCACACGTATAGGTGACCAGAGCTGCTTCCTAAGGATTCTAGCCTGGAGGCCGGGGTTGAGGCTGGAGACCCTGCGTTTCTGACCAGCTCCAGCTGATGGCCGTGCTGCCATGTAGGCTACCTGGAATGCCGAGATAGTGGCAGAACTCTTACAAACACAGTGTTCCCGAGAACCAAACCAGACGAAACACGGCTTTCACGAAGATGGTGGCAGCAGAGGGCGTACCCTCGGTCGCCTGGAGGCGCTCCAGTGCGTGTCACCCCTTGCTCTTCTCTGGGTTGGCAGTCTGTGTGTCCTGTGTGAACAGGAGCTACAGTTTTATCGTGTTAGGCCAGGTGTTGGAGACTGATGGTTTACGCGTTCGTCCAGCTAACAGCTGTGCACCCTGTCTCTCTCTTGTTCTGACCTAGGCGTTTAGTATCCAACACTCTTTTATCTTGTAGTCTAATCTTTACAAACCCAAACCAGTTGCCACAGACTCTTTGCTGGCTCACAGTGGCCCTGGGTGCCCCAGGGCAGAATGTGCTCTCGAGTTTCTCAGTGGCTGGTTCTTCAGAAGCAGATAGCCAGGCCTTTCTTCTGCAGATCTTTGGGTGGGCTGGGACCACCAAACACCCAGCTAACAGCAGGCACGCGAACTGTAGCTCCCAGAGATTCCCGGTGTTTAGAGATTCACTTAGCTCAGCAAAACTCAGGAAGCGGGCTCGCACTCACATGCACCCCTATCTGCGAGGGACTGTTGTCCCGTGAGTAGGTCCAGATGCGCCGTCCAGCTCGGCCAGGCTTCCTGAGCCGGGTGCCAGCACAGACTCCCGATGTCCTCTGCTGCCGGCGTCGGTCATTCCTTTGCCACACAAGTGCTCAGTTCTGGGAGGACGTGGCAGAGGATCCTGGCCTGGAGACCTAGAGACCGGAGATCTAGGCCCAGTCGGCTTCTGATGAGACAACAATTTACTGGGCTTTTTCACCCCATGTTCGTAAAATGAGGGGATTAGAGCACGTGGTCACTGGGCTCCCAGCTGTTGTTCTCCGGTATTCTCCGAAGCACGGAACAGTTACCTCCTCGGGTGCCTCGCGGCGCTCAGCACTTCCCTTCCATCTGCTGCACGTCGAGGTGGGGCTTGTTTAATCACAGTCACTCATGTGTACAGCTTGGTGGTGCTTGTTTAATCAAAATCATGTGCATGTACGGCTTTGAGAGGCAAATAGAATTAATAAGAACTACCTCACCCAAACCCACTGCCCCAAGTCGACTCTGACTCGGAGCAACCCTGTGGGCAGAGCAGAGCGGCCCCATGGGGCTTCCGGAGCTGTGAATTCTTACGAAACCCGATGACCACGTCCTTCTGCTGCAGCTGGCGGGTTCAACCATCGACATTTGGTGGGCAGTTGAGCGTCTCAGCCGCTGCTCCACCAGGGCTGTTATAATAACCTCAGGCCTGCAGTAGTGACAGAAAAGAGAAGCCGCATCCCCCTGCCACCCCCCAGAAGCAATCACTTTTAACTCTTCGGTTTTTACCTACCAGACAGCCAAACCTGGGGCTGTCAACTCGGCTCTAACTCAGAGCAACCCTGCAGGACAGAGTAGAACTGTTCCATAGGACTTCCAAGGAGAAGCTGGAGGATTCGAACTGCTGACTTTTTGGTGAGCACTCACAGCCCTTAACCCCTGACTGCCAGGGCTCTTTTTATTTGCTTATGTCTAAATCAATTGCTCGTTTTCGTAGCTTTCCGTTTTAAATAACCACGTATTGACCACCTACTGAAGAAAAAGGGAACTCAGCTCTCAGAGTCCTTTCAGCCGCATAACTGAGTGTTCCCTCTCCCGACACAGTTATTTCATGATTTGCAGTCAAATAAGTATTCTGTGTTTACATTATTAAAATCACGTATTATTCACAGCTGAGCCATGGAGTAAACCATGATTACTTGAAAATTTTTACTGTTTGTCCTGAAATTAAGCCATTTCATTTTCCTTGTGTGGGTCCGTGATTCTGAATGCTCTATTATCCTCCACTGTGTGAATGTGCCAGTCATGACTCAGCCGGTGTCCAGGTGGTACCCGGGGCGTGGTTGTCTACATTTTACTCTGTGAATAACATGGCCACAAACATTCCTGTGCTTGTGCAAGAATGTCTTTTGGCATGTACCTCAGGGGCAGTGACAGGGAAAGCGCACGGGTGCGGATGTTTAAAAGAGAATGCCTACAGCTGCCCAGAATGGTCGGTGGCAGGTCAGACGCCCGGTGACAGTGGGTAGGAGACTCCCCGGATCTGTAACCGTCCTGGTTCTCTATAGTGCCAGACGAAAAAAAATTGAATTCAGTGAACATAACATGATATTTAATTAGGTTTATTGTTTCTTCTCCCCAAAATTGTTTCTTTTGGTTCGATTTCTATTGGTTTCTTCTTTTTGTTTTTTTCCTTATTGACTTGTAGACACTCTTAAAATAGACACCCGAACCCTTTTCTGGAGCGCTGGTGGGGCGCTGGCTAACTGAAAGGTCAGTGGTTCAAATCCACCAGCAACTCCTTGGAAACCCTTCAGAGCAGGTCTGCTCTGTCCCGTAGGGTCACAGTGGGTCAGAATCGACTCCACAGCACAGAACACCAACACCCGTTCTTTATCAGGTGGTATGTCTCATACACCCTCTCTTGGAATCCACTGGGTTTCTGCATTTTCTCAAGTTGCCTTTGATAACCAGAAGTTTTTAATTTTGATATAGTCAGTTTGATCACACTCCCCTTTTGCAGGCATTGCTCTCTGGGTACCGTGTAGCAAATCCTCGTCTCCCCCATGGTGCAAACGCAGTCACCTGCATTTCTGACCAGAAATTTTTTTTTAATTTTGTGCTCCATCTGGGGTTGACTTCTTGATATAGTGTGGAGCAGACGTCTGAATGTCGTCTTTTCCACACGGATAGTCGTTTGTTCCGCCACCTTTATCGACTGCCATTTTCCCTTTTTCACTTCCTAATCTGACAGAGCACCCCCCGTCTCACGTATCCCGCTGGGCTGGGGTCTGTCCCTGCACCAGCAATACGGGATCTTTGTGACTGTCACTGAAGAATAAAACTTCACACCTGGTCAGGCAATTCCCTCTTCTTTCTCTGTCTTCAGAACCGCACTGCTGATTCTTCTGTAGTTATTTTTCCATTACGATTTCAGAATCGGTAAACCAAGTGTTTTGGTCGGCTAGGGCTGCTCTAACAGAATTACCGCAGGTAGGCTACAAGTCCACATCCAGGGCGTCCACTCCCGGGGCAGGCTTTCCCCTTAGCAGCTGTGGGGGAGAGTCTGGTATTGCATCAGTCTTTGTCCAGGGAGCATCGTGGCGCAGGAACCTCATGTCTCAAGGACGCGCTCTTCTCCCGGTGCTGCTTTCTTGATGGTGTGAGGTTCCCAATTCTCAGCCTGCTTCCCTTTCCTTTTATCTCTTGCAGGATAAAAGGATGAAGGGTGGGGCAAGCCATACTTCAGGGAAACTCTCTTTACATTGGAGCAGGAAGGTGATCTTATAAAGGGATTTACAATCCCACCCTAATCCTTTAACATATGGAGGACAATCATAAAACATTGGGAATCATGGCCCAGCCACATGGCTACACATATTTTTGGGGGGACACAAGTCAATCCATGACATTGAGCTTAGTGTTGGAACTCTTACTGGAATTGCATGTCCTCAGTAGACCAGTTGGGGAGAATTATATTTTTATAACGTTAAGCTTCGTGTTCATGAAGAACATGGTCTTTGTCTCCATTTAGATTTTATGAACTATTTAATAAGGTTGTGTCTGTTAAGACGCATTGCACAACTTCGTTATATTTATTTCTACCTCTTCTTATATTATCTTAAATTGTCTTTAACAATCTTGTATCACTGTTTGCTGCCGGTGTACAGAAACACAACCAACTTTATAGTCATATCCAGCTGCTTTTGAATTATTTTTCCCATTATTTCTAATAAACTAGACTCCTAGGGGTTTTTAAGTAAACAGTTATGT
The DNA here is from genome assembly GCA_028571685.1 of Heterohyrax brucei. NCBI lineage: Eukaryota > Metazoa > Chordata > Mammalia > Hyracoidea > Procaviidae > Heterohyrax > Heterohyrax brucei. Next base: position 73,413,655 of record CM053163.1, read on the forward strand.
CAGCTGCACATAATGACAGTTTATTTATTCCTCTGGTGTCTTTCTTTGTCTTGTTGCACTCGGAAGGTATCTTACTGTGTCAGTGGTTTTACTAGCAATAGTAGAAATCCTGCGCTCGCTGCTGATGTTAACTAGAATGCCTACAATTTTTCCCGTTTATGGTGATATTAAATTTATGTTTCCTGTCATAATTCTCTATATTAGATTAGGATCTTCCCTTTTATGCGTAATTTACTAAAAGCCTCGATCATGAATGGACAGTTAACCTTATCAGATGATTTTTCTATCTCTGTTGAGATGATTATGTGATTTTTTTTTCCTATCAATCTATTGATATGAGAAATACATTATAGATTTTCAAAATTTTGACCATTCTTGGTATAAGCCTAAATTAGTTTGGGGGTATTCTCTCTTTCCAGATACCATAGGATAGGGTTTGTAATGTTTCCTTTAGGGTTAGTACATCCAGATTCATGAATGAGACAGATGTGTGATTCTCCTTTTTGGTAATATCTTCTGGCTTAGTACGAGGGTTATGCTGACTGCAGAGAATGAGCAGGGAAACATTCTCTCTCTCAGGTTGTCTAAGAAGAGTTTGGATAGCACTGGAACGATCTGTCTGTGGCAGCTTTTGCGAACTTCGCTGTAAAACCGTCTGGACCTGGTGTGCTTGCTTTATCAGTTAGGGCCCTTTATGTGTACACAAGATTGTTCAAGCTTCTCGTGTCTTCGAGAGTCAGTTCTAATGGGTTATAATTTTCCTAGGAATGTGAACATTTTGTTTACATTTTCAGAATTTCAGACGTATTTTCTTATTTCACCCAGGGAATTAATTTTAGTTGTTTAGCATGTTTTCTTCTGATGTCTACAACTGTCCGTGGTTTATATTCTGACTTTCTGTTTGTTTTTATTTGCGTTGATTAATAATTAAGTGTAAGGTATTTAGGGCGGTTTGTAAGTGCTGTGAGTAAATGGACACTGTTGACAGGGCCCCCTCCTCAGAAACACCTTCTCTGAGCAAACCGTGAAAAATAAACACCCAGCAGACCTCCCACTTTTCTCCTCCTACTCTGAGTTTTCCCCACCTTAGGGCCCTCATCACCACCTGACATTGTATTATGTATATTTTAATTAGATGTTTTTGTCTTTGCCTACCACTAAAGTGCAAGCTCAAGGCAGAGGGTCTTTCTCTGTTTTGTTTGCTACTGTAACCATTTGTTAAAAGAGTCGGGACCCGGGCAGCATAGGAGTTAACAGTTTGGCTACTAACCAGCTGTTAACCAGCTGCTAACCAGGAGGCCAGCAGTTCCGATCCACCAGCTGCTCCTTGGAAACCCTGGTTCTCTGCTGTCCTATCAGCTTCTGTGAGGTGGCATCGGCCCAAGGGCAGTGGGTTTAACGAAGGGTGACTGCCTTGTCAGTTGACAAATATTTGTGAGAGGATGGAGGGTGAACTTCAGTGTAGCGGAAGTTGTTACAACTGTGTCACGCATGTATACCAGGTGGATACAGCTAAAGAGCGTTCCTCTGTGGGCACAGAGGGTGACTGGACCACCTCATCGTCAGGGGCAGGAAGCTGCCAGCATCATCAGACTAGCGGGGGAGAGTGTACCCCAAATTCAGAGCCCCTCTGACTCACCCCCTCGGGGTAGGAGACGAACATCCTCTGCCCAGGCAGGGGTGGACAGGGAAAACGGAAGGTCTAGATGGCCCTGTCCACTGCCCAGCCGCTCCCTGTCCGTCTGCAGCCCTGCCTGTGCTCAGAGGGACCGGAGCTTTTCCGGATCCTGCCTGGCCAGTGCCAGCGCTGCCTCCAGCCCCAGCCTGCGGGCAAACGGAGGGGCTGGGGACAGAAGGCCACTGGATAGTGATGCACAGCGCCCCCCTGTGACAGAGCGGATCCGCCCCCTGGGCTGTTCTACGCTGTGGTCTACAGGAGAGCAGGTGGTCAGGTCTTCCTCCGAAGGCTGCCAGGTGGACCTGAACCGCCCCGGCAGGTAGCAGCTGGCCCTCACCCGCTGGCCATCGGCCCCAGTGGAAACCTCGCAGCCGTCTGTGTCCTAGGACCCCCGGGGCAGCCAGCGGCAGTTTGACCCCAGCAGCCTCTCTGCGGGAGACAGATGTGGGGTCTCCCCCTGCGGAGACTGACGGCCTCGGGAAGTCTGGGGCGACCCTGCCCTGTCCTGCAGGGTCACTGGGAGGTGGAATCGTGGGACAGCCGTCCTGTCTGCGTTCTGTCTTCCAGCGTTTGTCCCGCTTTCGTGTTTGCTCTTGACCCCTTTTCCATGGCCTGTGTCAGCGTGGGTTTCTGCTTTCTTCCTTTCTTTCTTTGAGTTTGTTCTGTAGGAATTCGTAAGAGGCGCAGTTAAAAAACAGCCGCTCGATATGCCGCGTTTAACGAGAAGTCACACAAAGGTTTTCAGTGTTTTTAACAGCAGAACGATTTTGTCAGATAAAAGCCTGTGCAGAAACTCTGTAAAACAGAGTACTGTCCTCTGGTTCAGGACTGATGGAGAGGCACCAGGAGACCTCGCCCAGAAAATGCCTCCCTGTCCCTTCTCTTAGATGCCACCCCACGTCCTTCCTGCTGGGCGCCCCTCCTCCTGGGTGCTCTTCTCCATCTCTCCCCTGCACGGCCCTGAGCACCCCCTGCCCTCTCCTAGGAGAGCCAGTTTTGCACATCACGGAGTCACCTGCCCCCTTCAGAGACTCAGGTCCGCCAACACCCTCCTGCGCAGCAGCTCACGACAGGCTGCACTTGTCAGGATGCCGTCAGGAGGAATATTTAGATCTTGTTCTTTCAGAAGTTACGTCTCCACTTTCTGGAATGAGGTCATCTTCTGGGAGAACAGGATGACTTTCTGGATCTCCTCGTGATTATGGTTAATAATGAGATTAAAGTTTCTTTAAAGTCTCACCTTATCCCTGTAGCATACGGCCTGCACAGAGGCACCATCACTCCCTGTCAGTAAGGAGGCCGAGGAGAGGCCCCTGGGTGGGTTTAGGCCCCTCTGTGTCTGTATTCCATGTCCCTATTTGAGTCAGCTCTTGTCTCATGTAACTTCTTCATCATGCTGGAAATACTATACCTCTTGTTTATCAAAGTCCTTGGGAGACATCAGAGCTTCGAGGTCACAGCGTATGAAGGGCTCCAGACACACCGGAGCATGCGTGTTGAATTCGTTAGGTGAGCGTCAGGCTTTGTGGGAATGGAACTGTAATACTGCATGGGAGAGTTAAGGCTCAGTTTGAGAGGAGACCGAGAATTTAACATTAACCAGCCATGTACGGTGGAACCCGTGCAAAGCAGACACCAGTGCAAGAAGGAAGACATAACTATCTTCCACTGAAACGAACGAAAGAAAAGGTGGCGAGACTGCACCCAGTCAGTGGTGGAAAACTGGGGTTCTGCCTCTTTGGGTCTCACTGTGAAGGATTTAATGCAGGGCCTATCCAGGTGAGAGAGGTCCTTGGCAGGCTAACGGACCCTGTTAATGTTCTTTAAAAGGTGCATTTACCTGTAAAACTTAATATTATATGCATGATATGAGAAATTGTGAAGTAGCATAAAAGTCTGGAAATACTGGTATGGAAACTACCATAATTTATGCAAATAACGTTCACACGCAAATAACACACTAGCACACACAGTGCAGGAAGGGGTCGCTCAGCGGGCAGGAGTGTCTCACCCGCGAGTTATCTGCATGAAGATACACACTGCGAGTGTAGGTCCTTCTCGGTTTTCTCGGGGGGGGGGTCCCAGCCCTGCTGAGCTGCTCCAGGGGGTGCAGACTCTGTGACAGTAGCGCTTCACCGCTGCGCCACCAGGGTTCCCTTGGCTCGGTATTGAGATATAAATTTGTAATAAATATTAACATTATCTAAAATGAATATATAAGTGATCCTCTTTTTTCTCGGAGCCCTGGTGGCGCGGTGGTTCAGAGCGCAGCCGCGAGTGAAACGGCGGGCGGTTCCCAACCCCCAGCCGCCCCGGGAGACCCCATGCGGCAGCCCCTCTCCGTCGGCGGGGCCGCTGTGATCGGAGTTGGCTCAGCAGCAGCGGGGTGGATTGGTTGGTTGGGGTTTTCGGTGCTTGCTGGTCTATTGCTTTCCTATCAAAGTGGTACCCTCTTTACCCACCAAACTAGTCTAAAAACTCGTTGGTGTTCATCGTGTTTCAGAGGGTCTGAGTTACGGAGGGAGGGGAGGCCGGCGGCGGGGGCTTCTGCAGGTCCTCGAGACAGACTAGCAGTCGGTGGTAGAAATCCAAGAAGGCTGTCCTTTTCCCAGGCCTGACAACCTGGCCTGACATTGTAGGGAGACCCTCTCCCCCTTCTCCACTGTGGAAATGCAGAATTTATCTCATTCTGGCCCACCTTCTCACTTTACCCCAAGATAGATTTTACTTATGTACATATATCAAAACAGTCAAATACCCTCCTTTTCATCAAGTATTCGGTGGATGGTGTCACTCAGAACAGTCCCTATCCTTTTGTTCAAACACCATGGATATTACAAAACCCGGAAATTCCCCAGAGAAATTCCGAGCAGCTGTTTTGAAGAATGATTACAGTTTCCTTGTCACGGCCGTTCCACCATCCCCAAATCACAGCCACTTCTTTCTTGTCCTTGGGAGTTTATTGGTGAATGGCTGAGATCAGAACAAGAATAACTCCTGCCACCTGCTTCCGTGTGTGGCTGGGAGGAGAGGAGCCCCCTGGCCCTGAACCGACGGGACAGATGACGCTGAATCCAGAGCAATTTTGAAGAAATGAGATTCCCAGGAGCCGAGCATCTCTGTAAAATCTGCCACGGAGGCACTCACAGATCGGACCAGCATCCTTTTGCCAGAAACGTGTGTCATCGTCTTGTTTCTGAAAGTACTCATTTTTGCATCGTCTCCTGGAAGCGGTAAACAGAGCGGTCCCTGCCCAGCATGGGCAAGGAACAGTCGCTTGTTACCGCATAAGGAAATTTGCTCCCTGGGGTGTCTTTGTTGAAATAATAGACACGTACTATTCACGATCATAAGGTGGGCACAACCTGGTCATAGCGTGCGACGTACAGACTTTACATTAAGTTTATTCATACGCAACAATAATTTGCTTAGAAAATACCTTCGTGTTAGCACTTCAAAGTATGTTTCTTTGTAAATGCTGGTTATGAACTCTTTTCGTACTCTTTAATAACTTACTGGGTCGTCTGTGAGATGGCCTGCCACTTTTATGCTCTCCCCCAAGGAGAACCTCCAGTGTTTGAAAGTATGACACAAACTCCCAAGCGAAGCAAGATTTAAGTGCGTCTCTGAAAGAGGAATAAGATAAAAATGGCAAAACAAATTTAATTATGTAAGCAATCCTTCTCTTCCACACAATGAAAGGAAAGCAAAGTAGTATCTGTGAAATTTCTTTTGTCTAATAAACAGCCTTGCTTTACAATAATACCAGTGACCCCAGCTTAATTAGGTGCAATTAATTCTGTGCCAGCGGAACCTGACATCCCGCTGCCAGCACAACCAGCTGTACCCTGTCTTAGGGACTTTTTTATCACCAGTGAGAATTAGGCTGCCTTAGCTACTGTACCAGGGTGGAGGGCGGCAAGGGAGAGGCCACAGGGCTGCGTTTTGTATTTAAAAGCCGCTCCCATGGACAGCTGAATGTTTAATTACAAGCGCTTCTCGGAAGGATGTTTCACGGGCACACCCTTGCTGACAAGCTTCCATGACTTTATTACGGCTGTTTCCACTCTGCTGGTCAGGGGTCCACACTGGCGCTGTGCACCCCACACCACGCTGAGAAGGCCCGGGAGTGCTCCCTCCTGGCGGCTGCAGGTGAGCCGTGTCACCGGGACATTTAAGCAGTCCCTTTTTTCAGTCCGGAAACCCTGGTGGCATAGTGGGTTAAGTGCTACGTCTGCTAACCACAAGGTCAGCTGTCCAAATCTGCCAGGTGCTCCTTGGAAACTCTATGGGGCTGTTCTCCTGTGACCTCTAGGGTCGCCATAAGTGGACCCGACTCAACAGCAGTGGGATTTGGTATGGGTTTATTTTATTTTTTTCAAGTCTGTAGTGAAACTTCTGTGCCTTTCAGATTGATCACGTGCCACTTATGATGTGTGTTTAATGCCCGTGGACAGAGTTTCTGGTGAGGACAGAAATCCCTGTGTGTTGAAGTTGACACCTGCGTGTTGGGGCCGGGAGTCAAATAGCCATAACTGGACAGCATTTTTTACTGTTTTAAAGTAGGCAGAATATTTATGTGAGATTTTAAGAAACCATGCAATGAGAACACCATGAAGAGCGTCTCCTTCCTATCCCAGGCCCTCAGTCCTCAGCCTCCCCGTTCGGACTGTCCACCCTGGGCTCTCCCGAGATGGCATGTCCGCGTGTACAATGAAGCCCAGGGTTTTCCACCTGGCGGCCCATTTCAGGGTGCTTTTCAGGACGGTCCGTTAGGAAGGCCGGGGAACGTGATCAGGGGTAGGGACTTGGGACCCTGGGCCCGGGTCTGAGCTTGACTCTGCCAGCTAACTAGCAGTGTGACCATAGCACAAGCGACGTAAGTTGTGGCTCAGTTTTCTCATCTGTACTATGGGTCGTAACTGTACCCACTTCACTGAGAGGCTGACATGTACAGCACCAGACGAGTGCCTGGGTCCGAGGCAGCGCTGTGCCAGCCTTTGCTGCTGTGCCTGCTGTCACTGTTGTCATCAGCCGACACACACCACCGATGGTGAGAGCAGCTGTGGTCTGATGGGTCACTGAATGAGAAATCCACAGCCAAATGAACAGCGACTATCTGCCTCCTGGTGCCTTAGAAGTTTTATTTTAATTATTGAAAGAATTGTGCTAGACGTATTTGGATAGACTTTTAATGCCTGTCTCTTTTGTGCATATGAAAAGTCAGAAAGAAATTAAATATTTTGGTTAAAGTAGTCGTAATGCTTTTTCTCATTCAGAGTCCTTAGGTTGTCGGTGCCCTGCTTTCCCACAGTGTCACCCCTGTGCCACCAGGAGGGTCGGTGCCCTGCTTTCCCCACAGTGCCCCCTCGTCCCACACGAGGTTGCTGTACGTCACCATCTAAGCCACTGCCCTCCGTTCTGCAGGTTCTGACTCCACAGCTTTGTTGTCCCCGTTGGTCAGCCTTGACAGATGACAGTCAGAGCCCCTCTGCACTTGGTCTCCTGTGGTTGGTTGCAGGCTTCCCAGTCATGCCACCAGCTGCTGGGTGACAGGACAGTAGGTGCGTTCTGATATTAAAGGTGCAGGTGGTGGTAGGTGCCGTCGAGTCCACTGTGCTGACCCCGTGCACAGCAGAAGGAGACCGGCTGGTCCCACGCCAGCCCCCCTGCGGTTCACTAGATCTACAGGATCTTTTTAGTGCTCACCTGGAACCAAGTGGTCATAAATTAAATCATGCAAAAGGGTGTTTTTGAGGGAAAGCTAAGTGTGGTGCCAGACCCAGGTGATGGCCCTACAGTGTTTGTAAGTATGACTAGAAAAGGCAGCAGAGGCCGTGTCCGCGGACGGAAGGGGATCGGCGGTGAAGATCTTCCCCTTCTCCGGACCCCGGAGAAGCACACGCAGGCCAGCTGCCCGCTGCCGCGGTTGCACTCTGGCCACACCAGCGTTGGCCTCGACGTCCCAAGCGTTTCCTGCTGGGCTGCGCTGCCCCAGCAGTGTGCCCCTGAACCCCACCAGCTGACGTGCCAGACACACGTGTGACCCTGTGGGAGCCAAGCAGAATGAGTACTAGGTAGGGTGGCTCTAGAATAGGGTACACTGCCTGCTGGTGAGTGTCTGTCACGTCCCCCAGGCCTCGGGAGGGGGGACGGAGACTGGGCTGGGGAGGGAGGTCGGGGGCAGTGGCTGTCCCGACAACTGAGTCAAAACGCCCGTCCACAGAAATGCCGGCCTGCGACGACGTCTGTGCCTTGCTGCCCACCCCCACCAACAACAAGGCCCGCCTGACGCCCGAGTGAGTCATGGACCCTTCAGAGACGCAGGCTGAGTCAGACCCAGCAGTCCCCAGCCGTCACACACTTCAGCCTACTCACCGTGTCCCTGGCACACACAGCTGTCACCACCTGTCTCCCCCATTTGCTCTTCTTTTGCTTTTTAAATTTCTGCTGGATGCCCACACAGAGCAACTCAGAGGAGTCCCGGAGAGGAAAAACTGAGTCTTTTCTACCAAAAACGAATAAGGCATGTTGCCTGCCAGCTGTTGTAGGTGTAGAGCGCCTCACTTTTTCTTTTAAAGTTGGGGTCGTGAGGCACCGGCGGTTTTACTGCCTGGCTGGTTTGTCCTCCGCAGCAGTCGCCCGTGCTCGGGACTGTCCTTCTCTCCCACACATGTTTTTAGCTGCGTGATAGTTCACCATGTATGTCACCAGTGCGTGCCAAATAATCTCACGTGGTTAGGCATTCGGGCCCCCAGGGTTTGTTGTTCGTTTCCTCTTTTTAATCTTCCTTCTCTTTCTTTTCTTAATTTTAATTTTGGTGAAAATATGCACAGCACAACATACACTGTTTCTTTGTTTCTCTTTCGTTCATTAATTTATTCCATCTTCTTAAAGTTCCTTGACCTCCGCAGATAGACTGTCCTCGGGTAAAATGCCAGGTTTTTGCTTTTGCTTGTTTTAGACAGCTGAGCCTTAGTCTTCCCACCTGTAAAATAGGGATGATCAGTGTGTGTGTTCTCAGGGTTGGAGGGGACACGTGTCAGGTGCCTGCTGCACAATGGCAGCCTTGTTCTTTCAGAAGGCGGCTGCTTGGAAATTGTCTGGCCTCGAATTACGATGAAGGCAATTCACATCAAGAGCAAACAAATCCAGAAAAGATGACTGATTTTATTGCTAGGACCAGAAGAAGCTCCATTCCGCCTTTAATTCATGCTTGAGACTGTTTCTGGTGAAAATGCATTTTCTCAACATTAAGATCCTGTAATTCCAAATTTAATTATGGGTAAGTGGTCATCAGTCAAGGACACGGATGTTGACGTGGAATCAGAACCAAGAGCTGTCTGGAGGGTGCAGACGTCCACAGCTCTCTAGGGGACAGGCTTAGTACCAGGACCGACACTCCTCTGGTGCTGTGTGTGTCCTCGGCCCAAGAAGGGTCTGTGGCCACGTGGTGTTGGGTCCTGCCTGCCATCGTGGGCCGTGGACAGACGGGAAGGTCCAAAATTAGCCCGAGGGAAGGACGCAGGAATGGGTCCAGCCCAAAGTGGGTCCCAGGGCTGGGAAGGAAGGGAAACAGGGAGTCATGGCTGGGAGCACCCAGCTTGTGGGGAGGCGGTGGGGAAGCGTGGGGGTGGCTGTGGTGAGGGGGCGGGAAGTCACTGCCCACGTGGTGTTTGCCGGGCTGCGCGTGCGAAAGCGCAAGGACAGCAAACGTTCAGTGATGTGCACGTAGCTGGAAACCAAACCTGGGGCTGTCGAGTCCATTCTGACTCCTCGTGACCCAGCAAGGACAGAGCAGAACTGCCCCGTGGGGCTTCCAAGGGGCACCTGCTGACTGTCTGGTGAGCAGACACAGCAGGTAACAACTGTGCCAACAGGGTTTCCCACAGGAGCTTGTCACAGTTAGGGTGACGGTGGGAGGGAGGGCGGGGGAGGGGAGGGGACGGAGGAAGGGGAGAGGAGAGAAGGCAGTAGGGTGGAGCGGTGACTGTGGCAGACCAGAGAGTGTGTGTGCTGACCCCTGGTCAAAGCGGACAGCAGTGCATGCTTGTCGGTACCCCAGAGGGTTGTGGAGTCCACACTGGCGGATCATGTAATTTGAAAAGACCTCAATTATCTAGATTTTTATGTGTCATTGTTTTCAATGTGTACATTTCCAGGTTTTTAAAACAATAATATAAGTCGAAACAAAACAGGTCTGTCGTTGGAGTCTAGTGACGCACCGCTGGTTTGTGACGCACGACTTAGCAGTGATTCTGCTTTCCCTTTATGGAGACAGCTGTTTCTCTACCTTATGAGCCTTGGTGGCACAGTGATTTAAGTGCTGCCACTGCCAACCAATAGGTCAGTGCTTCAAAGAGGCCTGGCACTCCTTGGAAATTCTGTGAAGTGTCTGCTGTGTCCTGTAGGGTCGCTATGAGGCAGAATTGATTGGTTGGCAATGGGTTGGTTTTTGGTTTTGTTTGTTTTCCTTTACATCATTAGAAGTCCTTTATAGCACTTTTTTGTGGGACAGTGGATCAGCCGTAGTAGCAGTGGTAGCAGAAATACCACTCTTTAAAAGAAGCCACAGGAGTTAGTGTCTCCAGATAGGCACGCTCCTTGCCAAAATCAAGTTAACACAATTGCACTAAAATAGAATAAGATACAGCGTCGTATTTTCACAGTACCCAACACTGGGAAGCCAGAGCTCAGCTTTCCTTTTCTCTTCAACAGTGGTAGGTATTTTCTGTAACCTTACGATACGTATGTCCGTGAGGGCTGCTCAGAAGGGAAGGAGGGGGGCCGCAGGATTTGGGGGTGATGGTGGTATTTTGAAGTTTATCCAGGAGTGACAGGACGTCAGCACCTTCAGTAAAGAGCAGTAACTGTCACACACACACTGCAGCTGATGTTTGCCCAAACCTCGACTGTTCCCACTTTCCCTCTTCACGACAAATCTCAGAAAAATGGAACATGCTGACCGCTTCCCTTGGAGAGTTACCATGCCTGTCTTATGTGCCATCCTCTCTGAGATTCCCATGGAATGGGAAAAGGTATAAAAACGCAAGTGATGATTCATTATGTATAAAACCTTTGAATAATTCATCAGAAATCCATTAAAATAAATGGAAATCATATATTTTAACAGCCGGGCCCCAGATTGGTTGGGGATGTTGAGTGACGGGTCCGCCGCGGGGCTGGGGGCTCTCGGGCTGCGCTGGCCGTGGGCGGACCGGGAGCAGCGTGTCTCTGAGCACCTCAGGGGAGTGGGAAGGCTCCTCGGCTGCCACAGAGCAGCTGGTGGGTGTGCAGCTGATCTTTCAGTCAGCAGCGAAGCGCACTAACCACGCTGCCACCAGGTCCCCTGGGGATCTAATTAATCCAAACCTTGGGGAGAGGTCAGCAGGCTCCGAGTCAGGAGTCCAGCCTTCATTCTCTCGCTCCGGGACTGTTAGCTGTGTGGAGCATGTGAGCAGTAGTGGGTCAGTGGCAGAATTCTCGCCTGCTGTGCAGGAGACCCGGGTTCCGTGCCCAGCTGGGGTGCCTTGTGCAGCCAGGGCACCTCATACACAGCCATCCTCGTCTATCAGTGGAGGAGGCTTGTGTGTACAGACACTGGACAGGTCTCTGCCGAGCTTCCAGGCCAAAGCAGACTAGGAAGAAAGGCCTGGCAATCTGCTTCCTAAACAGAGCCGGTGAAACTGGACCACACTGTACGGTCAGCAGCCGGTCATGGGGGTGATGCAGACCTGGACAGCTTTCTGTCGCATGGTGCGTGGGGTTGCCATGGGCAGAAGCCCACGGCTGCTGACAACATCCAGGGCCACGGGGACGACATGTGACAGACCCACCACACCTGCGGCATCCAGGAGTCAGCATCTGTCCGTGTCCGTCTGTGCTCAGGAGGTTGCCTCTAGGTCAGCGGGCTCGGAAGGACTTGCGGGTGAGTCAGCGGCCAGCTGCAGGCCGGCCACGTGCTTCTGTTACCCTTGGCTGGGCTGCCTCCTGTGGCCAGGGCTTCGGTTGGGCTGGTTGCCAGCCCTGCTGCCCCTGGGATGTCCCTCATGCTGGCCGGCTGGCACCGACTGGTAAGGGCGGCGGCAGGACGCCCAGGAGAGGACCAGCGGGAAGGCCCTTGAGGGGCGCCTGGGGTGCCCTGTCTTCTGCTGGAAACCCTGGCAGTGTGGTGGTTAAGCCGAGCATCTGCTTGCCCACAGGTCGGCAGTTCCAATCCGCTGGACGCTCCTTGGAGACTATAGAGCAGGTCCACTCTGACCTCCAGGGTCGCTGTGAGTCAGCGTCGACTCAACAGCAGTGCGTTGTTTGGTCTCTGTTGGCCGGAGCAAGCCACCGGCAGGCACACGGACCCCTTGCTGTCCAGACAGTTCCAACTTGTCACAGCCCGACAGCATGGAGTCGAACTGCCCCGTCCAAGAACTGCCTGACGCCTGAAGAGCAGCCGGAGCACTCTGACCGCAGACTTGAGGTCAGCAGCCGGGCTCCGATCCTCTGCGCCACCAGGGCGTCCCCTTGCAGTGGAAGAAGCTCCCAAGTCTCGTCACCAAGGCTACAGAGAGAGGAGGAGCAGCGCCATTTTATACGCAGTCTGTCACAGACACGGCCATGTCACCTGGCTTCTCTGGATGGCTCTTACCTTGCCTACCATGTAAAGGTGATGTCACCTGTCACCGTGGGTGGTTGTGTGGCCTGAGAAGGCAGTGTAACTGACCATGCTTTGAAGCTGAAATCCCGTGCCACAGTGGAGGAAACTAAGGCTGGGTGTGAGGGACAAAGACCAAAGGCTCTCACATCAGCCCCCTGAGGCTGACATTCTGAACCAATACTTAGAGAGCCCTCAAGTCACAAAACTCAGAAGAGCTTGGGGTTCAGAGCTGGCTTCAAGCCAGTTTAAAGCCAGTCACCACTCCCTACGGCCAAGGACAAAGGCCAGACTCACGACAGCTACTGCCCTGCCTGACGCCGCAGTACCCTTCAGGACCCTGGTGGTGTCCCTCTCGGCAGAGGAACTGGTCTTGTACCTGTGTTTAAAAAGGCAGCAATGTCCTTACACCAGGCCACAGTACTCGTCGGCTGGATTTTTGAGACCCCCGCTTAGCCGTTGAAAACCTTTCATCTGGCCCGTCTTCTCAGTGCCTGGCGTGTTTTCACAACAGCCCTGGGGAGGGGCAGCTAGGAGTCAGCGCCAGCATTTCTACATCACTGTAAATGCCAGGCAGCTCTTGTCACTGAGCGGACCCTCCCGCTCTGATGTAGACGCCGTCACACAAAGCCACACGGCCCACCTTGTGGTGTCCAGAAGGCACGCTTGTCTCTCCGTGTTTCCTGAGCCTTCTCCATCCAGAGCCTGTCTCTGCTGACCCAGGGCACACTCCGTCCACACTTGGGGCAGCAGGGAGGTTCATCACCACCGCGTGGGGGGGTAAGAGAGGACGGGTTTCTGGGACACCGAGGACACACAGCTGTCAGAGATCAAACCTGACGGGCAAGGCCAGCGTGGAGCAGCCTCTGCACACAGGTCTGTGCTGAAGGCCACCCGATCTACATGGGGCCTGGAATCAGGTACCTGCAAACGTGTCCCATCTAACAAGGTGCGGGTGGGGTTTTGCTTTCGTTTCTTACTGGGCCACAAAGATCCGAACAGACTGGACCCCTGTGGCCTGAGTGTCGAGGGCAGCCAGTGTGGGGGACAGAGCCCAGGGCAGAGGGGCCGCTTGGGAACCCCGTGCATCCCAGGGCAGGAGGGTTCCCAGACAGGAACCCTGGGGCACAGAGGCCTCCAGCAGGGCAAGGTGGCCCCCCCACCCTTACTGCCAGGCTGTGACTTGGGAGCTGGTTAGGTTTCACTCAGCCTTCTCATCCTAAAACCCGCTTAAAGGCTAACAGCAAACAAATCCTTCTTGAAATCTGAGCCTGTTTTAAGATCCCTTTACCAAAACCTCCTCTGAACCGCCCGCTGACAGATATGTCGTACAGTTGCCTGTTCCTGAGACTAACGCTCTTGGCGATTACCACTGCAGGGAACTCGAAGGCTGCCAGCTAAGAAGCTCTGCGCGGTTTCCCACGGCGGTAATGCGATGCTGAGGCGATTTTCTGAATTTCTACCTGAGGTGGTTTTTTTCATTTCAACCAGCCACTAAATCCTCCCACTTTTTCTCGTTGCCAGTCCTGAGTTGGAAACGCGACAGGGGGTGGCTGGTTCCGGTCCAGGCTGATTCTTTATAGGAAAGTCAGTTCTGTGGCAGAGCGACAGAATTTGCAGTCCATTTTGTCTCAGAGTGCAAGTATCTGTCTTTGACCATTTTCAAATCTTAATTTGGTGGATTATTTCGTATTTTTATAACCTGTCTATCCAAAGGCCACGTACTTCTTCTCAGATATTTCCGAGGTCTGACAATTAAGTCCACGAACTTAATTGTTCTAATAGCTCCATACCTCATTGCTGAATGTCACAACAGTCACCTTCTGAGTACTCCCCCTGGGAAGTGATGTACTGATGCCAGTGCCCAGTCCACCCTGCAAAGCAACTGGGGAACTCTTCTTCTGAAATGACCGTTGCACACCGTGGCCCAGTGGCAAGTTCGTGAACTTAATTGTACAGTTGTCTGTGAAGGAATTTTAGCCAGTAAACAAATAAACGTGTTGGAACACCCTCCCTGCTCACTTGATCTGGCCCCCAGTGACTTTTTTCTTTGCCCAAAGAGAAAGGAAATATTGAAAGGAAGACATTTGGGTGACATTCAGGACATCAAGTGTAACACAAAGACAGCTCTGATGGCCGTCCCGGAAAGAGTTCTAAAATTGCTGTGAAGGGTGGACGAGGCGCTGGCTTTGGTGCATAGCTTCCCAAGGGGAGGACTTGGAAGGGGACTGTAGTGATATTCAGCGGTGAGGTGTGTAGCATGTCTTCTAGGATGAGTTCACAAACTAAATTGTCTGACTAAGAAAGAAAATTCTAGATAATACAAGATCCAGATTAGGTTAGTGTCTAAAATGTGTGTTTTTAATTTTCGGACCATTTTCTTTCCCTCCTTATTCTAGTCAGTTGGTCTTTTATCATTGTCATGGGGTAATTTGTTTTTTAAGACCATCTACAAATAGCATAATGTTATGACTTAATTGTGTGGGTAACCTGAATATACTAGATTTCTCCAGGAAAAATGTCAATAGAAGAACATTAAAGGAGGAAAACTGTGGCTCCGTGGAAGCACAGGCTGTCTGATAGTTACAGACGCGTGGGCACACCTGTCACAGTGCCTTGCAGCAGTGCTCACTGTGATCAGGTGACAGGTGTTAATGTAAGTGGCTTTAGAACTCTCTTCACAAAGTCAGCTCTAAAGGTGTGTTCCTTTTCCTAGACTTTCAGGAGCCGGAGCAGGGGTGTCATGCCTAGAGCTCCGTCCTGGCCCATGCTCTCAGGTCTTTTAATCCTTCCTACAAAGCTGTTGTGTTGAGTTTATTCACCCCACTTCACAGATGAGGAAACCGAGGCTCCTGGAGGTCATGTACTGTGTCTCGGGGGAGAGGTGAAGATTCAGAACCTAAGTCCATCTGACTCTAACGACGTGAGCCAATCACAGCAGAACCCCGGCTCTGGGTCTGGCTCTCCGCGAATGTCCTTAAACCAGGACAAACCTGGTTCATTCCGGGGGGGTGGGGGAAAGATCCGGAACTTCCAGTCACTAAAGAAGTTAACAGTAGGTGGCAGCACACACCCACAGTGGTTGGTGATGCTGCCTGGGTTAAAGACGCAGGTTTCCTTTTTCCGGGTTCTGTGTTTTTGCTCAAAGAAGATGTCAGATGAGTCGTTTGTGGAATTTCTACAAAGCATCCCCGTGCTCTGGAATAAAAATCTCCATCGCAAGCATCAAATATCAGACAAGCTGCTCTCCCATTTCTCCTCGCAGCAGCAACAATGAGGCCAGAAGCCCACTGCCATCGAGTCCCCATGACTCCGGGCAACCCCCCGAACCTCCCAAGTGAATCCAGTGTCCTCTGCCCTGTACCTGGCTGAGCCTCCTTACGGTCTCAGGGTGCCTGAGGGCGCCTTGGCCTTGCGATCTTGGGGTGCCCGGGGTGCCTCTGCCTTTTCATCCTTTAAGCTTACAAGGGGCTGGATCTCTTCGAGATTCTAAGGAAATTACTCTTTAAAAAAATATTTTTATGGCCGAGCAGTATCGACATATCCTTGGCTTGGAGAGAAGGTTGGGACCAAGACTTAGCTCTGTGGTCGAGTGGCACGCACACAGCAGAAGCCCAACAAGGTCACCTGTTGAGGTGACACTGCCCGCCACTTCCCTCCTGGGCACCCAGGGCGTCTGTGTCCCCGATGGCCTCTGTGCTCCGACAGCCTGAGGGTCGTGCAGTGTTGTGAGATGGTGCTTTCCCGTACTTTTCTCTACAGTGGACCTGTTGTCATGTAGTAACTCAGCTGCCTACATTCACTTTGGGCAAATGCCCTGAAAAAGGGTTCCTTCAGATGGTCCTCTGTGGTCGGTCTAGGGAGAGCAGCAGCCCCGAGGTGCTGGCTGCAGTGAGCAGCTCTGGGTTGTCCCGAGGGGCAGAGCACCAGGTGGCAGCCTGTGGCCGGGGAACCCCTGCCCCCATTCACCTATCCCGAAAGGCCATAAATCCAGGGACACAACACCTTTTCACCGCGGGCCACTGTGTGGTTGTCCCTGTGCTGCTGCTGTGATTCACGGCCCCAATCAGACCCAGTAGGACAGAGTAGAGCTGCCCCCGAGGGTCCCCAAGGCCGTAGTCTCTACAGAAACAGACTGACGTCTTTCTGCCCTGAAGCAGCTGGTGAATTCAAACTGCTAACATTTCAATTAACTGACAGTCACTTACCTAACTACTGGACTGTCAGTCTCTCAGCGGGATAACTAGCTAACTAACTCACTCAGAGCCACTGAGTCGGTGAAAACCCAAACCAGGCCTCTCTCTGTTGGGTGGGCTCTGCCCGTAGCGGCCCCGCAGGACAGGGGAGAGCTGCCCCACGCAGTTTCCGAGCAGCTGGTGGACTAAACCTGCCAGCTCTGGGTTAGCAGCCAGGCTCTTAGCCGCGGGGCCGCCACGGCTCTGCTAGAATAACGGGACATCTCATAAAAGCTGTCACTGTATTTAGGAGTCGTATCTACCACTGACTCCTCCATGCCAAGAATCCATGAGCTATTTTTCATGAGACAAATCAGCCAGCCCGTGTGCTGCGGACACGTCACAGATGGCCGAGTGTTACGAGTGTCTGTCTGTCTGTCTCTACCCAGACTACAGAGTGGGATGAACCTGCAGATATGTTTCGTCAACGACAGCGGCAGTGACAAGGACAGTGATGCTGATGACAGCAAGACAGAAACCAGCCTGGACACCCCCTTGTCGCCCATGGTGAGTTAGCGCAGCACAGATTGGAACCTGGGGGGTACCGTGCCGGTGGTTGGGGACAGACACTGCAGAGGCTGGAAGATGAGTGTCTGCTGAAATCGCCTGCTGCCAAAATCTGAGAGTGTCAAAAACTAGGTGACGAGGACAACCGATTAAGTTTGTGCACTCATCCTAGAAGAGGTGCTGCGCACCTCGTTGCTGAGTGTCACTGCGGTCACCTTTGAAGTCCTCCTCTCGGGAAGCGACACACTGACACCAGCACCTAGTCCACCCTTCAGAGCAGGTTTGGAAATCTTTGCCTTCAGGGAAAGAAAAAAGTCACTGGGGGCCAGATCAGGTGAGTAGGGAGGGTGTTCAGTAGTTATGTGTTTACTGGCTAAAGACTCCCTCACAGACAGCTCGACAATTAAGTTCACAAACTTGCCACTGTGCTCAATGGCCATTCCAGAAAGAGCCCTAAAACTGGTTTGAAGGGTGAACTGGGTGCTGTCGTTGGTGCACAGCTTCCCAGGGGGAGCACTTGGACGGAGGCCTTAGTGATAACCCAGCAGTGACGTAGGTGACATTTCCAACAATTGTGTTCCCAGACTTAGTTGGTAGCTCTTGTATGCAGTGTAATTCAATCAAATTTATACAGCAAGACGGGGAAGATTTGTTAAAGCCAACTTTAACTGCTTCTGTATTAAGACACAGCATGATCAGATACATCCTAAAGTATTACATAGGGAAACTATGGTAATTACCATTCTTTCCCCATTGGACTTAGAAATGTGGGTAACACTGGCAGTAGAACCCATTAGGAAAGGTGGGGACCACAGAAAGGCCGGTGCACACACAGGGTGCCCCATGAGGCCTGTGGGACTCTGTGCATGGAGCTGTCCTTAGTCATTGCTTTGCGGCGTTTGACGAACACTGGCCTCATAGTTACAGATGCTTTTCCTGGAACTGTTTCCTCTCTGTGCGGTTCGTGGGTTGCCCGTTCTTACCAAAGACCAGCAGGGAGGAAGCCAGGCAGTGCAGCACCCCGTACTTCACCGGACACCTAAAATCCAGGCTGCTGTGTGGGACAGCCTTGGCCTTCGCTCTGGGGTCATTGGTTAGGTCTAGTCACCTCTAGGGAGTTGCCAGGCCAAGAATCACAGCACTATTTTAAGTTTATCATAAATGTATTTTCCCTGTTACTGCTGGTCTCACTCTTTCTCTTGATACTAAAACCGGAGTCCATTATTGATGCTGAGGAAGTTAAGAATTTTCTCATGTTATTTGCGATTCACGTGGATCGGGCCAAGCAGCGTGGCGTCCACGGTGGGAACTGGCGCAGGCTGCCCCGCGCTCAGGGCCCCTCTCTCCCCTTCACAGAGCAAACAGAGCTCCTCCTACTCTGACAGAGACACCACCGAGGAGGAGTCCGAGTCCCTGGACGACATGGACTTCCTCACGAGGCAGAAGAAACTGCAAGCCGAAGCCAAGATGGCCCTGGCCATGGCCAAACCCATGGCCAGAATGCAAGTAGAAGTGGAAAAGCAGAACAGGAAAAAGTCTCCCGTCGCTGACCTCGTAAGCAGCAGGGACGGGAGAGCCAGCCAGGGTTTGGTGGCCACCTGCGGCGAGCACGGCCTCAGCCCCTTCCCAGAGTTGTGCAAACTGGGATTTCTCCAAGGCAGTTCCTAAAAAGTGCAGCCCTTGAGAAATGTTTAAGTATGTTTCCTTTTCTTTCCTGGTGTACTGATGACAAACTGAAAAACACAGATTTCACAGAACTAGACTTGGCTTTTGATTCCCACCTGCTGTTCCTCACGGCAGTCGGCACTATTTTTTACCGAAGCCAGCCCAGGTCACAGACCTGACGGCTGTGGCAGACTCCCTGTTGCTGGTGGCCCTGTGCCCTCCTCAGGGAGATGATACGAGCCGTGGCTCCGAGTCCTAGCCCTGCAAATGACCTGCTGTGGAACCCTGGGCAAGTTAGGCCTCAGTTTTCTTGTTGTGGAATGGGGCTTGTAGTAACGCCAATTGAGAGCGTGATTGTGGAAACTCGGTGACACTGAGCCCCTGGGGTGCACGGCACTGTGCTCCTAGCCTGGTGTGAAGTCACAGAGTGGCTGATACAGCTGTCGGTGTCTCCAGCGCTGTTGGTGGTCTCTGGTGGCTGTGACCATTAACTCACGTTGTCACGGCCCGAGTCAAGAGCCGTCAGAGGACCTCTGACTTTGTGACTTGGGGCGTGTGTAGGTAGGACCCCACGTGGGGAAGAGTCCCAGCTGGGTCAATCCTTTAAGCACAGAACCCACACTGCCGTGGGTGAACAGGAGTGGGTCTTTTATAGGAAAAGCAGGATTTTTGCTCAGGAAGCTTGCGGCTCTGTCTCACGTGCCCGTCTCCTCCTCCGTGTGTCTTCAGCTGCCGCACATGCCTCACATAAGTGAGTGCCTGATGAAGAGAAGTTTAAAGCCCACGGACCTGAGGGACATGACCGTCGGGCAGCTGCAGGTGATCGTCAACGACCTCCACTCCCAGATAGAAAGTAAGTGTGAGGTGCCGCCCGTGGGCCGTTGGGCATGAGATAGGACGTGGCCGTGCGCCCTCCTCCAGTCAGCTCCCCTCCACAGCATCCCGCTGGGCGCCTCCTGGGGGCTCAGAGGTGATCTCGGCTCCAGGGTCCTTGCTGTGAGATGTCCGGGACCTTTCAGACTTGGTGGAGACCCCGAATGCTCTCAGACCCCATCTCTGCAGCTTGTCTCTGCCCCAGCACGGAGTCGGGCATATTTGCGTCAGTTTCTAGAGTAAAACTCGTTGTGTGCAAGTTGTTTATCACAACTCAACTCTGGACTTCAGTGGCATGTACGTTTACTCAAGGTGGGGTCATCAAGTCCAGTGGGACGTGTTTCACGGGGCTCTGGGTGGTATGCATGTCTGGGACCAGTGCATGAGAATTACAGGTGACAGTGTCTGAGCCTTTATCCCCAGATAGGAGAGGCCCTAACAGAAGTATCCAGAAGGGTCAGTGGTGATCGGTGCTCCTAGAGGTGACCGGTCACTCAGAGTGGGGGCCATGTGGCCCTGATGGCAGAGAGAGCAGCATGCCTAAATCAACTGTCGTCAAGCCACCTACAACCTGTGACAAGCCTGCATGTCAGAGAATGGCCCCATAGAGTTTTCGGGCACTGGTTTGTCAGCAGTGGACTGCCGGGCCTTTCTTCCAGGGTCTGTCGGAGTAGACTCGAACCTCCTGCCTTTCAGTCTGGACCCCCTCTGGACCCCAGACAACGTGGTTAAACCATAAACTATTGTTATGGCAATAGTTCTGACTCAGGCAGCCCTGCAGAGCAGAAGGGTCCCACAGAATTTCCAGGGAGCGCCTGGTAGATTTGACCTGTCAGCCTGTCGGTCAGCAAGCCGTTGTGGCCTGTCCTGCCGGGGCTCGGGCAGTGTGGCTAGGCCGGATGAATCCGGCATCTCTGTGGCCTCTGGACTCTGTGATCCCGTAAAATCATGCGACTTACAGGCTGACTGAGAGCAACCCAGGAGAGCAGGCTGACCAAATGCATTCCAACAAACCCACTGTAAAAAAGCAAGAACAAAACCTTTCTGAGTCTTTCAGGGAAACCTGAACACTGATTAATGATGTATTTGTTTCTTTTAGGTACTTACTGTATTGATATATTTAGGCTATGCGTATCTGACTGTTTCCCAAATCTTTAGATTCCTGGTGTCGTAAGACAATGCTTTTTCCTACAATGGCCCACATAGGGGCTCCTTCCCCGGGGCCCGGGAAGCCTATGAGCATCTCAGATGTGCCATCTCCCCCAGGAAGGGACTGAGGGTGTGTTAATTTTTAAAACAGAGACACATGCTGAAGCACCTACAGACGAAATACTGTGATGTCGGGAACTTGCTTGTAGGAAATCTAGTAGAAGGAGAGATAGCAATCGAGACGGACCGCCCTTGGTGATGGTGAAGCTGGCAGGACACGCAGGGTGTCGTCACACCACCCTCCACCTTTGTCCCTGCATGGCGGCGTCCCTGATAAAGGGCGGAACACTTCTGTGGCAAGCCCGAGTCCCTCCGCTGCCAGTGCTCGCACAAGGGACGCGCTGGGGAGACTGGACTTGGACGTCCTGGGTGCCCAGTCACTACGTGCAGGGCTGGTTCCAGATCCTGACAGAGTCTTGGGATCATCTGAAAAATTCCACCGCTACATTTTAAGTCTAGTGGAGAACAAATTACTGGGGTTATTATTCTGTCAAGAATCTGAAAGAGTTTCTGGTATTTTATCACTGAAACATCGTCCTTAGACTTTGAAATAATGGAATTGCTGTCTTGTCTGTTTCAGGAGTAGATAATGTTTCAGACCTCTCTGTGCAATTTTTTTAAATTAAATTGAAAGCTAGTGTGACCGGAGGGCAGACAAAGCCTTGCTGGAAGTCAGGCTGTCAAGAAGTGTCGCCAGGGTTCTGCGGGATTCCCGCTGGGCTCAGGGCGCTTCCCAGCTGAGCGCTATCTCTGTGTGTTCTCCCCGGCAGCTTTCCTTCCCAGCTTCTCTGAGGAGAAAAGCAAGTGCCTTTGCTTGTTCATAGTTTCTAGGGACCCCAAATCACACCCTCCACCGTCAAGTCAGCTCTGATTCCCAGTGACCCTATAGAATAGAGAATTGCCCTGTAGGGTTTCCAAGGAACACCTAGTGGATTTGAACTGCTGCCCTTTTGGTGGGCAGCCAAGGTCTTAACCACCACACCACCAGGGCTCCCTTGAAGTGTAATACGCCCCCCCAAAAGAAACCTAAACCCAGTGCCATCAAGTTGATTCCAGCTCATAGTGACCCCGTGGTGACCCTATAGCACAGAGTTTCCGAGAAGCGCCTGGCGGATTTGAACTGCCAGCCTTTTGCTGAGCAGACATAGCACTAACCACTGTGCACCCAGGGTTTCCTTTGTAGGGACATTAGCCAAATTAACCCAGTGCCCTGATTTCACGAGGATTAGAAAATTTTCAGGATGTGTATGTTTTACTCCAAGCACAAGAGCAGCCAAACAGCTACTGTCACGTCAGACATGACCCCTGGTGACACCGGGTCTCCGAGTAGAGCTGTGCTCCCTAGAGTTTTCAGTAGATACTTTTGGGAGCCATAGCTCTTTCTCCCAAGCCACTCTAGGCAGACCTCACCCTGCAACCTTTGGGTCAGCAGCCGTGCACCCTAATAGCTTGCATCCCCAGAGACCCCCCAGATGGAGACCTAAGGAAGTTTACTGGGCACTTGGCCACCCAGAGATTACAGGGGTGATAGCTGCGGGTCTTCTACATCTGATCATCCCCCAGTGTGGCCTGCCAATATCTCCCTTTACCTAGAACCGCCTGTATGGACATCTTCTTCCCGGGGGTCATGGGAAGCCTTAGAGCACCCCAGAAGTGCCTGTCTCTAGGTGGCATCTGACATGATACTGCAGGGTCCCCCCAACTCTCACATGTAGAATGGGACACTTCGTGTACTCCAGACTATGTGCCTGTTTCTTCAAAACAAAATCCCAGCTTTTCTAACAAGTTATCTTGCTAACGGCTAGCAGTTTCTTTTCCCATTGTAATGTGATAATACAGAAATACTTCTGACCTGACTCCTTCCCTTCCAGCTCCTTCATAGCTAGCAGCTAGCTGTGTTTTTCAAATTGGCAACTTTTCTTAGGGTTATTCAGAGCTGACGTAAGACATCTACATTTTGACACAAATAACCTACCTAGTAGGCTTAGAGTGGCATGTATTTATGCATATCTAATACATGTGTGTGAACCCAAAGCAGCCGGGACCCCTCATGGGCTTGGGAGACATTGGACTTTGGGGGCGGTTTTGTCTGTCCTTAAACGCCCTTCTCTTGGCCCAGGCCTGAGTGAAGAGCTGGTCCAGCTGCTTCTCATCCGCGATGAACTGCACACGGAGCAGGACGCCATGCTGGTGGACATTGAGGACTTGACCAGGTCAGCGCGGCGTCCGCGTTCCACAGGGCGGGCCAAGCCCGGGAGGGTGGCAGAGTCGGGGCGAGAGCCAGCTCTGCCAAGGCACTTCCCTGACCACCCCGGCCCCTGTTCACCCCAGCTCTCAGGCAGAAACGCAGCCACAATTGCTCCTGACTGAGCAGGCTGCTTTCGCACCCGTGCTGTCCTGGTGATGGCTTGTTGGTGCATGAGACTAGGTGACAGTCCTGGCTGAGGACGTCACCCGAAGCCCTCAGGCTCCCTGCTGGTGTGTTCCTGCACCTGGACAGCTTCGTGTGCGTGCCACAAAGCTGAGCGGGCTGCACGTCCCCGACTCTCGGTCACCTGGGCCGGCTGAGGAGACCATGCCCCTGGCATGTCTCTGCAGTGTCCCCAGCTTGGCCTCACTGCTCGGAAGCTCCAGGATGTGAGTTTCTAACTGGTTTGTCTCCAGCGGCCTCTCCATAAAGAGGCTTCCCTCCGCAGGGGCTAAGGAAGGCCAGGCTGGTACAGAACCTGCTTCTCCTGGCAGTTTTCTTGTGGAAAAGCCTGTCCCAGTGAGTGCCTCACGGGCATGACATGCGGCAGACATTCCTGTGATTTCAGGCACACTTCCTACTTGCATTCCTTGTCTACAATAGTCCGTATGAAGTCTTTAGACCAGGAGGTGACAGTCACTGTTAATCCCAGAAATGGCACGCGGGAGAGCGCAGCGCTCCCCAGGCAGGAAAAGATGCTGCTGTCACAGTCACAGAAGGCATTAACCACGCGATCTAGGACCATCCCAGAGGCGGGAACACATGTTGTGAGAACCCCCCAAACATCTGACGTGGGACCTCCTCTCAAGGTGCAAAACCACTATAGATGTTTTCTAATGATGCTAAAAATAACCCCACTGCCATCAAGTCGCTTCCAACTCATGGTGACCCTGTAGCACAGAGCAGAACTGTCCCATAGAGTTTCCAAGGAGCACCTGGCGGATTTGAACTGCTGACCCTATGGTTAGCAGACAGCACTGGACCACTGTGCCACCAGGGGTTTCCCTAATGATGCCAGTGGTGCAAAAATTGCTTTGGCACAAAACAAATGCAGCAGAATGATTTATTTTTTTCTTTAAGATCCATAGGTAGCACTCTGCTTTAAATATTAGATTTCTTGTCCCTGATTAGGGGCGGGGGGAGGGGGGAGGCAAGGCTTCTCCTGACGTCACGACCGCGCTCGGGTCAGACGGCTGCCACCTGCAGGTGGGCCCAGGTACTGCACCAACAGCCCTAAGAAAGGTCCCTTTTTCGTGGTCTAAGAAATTTGCATACAGGCGTTAAGATTATGAAATGCGGGATTGAACGATAAACTAGGAACTGCACCTTCTGACAAATACGCAAACTCTTGTTTTTAACCCCGTGAGTTGCCTAGAAGAGCAGAGACCTTTTCCCTGCCCATCAGAGCGTTCTGGTGTTTCTCATGCCTGCGGGGATGCGGGACTTCGTCCTCCCCTGACGGCATCAAGCCCTCACGTGGGCTTAGTGTGTTTTCATACCTCAGAGGGTGTAATCATGGCACACAGGGCAGCAGGGCAGGAGGATGAAGGAAGATTGCTGATGGAAAGGTGCTGGAGTCAGTAACCGGTAAACTGGGGCCATTACCCTGGGGCAGTGGGACGGGACTCGCTGTCCCTGTGCGGCTTCTTGGGGATGGAGAGTACCTCCGTCCCCATTCCTGATGAGGAAAAGTAATGTTGCCTGTGGGGGGGCCTGAGGATATTTACGGGTCCTTAAAGGTAGCAAAAGTCCTCAACAAAATACTTCCTAGTGAGCAGAATCCAGCAGCATACTGAAATAGTCATCCACCATGACCAAGTGGGATTTATTCCGGGAACACAGGAATAGTTCAACCCTAGAAAATAAATCAACATGCCATACCACATTTTCTTTATGAAAACCCAAATGGAAGGTTGGAATAGAAGAGAAATTCCTTGATAAGATTCAGAGTATATATGAGGTCTACCATTAAGTTTGCAAACCCATCCTAGAAAAAGTGCTACATACCTCACTGCTTATTGTCACTACCGTCACCTTCCAAGTCCTCCCCTTGGAAAGCTAAGTACCGATGCCAGTGCCTAGACCACCCTTTAAAGCAACTTTAGAACTCTTTCTGGAACAGCCACCGGAACTGATGTCCTCAGTGTCATCAAAATCTCTTCCTTTCGTTATTTCTTTTCTCTTCGGGTCAAGAAGAGGGCCAGGTCAGGTGAAGAGTGTGTTCCAATACAGTTATTTGTTTACTGGCTAAAAACTACCCCACAGACAACTAGATGGTTAAGTTCATGAGCTTGCCACCATGTGCAATGACCATTCCAGAAAGAGTTTCAAAATTGCTTTGAAAGGTAGACTAGGCACAGGCATTGGTGCATAGCTTCCCAAGGGGAGGACTTCAGTGGTGGCCATGGTGATACTCAGCAGTGAGGTGTGTAGCACCTGGAACAATTCAGCTCCTGGACTTAACTGTCAGGCCTCATATGAAGAGCCAACAGCCAACATCATACTCAGTGGGAAAGACCAAGAGCTTTCTCCTTGAAGTCAGAAACAAGGCAAGAAGCTGCTCTCACCACCTGTGCTCAGTAATGTGTTGAAAGTCCAGTATTGCATTAGTACCCAAAGCAGTTAAATAAGAAAAATAACAGGTATCCAGATTGGAAAAGAAGTGAAATTATCTCTCTCCCTGGATCACGTGATCCACACACAACGGAACACTGTTCTGTCGGTAGGAGAGGCAAAGTCATGACACCTGTGGCGGTGCTCAGGGAGCCGGGAGACGTGACTCTGCACACAGTCTTATGATCACAAGAGGACAAATATTGTAGGACCTCACTTACATAAAGAGACAAGAAAAGGCAAAAGTCTAGAGACCAGTGTTCACCAGGGGTGGGAGGGAAGAGGGGAAAGGAAGGTTAGAAATCCCATTGATTAAGAGTGCCAGCGCATGGCTGATCCTTGTAGTTGCTGTAAATAGGTTATACACTTATAAAAAAGTTGTGTGATAGATAGACTTGCAATGACAGGAAAAAAAAGAGAAGCGATGAGACTGCTTATTTACAGCTAAACACCTCTTGAGATTTGGTTCCTTGGTTTGGAGGTCTAGGGTCATGGTTTCATGGGCCATCTTGACCAATTGGCCTAATGTGGCCAGTGTTTCTGGTCTACCTGCTGGTTTGTTGTGTAGTACCTGGGGTCTTTGAAGCTTGTAAGTGAACAGCCAAGGCACAGCAATTGGTCTCCATTTACTGGAGCAACAGAGGAGGAAGGAGAGTGAGAGAGTGGAGGCCGTGGGGTGGGCGGCTGATTGTCTCCGTGAACTGCCCCGTGGGCCAGGGGACCAGACTGAACAATGCCTGGCGACTGTTACCGAACATTTTGATCAAGGATTCCGTAGAAAAATTCTGATCAAAAGGGGGGAACTACAGACCACAATTTCAAATTGTTATGGGTACTATTTCTGGAGCCATGGAGGGTTGATAAACCCCTGAAACTGGTGCCCTGAGCTAATCTTTACACCTATAAAAACGTCCCCTGAAGTCATCCTAAAATGAATCCACAGTTTTGGTTAACTAGTAGGAAGGGTCTGTCCTGAGTGTCGTGCTCTTGTCAGACTGTCGTGTGGGACCTGATTGACAGCAGCCACTCAGGTCAGATACGCAGTGGGTTTTGTGAACGAGGAGCGGCTCCGACAAGGTGACTGGGGTGACTGTGCTACTGGACGAACGTCATCGGTGTCCCTGAACTGTCCGTGGAGAAACAGTTGTTGCTGGGTCTGTTTCGCTGTGTCTATTGTCAACAACAAAATAAATGAAATTTAGAGAAAAAAAAGAAAAAGGCACCCCCAAAATTCACCCATCGAATGGCCTCCCCCTTCACTTACAATCTCTCTGATGCACTGCTGTACCCAGTGCCAGGAGCAGGATGGAGAGTGTTGATACAAAATTCAGGAAAAAGAAAAGATTATGTTAATAGAAAACGCAAAGATACAATATGGCTTTGGCTGAGTCACCACCACCAGGAGGTCTCGGCAGAGCTGTGGCCCCTGCCCCCAAGGCGTCACTGGGCAGAGGAAGCATTTCTGAAGGACAGCTAGCCCAGAGTAGCCCCTCCCAGCCGGTGCGCCTGAGAGAGGGCCATGGTGGGGTGCCTACGCCCCAGTCAGTGCTTCCTGGGTTTCTCACACTGCTCTGGTGACAGGTGGGGCAGGTGGAGCCTCTGAGCAGGAGGGACGCCACGTGACTGAGGGTACGGGCCCTGGGGTCAGTCAGTCCCCTCCGCTCTGTCCGCATTTACAGCGAGTACCTTCTAGGAGACAGGGAGCTGCCAGGAGAGGTCTGCTGCGTCGGAGGTCGCCTTCCAGGAGGCTCGGGGAACGGGCCATCAGAGGTCGCCTTCCAGAAGGCTCAGTGGACGGGCCATCGGAGGTCACCTTCCAGAAGGCTCGGGGAGACGGGCCATCAGAGGTCATCTTCCAGAAGGCTCAGGGGGACGGGCCATCGGAGGTCACCTTCCAGAAGACTCAGGGGACGGGCCATCGGAGGTCACCTTCCAGAAGGCTCAGGGGGACGGGCCATCGGAGGTCACCTTCCAGAAGGCTCGGGGGACGGGCCATCGGAGGTCACCTTCCAGAAGGCTCAGGGGGACGGGCCATCGGAGGTCACCTTCCAGAAGGCTCGGGGGATGGGCCATCGGAAGTCACCTTCCAGAAGGCTCGGGGGAACGGGCCATAGGAGGTCACCTTCCAGAAGGCTCGGGGGAACGGGCCATAGGAGGTCACCTTCCAGAAGGCTCAGGGGAACAAGCCAGGCTGGGCTTCAGCTTCCTCATCTGGAAAATGTGGCTACAACCAGTGCAGATCCCCCGAGGTTGTTGTGAAGACCCGATGGAAAGACACCTGTGTAGGGTTGTCCCCCTGGTGCTGAGACAGAACAAATGCTCAGCAAAGGTGACATCATCAGGAACACCTGGGAGGGAACCTCCAGAAGCCCCACTCCCTCTCTGTGCCTTTGTCCCCTCACAGGAGGCTTCCAGGCTTTTCTCCCTACCCCAGACCCTCACATGCTTTCCTAAGAGATGCTATAAATTACTTCTCGTTGAGAGAAAAAAGAACTGCTGTCTAGATTCTCTCCCCTGAGATTCTGGTCTGATTATTCAGTGATGGGGCCTGGTGATCGTAATTTTGTAACGCTCCCCAGGATTTTTTCATTCTAACACATGGCCGAAATTGAGAACCATGTGGTAGATGACATTTTGTGGTGAACTGTCGTGGTCATCTAGTGCTGCTACAACAGAAATCCCCTAAGTGGGTGGTTTAACAAAGAAGTTTGTTCTCTCCCAGTCCAGTAGGCTGGGAGTCCAAGTTCAGGCCGTCAGCTCCAAGGGAAGGCTTTCTGTCTGTCATCTCGGGAGCAAGGCCGTTGTCGCTGGTCTTCCCTTGATCTGCGAGCATCTCACCACAGGAACCTCGGGTCCAGAAGACACGCTCCGCTCCCGGCATTGCTTTCTTGGCAATGTGAGGTCCCTGTGTCTCTCTCCTCATTTCTGTCTTTTACAAGGTCTGACAATTAAGTCCATGAACTTAATTGTTCTAAGTGCTACACAACTTGTTGCTGACTATCACTGCAGTCACCGTTGGAGGCCTCCCCTTGGGAAGCTGCGCACTGATGCCAGCGCCTAGTCCACCCTGCAAAGCAATTTGGGAACTCTTTGTGGAATGGCCACTGCACGTGCTGGCACGGTGGCAAGTTCGCAGACTTAATTGCATAGTTGTCCGTGAGGGAGTTTTTAGCCAGTAAACAAGTAACTGTATTGGAACATGCTCCTCCTCACCTGATCTGGACCCCAGTCACTGTTTTCTTGACCCTAAGACAAAGGAAATATTGAAAGGAGGACACTTGGGTGATATTCAGGTCATCAAGGGTAATATGCTGGCAGTTCTCATGGCCAGCGTCCTGGTGGAACAACGTGAGGACTGTAAGTCATGTCACCCAAGCTGCACACGTGGAAATCGTTAACTGCCAAATGCCTTGTCACCTGTCTATTTACCACAGTTAGAGAAAAGTAGGGGTTGGAAGAAAAGCATCCTTATGGAGCTCAAGTGGAGACAGGCGCGAGTGGTGACTTTCAGGTCAATTGCTGGTGAGAACCTGTTAGTTCTGTAGACTGTAAACCTTTCTGTTCTGTTTAAAATTTCAGTGACATTCACCCTTGTGTGTTTGCTGCAGAATAGCGCCCAGCGCACACACACACACACACATGCACACACACACACACACTCCACCCTTCGGTAACAAACTGAGTAGGACCTGTGTGATCTCATTAGCTCCCCTAGAACCTTAGCTCACTGGACATGTAAACACATCAGCAGGGTTGGCCAGAGTGAGGCGAGGGCTTGAAGAAAACCACCTGCGTTCTCCTCGTCCCAGAAACAGGGCTGCGAAGTGGCCTGCTGAGGGGATTTGGGGCTTCTTTTAAAGGGATGCAGGAGGCCCGGTTGTGGCTCTTTGTTGAGTTACGTGGCTGTTCACTGAATGCTGTCGTTGATTTACAAGCTGCTGTGCCTGCCGAGGCGGCCGCGGTCACTTCCCTGTTCCTGAGAGTGTCTGCGGTGCCTTCCCTCCGCCAGCGATGTGAGGCACCCCGCATAAACCCACAGCTTCAGCTTCACCTCGCTGGCTGCCCGAGTCAGGCAGCACGCCCAAACCGTCACCCAACTGTCACCCAGCCTCAGCTGGCAGCCGGGAACCACACCCTTAGACGTCGTTCTTCTGCCAAATGTATTGTTTCTTAAAATCCTCCTTCACCGCTACAGACTTCTGTGCCTTGAGAAGCCACCAGTCTCCAGACAGTTAGGCCTCTGTCTCCACCGTCCGGCTGCAGGGTTGACTGGACTTTGGGCCTGCAGCTCACAACAGAGCCTGTATGGAAAAAAAAGAGTCTCCCCCACTGGCCCCCGCATTGTGCCAGGAGCATGCCTTTAGGATTAAGGTAGACAGGAACCTATGCCAACAGGGACCATCTCCATATCCACAGAGGCCTGCTGTGTGTCAAGAGGCCTTTAGCCTTTGTAAGAGTGAACCCAGACTATGGCTCCCGGCCTGCAGCTGGGTAAACCAGTCGCTTGGTCACTCTCTGGTGCAGTGCCTTGTCTGTCTCCCTGACTCTTCTGTCGGGATACCCCAGTGGTGCAGGAGTTAGGCGCTATGGCTGCTCAGCAGAAGGTCACCAGTTCAAATCTGCCATCTGCTCCTTGGAAACTCCATGGGGCAGTTCTGCTCTGCCCTGCAGGGTCACTAGGAGTTGGAATCAACTCGACAGCACTGGGTTTGGGTTTGGGTTTGTCCCTTTAGTGTGACCCTCCCTTCCGTGGCATCTGGTCCTTGCCCATCTCTCCTTGTGGGAATGCAGTCTCTGCAGGAGGTAAGAACCCCAGATTCTCAGCTCCGGGGGCAGTGGAGGACACACTTGTGAAATATTTGTTGAGTAAATTATCCCAGAAAGCTACCTCTTCATTTTTAGACATAGCCCTTTCGTGGCAAGGCTGCTGGGCTTCACAAGTCTCAGTTTAACCCGGTGATTTATCAAATGAAAGGGATTACCCCTAGAACGTAAAAATGGAAGAGGTTCAGTCATTGTGAGAAACGTTTCCCTGTGAGTGACTCTGGACCTCAGCCTGGAGGTGACCTGGCCCCCTGACCAGAGGGCCGTCCCACTCTTGCTCTCCTCGGCACCCAGTAACCGTGCCGTTGATCTTACAGACACGCCGAGAGCCAGCAGAAGCACCTGGCGGAGAAGATGCCTGCCAAGTGAAGAGAGCCGCGCGACCAGAGAACAGGCTAGAATTTATTTTGCTTCTGTGATTGTGAAAACATTCTGCAGGTGGTGCCAAGCAAGCAAACATCAGTGTCAGTGGTAACGTCCGAAGCTTACTGTCTGGGGATTGGCCTCTGCTTCTTAATTTATTTTACTTTTTTACTTGTGCCACTAAATTCCAGGCATTTTAATGACAATGTTGTTATGGAAATGTACAGTGCTGACACTGTCACAGATCACGGTCAGCCAGGGAGGGTGGCTGTCCCCTGGCTGTCCCCCCTCTGTGGGGGCCTCGCCCGCCTCCCGCCGTGGTCTGGAGAAGCGTGACCGGTGCTCTCCGAGTCAGAACACATGCCTGCCCTGTAGTGAAGTCGTAGCTCTCCGTACTGTGTAGATTTTAATCAGTTTTCAACATTTTGTGAATGTTGACTTACCTGAAACTCATTTTTAGATGTGCTATTAACATTCTGTTGGATTCAGAGGGTTCCTTGAAAGTTTTATGTATAAATATGTAAAATAAAAATTAAAACTTTGTTTCATATGATCTGTCCTTTTGCTCTCTAGCAAGCCCTGTGGTCACATGCTAACTGGATTTTCCTGTCCACTTTCATGCAACTAAATGACCCGACAGGAAGCTTTTGTCGGTGAAAAACCAGGTGTGCGGAGGACAGGCAGTATGGCAGGTCACCAGGAAGACCGTGAGTGTGTCTCTGAGTGTGTGTGTGAGGGTGTGATCGAGAGCCAGCCGGAGGTCAGCAGTGCCCAGGCCAGCACTTCCGTTACCAGTGTGGAACTGTCACACTCTGCTGTCTGACGGCGGCTGGCCTGAGATCTGCCGCCCGTCGGAGGTCCCAGGTGACGCACTGCAGGTGGTTGTTGGGACCTACCCAGCAGTGCCTCAGCGTAAAGACCCTGCTACAAGGGCAGTCAGGAGAGCCCTGTGGAGCAGTCCCAGTCTGTGATGCGTGGGGTCGCTGTGAGTCAGAGTCGACTCCGTGGCAGCGGATTTGGGATTCCATTTGTTCACTGTCTGGTGAGAGCCTGTTCCTGCCGGGAAGCCCCACTTAGTGGATTCGCAGCACAAACCAAAGATGCTCGAGTTTCCTCTTCTTCCAAGGTTAGTGGCTGACATTTTAAAGTTGAACAGGGTCTCTTGGTCCTGGTCCATGTTGCAGTTATTAGTGAATGTTGACAGCTGTTTCTTCTCATTCTGAGTCGTGCCACATCAGTGAGGATCCCAAAGGCCAGCTCCTCTTCCCGGAGGCAGCTCTTGCCCAGTCCTCTTCCCAGTGCCCTCCAACCTGGGGGTCATTTTCGGGCACTGTGTCTGATGGTGTTCCGCTGCTATTCATCAGGATTTCAGAGGCTGATTCTTTCCAGAAGTAGACTTCCGGGTTCTTCTTCCCAGGCTGTCTCCGTCTGGACGCTCAGTGGAAGCCTGTCCACCCCAGGTGACCCTGCTGGGATCCAAATACCAGCGGCCTGGCTTCCAGCGTCACAGCGACACACAAGCCCCTAGAGCTCAGCGGACCTGGAGTCACAATGGTTAACCCCTCAGCTGCTGATCCACCAGCTGCCCCTTGGGAGCCCTATGGGGCAGTTCCACTCTGTCCTACAGGGTCGCTGTGAGTGGGAATCAACTCGACAGCCATGAGTTGGTTTTCTGGTTCCTTGGTTCTGTGGGGAAAAACGCCAAGCCTGAAGCGGATTACAGACCGTTCCTAGTAAGCACAGAGTTTCAGAAAACAGATCTGATTAGCCACCGACCGTGCAGGGACTCAAGAAGCACGACTAAAGCGGAGACTAGCGATCTGACATTCTAGAGCCACCCACACGCCACCTGGTTTCAGTGTACAGTCCCTGCTGCAGTCTGAGGAGAGCAGTTTAGAAAACTCTTGGTGTTTTCCTTTCTCAGAAAATATCCAGATAGGAATTATACTTGAGTGGAAGACTTCCAGCTTTCTTTGACTGTCCCTTAGCAAAACAGGAAACCACAAATGACAAGGCTTATGGATCTCAGTCAAGTGATTTTGATTTCAAATAGGAAAAACCTGTAGTCCCGTAAGTACGTCTGGTTTTTGTCAGTTGGTTGTTGATTAGGGCAGATGAGTCACCACTGAGCCAGTGGATGGAGTCCAGAACCCTTGCTGCTCGAACCCATACCGAACCCTTTGTCGTCAATCCTGACTCATGCTGACCCGTAGGACTGGGTAGAACTGGCCCATAGAGTTTCCAAGGAGCACCCAGTGGACCGAAACTGCTGACCTTTTGGTCAACAGCCATCGCAGTAACCACTGACCCACCAGTGTTCTTTGACTAAGGTCTCTTAACAGGATAGCCAGCAATCTGGGGTGGTCTCCAGCCTTGAGAACCTAGCTGCAGTTGCTGGGCTCTCACCAATCTGATAAGACAACTGGCCCTCAGACCAGTGGTTCTTCCCTCCAGCCACATGTGGGCGTCACCTGGGGAGCTTTAAAAACCACCAGCATCTGGCTTAGTTCGTTGTAGAGTGGCCTGGGCACTGGGTTGTCTAAAGGGGCCCCAGGCGATCCCAACTTGCAGCCAGGCTTGGTAACCACTGCCACCAAATTTGTTCTTAGTTGATTTTTTGTTTTTAGTGTCTCAATGGTTTTTTGTTTGTTTGTTTCTGTTCTTATTAATTTGGACCTTTGGAGAAGCAAACCAAGGAAGAGTGCTATGAAAAATACCTGTAACCCAAATGAGAGAGACCGTGACCTTCCAAATCTCTACCAGGAGTGCTGAAACTAAAACACAGCCTGCCGAAGAGAATTTAAGATTTGGATGACAAAACACACATAGCCTTGCAGCTTGCTTTTCCAGCAGTGGTCCCTCCAGACCAGTGTGCACAGACCTAAGGAAGCCATCCTTCCTGAGAGCTGCATAGCAACACCCCAAATGGGCAGAGGGGCAGAGCACCCTTTACCGAGCCACTCCCTGTAGCCATGGGGGCACCTTTGACCCAGCCATTCCCTGTAACTACAGGCATTAAGGCCTTCCCGGATTTCTGCCACTAGGAGCAGAGATGCCACAGAGGGGCACGCACTTGCAGCTGCGTCTTTATTGTGTGACCACCTGATTGTTTCTTCTTTAACCGCAACATGGTGTTGTGTTTGGGTGCATCCTGTCACAAGGGGAGGCCATTATGGAAAAATGTGATTCCTTGCAGACAAACTGGACACCCACTCCTGTCTGGAAAATGTCCACTTGTGTATCATCTTTAAACACTCGGCACACTTGGCACCTCCTCTATGAACGGTTTCTCTCCCTGTCACACACACGCGCCTACAGCTTCTGAGAACGCCCTCTGCCCCATGAATACAAAGTGGGCTGCAGTTCCTGTCTGAGGAGCAGTGTACCCCCACCCCGTTTCAGCTGCAGCCCCCAGTGGAAAGCAGACGGTCCTCGTGACCAAGAGCCGTCCAAGGGAGTGTCCGCTCCCGGGAACCTGCCCGTTTCGCCCTCCCGTTAGCAGGGACCCTCTTCTGTCTTCCTGTTGTGAGATGCTCTCCCTCATTCGGGTGTAAACTCTGTTCTCCAGCTTCAGGCTCCAGGGCCAGCTCATGCAGCCCAAGCCCCTCACCTCCTCACATCTTCCAGGGAATGTGTCATCTGTGCAGTCTCTGATGACACCCCTGTAGCAGACACAGCTGGCCACTCACCTCCCACCCAGCAGTTGCCCTGGTGAGTGCTTAGACAGACAAGGACAGCCTTCCCAGCCCTCCTGAATCCGGATGTGGCCCCAGGACTGAGTCTCGCCAGGGGAGTGTGAGCAGGTCTGAGGCGTGTGAGCAGGCCTGAGGAGTGTGAGCAGGTGTGAGGAGTATGAGCAGGCGTGAGGAGTGTGAGCGGGCCTGGGGAGTGTGAGCAGGAGTGTGAGTGGGCCTGGCGTGTGTGAGCGGGAGTGTGAGCAGGCCTGAGGCGTGTGAGCAGGCCTGAGGTGTGTGAGCAGGTGTGAGGAGTGTGAGCGGGAGTGTGAGCGGGCCTGGGGAGTGTGAGTGGGCCTGGCGCGTGTGAGCGGGAGTGTGAGCGGGCCTGAGGCGTGTGAGCGGGCGTGAGGAGTGTGAGCGGGCCTGGGGCGTGTGAGCGGGAGTGTGAGCGGGCCTGAGGCGTGTGAGCGGGCGTGAGGAGTGTGAGCGGGCCTGGGGCGTGTGAGCGGGAGTGTGAGCGGGAGTGTGAGCGGGCCTGAGGCATGTGAGCGGGCCTGAAGCATGTGAGCAGGTGTGAGCGGGCCTGAGGCGTGTGAGCAGGTCTGAGGAGTGTGAGTGGGCCTGAGGAGTGTGAGCGGACGTGAGGAGTGTGAGCAGGTCCGAGGAGTGTGAGCAGGCGTGAGGAGTGTGAGCGGGTCGGAGGCGTGTGAGCAGGTGTGAGGCGTGTGAGCAGGAGTGTGAGTGGGCCTGGGGAGTGTGAGCGGGTCGGAGGCATGTGAGCAGGTGTGAGGAGTGTGAGCGGGAGTGTGAGCGGGCCTGGGGAGTGTGAGCGGGCCGGGGAGTGTGAATCTAACCGCAGCTAGAGCCTGAAGAAAGAGTTGACCGTCGCCGGGCTTTCTGTCTGCACCAGCTGCGTCCGGACAATCACGAGGGCCTGGGCACAGCAGAGCCCCTGGATGGGAGGAGTCTGGGTCGCCAAGTCACGGCCTAGCAAAGCCGTTCACCTCAGACTGTTACAAGAGTAAGAGACTGCTACTGGCTGTGAAACACCATTCTGCCTGGCATCTGTTTGTTACAGCAGCAAGCACCACCCTAAGCAATGCAAGCCTTCGCAAGGGGCACCACCGTCCTTTAAGAGCTGAAGCGCAGACCCAGATCTCTGAAGACGTAGCCTGTGTCCTTTGCCACGCGGGCACTGCTTGGACAGGCTCCCCTGTTCCTCGGGACAACTCTGCACCCCTGACTCACCTTGTTCCACTCACGGACCGCATCAGCTTAGTCAGAATCCTTTTCTCCATTTCATTTTTTCCTTAGTGACAGGAAAAGCTCAAGCAAAAACCCAGACCAAACCCAGGGCCATCCAGTCGATTCCAAAGCATAACAACCCTGCAGGTCAGAGGAGAACTGCCCCATAGAGTTCGCAAGCAATGCCTGGCGGATTTGAACTGCTGACCTATTGATTAACATACATAGCACTTAACCACTATACCACCAGGATCTCTGCAAAAGCTCAAGGAACAGTCAAATTTCATGCCGAAAACAAGAAAAGGGATTTTATTATGATGCCAGGAACACAAGCTAGTGTTTGTCAAGTGGCAACAGAAGCTCCGTCTGGAAAATCCAGTGTTTCTGTGCCCTCAAGAGCGTGCCAAGGTCATCACCACCACGTCTGCTGAATTCCAGTTCTTAGGAAATGCAATTCCCTTTAGCTTTAGGGTTCATTTATTTTTTTCTGAATAAAATATGACATGTTTGATTAGGAGGTAGTGGGTAGTTAATGAGTTTTTCAAGATCTTTTAATTGAGGCTTGTATTCAGCTGTCAGTATAAATTAAGGTAATGTCACATGATTTATAAATGAAGGCTGTGGCTGCACAACACGGAGTTGGCCTCCGGATTCTGAGAATCCAAAGTCTGGTAGCTCTGGGGAGAGATGCTTCCCCAGGACTGATTGGTGCTGTGCCCTTCTCTCCATCCTGCTCCACACACACGCTCCCTTCTAGAAAAACCCTCTTCCTCTCGTGGGATGAGGCACCCTGCTGGTGCAGGGTCAGCAGTTCGAATCTACCAGCCGCTCCCTGCAAACTCCACGGCACAGTTCTCTGTCCTGCAGGGCGGCTGGGAGTCGAAACCAACTTGCTGGTGTGTGGGATGTGTATGTGTGTGCGCGCGCCCGTGTGTGCGTGCGTGCGTGTGTGTGTGAGAACACAAGCTGGGAAAGGAATACTCAGGGGAAAAGTGATTTTATTTTCCCCATTCAGACTTCCTTATTGGTTGTTCACTCCCGGACTCTCTTCTCTCTTCTATTTAATCAATATCTCGTTTGCTTTTTGCCTTTGCAGAAACAGTGGCTCTGTATCCAGACTGGTTAAACACGGACGGGCAGGGTGGGAGCTCCTTAGTTTTCTGCCTCGTGAAGCTATCCCGTCCCAGACACGTGTTGGTACTCAGCAGACGTTAGTCTCTGACGGTGCGTCACCTCACCTTGTAAAGGGGACTTTAGGTCACATTACTTGTCTTAGCGGTGGCCTTTGGAAGCCAGAGAGGAGCTTACACGAGACTCCAGAGCCCTTCAGGTGTGCGGGTTCAAGGCGAGGCACTGACACGCACAGGCGTGGAGAGGAAGGGCTTCACTTTAATCTCAAAACACCTGCTTCCTCTTTTGGTGAGGACACGAAGGACTCTTGCCCTTCTGCTCCATGACGCTGGTTTTAAAATGGGTCATCATCTCCAATGAGAATCAGACTGAGACCAGAGTCCCAGACACCTCTGTGAGGCTAAGTAGTTTTTTAAGGGAAGTAATGACAGCGTCAGAAGTCTAATCAGATGCGGGAATGTCTTCTCTGAGAGTAGTGCATCCACCTCCCTGCTGTTCTGGGTAAACCAAGAACGGGAGGAGCAAAGGCCTTCCTGGACCACTCGCTGGGGAACGTGCATCTGTAACGTCCTGGGCCTGATGTGAAGAGCAAGGGAGAAGACCCGGGGGGCCGTCAGGACTCGGAGAAGGGAGGGGCTGTGTCCAGAGGAGGGAACCAGGGCACTGTCTGCAGACCTTGGCCACTCCTTGGTGGGCCGTGCCCTGCCCACTTCCCCGTGAGCTCAGTCTGGCGCCCTGAGCCCATTTGCCGAGTGGTTGACCAGGGAGAGGAGCCCCTGAGTGGGCCGGTGGGCCAGCTCTTAATGACTAACCTGAAGGCTGTAGGTTGGCTCCTACCCAGAGGTGCGGGGAAGAAAGGCCTGGTGATCTGCATCCCAAAGGTCCCGGCCAAGAAGGCCCTGTGTGGCAGTTGTACCCTACCACACATGAGATGGCTGCAAGGTGAGCTCGACAGCAACTGGTCAGAGCAGGAGCCACCTGGGGGGTGTTTGCTCTGCAAGAGCCGGAGCTCAGGCGCCCCAGCCTTCCCTCAGATGCCTGGGAGGAAGACCTTCCATCTCCTGGTGCAGTCAGGGAAGCTCAGGCCAGGCTCGCTCCCAGGAGTGCTGAGGCAGCGACGAACGGGCCAAAGGCAGCCCTAACGAGAAAAAGGACACCAGAGAAAAACCAGATGTCGACAGAGATGTGCAGAGTGGGAGGGGCTGGACCGTGAGTCAGGCACATCTTCTCAGAGGTCACCGATACAAGCCCAGCAGCATTTAGGGATTAGGCCGGCGACACCGATAACCCAAGTGAGCTGGCTGTGAGCCCAGGAGTGAGGCAGTATACAACGTGTCTTAGCGCCCAGTTCAGCTTCCAGGCTGGGCATCTGTGACCTCGCCACAGGGGGACCACCTTGGGTATCTAAGTTTGCCTTTCAGGTCGCCCCAAACCTGAGGAGCTTACAGTGGCAGTCACAGCTTATTACCTCCGTCAGTTTCTGTGGGTGGGATGGTGGGACATGGCTGGGAGTTCCCGCCTGAGGCAGCAGGGAGGTTGCACTGAGAAGGTGGCTGCTGGGCTGCAGTCAGCAGAGTGCACGCCTGGGGTGGGAGACTCCCAGTCCCAGGGGCTCAGCCATACGCCCGGCTGGTGGGTGCTTGTTGTAGGCAGGATGCCTCAGTTCCTCTCCACATGGGACTCTCAACAGGGCTGTTGGAGTGTCTTCACAGAATGGCCACCATGACTCCTGAGTATAAAATCCAGGAGACGAATTAGAGACTGCAATGTCTTCACGATTTAGCCTTGAAAGTCACATACCATTTGGTGTGGCACATTCTGGGGGTCCCAGAGGTGAGCCTGACAGGTGTGGGAGGGACAAACCAAATGGCGTGACAAGAGGCGAGTCTCCCCGGAGGCTGACGACCAGGGCGAGTGTGTTTGTGCTCCGGAGTCCTCTCTCCACCCTGTGTTCAAAGACCAACGGCGAGTTCTTCTGGGTTCCTATTTAGCTCATCTTTGTCCCGTCTAATGACACACTGAGCTAGATCTAGGAAGCCACTTAGAGGACGTTGACACACTTTATTATTCATGGCCATTATTCTTCTCTATCCTAATCTGAGAAACAGCTTCTAGTAGACCAGTAATTCCACCCAAAATAAACTCGGAATATCAGATTAAAAAGACAACAGCAATGCAAAACAGTACAACAATTTTGGAAAATGATAAGGCACACCCTTAGAAAGCTGAAAACAGAAATATCACATGAGCTGGTAATTCCATTCCTAGGAATATATCCCGGAGAAATAAGAGCCATCATACAGGTAGATACATGCACACCCATGTTCACTGTAGCAAGGTTCATATAGCAAAAAACATGGGAACAACCTGGGTGCTCAACAACAAATAAATGGGTGAACAAACTATGGTGCATACACACAATGGACTGCTACTCGACAATGAAGAACAATGATGAATCTGCAAAGCGTCTCACTGTACAGATGAATAGGGAGAACTCTGTTCCTGCTGCTGCTGCTGCTGCTGCTCGGTGCCATCAAGTGGGTTCCAGCTCATAGTGATCCCGTGTACAACAGAAGGAAGCACTTTCCAGTCCTGCACCATCTCCACAATTGCTATGCTGGAGCCCATTAACACAACGCTGTGTCAATTCATGTCTTTGCGGGTCTTCTTTTTGGCTGATCACCTACTTTATCTAGCATGGTGGCTTTCTCCAGGGATTGATCCCTCCTGAAAACATACCCAAAGTACAGTATAGACTCACCATTCCTGATTCTAAGCAGCACGCTGGCTGTACTTCATCCAAGACAGATCTGTTCGTTCTTTTGGTGGTCCACGGCATATTCAATATTCTTCTCCAGCACCATGATTCAAAGGCGTCAATTCTCCCTCTGTCTTCTTTATTTATTGTCCATCTTTCATGTGCATAAGGATACAGCTGAAAATACCATGGCTTGGGTCAGGTACACCTTAGTCTTCAAGGTGACATCTTGACTGTTCAACACTTTAAAGAGGTCTTGAGCAGCAGATTTGCCCAATGCAATAAATATTTTGATTTCTTGACTGCTTCTTCCATGTGAGCTGGTCATGAATCCAAGTAAAATGAAATCTTTCACAACCTCAGTATTTTTTGTTTATCTTGGTGTTGCCTGTTGGTCAAGTTAGAGGGAGTTTTTTTTTTCTTGATGTTGAGGTGTGATCCAGAATGCAGGCTGTGGTCTTTGATCTTCATCAACAAGTGTTTCAAGCCCTCTTCACTTTCAGGAACAAGGTTGTATCATCTGCGTAACTCAGATTGTTAATGAGTTTTCCTCTAATCCTGATGCCATGTTCATATTCATTTAGTCCAGTTTCTCGGATTATTTGCTCAACGTAGACTGAATAAGTATGGTGAAAGGATACAGCCCTGACACATTTTTCCTGAATTTAAACCATGCCGTTTCCCCTTGTTCTGTTCAAACAACTCCCTCTTGGTTCATGTACCGATTCCTCACGAACATAATTAAGTGTTCTGGAATTCTCAGTCTCCTCAATGTTATCCGTAATTCATTATGATCTACACAGTTGAATGCCTTTGCACAGTCCGTGAAATACAAGTAAATGTCTTTCTGGTATTCTCTACTTTCAGCCAAGATCCATCTGACATCAGCAGTGATATTCCTGGTTCCATGTCCTCTTCTGAATCTGTCTTGAATTTCTGGCAGTTTCTTGTCAATATATTCTTGCAGTCACTTTTGAATGACCTTAAGCAAAGTTACACTTGCATATGATATTGTTTGATCATTTCTGCATTTGTTTGGATCACAGTAGGTGTCAATGTGGATCTCTTCCAGTAAGTTGACCAGGTAGCTGTCCTCCAATATTTTGGCGTAGACAAGTGAGCACTTCCCCTGCTACACTCGTTGGTTGAAACATCTCAACTGGTATCTGTCAATTTCTGGAGACTTGTTTTTTGTCAGTGCCTTCAGAGCAGCTTCGACTTCTTCCTTCAGTACCACTGATTGCTGATCACATGCCAGCTGTTGAAATGTTGAATGTCAACCAACTATTCTTGGTGTAATGATTCTGTGTGTCCCTTCCATCTTTTTTTTGAAACTTTTCTGTGTCATTTAATATTTTCCCTGTAGAGCCATTCACTATTGCAACTTGTGGACTCGATTTTTTCTTTGGTTTTTTCAGTAAGAGAAATGCCCAGCGTGTTCTTCCCTTTCGGTTTTCTATCTCTAGCTCTTGCACATGTCATAGTACTTTGTCTTCTCGAGCTGCCCGTTGAAGTCCCCTACTCAGTTCTTTTACTCTACCGTTTCTTCCTTTTGCTTTCGCTGCTCAAAGTTCAAAAGCACATTTCAGAGCCTCTTCTGGCAATCCACTTTGACCTTTTCTTTCCTGTCTTTTTAACAACCCTTTGCTTTCTTCACGCGTGATGTCGTCCTACAGCTCTTCTGGTCTTCAGCCATTAGTGTCCAGCACATCAAATCCGTTCCTGAAATGGTCTCTAAGCTCAGGTGGGATACACTCAAGGTTGTACTTTGGCTGCAGTGGACTTGTTCTAATTCTCTTCTTCAGTTTCCCAGTGAACTTTCGTACGAGCAGTTGGCGGTCTGTGCCACAGACAGCACTCGCCCTTCTTCCGACGGGTAGTGTTGGGGTTTTCCGTTTTCTCCCTCCACAGAGGGAGAAACCTGGGGGGCCTCATCTTCTGACACCATATCAGACAGTGTTCTGCTGCTATTCATAAAGTTCTTGCTGGCTAATCCTTTCCAAGTAGACTGCCAGGTCCTTCCTTCCAATCTTTCTGAACCTGGAAGGTCAGCTGAAGCCCATCCTCCGTGAATGACCCTGTTGGTATCTAAGTGCCAGTGGCACAGCTTTCAGCATGCCGGCAACATGCCCGCCCCCACGGAATGGCAAAAGGGCAGACACGTGGGTGCTGGAGGGCATGTGCTGGGTGAAATAAGTCACTCACAAAAGGGCAAATATTTGATGAGACTACCACTACAAAATCTCATGAGAAACTTACAGACAAAGAGAAACAATTTTTTGGTAGTTACTGGGGGAAGGTGGAAAAGCAGCCAACAGTTGTTCAGTGGTGGCTTTGGTGACGGGTGAGAGTACGTAACACTGGGAAACTAGCACACCTTGTCCAAGGCCAGGTCAGGGACACTCCGTGGATGCAGCCCGACTCCCAGGGGGCAGGAGTCACTGGCCCGAGGGCTGTGGGGACCATGATCTCAGGAAACACCTCGCTCAGCTGACACAACATAGTTCATCAAGAAAATATTCTACATTCTGCTTCAATGAGTAGCATCTGGGGCACTAAATGCCTGTGAGCTACCATCTAAGATACTCCACTGGTCTCACCCCTTCTGGAACGAGGGAGAATGAGGAAAGCTAAAGATGGAAGGCTAAGGTTACTGCAGAGGACTGATGGACCACAACTACCGCAGCCTCCACCAGACTGAGGCCAGTACAACTAGATGGTGCCCGGCCACCACCACTGACCACTGTGACAGGGTTCACAACACTGGGTTCTGGACAGAGCTACAGAGTGACATAGAACAAAATTCTAGCTCACAGAAAAAGACCAGACTTACTGGCCTGATAGAGACAGGGGAACCCTGAGAGAATGGCCCTGGGCAGCCTTTCAGATTAGAAGCGAAGTCATTCCTGAGGTTCACCCTTCTGTCAGGATTAGACAGGGCCATAGCGCAAAACTGGTAACTGAGTAGTCAGGTGCTGTACCTGTAACCTAAAGGTCAGCAGTTCAGGTCCACCGGCACCACTTGGAAGCCCCATGGAGCGTTCTACTCTGTCGTATAGGGCCGCTGGGAATCAGAATCGACTCAACGGCACAGTGAGACTAAAGGGGAACACCAGCCCAGCGCCAAGGATGAGAAGGCAGAAGGGGACAGGAGGGCTGGTAACAGGGAACCCAGGGCTGAAAAGGGAGAACACTGACACATCGCAGTGTTGTCAGCCAACATCATGAACTGTCTACTGAGAAGCCAGTTTGTTCCGTAAACCTGAATCTAAACTACCATACAAATAAATACGACCCAACAAGCCCCTGTTTGGATGCAGTGCACTCTGTAAAGCTGCTGAGACCCCCAAGATCCCAGAAAAGAAGTTCAGAGAGACTTGGCCAACTTTCATCTTACTTTCCCTAAGGGTATGTGCTGGTTCTTGGGGAAGGGTTGCTGTTCAGAGGGAAATGGCCAGCTGCACTCCATGGAGTTTTCAATGGTTGGGACTTTCTTCTGAGGGGCCCCTGGGTAAAGCTGGTCCACCAGAGTCTCAGTCAGTAACTGAGCACTTCACCATTTATACCTCAGAGAGCAGCACTCCCTAAGCATTTTATATTATTTCATTTCATCTTCAACATCCTCATGGGTCAGTATTATTCCCATTGGATAGATGGGTATACTGAGGCGGCTCACAGTGGTTAAAAGTCCTTCAAATCCATGTCTGACCAATATCCAAGCCACTGTCTTTCCACATCATACAACATCCCATAGTCACCAATGGAAATTATTACTTAGAGGTTAAGCTGAGACAAGTGTTTCTCTTCTCAGGAGTAGGTGATCCAGCCACATTTCCTCATGGGTTGACTTGAGGCCTACGATATTGAAGCAGATAGTGGCAATCTCAGGATGATGAAGACAGAGAAATCTAAAGCCACTTCACCAAGGAGTAGGGAGGGAACCAACCCCACACTGTCTGTGCAGGCGGGAGAGTGCAATTAGTGCTAAAACAAGCTTCTGGGAAAAAAGGGTTGCTTTTTTCATTATTTTGATCTCTTTTCTTTGAGCGTTAATTACCCATTTGTATATTTCATGAATTTTGTAGGTAATACATCAACAACCAATCCCCTCTTTCGAGTTTCCCCCGTTACCCAGTCGGAGCTTGGAGCTACTTCCTCTAAACACTGACACAAAAACTGCTCAGGGAAAATAATCAATGTGGTTTGAGGGAGGAGGCATAAATCCAACAATCAAAATAAAAAGTTAAAGTTTGAATTATCCACTTTTTCGACACACTCGAACTTTGTTGACCGTTTGCCTCTTAGATAAATCATCTTGGTTTGGGAATCTGAATTGTATTTTAATTCTTATTTTCTCTTTCACAAGCTTCTTTTATAACCATCTCAATCCTCTGATTTGCATAGCTGGTGTGCCAATATATGAGTACTAACAATGCCTTCCCCAACCCACAAACATGAAAAAGCCAAAATGCCCACTTCCTCTTCTAAAAGTACGCACATGTGTATCACTTCCTAAATGACACTTGTCAAGAGTTTGGGGTTACAGAATCACCCGAGGGAGCGGCTTGGTCTCTGAGCAGTTAACTCTTCTTTTTAAAACATCGCAGTGGCTTCACCTTCGTGTCTCAGGAAGCTCTGGGCTTACTAGCTGTGACCAAGCACACTCACTCGGTTTCAGAAGTTTGAATTTCAAAGAAAGCAGGAAGTTCGCAGACCAACGACTCTCCTTTCAGGTGTCTACATGAACTTTTCTCTATTACCAGCTAATTGGACAAGCTCCATTGCTTTCAGTTCACACCAGAAAATGAAAGCCCAGTCTTGGGGCAGCTTCAGCTTTCTCAGACAAGTACTCGTGGCCATTCCCAGCTCAGAGTCACCCCAGGCTTCCAGGCTCAAGAGGAAGGCATTCTCATTGGGAATTCCTTTGGCTTCAGTTTCAGGCTAGTCATGTGTCTCATCCAAAGCCATGGACCAGGCTCACCACACTGACGTGGAGGTCAGGTCTTTGGGAAGACAGCGGTGCTGTCTTCCAGACCCTGAGGTCAAGAGCGGGAGAGGGGTGGATGTGA
Organism: Heterohyrax brucei; assembly: GCA_028571685.1. Classification (NCBI taxonomy): domain Eukaryota; kingdom Metazoa; phylum Chordata; class Mammalia; order Hyracoidea; family Procaviidae; genus Heterohyrax; species Heterohyrax brucei. The sequence continues at coordinate 73,458,395 of CM053163.1, forward strand.
GGACTCGTCTCGAGAAGGTGAGAATGGGAAGGTTGTGTATTAAATATCAGAGGCAGTCAGGAGGAGGAAAGGAAGATACCACAGTACAACAGCAAGCATCTGAGATGCGGAGAGAGGTCCCACTCGTCTCCCACAGAGTCCTAACAGGTGTTTAGGAGCCAGGCTGTTTCTACAAGTGACTTGGCTGAAGGACAAGAGGGGATGACGGCACTGAGATGATAAGGAGTGACCAGAGGTACACGCCCTGGCTAACGGGAAAGCCTGGTGGCACAGTGGTTAAGTGCCACATCTGCTAACCAAAAGTTTTCAGTTAGGGCCTGCCAGACACTCCTTGGAAGCCCTACGGGGAAGGTCTGCTCTGTCTGTACAGTCGCGACGCATCAGAGTGAACAGCAGCAGTATCTAACTGCTGGGTTAATCCGGCTTCCGCCCAACTTCATGAAGATTGTAAACTACTCAGGATTAACAACACAGAGTTAATTACTTCTATTACTAGTATTTTGGGCCACCACTGGAAACTACTTTAAGAAAGAACTACACAAAACTTACTATACTTATTGGCAGAATGATAGTCACTGTGTCACTCAGTGGTCACTTTGTGAATGTCTGGGAAGAAGCCAAGAAGCCAAGCTTATACTAGACTAATGGAATCATCTAATAACATAACGCTACAGCGGTCACGCTGCTCCTGCGATCACTGTGAATTCTGTGACTCCTGATGCTTTCTCCTCTGCACTGGCATCCAAGAGCAATCAACTAGATCTGCAGTCCACCTGTGACAAAGTAAATAAAAACTTTGGGTAATATGATTCTTAGAATTTTGTATCACTTCTAAGTTGACTCCAACTCTTTTGGAGATGAGTCAGGTAAGGGGTCAACAGTAAAAAAAGTGCATCGTTCCCGGTGGGGGCCGCGGAGTTGGTTCTGACTTGTAGCAACTCTACGTGACACCAGAGAACTTCCCCGTAGAGCTCTCCTGACTGTAATCTTCATAAAAGCAAGTCACCAGGTCTTTGTCCCACGGAGTTGCTGGTGGGTTTAAACAGCCAGCTTCGAGGTTGGCTGTCGAGTGCTCAGCATGGCACCACAATGACACCTGTGAAGTGAATATATACGGAGGGCCACCAGCTTGGAGTGTCCCCATGAGCCACCAGAGGCAGAAAGCTGTTTGCGTTAGGAGATGGAATGAATAAAGCCAAGTCCTGATACCAAGTCCGTGCTTCCGTGATCAAATCACATCACAATAAAATCCTGCTTGTATGGTTTTCTGTTTTCAGGGTGTGTTTTCCCCCTTCCGGTTTCCCTGGGGGTCTTTATAACTCCATGGGATCTCACCAGGGCTGTCCAACTTGGTCCCTGCCCTCTCTGTGAAGGATGTAACCCAGCAGACCCAACAGAGCACTCATCCCCCCCTTAATCATGATTGCGTTGATGCCCATGGGACTCAAGCAGAGCCAGTCAGGGACTTCTCTGAGGTGAGAGCACAGACCCTGGGATTGGAAATTTAGAAAATGAGAACTGGAGAGAAGTTCTGCATCAGAACAAAGTCCAGGAGAACAAGCGGAGCTCAGAACTGGGAGCTGGAAGCCCTGAGGACCTCCTGCGGGCTCTCAGATTTACTCCAAAGTCACTGGTACCCCAGATTGTCCCGCTGTATCTGGTCAATAACCCCCCAATTTGCTTACACCAGCTTGAGTGGAGTTTCTGTCAGGACCCAGAGAGCTTCCACTGCTCTGTTTCCAGCGACCCCAATCTCTTCAATCCATCCTCTACACAGTGGCCAAAGGGATCTTGCAATGTTTCTAACAAATATCTGATCTTGACACAACTTCCTGAAATCTCCTTGCCCACAGGATGAAATATAAATTCCCACATGACTTTGACGGCCTCTTGTGATTTGCCTGTCTGTTCGGCCTCTCTCTGGCCTCGCATCCTGCCAGACTCTGAGTGGCTAAAACTGGAGGTCCTTGTCGATTCTAGGTTCTCCCGGCCCCCAGGCTCCTGGAGGTGCCGTTCCTTGTTCCTGGACCAGCCTTCCAGCTTCGCACTCAGAAGGCATCCCCTCTGCTTCTGCGGATGTTGCTGCTCAGTCCTCTCGGCTTCCACAGTTGCCTTCTTTGGGTGGCTGTTTACAGGTGGCCCCCAACGTGTCGACGAGGAGTCACACTTCCAGCTGTCCTTGTCTCTTTCTTTGCACATCTTGTCGTTAGTTGCATGAACTACAACAGTGGGGCAAGTAATCTGCTGTGTTCGCTCCTGTGCCAACCCCTGAGGCAAATAGAGACCACAGAGTTTACAAAGATGCTGCTAAGAAAAGGCAATAATAATGAAAAATAAAGAAGAGGTATTTGAGTAGAGCCAGAACCAATTTATGGCAGTCACTGGAATGGAATCACCTATTTGGGGGAATTTTTTAATTTCTGCAAACAGAGCACAAGCTCCCTGAGAACAGAGAAGGTAATTTATTTGTGGGTTTTCTGTGCCCATCCCAGTAACTGACACTTTAAAACAAAACAAAACCAAAAAGGCAAACCGCTCACCCGTCGAGTCAATCCTGACTCCTAGGGACCCTACTGGACAGAACAGAGATGTCCCGTAGTGTTTCCGAGGAGTGCCTGGTGGACCTGAACTACCCGACTCTGGTTGGCAGCCACAGCACTGAGCCGCCACACCACCAGCTTTTCCAAAGGAATTAATAGATTCCGGGTGAAGTAATAAAAACCCTGTTGCCATCCAGCTGACTCTGACTCATAGGGACCCTACAGAACAGGTAGGATTGTCATATGAGGTTCCCAAGGAGCACCTGGTGGATTCAAACTGCCGAACTCTGGATTAGCACTTAACCACTGCACCACCAGGGCTGCCTAAGTGAACTAATAGACGAAGAATTAATGTTAATGTTGCCTTTTAGAGAATTCTGTCTCCTAGCTTCTCTGAAATGTGCAGCTCTTCACTGTACACTGTCCTCAAAAGCTCTTAGACTTCTCCCCAGTGGGCAGCACTTGAAAACTCCAGGTCTTATCAAGACGACACATGCCTGAAAAATCCTTGTTTGAGAGACAATGTCTTTATAAGACCTCTGAGACAGAAGATGATTCTGAAGCGCCCAAGACCTCCTCTATCCAAACTTGCTGCGCAGTCTGGGTGGGTGTGAGAGGCTAAGGGACCAGCTTCCCAGGTGTTGTTTACCCAAGTCTAAAACACTGCAAAGAGAGCGGGACTGGAGGCCAGGACTCAGTGGATGGTCCACCCGGCTGGAGAGACTGCGTGGCATGCGCTGACCTCTGCCACCTGAGACAGCCTGCAGAACTGCAGCGGCCTGGGAAGGGGGTTTTGACTTGCTGGCTATTCTACTGAGCAGTCTGTGGTTTCTCTTACTGTCCATCACAGCAGAACCTTGGACTTAGCCAGAAAACAGAGGTAAATTCCTCCTTACTAACCCTTCGACACAGAGACACAGAAATTAACCCGAAGACGCTGAATTCCTTGCATGATGTAAAGCTGGAGAAATGAGAGTCTAGGGTCAGGGAGAGGTGGTAATAAAAAACATAAAAAACCTTTCATCTGTATTTTTTGAGGAAGTAGCCAATATCCTATTAGTCTGAAAAAGTCATTGAAACTTCCCAGAGGTATCTAGCTTACCCCCAGGAAGTAATTTAGACTTTTTCATGTTATTTCACCATCTGGTAATGATCTCAGAACTTTCCTGAGAATAAAGAAAAGCAAGCAGGTGTGATTTTTATTCTGCAGAAAGAGAAACGAGCACCGAGGGGTTAAGAAGGGAGTTTCCTGAGGTTTCATAGTAGCCGGGGAGCCAAGACTAGAACACAGCAGTCTCTCCTGCTGCTCACACATTCCCAGAAGACTATTTAAGACTCTGTCCTCCTCACACTTGTTTCAGCTGAAGTCCACAGTTTTCCATCATATATTTAAAGAACTGCAAACAATGTAATTCCTTGAACTTTCTAAATATAAACATTCTAAAATACAATTGGTATGTCCAGTATAAATAGGAAAACCCATTTATAAATAAGTATGTGAGAAGAAAAGGAATCAGTCTGTAGCTGTGTCAATCAAATCTTTGCATTTCTTTGGAGTTACATGCCAGAAGTCACACTGTGATTTACAAGCATAAATTATTTTTAATTGTCTGTGACAACCCTATGACGTTCTACTTGAATTGTGAAGAATTGGAAACTATCTGACTTGCAAAAGTTGATTAACCAGTCCTTACAGCCATCTCAAACCTGAACCTGTATTTTCAAGTGTTTCTTCCTCAGACAGTGTTCATGGTTTTTAATAAAACCAAAAATAATTATTTTTGTTATAAGTAGGAGGAAAAAACTGAAAAGGAGATGGAAAACGAGCTGCAGACTTTCTCAGGTGGGCTCCCAGGCAGGTCAGCTTTGGGAAGGGGTTTGCATGGATGCTGACACCTGAGAACGACCTCTGCTACAGCTGCCCATGGGCCCGGGTCTGGAGCTAAGCTGCTGGCCAATGGATGGGCAGTTCAGGCGACCACGCACTTGCTCCTTGAGGCCCTGCGGGCAGATCTTTTCTGTCCCGTAGGGTCCTAGGAGCTGGAACGGGCTTGACAGGAGCAAGTCAAAGCTAGCCCTGCTTGCCCAGCCTTTGAGGAGTCTCTGTGAAGTCTTTCAGGACAAGCGTCACCACGGGGTGAAGATTGCAGAGTTAACTCACGCTTCCTCCACTTTAATAAATGCTCCCTGAAATTCAGGCACCATCACAGCCCCAGCAGTAGTGCCATGATGCCTTGGACATTATTCCAAGTCCTGAAGATACAGCCATGAATAAAAGAGACACAATTCCTGCTCTCCGCCTGCTGGGAAGACGGAGAACAGTGGGAACTTGACTCCATGGGACAGCTGAGCGAGCTGGGGAAACGGCCGAGCTGCAAACCGCTCGGGCCACGGCTGCCCCAGAACGTCCAGCTCCTGCAGCTGGCAAGGGCGGGGCCCGTCACAGCCGTCCCCCTAAGTGTCCTCAGCGCCAAGCAGAGCGCGGGACACATAATCGGCTACCTGGACATATTTGACTAGTTAATTGAAAGAAGTTTCAAGTCAAAGAAATTGAATTCATCTTTCCAAAATATCTGATAAATCCTCCTTTAAATGAAGACCACTGCAAAGTCATTGGTGAGATAGTAGCATTTTTAGATCCAGAGGGAGCTTAGCAACCATGTGATCTGATTCCTTCTTTCCTTGAGGAAGAAAAAGGAAGGCTGGAGAGGTGAAGCGACTTGCCAAGGCCTGGGATCTAGTCCACGGCAGGGCCTGTATCTGTGGCCTGCGGACAGTTTCCAAGCAAGCTGCGGCGGCATCGGTTCCGACCCACAGCAACTCCACGTGTGTCAGGGTAGAACCGCACTCCCCAGGGCGGTCAGCGGCCAAGTTGTAGAAATAGATCCCTAGGCCTTTCTTTGAGATGCCTCTGCGTGACCTTGGATTTCCAACCTTTCAGCTGGCAGGCAAGTGCATTAACCAACGACACCATCCACTCCTGGAGGTCTCTAGGCATCTTAAATCTGGGCAAGCTCAGCGTCCAGCTGTTCTCACACAGCTGCTGACTGGCGATGGGTGCTGGGCAACGACCCTTCCTCCCAACAAAGCTTCAGTCTCCTTCTGAGAAGTGAAATACGACAATGTTTCTCTCTCCCACCATTTCATAAATTCCCTTGGAGTTCATGGGAAACACGCATAATGAAAGAAACAATTTAGAGTAGTTTAGAGGGGTTACCTCCACTACCCAAATGTGGTTTCCTGTTTTCGCCTTGGAGAGGGTAAGTGGGATTTCTAACAAACGGGAGTCTTCCCAGTTTCGCTGTGAACGAAATGTCTCTGATGGAGCCCCAAGGCCCATTTCCCATAGAAGGCAGGGTTACTGTCAGGAAGGCTCCTGAGCGGAGAAGTACCAGTTCAGCTGAACAGACGGAGGCTTTGGAGGTTAAGTCCTCAGAGTGACCACTGCTCCTGGGGAGGGAAGTCCTCGAGGCTGAGAGAAGGCTTCCAAGTGAAAGAAAGACAGCCGTTTAACGACCTGGCCCCGACGGAGACTCAAGGAGTGCACTAAGGAAGGAGCTGAGAGAGGAGGCTCTGTGTTGGCTTGGTTTCTGAGTCTAACCCCGAGGTCTCACTTTCCACCTCCGTGGTGTTTGGCTGGGGTGAAAGGCCACGAGAGGTTTCTGCCATCGCCTCTGAGTTGGGTACCTGGGAAGCCACAGTCAGGGGTGGGAGCCTGAGAACCCTGAAAGAACTCCTCTCATGGTGCCCATCCACTTCCGGGGTTGACTCCCAGGCCCTCGGCCCCGTCCTGGCGCTCTCTTCTGCACCTAGCCTGGGTTGCCTCCCAAAGGTTCTCCCTCTGTTCCCTCTCACTGGCCTTGCCTCTGAAACCATTCCTTCACCCTCTTAGTTGGCTCAGTAAACAGCCCTGCTGTCTACACCAGTATCCAGGTCTGAAACTTGGAGCTGTTTCTTTAGAAAGAAAAAAAAAAACTTGTTATTATACTTTTTGGTGCAATTATACACAGCAAAATAGGTTCTCATTAAATAATTTCTAAACACATGTCCAGTGACTGGTTACATTCTCACACTGTGTTAATTTTCTTCTCATTTCCCTTCTAGCTATTCCCTTCCAGTTAATTAAGGTTCATTGTTCCCAACCTTTATCCATTCTTTAGTGTGACCATGGACCATTTGTTCTCATGTAGATAATTTTTTTAACGCAGCGCACTGTTTAGCTAGAAGGTAACCCAGAGAGCATCTCAAAGGAAGAGTCTCAAGGGTTCCTCCGGTCTCCACAGATCCATTAAGTCTGGAGTTCTTGAGAATTTGAATTTTTGTTCCACGTTTTTCTCCGTTTCTGTCAGGACCCACCTACTGTGGCCCTGATCAGAGCACATGGTACGACAGCCGGACACCAGCTAGTCCTCTGGCCTCAGGGGTGAGGAGGCCGTGGTCCACGAGGCGGTCCCGGGACCAGCTCCTTCTCTGATTTTGGGGTTTCCTCCTTTAGCTTTTGCTCCAGATGAAGCAAACAGAAACCGCAGTAGTTCGGGACTCGCTCCCGACTTCTCCCAGACCGCAGCAAAGCCGGCTGCTGCCATCACCCTGCCCCCCACGAGGCTGACGTCTTTCTCTCGCTCCACGAGCCCAGGGCCGGGACCCCAGGGGACTCAGCAGCTGTTGCCAGGGCTGTCACAGAATGTCCCACTTGGAGGGCCCGCCCCCACGGGGAGCCCCTTCCAGTCCGTCCCCACACTGCAGTCCCGCCTCCCTCCCAGCCACTGTGGCCCCACGGTGCCTGGACTGCCAGTCTACCTCCCCAAGGACCACTGCCCCATGGGCCATCCTTGCCCCACTGGGCCTCTGGGAGTCAGCGGTCCCTCCGTCTGGAGTCTCCCGGGTCTTCCTGGAAGCCCTGGTTCCCAGGCAGCCTGCACAGCCCGTACGAGCTGACAGATTTTCCCTGTCTCTAGGCAGTGGCCAACAGTCCCTAAAGTGCCACTTGGGTCCCCATAATTCTGCCCAGACAGCAAGCATCTGCCCTTCTGAATCATCCGAACCACGTGTCTTAGTGAAGACAGACAAACTCAGCGAAAAACGCACGTGCCGTGTTCTTGGCAAGGCTCAGTCATCATTCCAGATTTTGCTTCAGCTCTTGTTAGGGCTGCGTGAGGTCCCACCAAGTATTTTTAATGATTCCTAGTCTCCTGAGGATTAAAAGCCAAACCCATTTGGAAAGCTCAGTATTAAATACGCTACGAGTCCTTGTTGCGTTAGATTTCCTTTTTCACGTTAGCTAAAACAAACTCGGTTCTAATTGGCACGGGTTTAAAGGATAATGTCAAAGCCGTGACAACGAGACCAAACCGAAAGGCAAAGCACCAAGAAGGTGGCCTGCCAGGGGCCGCAGCACAGCCGGGCATCCGTCTGTCTGAGCTCACAGACGCGCTCTTCCCCCAAGGGGCCCTGCCAGCGTCAGCCAGTGAGGCGGCCTCTCTGGGCCTGGTCCTCACCTGGGAAGCAGAGACAATGACAGCACCTGCCCACGGGGTTGTTCTTAGAAGGAAGGGCGGCGGTGTGCGTAGCAGCCTGGACGTCTCCCTCTGCATGTGAGGCCTTGCTCTCACCCACTTTCTGGTCTGCCGGCTGCTATCGGCTGCTGCCAGGTCAGTTCTAACTCGCGGTGACCCCACCTTGCCGAGCAGAGCTGCTTGTCGGGTGCAGGCCTGTGACCTTTCAGGAGCAGACCACCCAGCCTGTCTCCCGAGGCAGCCCAGGGCAGGTTCAAACCACCAGCCAACGGTCGGTCGGGGCTGATGGTCCAGCGCTCAGCCGTCTGCTTTGCCCGGGGGCCCCTCTGGCGCATGGCTGATGCTGCAGCAACGCTGGCTGTTTTTCTTCTATATTGTTACGCTTATTTATTGGTCATGTGGAGCAGCGTGTCCTAACTGCCGGTCCATGTTACCCTATTTCCATTCCCAGTGGAATTAGTTTTTAAGACGAACAACAAACCCATTATTGTTAGCCAGTAAGGCAAAGTACACCTAAACCGATGTGTTCCATGCTATTTGTACCTTCGGGGAGAAAGCACTGTGTTTGGTTTGAGTCCCATTGGTTTATGTGCCTGTAAGTGGGAAGTTCAGTCTGGGGCTTGGGAAAAAGGTTAAAAACATGGAAGGTGGATGAAAACACCCAGAAAACGCGTCAGAGCAAGAAGACAGAAGACGAAAGACGAATTCGCCCCCTTCCCTTCACCGTCATGCTTGCACACACACAGAGCACACAGATGCAGCACACGTGCACAGACACGCACACCTACATGCAGCACATGCACACACGAAACACTCCCACACACGCCCAGCACGTGCACACAGGCACACATATGTGTGCACACATATGCACAGCACAATACACCTTCACCCGGCACATGCACACACACGCACACACACGCACACGCACACGCACCACACTCACGCACACCGGTTTTCCGCAGTTTCCAGAAGCAGACACTGCATACGGTCTTCCAGAAGCTCCGGGGAGCCCAGGAAGTGTCACGAGGACGATCCGTGGGAGCCAAGAGCAAGGCAGGAAGCGGAGAAGACCCACCCTCTGGAGGCTGCCAAGAACGCAGGGCAGGTGGGGCCCGTGAGCCCTGCGGTTAGGAGGCCCCACTGAGGAGCTCAGGGAGCAGACGGCACGGGTGGCCGTGGCCGCACGGGAGGTGGAGAAACCAGTGTGGTGAGCCCTCTTTGCCTGGAATATAAACCCACTGCACCAGAGCTGGTCACAACCCACAGTGGAGGGACCCCAGGGTCCCCAGGCTGTAAACCATCCCGGAAGCTGAGCGGAGGCCACGTTTTTCTCCCACAAGGCTTAATTAGGCGGGGTAAAAACAAGCTTTTCCCGAAGCTTCACCATGTGGCGCCAGCACACCTTGGACGCAGCCACCGCTCCTCTGTCAGCGAGGACTTCTGTGCCACTGTGATGGGGAGCAGGTCCCAGCAGAGCCCTCAGACCTAAACAGAGTAGAAAGAGAGGCCTGATGTTCTCCTCCCAATAGTCAGCGAGTGAGAACCCCGTAGACCACAGCCTAGGAGGGAAAGGCGCCGAACCAGGCAGAGATTCGTCCTGTTGAAGGCAGGATCAGCAGGGGCTGCGGACCAGCTCAAGGGCAGCCCACAGGGACTCACTGAATTCATGGGAAACCACCCAAAGCAGAGTCATGGGGAGCGCTCAGAGATGCTGGGCACCCCGCTAACTCACTCAAGGACAGGCCATTGACAACACAACCCCATCAGAGCAGACCCTGGAAAGGAACCGCCCCCAAGGGGACAGACACGCACACACACACACACACACAGGCTCACCCACCGAGACCCAGGCTCTGCCTGGCGTGGGGCTGGGGAGAGTCGGGGCGAGTTAGGACCGGGCTTGTTTCCTTTAATCTCTGGAGGCCCTTGTTTCCTCATTAACACAGCCGAGAAGCAGAGGCGGAGTCTCTCTCTCTCTCTGTCCCCCTCTCTTGACTCCCTTCCACTTGTCAATTTGCACCCTCAGAGGTCTGAATTAGTCTCCACTCCCTGTGTGGCACCGGCAGTTTCTCTGATGGCAGGAACAAGCGACAGCTCTCGGACTGGACGAAAAGCGGTCGCCACAGGCCTCGAGCAGTCAGCCCTCTGAGCAAGCGTCTTGGGGACAAACAGTATCAGAAATTTCCTCTTCATTCAGCAAGTGAAGGTCAGAGACAGGTAGCAGGCAAGGAGGGGACCGAGAGACGGGGACCGGACCGCTTCCCCGCACGGCACCCCTCCCGCGTCGGCGTGAGAGACGGGACCGACTCCTGCTCTGGACGGTGGGCCTGCACGCGTTTCTTGACAAATGTGCCCCCCGGGAGCTCGAGGCCTATCAAGTGCCTATCAGTGCACTGTGCTCAGGGAGCCTCTCCTCGTGCTGGGAGGCTAGGCAGCCACCTGGGTGGCATCCGCACAGCGTGGTCCCGGGACTGCCATCCCTCAGTCGAGCACCTGGAGCATGCCGAGTGGGCCCACGTCGTGTTCGCCGTATTTTTACAGTGATTTTTTTAAACACACTCTGAAGGAAGCCCACGAGGAGTTGTGATAAAAGGAGGTGCGGCTGCCGTGAAGCAGATCTCCTTCAGCCGGGAAGCAGGCTGCCGGGACGGACAACGCAGGGACGGACCCTTTAGAACAGGCAGTGGTCACAGGGCTGGGTGGCCTGAGGCTGGCAGCAAGAGTGAGAGCCCTGGAGAGGTGGCCCGTGCCCTGACGGCCATCAGAGGGACTCGGGGTTTTACTCCAAGGCAGGAAGGAGCCACCAGAGGACGGCTGACCGTGCAGGTGAGTCAGCGCTTGCTGGCTGACCAAAAGCTTCATGTTCACCCTCAGAAGAAATGCTGGAGATCACTTCCCTGAGGTCACAGCCACTGAAAACCTGGGGGGCATAGATTTTCCCTGACACACATGGGGTTGCCACGAATCGATGCAGACAATGACAGCTGCTTTGGGGTGCCGCTGTTGTTTTTAAACAGACGATCAACATGATCCCGTTTTTTAAAAAGATGCCTCTGACAGCTGCTTGGAGAGTGCAGGAAAGGAGATGCCTAAGCAGGAGGCGGGCAGCCGTCTGGGCTCAGCACACACCCTAGAGAACAGGCTTATGGTCAGGAAAGGGGGAATGAAGGGTGACCCCCGACTGTCCCCGAGACGCCAGGCATATGGGGTCATCACTTACTGAGACGAGAAGGCTACAGAAGAAGCAAATTTAAAGAAGAAGGCCGGTTACATCAGTCGGTAAACTGCTGAGCTTAACGTAGCCCCCGAAGACAGAGTCTCACATCGCGGTTCTGACAGCGTCTTACCTGCCCTAACCACCCAGTTGCTTCTCAGTATCACGGGGACAAAGCACACATGACTTAGTGCTGGAAGAAATCCTCGGAGGGCTTCCAAGTCCTTTAGGGGTGACCCTCTGCCGTGAACTGAGTTGGGCCCTCGAAACACATGCTGTCGATTCTAGCCCTGCTCCTGTGACAGCGAGCCACGTGGTGTCAGGATTTCCTTTGTTGTACTAACACAGCTGTATTTGTGTGGAGGGTATTTTCAGCCAACCAGTTTGAGGTATAAAAGAACAAGCAGGCGCAGACGAGGCCGACAAGGGGCAGAGCCACACCACCTGAAGACGACACGAGACCTGTCTACAGCCCAGCCATGCCAAAGACGGCCATCCAGAGGACCCGAAACAAGGTCCCTCCAGAGTGGGCCGGAGCCTTCCCTGAGAGCTAGTGTCCTGAATTCAGGCTGTCAGCCTCCTACACTGTGAAAGCCCGGTTTCTCTTTGTGAAAGACTCTGCCTTGCGCTCTTGCTCTTGGAGCAGCACTGAGAAACCGGGGCACCTTCCGTCTGTCTGTCTTAGCTGTCTAGTGCGGTTCCAGCAGGAAGCCCACAGGCGGGCGGCTTGAACCAAGGGAAGTTTATTCTCTCACACTTGCCCAGGCAGCCAGTCCAGATTCAGGGGGAGCCTTTCTCGGCCAGATCTAAAGGAAGGTCCTTGTCAGCAGTCTTCCCTGAAGTAGGAGTGTCTTCATGCAGGAACCCCAGATCCAGAGGACGTGCTCTGCTCCTACGCCGCTTCCTTGGTGGTAGGAGGTTCTTAGGTCCCTCTGCTCGCTTCTCCCTTTTATATCTCAAAAGAGATACAAAACCTACGCTAATGTTGCAAGTCTCATAGACAGGACGGCCACTAATCCACCTCGTTACATCACATGATAGAGTTTATGACACACGGAGAAATCACATCAGCTGACAAAACAGTAGAGAATTGTACGACACTGGGAATCATGACCCAGCCACGTTGATACAATTCAACCCGTGACAATTATCATTTATATCATTATTCCACATACTTTGCAATTTCTCGAGTATGCCTTTCTGCCTGAGAACACCCTTCTTACTTCATCCACTTGGTAAACTCAACTTGACTCAGACACACAACTCTTCCTGAAAGTCTTCCTTGATTCCTTCAGACTGACATCAGACTGACTTGGATGCGTTTTCAAATTGAGGTAGCGTCATACTAATTTAGAACACAGAATACAAAATCAGACTTCCTGAGTCCAGAGCCCGTCTCCACCACCGGCCAGCTGGGAGCTCCCTAAGGTCAGGGGCCACCTCATGGTCAACTCTGTGTCCCCCCCGGAGTGCCTGGGAGAATGCCTGGGACATAACTGGCATGCAGGAACTTTGGGGTAAATGACCACATGCATAAAGGCTGCTGATAAAGACAGATAAAGAGGATTTGAAAACTTTCCTTAGTGATCAATTTAAGCTTAGAATCCCCAGGCCAAGTTCTCAAATCCTCTCCTGGAAGGAAACTCTCCAGAAATACAGACTAGATGATGCCGAAATCCTCAAATGAGAAGAAATTGCATGTATTTTCCTTCAGCGCTTTCCTTATTCAGAAGAATTTCCCTACTGTGAGCCTTGCGCTTTCCTGGACGCCTCACCGAAGTGTCAGCCCAGGTGTGACCGGCTGGGCTCGCCAGCTCCAGGGGACTCTGATCTGTGCCACCACGCCCAGCATTGGTGGCACCAGCTGAAGGTTTTCATTCGTGGGGCCATGTTCACTCACACGCATGTTTGCCGGATTTCTTCCTCATTCAGCCCACTAAGTGAGCTCACCGCTGGAGCACTCCACAGGGCCCAGGAGACGCCCCAGCGGCGCAGCGGTTAACGAGGTCGTCTGGGGACCATAAGGTCAGCAGGTCTGAACCACCGGCAGCTCCGAGGGAGGTAGAGACAGCAGTCTGCTTCTGTAAAGACGTACAGTCCTTGAGACCCTGTGTGGTCACTGTGAGTTGGAACAGACTCAGTGGCAGTGGGTTTGGGTTTGGCTTGACTGGGATGCGGAGGGTGAAGACAGACAGCAAGGTCTGCAGTCAGAGGGCCAGGTTCAGGGAAGCAGGTGATCCCAGGTAGCCGCTCGGAATCAAGTCTCCAGGATCTGGGTTCAGTTAACCAGGTGATCGTAGGTAACCGCTCGGAATGGACTCTCCATAACAGATGTGAAGGCCTCTGCCTGGCACGGTGTCCTGCATACAGGAAGGTGTCAAAAGCACTTGGCAAACCAGAAATCACCCCGTCAAGTTCCTGTAGTTTGTTATTCTGACAAAGGAAGAGAGAACCGCGGGTCGGTGATGCTCCCCCTCCCTCAGTCCTCGGCGCAGTGAGAGGAGCTGTGGAATTCCTGGTTTCCTTTACTGGACTGTTTGTGGCGGAGTCGGTGCTCTGCTCCAGGGCACACACTGGACCTGGGGTCACTCTCCAGGCTCCAAGTCCCTGGCTTTTCCATTCCGCTGGACACAGGGGATTCTGGGTTAGCGGGACAACGCCTTCCTGCTCAGGGGGCGTGTCGTCTGGCTCAGGGAGCTGGGCCGTGTGGCTCCGGGTCTCCTGCCCAGGGACCAGACCTGAGGAGGGGTTCCCCCATGTCTGCCTCCAAACTTGCTCGCCGCAGCCTTGGCTGCTCCTTGTCATGGGGCCAGTGTTCCCCAGAACCACGAATCTGCCCCCAGAACAGAGGAAGCCACGTCTTGTGCTTCAAGACTTGTCCCCAAGGCTGAGCTCTGGCTGTCAGCAGCAGAGGAAACCAGCCTGCGTGCTTCACCAAGCAACATCCACACTCGCGTCCAGCCACCTTCTGTGTGCCAGGCACTCGGGAATGCTGAGCGGCCCCGGGCGTCGTCCCTCCCAGCTGACCGGGGGTGGAGTCAGGATGTGAACCTGGGCAGGGTATCAGTTTATACCAGAAGAGCCCTCAGAGTTCAAGAGCAGTCCTCACACTTCCCAGATGACAAGAGCGCTTGAGTACTCAGCAGGCACAGACCCCGCGAGAAGGACTCTAAAAGGAGGAGCTGGGCACGAAGGAAGAAACGGAGTAACTCGCCTGAGATCACACGTTGTCACTGGTGGTCGTGAGCTGCTGCTGCGTGGGCGACACCTCATGGCAACCCACGGGAGACAGAAAGACCCACTGCCCAGTCCTGCCCCAGCCCTGGGGGCTTTGCTGGCAGAGTCTCCAAGCTTCTCCTGAGTTGATCCAGACCTCCCTCCTGAGCAGTCTGGAAGCCACCCTGAGATCTATGCAGCATCATGGCCACACAGGCCTCCAGTGACAAGTGGGCGGACGCCACCCATGAGGGGCACCAGCTGGGAATTTACCCCACAGCTCCAGCCTGCAAGGTGCAGATTCTGCCAGTGAGTCAGCCCTGCCTGAGAAGGTCACATCGTCAGTCACAAATGACAGAGCTGAGATTTGCAGCCAGACAGTCCAGCTTCGGTGTCCATACTCTTCACCCCTAGCCGCCCATCTTTCCAGCTGACAGGCGGGCCGCCCGCTGGAGCTGCAGGCCTTCTGACAGCTGCCCGCCTGTCCCCACAGTCGGGACACCCACCTTCATCATCCTACATGTTGGACAGGGTCCCATCTAGAGCCAGGGCAGCCCAGGGAACACACGGAACGAGCTTGCAGGCTGGCGTTTGGTCCAGCCTGTTAGCCAGCATCTCTCAAGGTGCACAGAAAAACCCCTGGAGGCAGCAGGAGGATCCCCGACCAGCCGGCCCTCTCTGCTTGTCTCCTGCAAGTCCTGGGGCCTCCTTTGCCCTTCTCCTGACTTTGAGGGGATGCTGCATCCATCTCCAATCAGGGCTGACATTTGAGTGGAGAAATTTAAACAGAAGGCTTGAGACAGTTCTGCTGACTGGATCCAAGGTCTCATGATCTATGGTACCAAAGGCCCTCCCCAGAGCTCCCGGGCAAAACAGTCCAGCTGGCTCTGGGTGAGGCAGGCGCAGAAACTGGGCCGAGGCCTCGAGGCTGCCAGCCCAGAGTTCCCGCCACGGAGACACCTTCTGCCCTCCATCAGCGCATCTCCCTCCCTGTGATACACAGAATCTGGTCAGAAAAGACTCTGGCTCTGTGGCTTTTCTCAGGGACTCCCAGCTGCTTTCAGGCCATGTGGACCCCGTCCCCATGTCAGGCACGGGGCTGCACGCTGGAGGTGACACAGTGAATAAAGCAGACACAATTTCTGTCCTTAAGAAATTTCTGATCCGGGGGACACAGGCTCATGATAAGGACTGACAAGAACAGTGCAAGGGGACCTCGCCTAGTCTGTGTGGTCACTTAAGGACAACCGGACTCCTCATGCGATTTGCATCCTTGATTTGAGGCTTAGGGTCATGTGCTGGTGCGATGGCCCAGATAATTGACCTAATAATGGGTTTCTTGCTCCTGTTCCGTCTCCTAGTACGTTGCATAGTGCCTGGGGTCTTGGTCTTAGTCATCTAGTGCAACAGTAACAGTGGCTTTAAAAAAGATAAGTTTATTCTCTCACAGTCTAGTAGGATGGAAGCCCAAATTCAGGACGCCAGCTCCAGGAAAATGCTTTAGCTCACAGTGAGCTCTGGGGGGAAGGTCCTTGTCATCAATCTCGTCTCGTGCAGGAACTTCTCCACTCAGGACCCGTGGGTCCCAAAGACACACTCTCCTCCCTGTACTGCTTTCTTGGTGGCATGAGGCCCCCTTGTCTCTCTGCTCAATTCTTTCTCCTACACCCTGGGAGAGACTGGCTGGAGATAAAATCCAATTTTGTAGATTGAATCCTGTCTCATTAACGTAACTGCCACAAACCCCATCCTATCACCATCTTATCCCAACCCCAGTGCTGTTGAGTCGCTTCTGACTCGTAGCGACCCTACAGACAGAGCAGAACATCTTGGAGACAGGATCTGTAATGCATAGGAAAAGCACATCAAATGACTGAACGGTGGATAATCACAAAGCCAAATTGATACACATGTTTTGGGAGAACACAGTTCAGTCCATGACAGTCTTAAAAGCTTACAGGCAGCCATTCAGAACACAATTGGTCTCTAGTCACCTGGAAAACAGAGGAAGAAGAGTCAGGAACAGGAGCAAGTTATGGAATACAAGACTATTTGCCTCCACGTACAACCGCCTCCTTTGCCACAAGACCAGAAGAACTGGATGGCGCCCAGAAGAATCCTGATCAAAGGGGGGGAATATAGAACAGAATTTCAAATTCTCATAGACTCTAGACTTTCTGGGCACTCTGGAGTCTGTATCAACCCATGAAACAATTGCCCTGAGATCATTTTTAAACCTTAAACCAAAAATATTCCCTGAAGTTATCTTAAAACTGAATGATAGTTTACCTTAACTAGTAAAAAGGCCTTGCCATGAAAATTGTGCTCTTTTAAAATCTATATGAAATCTCATTAGCAACAACTCAAGAGATGAGATAGGAATCGTAGATGGGCCGTGAGTTCATGTTAATGCGGGAGGGTTAACTTAGAGAAGGAGGGTGAGGAAGACTGCTGACCTTAAGAAATGTAACTGATGTCACTACTTGTCCATGTTGGAAGAGTGAAATTGATGTGTATTTGCTGTGTGCATTATCAAGAACAGTGGGGCAGTTCTATCCTGTGGGGGCGCTGTGACTCAGGAGTCAGACTTGATGGCAAGCGGCTTAAAATACGTGTTGGAAACCCAACCCTTAACCCTGTAGATGTCATCTCATTTGAAAGTTGTATTTTCTTTGTTGTGTTAATAGACCATCTCAGTACAGGATGTATCCTAGGCATAATCATTTGTGACTTAAAAAAGGAGCAGACTTAGACACAAAAGTAAACACAGGGGGAGGAGAGATGCTATCTGAGGACAGGCGGACCGGGCTCCACGCCCAGGAACTCCAAAGGCTGCCACCCACTGGAAAGCCCAAACTCCCCTGCCATCCCATCTGTTACTGCACACAGCCGACTTGCAGGACAGAACAGAGCAGCCCGCTAGGGTTTCCAAGGCTGTGATCTTCTGGCAGCAGACCACCGTGTCTTTATCTCACAGAGCAGCTCGTCACTTAACCGCTGCGCTACCAGGGACCCTGGAAACAGACAAGAAAGGGCCCCCACCCCCGCCCCACAGCCACAGGCTGAATTTGGACTTAACCTCTTGAAGTGGGAGAAGATAAATTTCTGTTCTGCAAAGACACCCACTCGTGGTGTTTCTGTGACAGCAGCACCTGGACTCTGAGATAGCTTGTAAATCGTGTTACAAACTGGACTTCACCCTGAGGACAGCAGGAGCCACAGGTGGGCGCTGCGTGAGCAAGAGCACGTCTGCCCGATCCGCACCGCACCGCGGGCCGTGATGCAAGCGCGTGAAAGGCCTGGCCCTTTGCCGCTTGAGAAGGACTCTCCCAGGCCACCTCCGTGAGCACCGTGAGGAGAGGGAGGCTGGATGGGAATGTAAGGCGGAACTGTTGACTGACACGGACTGGCGAGCTAGGCGGCTGACTGGGCTACCTATGAGGAATCTGTCTTGTATGGAATTACATCCCCTCAAAGACTGGCTGACTGGCCCATGAGTCCCAGTATTGTGTCATTGCCTGTCATTTTGTCATTTGATGAGGTTTTCCTATGCACTGTAAATCCCATCACCATAAATCAATAAAATAGGTTAGTGGCAGTTGTACTGATGAGTCGTAAGATTAGATGGTGTCTTAAGTCAATCTCTCCTGAGACATAACAGACAGAAACGAGGACACTGGGACTTCACACCACCAAGTAAACAGCGCAGGGAGCAGATGGCATCCTTCGGGCCCGCGGCTCCTGTGCTGAGACGCTCCCCGACCAAGAGAAGCCTGATGCATCTCAAGGCCTTCCCCTAGAGCTGACGCCCTGAACTCGGACTTCTGGGCTGCTGGACCGTGAGAGAATAACACTCTCTGTCAAAGCCATCCACCTGTGCTGTTTCTGTTAGAGCAGCACCGGGTGACTGAGACGGGATCCAGCGTGGCTCAGCTGGTCACAGCCACTGGAAACATTACAGCATCTGTCTCACAACCCAGGGTGTGTAGCTCTTCCCTCAAACCGCTTCCCTGAGGTCAGCGGCCGTCTGGCTCCCCTGCCTTAGCAGACAGCAGAGGGAACCGAAGAGAGGCCTTTGAGGAGGAAGGGGGAGGACAGCGCAGGAGTTTGATGCGACCTTAAGCCCCAGCTTTCCCTTTCTCTCGGCCTCCAGGGACGCCTCACTGCAGCAGGATACACTGAGGCTTTTCATCAGAAACAAATCACCTCAGTGGAGCCTCATTACTCAAAACCAGCCTTAAAAACCCCAGCAGGCTTCACAGTAACGGGGAGAGAAGTGAGAGACACGAGCTCACCCCACGGGGCTGGCACCGCAGGAAACCGCTCTGGGGGCGCACTGCCCGTGGGAGGCAGGGCAGGGGAGGTGCGCGGGGCTGCTAGGAAGGACGGTCGCCTCCCAGAGACAGGGAAGCTAAAACTCCCACAGAAGCGAGTGCTGGCTCTATGAGTGGAGCCAGGAAGAGTGGAATTTCCTCTTGCTGTTCAGGACCCAGGGTTTCGTGAGGTTGGGCCTGACAGGACAGAAAGCAGGAGCGGTGATTCATCGCCACAGGGTGCTCTGCGTGCCCTCAGCACCTTCTGCATAAGGGCTCTGTGGGAAGAAACCAGGCCTTGTGCTCCAAACCTCCTGCTGAAAGTTCCCTTGAGAGACAACTCTTTCTAAAAATCTTTTCTTTGTGTGTGTGTATGTGTCTGGTAAACCCATATAACCTAAAATTCACCGTTTTGACCATTTGTCACAGAACGAATTGTGTCTCACAAAAACTGCGTGTAACGGTTTGGCTGGACGGTGACTCCCTGTACTGTGTGATTGCCCACCATCGTGTGTTCCCAGACTGTAAACCCTAATCTCAGCCTGTGGTTAGTAGATCGGACTCTGTTAAAGAGGGTCAGGGTGGGACTGTGACACCCTCACTGAGCTCCCGTCCTGCTCCACTGTTAAAGGAGTTTCCCTGGAGTTGGGCTGCCATCACCTCTTAGCCTTTTATCCTACAGGAGATAAAAGGAAAGGGAAGCAATCAGAGAGTGGGGACCCCACACTAGTGAGGAAGCAGACCAGGGGCAGAGCACGTCTTTGATGGGAGGGTGTTATGCTGAGACGCTGTCAGAGCAAAGGACGACTGTTGCAACACAAGGGCCTTCCTCCTGAGCCTACAGAGAAAGTGGGTTCTCTCGAGCCAGCACCCGGAATTTGGACTTTGAGCCTACTGGACTGTGTGAGAATACACTTTTCTTTGGTAAAGACATCCGCTTGTGACATTTCTGTTAGAGCCACACCAGCTGACTGCGACACGGTTTCCAAGTGTGCGATTCAGTGGCATTCACTCCAGTGAACACTGTGCAATGTTCACCACCATCTGCTTCCAGAACTCTCCCATCACCACAGAAGTAGCTCATTCTTTCCAAGAAGTCTCTCTTCAGTCCCCTCCCCAGGTCCCTGACGACTACCCTTCTGCTTTCTGTCTCCGGAGATCGGCCTCTTCTAGACAGTTGGTGTCAGGGTGATCATACAACACAATTCCTTCTCTGTCTGACTTCTACTTAGCAGAGTGTTTTCCAGACTCTCTCTTTTAATGGCTAGGTGGTACTCCACTGTATGAATGTACTGTTTTGTAGAGACTTGTGAAAACTTGTCAGATGTAAGTATTAACCATGTTTTTAATTTTATACACTGACATGGCTGAAGCTTCTTGTCATGGACTGAATTGTGTCCCCCGAAAAATATGTGTAGCTATGTGGCTGGGCCATGATTCTGAGTATCTTGTGACTGTCCCCCATTTTGTAGTTTTCCTATGCTGTATGTTAAAGGATCAGGGTGGGACCACCTCCCTGCTTCATGTAAAGTGAGTGTCCCTGGAGTATGGCTTGCCCCACCCTTAATCCTTTCATCCCGCAAGGGATAAAAAGAAAGAGAAGCAGGCTGAGAATTGGGCACTTGTACCATCAAGAAAGCAGCACCGGGAGAAGAGCACGTCCTTCAGACCTGAGGTTCCTGTGCCACGACGCTCCCTGGACGGAGACTGAAGCAATACCGGACCTTCCTCCAGAGGCAACAAGGGGGAAAGCCTTCCCCTGGAGCAGACACCCTGAATGTGGACTTGTAGCCTACCGGACTGTGTAAGAATAAACCTTCCTTTCTTAAAGCCATCCACTCTGTGGTAATTCCATTAGAGCAGCCCTAGCTGACTAAAACACCTCTCTAGTAAAAAAGAATTATTTTACGAAGTTCTGTCCTGTCATGTGTCTCTACCCATCTCGGCAGGCCCTGCTCACGTGCCCATGTCTGGGGCTCACTCCGACTCTGGGTCTGAGATAGGAGGACTTTTGATGCAGATGAGACCAGAGCTAGGTCAGCCTTGACTGAGTCAGTAAGCCAAGGCACTCAACGGGTGACAATGAAAGTGACAGATAGCCTGAGAAGCTGTCCATGATGTGAGAAGCTACAGAAACTGAGATCTGTTTTGCTGTGGAGAAACAGGCCGAAGAAGAAGGATCTGAGGAAGCTAGTGGCGGCTGGGAAGGAGAGCCATCGTACGTAAAGAGTGCACGAGAGATGATGAACAGGCTCTTTCCAAACACACAAGAAGAGCCCATTTAACTGGCTTCTCAGTCCTCCAGCCCATCCTGCACACTCTGTTTCCCCTGCTACCACCTTCTGCTCCAAAAGCACCTAAGAAATCTGGATTTCTGTATGTCGCAAGAGCGTCTAAAGCTCAGTCCACGGTCTGGCCTCTGTAGCTGCCGTTTTCCAGAATGTTTGCACACAGCTAGTAACTGCTGCCTAACAGAACACAAGGTCCAAGAAGCCCATGAACTTAATTGTCCTAACGACTCCACACCTCACTGCTGAGCACTGAGGTCACCGCCCAAGTCCTCCCTGCGGGAAGCTGTGCACCGACGCCGGCACCTAGTCCACCCTTCAGAGCAGTTCTGGGACTCTTTCTGGAGTGGCCATTGCGTGTGGCGGCCCAGGGGCAAGTGCACGAACTGAATTGTCTAGTTGTCTGTGGGGGAGTTTTTAGCCAGCAAACAAATAACTGTAGTGGAACACCCTCCCCACTCCCCTGAGCTGGCCCCCAGGGACTTTCTTCTTTACCCAAAGATAAAGGACATTGAGTGGGGGGGTTACGGGAGGCATGGCGACCACGACGAGAGATGCCACACGAGGACTGCCACGGAACCGAGGACAGAAGCTCCCGGGAGACGAGAGAAAGCCTTCTCCTTGAGCCCAGACCTTAATCTGGACCTCTAGCCTCCTACACTGAAGCCCCCTGGCTGCGGTATTCCTGTTACAGCAGCCCCAGAAGCTAAGACGGGCTACTACATTGGGTACCGCCCGACTTAACCAAACCCACTGCCTTCAAGTCGATACCCCGTCACAGGGAGCCTGTGAGACAGGGGAGAAGCGCCCCAGAGACTTTGTGAGGCGCGCTGACAGCTCCCAACTGCTGACCTTCAGGTGGCCAGCTGTGGCACCTAACCACTGAGCCACCAGGGTCCCGGCCCTTCCATGTCGTGACAGCAGCTCTAGGGAAAGGTGCGTCCCGAAAGGATGAAACGTTCAGAGACAAGGAAACCCTGGGTGACCCTATTGTTCTCCGCAGCCCGGCTGCATCTCTGTCCCCGCATCTCCCACCCCTCACACTCCGTTCCACGTCCACCCTGACACGCCCTTTCTCCCCAGAGTCCCTCTCCCTCCACCTGCACCGCAGGCCAGCTTGTCCCCTTGTCCTGCTCCCTGGGGCACAGTCCACCCCCGGGTAGAGAGTCAGTCTGTCCCGCACAGGTTCTGTTTGGAAGACGACTGGAGCTCACAACAGACAGCGTGTTAGACACACAGCTCCGTCACCCAGTGGCCTGTGAATGGCTATGAACAGTCACGTGGTGGTGAGTTTTTTCAAGCCTCAGTCAGATGGAAGCTTCCTTGAGGTCTGACTTTGTGCTTCTTGGCCCAGAGCAATGTGGACAGCAGGTTCACAGTAGGTGCTTTGTGTGAAATCTTCCCCACATTCCGGTTACACATGAGACCCCGTCTCTCCCTCTGCCTGCCTCCCCAAATCACAGACCACCTCCCACTAAACCGGTTTCAGCTAGAGGGGACAGCCTTCTCCCAGTGTCTCATACCCTGGGCACATTCTCCTGGCTGAAGAGATCCCCCAAAAAGTCAAGAAAGGTATTTACAGTAAGAGTTTGAACCCTGACACCTCCGCTTACCTGTCCTGGAGAGCAGTGGAGAGCTTGCCTTCCTTAGGATTGTAAAACTGTCTCCCGTCGCTCCACAAACGGAGGTGGAGCAACTAAGCAGGAAGCCTCAGTGTGTCAGGTATCTACAGCCAACGAGCTAAGTCCTGGGCCCTGGGCAAAGACGGCTGACCCGGGCGAGGTGGGCAGGAGAGAGCGGCCATGGTGGTGCTGGGCCATCGCAGCAAGGGCCCCCAGCGGCCACCAAGCACTGTCTAGGGGACTGCTGCTCTGCCGAGTGCACTAAGGGCCACCCTCCTAACGCTCCTGTGAAAACAGGATCATTAAAATCCAGCGCCACTGAGTCAATGCTGGTTCGTAGCAACCCTACAGGGCAGAGCAGAACTGCTTCGTGGAATTTCTGTGGAGCACCTGGTGGACTGGAACCGCTGACCCTTTGGTTAGCAGACATAGTGCTTAACCACTGCGCCACCAGGGTTCCAGGGCCACTAGGACTTCCATTTAATGGAGAAGCCAACTGAGGCTTTACCGTTTTCCTGCCTTGCTTGCCTTAGAAGCACAAACTCCACCCACGCCCACCTACACAGAGCAGGGTCATTCTAACTGCTAAAGCTCAAGTCCAAGAAGTGAAAATGCACTAACCTTGAGCTGAGTGTTCTTAAGACCGTGAATTGATTCTGGGGTTAATTTTGCTAAAATGATCCCCGATACGATTTAAAGCGATTCCCACGGGATGGGGTCATCACATTCTGGAAAGCTCTGAGGAGCCCAGAACACACTGTTACGTGCCGCAGCGAGGGCAGCTGCCTGCAAGGCCCATCCTGCAAGCTTCGTTGGCCACAGGCAGAAAGATAAATTCAGCCAGCCGTGCAGAACCCGGGGCCTTCCTGACCCACCGCTGCTCCCACCGAGGCCTCTGGACTCTGGTGGGCTCTGGACTGACGGGCTGTGGACACTGTGAAGACGCACACTGTGATCAGGAGTCACTCAGCTGGTTAAAACATAAAAGTCCTCTGCCATCGATTGACTCTGACTCACGACCACTACCCCCGCAGAGCTGTCTTGTGTATTGTCTTTAGAAAAGCAGACTATTGGGCTGTTTCTCCACGGGGCTGCTTGGGGGGCGGGGGGCCCCAAACTGCCAACCTTCAGCTTAGCAAGCCTGCTCCCGCCGAGTTCAGTCTGACGAATGCAGACCCCACAGGACAGGGTAGAACAGCCCATGGGCTCCGGGGCTGTAAATCTTGACGGATGCAGACCACCACACCTACCGACCAGGAGCCACTAGTGCACCCAGCGCTTTCGATTAGCAGCTGAATGCCTTAACTGTTGCACCACCAGGCTCCTTTGTGCCAGTAAAAAAAAGAAAACCTTTGCTGTCAAGCCGATTCCGGCTCACAGCAACCCCACAAGACAGAGCAGAACTGCCCTGTAGAGTTTCCAAGGAGCGGCTGGCGGGTTTGAACCGGCGACCTTGGGTCAGCAGCCATAGCACTTAACTGCTATCCCACCAGTGTTTTGTGTTGGTTACTATCCGCTAAGTTGATATAACATGTAACTGATGAGTTTTTTAAAAATACGGCATAAACGGTCTCTCCTGTAGGATGGTTAAAGCACTCTGCTTAACCAAAAGATGAAGGGCTCAAATCCACCAGCTGCTCCAGGGGAGGAGGACGTGGCTGTCTGCCTACGTGGACATCACAGCCTCGGAAACCCCGTGGGCAGTCAACTCTGTCCTATAGGACCACCAGGAGGTGGAGTCCACTTGACAGGCAGGGAGTTTAACTAGGGAGGGTTCTAAGAAGGGAGGGAGGGAGGAGGGAAACGAGAGAGAAAGCAGTGCATTCCACACCCGGTGAGTGTTGTTTTGTGAAACAATTTCCAGTTAGAAATAAATGTTTTAATATGTATATTTGTCATTGCTCAAGGTCATAAGACGTGTTGTTTGGAGACTCTCAGAGACCCGTGTCCAGCACCGTGAGACACTGCTGGGTCCCACTCCCTCCTCAAACAGATGCTGTGCTTCAACTGCCCTGTCGGCCGTCTCCCTGAGGGTCTTCCGCTTTTTCGATGACCCTCTGCTTTGTCAAACATCACAGCCTTCTCCAGAGATTGATCTCTCCTGATAGCTTGTCCCAAGTAGGTGAGACATCGTCTCCCCATTCTTGCTTCTGAGGGGAATTTGGCTGCACTTTTTCCTAAGACAGATTTGTTCATTCTTGCAGCTTTCTTTCGTATGTCTACTCTTCTTCACCAATGCCGTAACTCAAAGGTATAAATCCTCTTTTGACTTCAAATGCGTATGACTCAAATGAAAACGTCAGTGTTTGGGTCGGACACTCAGTCTTCAAGGGACCCCTGTGCTTTCCAACGTCTCAGAGAGACCCTCCTCAGTCTGCCTAGTGCAGAGCATCTGGATTTCGTCCCTGCTGCTCCCTCCGTTGTTGACTGTAGAGATGAGAGAAATGAAATCCTTGACGACGTCAGTCTTTTCTCCATTTGTCATGACACATACGTGTTTCCTGAAACAGTGAGTGCACGGTGCTCACAGTCTAAAAACCCTTGAGAAACACAGACTTTGATCTTTGAAGTAAAAAGTTTCTTTAAAACATAGCCTCTTGAATTTCCACAATTACCGGACTAAATGGGAAACACTTTCAAAGTTTTCCCTTCTACCAACCTAGCCTAACTCAGAGAGGAAGCGCTGTGTTGATCCTTCATGCTTGCTTGTCCCCAAGTGCCCTCCCCCTCAGTCCTTGGCAGCAGAGAAAACACATCAGTGACCACCTCCTGAACACCTTTCCTAAACACCTACAGAGGCTTCAAGTCCTAAACTGCTGATCGTGTCTTGGGTTGTGTTCAGATGAGTGACCCTACTCTGTGCCCCACCGCAGGCCGGCCCTCGTGAGCACGAGAACCGAAAGACCCAAACCCACTGAGGTCGAGTCAGTTCCGACTCAAGGAGACAGAGTTTCCAGGGAGTGCCTGGTGGATCTGAACTGCTGACCCTTGGTGAGCAGCCACAGCTCTTGGTCACCACGCCACCGGGGTCACCGTAAGCATGACAGCTGGCACAGCCCCCTCGTTTGTCTCTCGCCAAACCCCAAGCCCTGGTGCCTGAAGGTCTCCTTTCCCCCTGCGTCCCCACCGCTCAGTGCCTTGTATACAGCAGGCGCTTGGTGAGCGTCGGTGAGTAAAGAAGGAGTGAAGCACCGAAGACCAGCATTGAAATTTGTTAGAGGCTTTCGTTAACCAAGGAGTGAATGATACTAGCCTAGAAAGTGTACATCTGGCTTGGAACCAAATTAAAACCCACCTTCTCCCATTACCAGGATGAAGTGAAGGTCTCCAAGGTACAGTGACGTATCTAGGAGGTGTGTGCCCCCGGCTCATAAATGACAGCCCCCAATGAAGGCCAGAGGTCAGCTGTTTGCATGAAAAACTAAAGAACCCCGGAGAAAGGAGAACGGTTCTGTACTGGGGACAGAAACCTCTGAACAGAGCGAAGGGAAGCAAGGCACCGAACCTCTCAGAGAAGCCCAGGTGAGTCAGGAGACCGCCCGAGGCTGGAAAAGATGCCGGGCTGGCACGGTGGGGACCGTGGGGGCACGGCGAGGAGAGATTTTCCGAGTGCTTCCTGCGGATGCCTCTCAGTTGACACCAACTTTACCCCGAGGGGATTCTGTTTCAGTTTTTGAGAGAAAGGGCTATTAAAAATGGTGACCACGCTGCACTCTTTCTGTGTGTTTCTGGAGATGTAAAACTAGATTTTAACACCATGGAAGTGTCCCACTTCAGCCTACACAGTGTCAACCTCTTCAACAATAGTGTCCTCAAAGAGAGAGCCTTCAGGTCAACCCCCAATGGCAGGGGACCAGGAGTAGCAGTTCCGGTTCAGATACCCCAGCTTGAGGCCAGGTGAGGTGACTACAGGGCAGAGGAAATGCTCTTTAAGACACCAAGGACACCTCCAGCCTCTCGGGGTGCTCTGGCGGGGAAAATAGGGCTACCCCACTGTCATGGATTGAACTGTGTCTCCCCAAAGTATGCGTCAACTTGGCTAGGCCCCAGTTGCCAGCATTGTGTGGCTGTCCACCGCTTTGTCATCCGACGCGATTTTCTTCTGTGTTGCGGCTCCTGCCTCACCAGCGTCACTGCAGGGGTAGCGGCAGTTTTGTTAGTGAGGCAGGACTCAGTCTATAAGGTTAGGTTGTGTCTTGGGTCCATCTGTTTTGAGAATCAAAAGAAAAGCAAACAAGAGACGCGTGGACCTCATACCAAGAAAAACCAAGAACCAGGAGAACAGCTTGTTCTTGGGACCCGAGGTCCCTGTGCTGAGAAGCTCCTTGACTGGGGAGGACAGTGGACAAGGACCTTCCTCAAGAGCCAACAGAGAGAAGACTTAATCGGGATACGACGCCCTGAATTTGGACTTTCGGCTTGTGAGAGAATACACTTTGGCTTGTTGAGGACATCCACTGTGTGGTGTTTCTGTTACAGCAGCGTTACCTAACTCAGACCCCCATATTGTGGAAAATCCTTCAGCACACCTCAAGCCTTTTCCAGAGAACTCAGGCATCCACCAGTCCATCCCCTAGGGACTCATTCATGTCCAGGAAATACCTTTAGTGAGTCAAGCTCTGTGAGCACAATTTCACTATTAAAGAACGTTCCCACCCCAAGAGGAACTAGAGATCTGCATTCTACCCCTCTCAGCCTATTCTAATTTTAGGATGCGGAGCTCTGTGGTGCAAAGCACACTTCTCCATGAAGCCACAGAAATCCCTCCTGAAATTACAGCTGTGTAATATGCTTTTGTTTCTATTCTGTTATCATAGCAACTCACTGACAGCTTATATCAAAACATCTAGGAAATTCTTAAGCTTCATACAATTGTTGGAAAGGGCTTAGACAGAGCAATACCGTCAGTAACTCATGGTTTCCAATAAGAGAAGAAAAACAGATTCTTTGTTTCTTAAGAATAATCTATCCATTGAAAGGTCATCTTCATGCTGTGTAAAATTCCTTGTATGTTTGCACAGTGTATAAGCCCTTGAGAAGTGGAAAAAGTGTATTCTTGGGTTAAAAGAGAGCATGAGGGGGAGGGGAAACAACATCACAGGCCTCGTGTTTTTAAAATTTTAATTTCTATGGTCATTTTTCCAAGAAGCAGCTGGTGGAGTCTAACTGCCAAACTTTTAGCTAGCAGCCATATCACCAAAACACTGTGCCACCTAAAAGAACTATAGCAATAATAGTACCCTACCCAAAACCACAGCCGTCAAGTTGGATCCGACTCACAGCGACCCTAGAGGTCAGAGTAGAACTGCCCCATAGAGTTTCCAAGGGGCACCTAGCAGATTTGAACTGCCAACCTTCTGGTTAGCAGATGTAGCACTTAACCACTATGCCAAATAATAGCTGCTGTTTACTTTATGTCTGCTATTTGTCAAGCATTTTATGTACCGCACCTTGTTCAATCCTCGGGACAGTCCTACGAATCAGGTTGGCATCTAGCCGGCGCGTAGAAGAGGCTGTCAAACTGCTGGCATGCGTCCTTACTGATCAGCACACGTTCTCTGTCCTGCTGCCCCTGAGAGCCCCCACACATGTGACACCTCCCGCTCTGCCCTCTCCTGTCCCCTCAGGACCCCTAGGACTGTTCTCCGATCCCACACTACAGAGCTAACATCTGTGACGGTTGTGACTGATTAGTGCCCGCGCTGTAGAGGACTAGAGGCCATAGGACAGATGTGACTCACAGTGATCCCAGTGAGCTTCGAGCAGAACGTCCTCCTCCGATTCTTTACGACAGTGACCACCAGGAAGCACACAGGCAGACCTGTGTTCCAGGGCTGCTCCGGGTGCATTCAAATCACCAGCCCTTCCGGGAGCAGCCACACCCTCACCCCTCTGTGTCACCCTGGGACCGGCACTTCACTGATCATGTGTTACTGACTATTTCATTTCATCAGCTGAGGAACCAGAAGCTGTAGAGTATAACATGCTACCTTTTCTGACACTGGGTATCAGTTTCAGTGCCACATGCTCTCCAAAAGTCTTGTCCCTTGCCGCATCAGGAGTCGGAGTCTATCTCCCCTCCCTTCGAAGCTGGGTAGTGGACCTTTGGGGCTGTCTCAGTGAACAGAACTTGACGGAAGTGCTGGAACCACAACCTTCTCTTGGCTGTCTTTGGGGACACTCACCACTGGAACCCAACCCCTGTGTCGAGGAAACCTAGCTACATGAAGAGGCCACGTGAGGAAGTCGCGTGGGAGCGCTCTGGCGACGGCCTTAGCTGAATCCAGGTGACAGCTGGCATCAACAGCAAGACTGGTGAGCGCACGAGCCTCAGGTGACGCCCGTCGCCGGTCGCTGAGTCACACCATAGCCTTTGAGTCCTCCGTGGCAGGACTCAGACACCATGGAGCAAAGAAAAACTGTCCCTGAGGCTCCCTATTTGAATCTGTGATCCCCCAGACCCTTTGAAGAAGTACAGCCCAAATGTCCCTGCAGTGCAGAGATGGTGAGACTGCCTGTCACATGCTTCAGACATGTTATCAGAGAGAGCAGTCCTGGAGAAGGACGTCATGCCAGGTAAGCAGAGGGCCATCAAAACAAAGGACGGCCCTCACCCAGAGGGTCAACACAACAACAACGGCCGCAGGCACCGGGCCTGTGAAGGCGGCCCCGGGCCCGGCGGGGTTTCGTTCTGCAGCCCAGGTGGTCACTGTCAGTCAGAACTGACGGGACGGCCCCTAACCACAACAACACTTACGAGTATCAGCCTAGGGAGAATTTTTACACAGCAATACAGGATCGTAACCCAGGGCTGTCATCACAGAGCTTAACTGATTTGCCCAGGATCACACAGTCACTAAGTGCTGGAGCGAGGATTTCAACCTAAAACCACCTGACTTTGAAAATTAGCATCCTTAACCACCAGGTGACCCTGCCCACATGACCGCACTGCCAGGAGGTAACACAGTCAGGTGAAGATCCCAGCTGGATCGTCTTTCAGTTGGATGTGTGGGGTTGGTGAATGGGTCAGGGCTGATGTTACTGACCACACCGTTAATCCAGGCATCTGTTACCCTGTGGCTCTGTGGGCACAGCGTCCATTCCCAAAGTCACCTCGTGGCTCAAGATGACTGCCCAACCCTAGCCATCACATCTGTGTTCCAGGTTTTAGGAGAGAAAAGATCACACACACCTCTCTGCCTGTCTGAAGAAAACTTCCTGGAAGGTGCAGACAGTGTTTCTGCTTACGCCTCACCATCCATAACCTAGTCACATGGTACCTCCAGCTCAAGTGTAGCTGGGTGACCAGGTGCCCGGCCGTCACCAGAACCTTGACACACTGGATTCCCAAGTCTAGAAGAAGAGTCACTGTCGGGAGCACTGGAACTCTGCCACTGAAGGGGACGGGTAAGAAACCTGGGATTTCCAGCTTACGGCCAAGCGGCTCCCTCACCGCCTTCACTGCCTCCAAGCCCTCTCTGTCTCCTTGTACAGATCATTTGTCATCTATTATTAAATAGCAACTAGAGGACTTCAACTGATTTTGCTCCGAGAGTTTTGGGTAGTCTGCAATCACTTGGTTTGGGGATGGATTTCACCCAGGAAACAGCCCAGACTCTACAAGGCCTGTCCTGTTTCAGTACGTGGGGAATTCTGAGCAGAACAAGAATCTACTGTGTAAATCCTACTCTGTAAAGCCACACAGGAACACAAAAAGTCTGGTTGAGAAACCAGCCTTCCAGTCACCACTTCCTGCGAGCTGGGTTCATGTTCTTCCTTCTGAAGCACATATCTGGATAATACTTGAGATGAACTCTGCCAGTCAGTCTGCTGAAAGTAACTTCACAGACGACCCTCTGAAACTCGGATCACAATGCTTCCACGTTTCCAGTGATCTTTCCAACATGGAAAAACTTGGGTCAGGTAGAAGTGGAAATTGCAGAGATTTTTCACAGTCTCTTGGAATAAACACATCATTTGATTTTCTCACCACGAGCCTCCAAAGTGTATGGTTTTCAGGGCTTGATGACTCAGACACAAAGAATGCTTTAAAGAAAGGGCTTGAAAAGCGATGACCAACAGAAGCCAGTTTAAAGGCAGGAACATGCGAAGTCCTCAGAACCCAGCTTTAATACATTCCAGAGTCCATGCCGAAAATTCAGCACCAGGTAAGCCAACAAACAGGAGTTGTGGTGGCGCGGAGGGTAAGCACTCGGCTCCTGACCAAGGGGTTGGCAGGTAGAATTCACCAGTCACCCTGCAGGAGAGACAGAGTGGCAGTTTGCTCCCATAAAGATTCCTCCGGCCACCTGAACCACAGCCTGCACCAGTCTGAGACCAGAAGGACTGAACAATGCCTGGTGACACTTCCAGCCACTCTGACCAGGGTCACAGCAGAAGGTCCTGGACAAGGGGGAGACAGATGCAGAACAAAATTCCAGTTCATTAAAAACACCACTTCCTGGTTGGATAGAGACTGAAGACATCCCTGAGACTGTGGTCCACAGACACTCTACAAGCCTGGAATAGAATCCACTGCCTGAAGTCACCTTTC
The DNA here is from genome assembly GCA_028571685.1 of Heterohyrax brucei. NCBI lineage: Eukaryota > Metazoa > Chordata > Mammalia > Hyracoidea > Procaviidae > Heterohyrax > Heterohyrax brucei. Next base: position 73,489,658 of record CM053163.1, read on the forward strand.
AGCCAAATAGGCCTATGAAGTAAATACTAACACCCACGCAGAAGGTGGCCCTCAGAACAATCAACCACATGAGACCCCAAAGGCAGATTTGCCCGAAAACCAAGATGAGAAGGCAGGAATGGGCAGGAAAGATGAGTGACAAAAACTCCAGGGAGAAGGAGTAGAGTGCTGTCACACTGAAGGGACTGCTACTGATGTCACAAAACACAGTGTGCATAAATTGTGGGAGAGGAAACCAAGTTCCTCTGTAAACATTGACCCAAACCACAATAAAATGTTAAGAAAAAAAGATTCAAGTCCCTCTGCAGTGTGCTGTCACAGGGTGGGGAGAGCGGTGTGCTGTCGCAGGGTGGAGAGAACAGCGTGCTGTCATGGGGTGGGGAGAGCCTCCATAATAAGCTTATGTGTAAGTTTTTGTGTAACAAATTGACTTGGATTGTAAACTTCTGCTTAAAGCACAATAAAACCCGCTTACCCACTGCTGCCGAGTGGGTTCCCATCCTTAGTCACACTATAGGGTTTCCCACAGAGCCGCCGATACTTTCAAGCCACACATCATTCAGTTCGCCGTTGAGGGCCTCACCCAGTGGGCCACCAGGGCTCCTTTCCCTTAAAAAGTAGCACCTGAGTTTCCTCCCCTTGAGCTGGACTGACCAACTCACTAACAAATGCAAGCACATCGAGACTTGTTTCTTACAAATATGGTTGAAAAGAAGTGCAGTAATACGGCCCGGAAGGGCCCTGTGGTCTCCTCCAGCTTTCTCCTGGCTCACTCACTCTGGGTGAAGCCAGCCGCCACGTCATGAAAGTGCTCAGACAGCCCTTTGGAGAATCCGCACGGCAAGGCTCTGAGGCCTCCGCCAACAGCCACAAGCCACCCTGGAAGTGGCTTCTCTGGCCCTGGCCCAGCCTTCAGGTGACGGTAGCCTCAGCTGACATCGTGACTATAACCTGATGAGAAACTCGGCACCAAAACCACCCAGCTAGGCTGCTCTCAAACTCACAACACTTAGAAACTGTGAGACAAATAAGTATTTATTGCTTTAATCCGGAGAATTCCTCATTGTGTTCCTTGGCTCCCAAAAGCACCTTCTTCTCACCACACAACATATTTTTTTCTTTGTCCACTTTTCCAGGCATCCAGACTGGACCCAGAACCTGGGAGCTGCTTGCTCCGTTCCTTGGCTCCCAGAAGCCCTATCTTTAGGGCACTTTTCCCAAGAGTCAAGTTCTCCTTTAGCTATCCTGCTCATCTGGTAGGAGGCAACATGGTGATGTTTAATGTATAGCGTTGCAACACACAGTGTTTAACAGGCAGTGCACTCCTTCCTGGTTCTGTTTGCATTTCAGCGAGGAACTTCAACATCATAAGACAGAGTGGGAGGGGGATTTGGGGCCCTTGGAGATCCCTAGACCTACAGAGTATCCCTGGTCTTTCTCCCCACAGACTGTGCTTATTACGTGATTATGTGAGACACCCAGGGACCCCAGCCCTGGATTTCTGAAAAGTGAACAACGGAAAAACAGAATAGATCCGCAGAGTCCCAATGGCAACGGGAAATTCCGACACCCGAATGCCTGCGTCCGCCCAGTGAGGACTCAGCGGGGCACCCTGCCAGCAGCAGGGTCTGCCTCCGGCCTGCTTCTTTCCTACCCAGACTGGGGCTAGATCCCGGGGGAGGGCAGTTGTGGACACCTTCTGAGACCAAAGGCTACCCGACAACGCATGTGAAAAGAGGAAAGGACAAGAGCGGCTAGCACAAGGCGGGACGGCAGAAACTGCTGGAAGGTGAGTGGGCAGGTTAGACGCAGACTGGCCGATAAGACGGCAGTGTGAGAAGGGAAACGTCTGAAGGGGTGGCCAAAACCTGTACACGCGGGTGCGGACTTGCTGGCCGAGGCCAGGCGTGGAAGGAGCGGCCTTCTTGTGGGGACTGAAGTCTAAGTCTCTGGAGAAGCTGAATTCTGAGTGACATTTGGAGGGAAACGTGAGTACGTTTTCAGTGAAGAAACTCTAATAGTCCTGGGCTCCGTTTTACTCTCTAAAGATTCAGAAAATGGAGCAAACCTCCAGTGGATGAAAACAGAACATCGCTGTTCTCCCCACACCTACGTATGGAGACCTTTCTAGGGTTCAGTCTCAGCTATAAGCAAAACAGTCCCCAATCCAAGGCCACGGGCAGGGAGTCCGGAGGCCCAGCGGGTGCTAAGGAAGGCGGGGCTGGCTTGTGTGCTGAGAACACAGAGTCCAGGGTGTGCAGACAGACAGAGGTCAGATCAGAGGTCAGACCCACAGTGGAAACAAAGTCAGGGTGAGGGCCACAAGGAGAGAGCAAACCAGGAGGGAGAGCCACCTGCTGGGAGAATGGGGACCCTCTGAGACAGGAGACCTCAGTGCCGAACGTCACACCCGAAGGGAAGAGGGCTGCTAAGGTGCAGCTGTGAACTGGGCCAGTCTCAGTATCGTCCTCATCTGTAAAATCGGGATGGTAACAGTACTCATCTCACGGAATCACTATGAAGAAGAAGTGACTCCATGCGTGCTGCTGAGTCTTCTCTGACTTGGGGTCACCTTGGAGGTGACAGAATGAAGTGCTGCCTGGGCAGGTGTCTTCTCACAACGGTTGGTGTGTCAAGTCCCTGACGGTGGCAGCTCTTCCCCAGTCCCAGTGTGAATGCCTTCTGGCCTGGGAGACCGAACGTCCAGTGATCGATCAGAAAGTGTTCTGTGGTGATCCAGAAGGTTCTCCTTGGCTAATTCACTGCGAGCAGATCCCTAGGCCTTTTCTTCCTAGTCTGTCTCAGTCTGGAAACGCCACCAAACCGCTCCACGATGGGTGACCCCCCTGGTATTCAAAATGCTAGTGGTGCAATGATAGGTAAGTCACCACAGTGTGACAAACTGAGAGGCAGGTGTTGATCCTAATCATTAGCTAGCTCACAGAACAAAACAACCAAATCCATTGCCAGCAAGTCCGTTCTGACTCACTGGAGAGCTGTTGCTAGGTGCTGGCGAGCTGGCCCTGACCCCTCGTGACCCCGTCACAGCCGAAGGGAGCCCTGCCTGGCCCTGTGTCGTCCTCACGGCTGTTGTCACACCTGAGCGCATTGTGGTCACCAGTGTGTCGGCTCATCTTGCTGAGGGTCTTCCTCTTTAATACCAACCCTCTATTTCGCACAGCGTGGCGTCCTCCAGGGACCGATCCCTTCTGAGAACATGTCCACAGTATGGGACAGGTAGTCTTGCCATTCCAGCATCTAAGCAAACCTATAGGACAAAAACCTATAGAACAAAACCATCCCATAAGGTTTCCAAGGAGGAGCTGATGGATTTGGCTCGCCAACCTTTCAGTTAGCAGCTGGACTCTTAACCACTGGGCCAAGCTAGGCTGCAACACACACACACACACACACACACACACACACAACATTGCTATCAAGTTGATTTCAATTCTGGGAGACCCCGCAGGAGGGCACAACAGCTCCACAGGGTGTCCAAGGAGCGGCCGGTGGGTCAGGGCTGCTGACCTTTCTGAGCTGCCAAACCCTTAACCACCGCCCCCCAGGGCTTCCCGGCACGCACGGTGAGTGCTTAATAGCGGTTAACTGTTGGCAGTGGCGTGGTCGCTGGCAGTTGTCATTGTCGTGTTAGTGTGGTGATGGTGACGCTGTTATTGGTAGTGACGGTCGTGGTTGTGGTCATGGTGGTGGTGCTGGTGTTATTGGCAGTGGTGGTGATGGTGGTGGTGGTGGCGGTGGTGTTCAGCCTGAGCAGCTGCGGCTTGCAGGGGGCAGGCTGCCGGAGGAACCACACACCATTCCCTCACCGGCAAACACGCACTTTGACAGAACGCCTGGAACCCTTGGACAGCATCCTGCTGAGCTGACGGCCCTCTGCCCTCCTGGACAGGACATTCTGGCTGAGCCCCAGAATCCCGCAGTTCTGCCTTCCCTTCTGTTTGGAAAGCCGCGGGGGGCTGCCCAGGATGGGACCCGCCATTTCTTCACAGCATGCCGGGTGGGGACCACCGCACAGCTGGGCAGCAAGGCACACTCCCAGCCCTCAGCTCAGGGTCAGCAAGGCAAGGGTACTCTCTTCTCACTGAGGAAGACGGGACCCGGGGAAATCAGGTGCCACCATCTCCAGCACAGACAACACTGAGGCCTCATGGGTCCCCCCACTTCTGGAAGCAGAGGCTCATTCTGGAATCATCTCCAGAATTCTCCCTGCAAATGCGTCGGCAGGGAGAGACTTTTACTGACGAGCAATGAGATGAAAGGACCTCAGTCAAGCCTCCTGATCTGAGAAGCAGGGGCCTCAGCCTGTCGGTGGGACAGAGAAAGTATTTAAAAGAATGCAGACGGCCCCCAGAAATTTTCACTTCCCCGTTCCCTGTCAGCATCTGTGCTTTGTGTGGCCGAGGTGGAAGATGAAGGAGTTTACAGAGGCGCTTCCCCGCCCTTGCTCCCCCATGAGTCCTTACATCCAGTCCGGTCAGGCTCCGCTCAGCTCACGGGCAAGCGTCTCTCAGTGTCGCTCATTCATTCAGAAGTGTTTCCCGAGGACCTCTGTGCACGGGGCTCGTGGGCGCGAGGGTGAGTGAGGTCGCTTCTCCCACCTGTCTGCCTGGTGGAGTCAGGCATCCGGAAAGCAGTGTGGTGAGTTCCACTGTTACAAGACTATTGTGTTACTATCTTACTGAGTGACGCGAACAGCTGACGTTCTAGGCTGCCAGTGGACACGTCGGGGGTTAAAGTTCACCTGGAGATGCCTGGGAGAAAGACCTGTTTCCAAAGTTGCTGAAAACTTGGAGTACAGTCTGCTGTGGCACTGGTGGTGTCTTGTGAGTCAGAACCAATGGCAACCGGTCCCTGGTTCTCTCAGTAGACGACACTCTAAGCAGCACACATGAGGGTCATGCCCACAGCCCACCACCTGACGAACATCCCGCAGTTCACCCTCATCAGGAACAGCTGCATTTTAGTAAAAGCACTGACGGGTAGAAAGCCTTTCAAGACTAAAAGAAATTCATTTCCTGCATTGGGAGAGATTTCAAGGCAAGGATTTTCCCTGGACTTTCTAATCATCTGAATCCACCCTCCTCAGAAGGCAGTACTAGAACCCAAAACTGCAGCTCAAATACTGCCCACACCCTCATCCTGAATGATCAGAACCAATCACCCAAGACTAACATGTTTCTCCCTTGCTGGGGGAGGGGAGAGTTTGCTATTAAGAAAAGTAAGGTTTTCTCCACGTACTTGCAGCGAGGACTCAATTTCACCCTTGGATTCAAGCCCTTTTCAGAAAGGAAAACAGTGAGGCTCTTGCATCACCATTTACGCTGGCCAAGAGATGCCACGTTAGGTTCCCAGCCCTGGCGGGCACCGCCACAGGCCTGCCCGGGAGTCTCAGCTGAAGGCTGAGGTCATCTCAGCCTGCAGGGTCTACCCATCTTGCAGACAGAAAGCTACTGTGGGAGGTCAAAGGGTCCAGTGTGTGCCTTTCTACAAACAATTTCTAGCTAAGAGTTACTTCACTGTATGACCCCAAACACGAGGAAAAGAGGAAACACCCTATACATTTTCAGGCATAGTGGAAAGAGCCCCAGCTCTGACCTCCGCCCACTGACCTTGGCCAAAGTGAGGGCCAGACGTTCTGGGACCCCACCTCTGCTAGGAGCAGACATTTGTTTTAAAAGAAGCAAACTCTGGAGTACCAGCTCCTGAGGTTAGGGCCATAGGTCAACTGAACAGGATAGAGCAAACGGCTGTGAGGAAGGGTTCACGTCCCAGGGAGGTAAAGGCACAAGTCCTCAGGGGGTTAACAGTCTAGCTGCAGAGTCAGGCAGAGGACACAGAGCGTCTCAAATCACCTTCACCCGAGGTCTGATGGGTGCCTGGGACACTAAGGAGCAGTGAGGACAGGAGAGCAACTCGGGGCTCCGGTGACCCCAGAAGCCTCCAGAGGACACAGGACCCAGAGGAAGGCAAGACCCAGCCGTCCCTGAACCCCTGGCTGTAACTCAAGGGACATTTGCAAGGTAGCTGAGGCAGAGATTTGACCGAACAGGCACTGGACACGCAAAGAGAGTCCTGGTGATGCAGCGGTCAAGCGGTCAGCAGCCACCGGAGACCAGCTCCTGCAGAAGCTGCAGCCAGACAACCCTGGGGGAGTTCCACTCCAGTCGGGGTCAGCTTGGCGACACCTCACGGCCGCACACAGCTCACTAAAGCTGGAGCTGGCCCACGTGTTCACCTCTCTGGAGCTACAAATTGGCCTTAACTGAGGAAGAGTTGTTTTTGTAAAGCCAATCAGTTCAAATGGAAATAAATCAACCTTTTTTCCAACATGACTGATCCAAATTAAATCCAAGGCGTCCCTTCAGTCCTCTGACACGGACTGAATCTGCTGGCACCAGTCATCATTCCAGCGCTAGAGACACAACCGAGGACACGGCCCAGAAGGTGGTCTCCCTGGAGTTTACAGTTCGGTGACATCAACATGGACTGAATAAACCAGGAACCAGCAGGAAGTGACAAGATAAAAAATAAAACCGAGCTACAGGCCACAGTTAGTATTTCAGATCGGGTGGTCGCGGGAGGAGTCTCTGGGAGAAGTGACTTTTACTCTGCAATACAGCTGGAAAGGCAAAGATGAGTAAGGAGCTCATTCCAGACAGGAGAAGCAAGTGCAAAGGGCCTGAGGCAGAGACAAGACAAACAAGCTCGAGGAATAAGCGAATCCAGGGTGGGCCGGCAAGTGGGCAGCTCGGGAAGGGCTACCTCCTTGAAGACCCTGTAGATGGGGGTAAGGGGCTCAGACTTCTAACTGCGATGAGAGTCCAGGGGCAGGGTTTCAGCTATGATGCAGGAACGGCCATAAGAAATCACAGGGGAGACAGGGAGACAAATCAGAGGTCACTGGAGTAGCCAAATAAGAGCTGGCAAAGACGTCCATAGAGCGTCTGAGTCATGGGACCAAGATCTCTGATTTTTCTCCACGTGGGAAAATGTCACCAAACTGTGACCTACCAGAAACAAATTCTCCCAAATAAGATTTGATCAGCCCACTTAGAGACGATCTTTTCCAGTAAGCCAGTGCCAGGGTCAGAGTCTCAGCCAAGGGGCACAGCAGTGTCCCCTTTCAGGGCTTTTTGAACTCTTCACGGCCGAGGGTTTAGTGAGAAGACAGATTTGAACTCGTTAGACTGGATCTTGGACCTAGAAAGGGAACTTAGCTATTTCATAATGAGCAGTGGCCACATCTGTGGAACCATCTTACCTGACTGTCAGTGGTCTGCCCCCCTCCTGTACAGAGTTGCTGCCATGAAGACGCAATTTTGTCCTCAAAGACATTCAGAGATGGTCATGTTGGAGAGCAAGAGGTGAGATCTGAGAACGCGTCTCCTCTGGTTCCCTCTGACCTTTCCACTCAAACACTCCTGCTCTGCAAAGACTGCAGTTCTTGACCTGCTGGCAGTGGCAGGGTTGGATTTCATCCATCTCTGGACACTCGGAACATTATCTAACGTGATGAAGGAAGCGCAGAGATTTCACGAGGCACGTTTACCCAGATGCTCACTGTGTTTATAAAACCTGTTGGCCCACAGCCTTTGTTTTGTTAACAAGTTCACACCCATAAATCATCGGAGAGGGTTGCAGACAAGGCCAGCCAGGCTCGGGCAGGGCTGCTCACAAAATAAGAGTGTGGTGGCTGTATTCTTGACAGCTGTTTTGTATGCACGACTTGAGTGGAGTCTCTCATGCATAATTCACATAGCCCCTTTTACAGTCCTCCTTCAGAGCTAACTTAACAAAGAGGAAGGCAGCAACTGAGCAGCCAGGGGTTTTATGCAGCTCTTGCAGCCTCTGAGCCAACACCACAGGGTAGGCTTGATCGATTAAAAAGACAGAGGAGTAGAGAGGGCGCACTGTCCTCTTGACTTGTTAAGGATGTGACAGGAAAGAATGCGAGGCATAAACAAGGGTTTGTGCCTTACCTCTGAGCACGGGGACACTGGTCACCCCGTGCACTACCATTTACTCACAGTGAACGGGAAACGTGGACTTGCATTCATTCATTTCCTCTCCTCCTAGGAAACAGCATCACCCGCAAGAGCAAGCAAAGGCTTTGGGGGTCAGACTTTTCCCCTTTTTCCCTTTTTGCTAACAGAGTCCCTTGACTTCTTGGAGGCAGGCTTTCTTGGTGCGTATGTAAACAACAAGATGTGTCCTTATTTGTAGGAGGTGCCACAAGGCCTGTGAGTGCCAGGAGGCAGGAGTTACGGGGCACCTGGAGGGTGGGCTTCCACAGATCCTGTCACCATCAAGCCACCTTATCAGCCCTGACCCCCTACTCAGATATCTCCATGAGAAAGAAATCAGCATCAGCATCTGTGATGCTTGTGCTGCTAGACCTGGGTGGCCTTCTGGGTGGCCTTCTGGGTGGCCTTCTGGGTGGTCTTTTTTCTTTTCCTTGCCTGTTGTCACCCCCCTCAGTTCCAACCCATGACAGAGTCTGGAGACACTAAGGTGGTCCTGCAGGCCACTGCCCAAGCAAAGCAGACACAGCAAGACTCGCAGAGAGGGCCCAATGTGAGTGATCCCTGAGGAAGAAACGCCAGGACTTGAAGAGTCACCAGCGTGTGAGGGAAGGGAGATGGAAGAGTCAGGCCGGCCTCAAGGTTAGGTTTCTGAGGGGTCTGTCGCTCAGCTCGGCAACACACACGCGTACCCAACAGAACTCTCCGGAGCCAATAAAGAGACTCTCCAGAAGGGCAGCTTCTAACGGGAACGCCGGACAGTGGAGGGCAGGCAGTGAGGGAGGGCCAGCCGAGGCGTCGCTCAGCCTAGAGGACTTCCTGAGGGTCTCCCCCCAGTACCCTGCAGCTTAGTAATGTAGTGCCCACTCGAGTGAGTAACTAAGGATGCGTCTCCTGAGGCCATCCCACCCCCTCAACACTCCCACAGGCACCCAGCTGCGCCGTCACCTGGATTCTGACGGCTACTTCCCCTTGTCTCTGCCTGTGGCCTGTACCTTCCGGCAGCCACGGACGAGGTCCTCGCATCCCTGAGGCCCTGCTGTGGGCCCGAGGTCCGGAGCACTATGTACTCAGCAAGCCTGGGGACTCCAGGGCCTGCTTCATGCGCTTGAAACATTTTCTGAGCCTTTGAAGGTGACTGTCTCAGTCATCTAGTCCTGCTTATAACAGAAATATCACAAATGGATGGCTTTAATAGAAAAAAAAATTACGCTCTCACAGTCTAGAAGTCTAGACTTCTCAATTCAGGGTGCCAGCTCCAGGGGAAAGCTTTCTCTGTCTGTGGGCTCTGGGCAGGTCCTTGTCATCAGTCTGCCCCTGGCCTAGGGGCTTTTCTGCACGGGAACCTAGAGTCCGAAGGACGTGCTCTGCTCCTGGCTCTTTATTCTTGGTGGTACACTTTGCATGGTAGGAAAATAATTACAAATAAAAGGTCTGGACTACAGGAAGGAAAGAAGAGCAAGGAAAGTAATAAATCCACGTGTAAGAAAGTAATAAAGCTGAATGAACACTGACAACGTAAAATGACAATAACGGCGTGCCCGGGTCCTAAACATTCAAGTACACTACGTAACAGAACGCAGATCAGGAACCTTGCATGCCTGGAATTAAAATATTATGAAAACTTTTTATTGGCCTTGAGGAAAGCAACACTAGGTTTCGATACATTCAGCTTGTCACAGCTGAAACAATGTATAGTATCCCAGCTATTTGAGAGGAAGAGTGGGATGAAACAAATGCTCAATAACTATCAATTTAGAATAGGAAATAAATGAAGCGATTGCCCCAGCAGCGCGGCAGTGAGCTCCAGGGCTGCAGAGGGGCTGTGACCCGGAGGGAACACGCCTGGCGGGTCTGCAGAGCCAGCCAGACCTGCCTCGTCAGGGGGTCGGCAGTTACACAACTGTTTCCTCTATAATTACCTGCCAAACTCTACACTGAGGTTCAGATGCAGGTTTTTCTATGTGTGCCATATTCCATAACAAAAAAAAAAAAGAGAAGAGAATGAAACAAAGAAACTTCTCTCTACCTTCAACCTCCCCCCCAAAACAGCACACCCCCTCTCCTGGCCTCGATGAGGCTCTTTCTCCCCCGGAGTCCTGTCGTGGATTGACTTGTGTCCCCCCCAAAATAGGTGCAGCCACGTGGCTGGGCCCTGATTCCCAGTATCTTGTGACTGTCCTCCATTCTGCGGCTTTCCTCTGCTGCTTGTTAGAGGCTTAGGGTGGGCTGTAAATCCCTTCACAGGACCACCTCCCCGCTCCACTGTACAGGGAGTGTCCCTGGAGTGTGGCTTGCCCCACCCTTAATCCTTTCACCCCGCAAGAGATAAAAGGAAAGGGAAGCAGGCTGAGAATTGGGAACCTGGCACCATCAAGCAGGCAGCACTGGGAGAAGAGCCCATCCCTCAGACCTGAGGTTCCTGCACCAAGACGCTCCCTGGACAAAGACGGATGCAATACCGGACTTTCCTCCAGAGCCAACGAAGGGAAAGCCTGCCCCTGGAGCGGACACCCTGAATATGGACCTGCAGCCTACCGGACTGTGTAAGAATAAACCTTCCTTTGATAAGACCATCCACTCTGTGGACTTTCTGTCAGAGCGGCCCCAGCTGACTAAACCAGGTCCCTTCCTCCTTTGATGCACGGTTGCTACTGTTCCCCACTCAGGTCCACCCCGTCTATCTAATCGCACACCAGCCTTCCTGATTTCCCCGACCACTCCACTTCCTATTTACTGGAAATGTGGGCTGTTGGTGGCCAGCTTTCTCTGACCTGTCTCTCGCCACCAGGGCTGATCTCAGCACACAAGCGGCGAACCCGGCTGACAGCCTGCCCTTCCGGTTCTGATCCCAACTCCGGCAGCTGCAGCCCTCTCCACCTGGTTCCACAATCCACTCTGTGGTCAGCCTAGACTCCAAGTCCTTCTTAAATAATTCTTCTTTTTTAAAAGCAATATGGACTCCCCGCAGGAAGAACACGTAAATACTGATTTTTTTGTTTTTTAAAGAAAAGTACAAAAGTCATTAAAATTGCCCACGATCCTACCCTCCAGGAACAATGGGACGCAGGTGTGCTTGTCTGCTCCCTGGGCCTTGGGGGCCTGAGAGCACGTAGCACTCACCGTCCTTCACAACACGGGACAACACTGTCAACCAAGCCACGTGCTCTTCCGCAGCATACGGGACCTCTGACCTCTCAGCTGTGTGGGGGAGCTAACGGGCGGCAAGGCATTCCACCAGCGAAGGCAGGTGGCCGCTCTGGTCTAGGCGCAAACCATCCCATGGCCTTGGGCTACTTTTCTGCTTTGCAGAATGAGAAGGCCAACCCTGATGGGCCTGATGGCCTCTGAGATCTTTTGTGACAGGCTGTGACTGCTGCTGCCGCGGACCAGCTGGTGTGCCTCCAGGGCTCCTCTCATGGTGTAAAACCAGAAACAAAACCCGCTGCTGTCAAATCCGTTCTGACTCAGGGACAGAGTCGATCCCTCCCCAGACTTCCCAGGGGGCACCTAGTGCATTCAGATGGTCAGTCTTTCGGTTAGCGGACATAGCTCTTAATCACTATGCAACCAGGGTTTCCCTCTTACAGTACAGAAAATCTGTATTCTTAAAAGGGCCAAGAACATGCGATTTCAGGGAGCACCCAGCCCCAAAAACCTTTCAAGCACCAACCTCCACAGCTGGGCTGTTTCGTGTCACTGGAGCCAAAACTCAATCTGACAGTGTCTTCTAGCATCCAGAAGCCACAGCAGGCCACGTAACTGTGCATTTCCAATGACGAGCAGCATCTCTCCGCTTCTGTGGGGACACCTTCCATTTCCATTTCCAAGGATGGAAACAGTTCCCTTCACTCCCCATCTCAGGGTTTGTCAGCACCAGGGCAGGGAAGACATGCCTTGGAACCGGCCGACTAAACAACTGAGACAGACGTAGAAGCTCTCTGCGCTGATTTTCTGATATATCATTTACTGACACCCCAGCGCGGCTGAGCACTTTCCAGTCTTGTTTCAAGAGCTCATCAGAAATAGGCCATGACTTTGTTAGCAAGTCTTTTTGTCGTGGTTCTTTGGCAAGCAAAGATGTTTTTGGAGGTGTTGTGTGTGTGTCACCAGGAGAGTCTACACGCCCGTCTGCCCAGCAGCTCCGGGCTTCTGGCCTGACACTGGGGTGACCGTTGTCTTCCCCTGCTGAGCCTCTCCTGCTGAGCCATTTTTCCTATTCACGGGTTGCAGGAGCGACTGGCAGAGCTCAGAACAGTGACAGAACTCTGTAACTAGCACAGGAGACAAGCATACTCTGTGGTCTTTAGGAGCAGGAAACCAAAACCAGCCACCAAGAAGACGTGGTGAGTACGTGAAGGTCCCACAGACAGCAGACCAGCCCCTGAGCGCACAGGAAAGCAGTCTTTGCAGATTACTTCCATCCCCAGGTCAAGCACGTCTGTGCATAAAGAGAGAAACCAAGCTCTGGAGCTGCTGTGGGGTCTGCAACGCGCAGACCGGCAAGCAGAGAACCCTCCTCCACACAGTCAGACACCCGCAATGAAATACTCAATATAAAAGTCTCTTTAAAAAACAGTCTACTCATTGTCCTCATGGAGACAGGACTTCTCAGTATTTCTAAAGCGTACTCAGGCCTGAGGTGCTTCCAGCACAGAGCTGACATCCCTTCTGCTCCCCAGGGAGGGATCCCCTCTCAGAGTCCCTGGAAGGCACACATGTAGCCGTTCACCACAGCTGTGAATCTATGTATCAAGCAAATAATCCAGGAAGCTGGACCACACAAAGAGAAATGAGGCATCCGGATGGCTGGACGATGCATTAATAACCTGCGTCACATAGATGACACAGCCTTCCTGCTGAAAGTGAAGAGGATTTGAAACACTTTCTTACGAAGATCAAGGACAACATCCTTCAGCACAGATTGTGCCTCAACATCAAGAAAACAAAAATCCTCACAACTGGACCGGTAAGAAAAGTCCTAATAATGGAGAAAGGACTGAACTTGTCAAGGATTTCATTTTACTTGGTTCCTCAATCCACACCCATGGAAGCAGCAGTCAAGAAATCAAAAGACACATTGCTTGGGAAAATTTGCTGCAAAGGACTTCTTTAAAGTATTGAAGACTAAAGATGTTGCCTGAAGGCTAAGGTGCGCCTGACCCAAGCCATGGCGTTTTCAATCGCATCGCATGCATGTAAAACCTGGGCAATGAAAAAAGAAAACAGAAGAACTGATGCTTTTGAATTACAGTGTTAGAGAAGAATATTACATACGCCATGGGCTGCTCAAAGAACAAACAGATCTGTCGTGGCTAAAGTACAATCAGAGTGCTCCTCAGAAGCAAGGGTGGTGAGACTACGCTTACATACTTCAGACATGCTGTCAGGAGATCACTCTCTGGAGAAGGATGTCATACTTGGGACACCAGAGAAAAAGAGGGAGACCTCCAGTGAGAGGCATCGACACACTGGCTGCAACAACAGCGGTCGTGGAGATGGGACAGGACCCGGCAGTGCTCTGTTTTGTTCACAGGGTTCCTGGGAGTCGGGACCAAGCAGACGACCCCAGCAACAGCCACAAGCACAGCGTTCGGCCTCCTTTAACCACCTGGTTACAGCGTGTCAACAAAGCCCGCGCCGAGCACCAGCAGCCTCTCACTCTCCCTTCCCTGCCAGCCGATTTCCCTTTCTGCACTCTCCTTTCCACAACTCCGCCTTTGACTCCTGTCGTTTCTCTTTTTCCGTCTCACTCTCTTCACCTGTCTTCAGGGGCCAGTTTCTCTCTCCTTGCTCCAGGGGCTTCTCTCTCCATGTGTATCTTCAGTCCAGATTTCTCCCACATTTTCTCTTGTCCGTCTTTCTGTAATCCTTCTTCCTAAACTAAATGTGGAATTAAAAGATATTTCTAGTTCATCTAAAGTTAATCAGAGTAACCACTGATAGAACTGATCACTGCCAGAGCAGGGGTTCACCAAGCTGAGTAGTTCAGGTAGTACCCCAGAAAGATTTCAGGACTGGGTTCCCAAAGGCAGCCTGTAGCCCCCAACACACACACACACACACACACACACACACCACACAGCAAAAGACACGGTAACCCTTCCTTCTTCCACTTTTACCCCCAGGCTGCATGATGACTCGCTCTTTGGGGTTTCTTTAGGCCTGTGGAGGGACAGAAAAAATGTAATGGTTTGGGGCAGACATCAGGGTTTCAGGCCCCAGGGCAACAGCTATGTGCTGTTAGGCAAGTTACGTCACTCCGGATTGCTCATCTGGAAAAGGAAACAACACTGTCCATTTCAGTGATGTTTCTATAGGACTAAAACAAGACTGTGAATGTAAAAATGCTTGGCTCGTCTGCAGAGCGCTGACGTGAGAGCAGCTGAGCGCTCCCGGAGGAGGCCCAGATGTCGGCCACCTCGCTAGGAGGCGCCCGGGCCTTCGCGCCACCTGGCTGTCCCACTGTTAGCTCCGGCCAGCTCCCTGGCCAGCTCCCTGGCCAGTTCTCACCCCGATGGCCTCCTTCGCGGTGGGTGGTGTGCGCAGTCAGACACAGGGCCCCCACCTCCAGCGACTGCTCCGTGTCCACGTGTTCTTTCCAGGACGTGGTTTGGACCTCGCCCGTGGTCTTCTCTTTTACTCCGCAGCGTCTAACTGATGCAGTCTTGCTCAAGTTGAAGTTCACTCACCCAGCACATTGCAGGCAAGCTCATTCGGACTCACAGAAACCCCACAAGACAGAGCAAAGCTGCCCTATGGGGTTTCCAAGGGCGCAGTCCCTGTGGACGCCGACAGCGACGTCTTTCTCCTGTGGAGTGGGCAGCAGGCTGGAACCCCGGAGCCTGTACTTAGTGGCTGAGTGCTTAACCGTCACACTACTGGGGCTTCTTTGCTTACAAGTTGCCACAAATCTTTACTTCTTTTTTAAAAAAAGGGGGGGGGTTTACAGGGTTTTCTTAAATGTATAAACTCTTGAATTGTTGTATGTTTTGCTGTGTGTCTTCTTAACAACAACAACAAAATAAATAAAATTAGCGGAGCAGCACTCTTTGCAGTATCCTTTATATAATATGGAAACCCTGGTGGCCTAGTGGGTTAAGTGCTACATCTACTAACCAAAAGGTCGGCAGTTCAAATCCACCAGGCACTCCTTGGAAACTCCATGGGGCAGTTCTACTCTGACCTCTAGGGTCTCTATAAGTCAGACTCGACTCAGTGGAGTAGCTTTGGTTTGGGTTTTTTAATATAATATACTTGGCCATTAGCAATATTGGATACATATGTTTTTTCTATTGACTTCACTGTTATAAAACTTTGGGACATTCATCTTTAGCTTCTGCAGTTTGTTAGGATGGAATTCAGGGTACAGTAAAGCCAAATGTGATGAGCATTTTTAAGATTCTTGGCGAGCTTTGTCAGTTTCTTTCCAGAATATCTGTACTGATTTATGTCCCACGAGCAGACTCTGTGACTCTGGACTAGACTCTCCGCAGGGCTGACTATCCCCGCTTTATTTTCTTCCAGCTTGGGTAGGTGCACAATAGTGTTCACTTTAACTGTGTCTCTGTGGTCATTAGCATTCATGCCTTTTTTTTTACATGTTTATTAGCTGTTTGTAACTTTCTTTGTGGGAATTGTCCGTTTATGTCCTCTTCGCTTCATTTATTGAGGTGTCCGTTTTCATTATCATTTTGCCTGTGTTTTTCAGAAATTTGATGTAGTGATTATTTGCAGCCTTTCCTGGAAATCACTTTCTGGCTCAGTAACGGGCTTTTCACTCTGTTTTATTATTACATGTAGCTTAGATGTTGTACACGTTGTGTACATGTACATGTTGTCTAGACATACATGTATGTGTTGTGTGACCGTCTTACTAGCTCTCTACATGTTTTCTTTGGGATCACGACCTTTGCTTGTAACCCGAGAGTCATCGCTGATCCAGAAACTTATTATTGCCTTCTCATTTTCCTTTTCCACAGTTTAACATTTACAAAGATCGTTCTTCGTCCACTGTTGTACACCGTGAACCCAAGAGAAACGGACAGCAGCTGAGAACGGTTGCCAAGGACGTCCCTGGGGTGTGTGAAGAGTTAGACGTTTGGCTGTGACCTGTGAGGCTGCAAGTTCAAGGCCACCAGGGGAGCCTCACAAGAAAGGCCTGGTAATCTGCTTCCAAAAAATGAGCCATTGAAAACCCGGCGAAGCACATTTCTACTCTGACACACACAGAGTCACCATGAAGCGGAAGCAAGAGCCACCTGCTGACGAGACGGCGAGGACTTGGGAGAAAAATCCAGCTTCTAGCTGAAGAGCCGAGTTGTAGGCCCCGTGCCCAGAGGCACACTCCTCCCCTCCAGCCCCCGTGCCTCCCCAGCGTCTTGTGCCACTTACGGAAGAACCCTTTCCTCCGTGCTTACCGGGTGATGCAGTCTTTGCCATCGTCGTCGCTGGTGAACTCGTCCTGGAGAAAGTGCCCCGTACCTCGTTGTTGAGTGTCTCTACAGTCACCTTCCAAGGACTCCTCTTGGGAGCTGTGCACGGGCGCCAGCTCCTGGTCCACCGTTCGGCGGACTGTGGTGAGTGTCAGGCACGGACTGGAGAAGGGGACCCATTGGTCCCGCCTTCAGAATGACAGCTTGGCAGGGAAGGGGAAGGGGCAGACACCGGCCAAGTAATTGAAAAAGTGGTTTATGACACAAAACGAGGTGTCTAGAGACCTGTGGTAGCATAGAGGTGAGCCCCCAGGCTGCGCTGTGGTGGAGAACAATTTCTCATTAAATTCCCGCCTGAATAAGATACTCCCGGAAGTCCGTCAGAAGTGTATGAATTCTCTGGATTGCATTGATCCTCAGGCTGTTAAATTAGAGGCTGGAGGCTCAAGCCCATTTGCCTGAATCTAGTTCAGCAACTTTGTCTAGGCAGCTACTGCGTATGACCGCCACCATTCGTGGCCGACAGACTCAGTGCCGTCCAGGTCACCCGTAGGAGCTGCTCCAGTCTGCAGGGCACACTCTTCCGTCACATGACAGCTTCATCCCTGTTTTGAAGCACAATAAATGTTACTGGAATGTGTTGGCCTATGAAAGAAGAAAAGAGCTATTAGCATCTTTTGCCAACTATTGTAAATTTTTAAATATTATTTACAAATTCAGTATTTTAAATCCTATACTTAACAGTTTCTCATTCATCTCGACTAGCAGGAGATAATCCTTAGAGCTCGTATCAAGAAATGTCTATAGCACATTTAGACAGACAATCTTATATTATAGTTACGTCCACATAAACTCAAGTATCTAGTTGACCAATTTGAGAATATTTTCCTTGGAAGTTTTATGTGAATTTAATATTTAAAGGCCTTCTGTATAGTTTGCATGTTGCTTTTGTTATAATTATATAAAAAAAACGCTTAATACATTTTCATCAAGTCGCAGAGTAAAACCAAAACCCAAACTCACTGCCTCAGAGTGCATTCTGAATCACGTATTTTTGAACCTGGGTTTTAAAGCAGCTGTCACGGAAATGCTCGAACAATTAAGGGACAGAGTAGAACCGCCCCACAGAGGTTCCAGGAGCGCCTGGTAGACTCAAACTTCCCACCCCTTGGTCAGCAGATGCAGCATTCAGCCACCGCACCACCGGGGCCAGAGTCCAAACTCCCCGCAGTTTACAAAGGACGCGCTTCCTTCATCTTCCACCGTGTGAGAAAGGCAGGAGCCCACCTTCCAGAACTGCAGTGGCAGCGCCTGCCAGTCCTGATGACCCCGCGCCCTCTCCGACGCTAGTTGGGGTGTTCATCTCTGGGAAGCCTCTGCGCCAGGAAGGACTTCCCAGGAGAAGCCCTGTGCGCGGGCCCGGCCCTCCCGTCCTCCCGGCCTCACACCCTCACCGAACGCACTCTTCTGCACCGTCGGTGGCTCCTTCCCTGGAGCTTAAGAACAGGATCAAATCCCTATCTTTTTTTTTTTAAGACTGTTCCATCAAGTTCTCAAGTGGTGATTCTCTCTTTCCTCCTCCTTTAGCCAACAAACTTGGTTAGAAAACGTGGCCTCTGCCTTCCTCCGCTTGGTCCGCAGTCGCTTACTCCTCCTCAGCTCACGGGACCCTGGCTCCTGCCATGGCCTTTCCACCAAAGGATCCCAGATGGTCACCTCCACCTGGCTGGACCCCGGGGGCCCCTGTCAGTCATCACCACCCTTGAATCTTCTCTGGCTGTCCTCCTCCATTTCTTTAAAAATCTTTTATGTATTGGGCGTGTACTGTGAATCAGGAATTGTGCTAAGTGTTTTATTTAGATTTTCTCATTCGACTCTGATGGCAGCTTTATTTTGGGCAGATTGTTCTCTATTGCTCTTACAGACAAGGAAATGAGAATAAAAAAAGATTAAGTTCTCCAGGCTCACGGAATAGGTAAGGAGCTACATCAGGCATTTATATCTGAAAACCTTCCGTACCTGGTGCTCTTCCTTGGCATCTTATTTACATTCTTCTTACCCTGGGTCTCTGTCACCCATTTTTCAGATTTGGGGAGTCCTCAGTCATCTCTCTCAAACACTTTTCTGAGTTTTACTCCTTCTCTTCTTCTGGGACTCGGATGACAGCAGCGTTAGCCCCTTTGCTTGTCCCCCACGGGACAGGGAGAGGCCGTGGCCTCCCTCCTCCCTCTGTCCTACCATTTCTCTCTGTTCACGTTGGATAACTCCCACTTGTGTGTCCTCGAGGTCGCTGGCTTCTCCTTCTGTCACACCCACTCCACTGCTGAGCCCACCTGAAAGAGTGTTGCTTTGGTTACTGTATCTTTCTGCTCTAAAATTTCAATGCAGTTATTTTCTCTTTCCTAACTCAGAACTTTTATCATTCATTGCGAGTCTGTTTGCCCTTAATCCTGGGAACATTTCCCTAACAGCTGCATTAAAACCCAGATTCAAAAACACATTATTTGGGTTTTCTCATCTATTGACTGTCTTTTTTTGTGAGTTGTGGTTTTCCCGGTTCTTCGTATGTACACCCTGTAAACATCCAGATTCTCCCATCTCCGCAGTTAGCCTCCAAAAGCACAAGTAACTGGTCCTCAAACCCCGTTACTCACAAAGAAAGTTTTCAGCATTATAATCAAGCAGCCAGGCACATAACCACCACCCTACCAAGGCTCCGGACAGACGTCTGTGTCCCTTCTTGCCGTTTTCACACTTAAACCTGGTATCTGGCCCGGATGGAACACAGGCAGCACCGCTGGGGGTGTGATTTCCACATTCCTTGATCCACTACACGCCTGTCTCATGGGCAACCTTGAGCATCTCCAGCAGGCTGGAAAGCTCCCCCGCTGCCTCCTGACTCCGTCGGAGAGTCTCTGCATTCTTGGTTGGAGGTTCCTTCTCATCTTCCTAAAACTCAGACAGCACTGTGGGCTCACTGTATCTTATTTTTATCAATTTTCCATAAGCCTTCTGATACAGCACTTTTAACCTCCCAGATGGTCCATAAATATGTATGTTAAGCCCTGTCTTTGAGGGTCTTTTTACCATGTACCAAGAAGGTCTAGGGATTCAAAATATGCCAAAGGAGAGGATTGTCCAACATTAGAGCTTAGAGTTCAGAACAAAACAACCAGCTTCGTTCCCTCTGCCCACCGACGTCTGCCTGAGACGGTGAGTTCTTCTATGGTGATGTCTGAGTACGTCTGAGTAAGGACAAAAGAAATAAAGGAAGAAGATTAACCCCAAGGGGGGAAAAAGATGTTTTGCTGACAGTGGAAATTGCTATGTTGGCTGCTTTATTGTTTTTCAGTTTAAGCAAAGTTAATAATATTCTCTTCTGATTGGAAAAGTAATTCGTACTCCTAGTAGAAAATTTTGAAAATACAGAAAACCATAAAGTAGGATACAAAAACTACTCATAGTCCCATTATCCTGAAATAGCTACTGTTGACACATTCTGGGTTTCCTTCTGTTTCTCTATGCACGTGTGTCATTTTAAACTTGATTAGGGTCATACTAAGTACAAGGATTATACTACGTATAAGGTTTCTCTATCTTTTGACAGAAAGTTGGGAGCATTTCCCCATTTAAGTATGATTATTAAACAGACGTGTAACATTCCAAATACAACTTTGCCATAATTTTATGTGCCTATTAGGGAAAATTCATTGTTTTCAACTCGTACTAGAAACATTTATAAATACCTTTGCAGTGAACACCTTTGTATATGTAATCATTGTCCAAATCACGGATCAATACCCTACACTAAAGCCTTAGACATGGAATAATTTGGTCAAAGTGCATGAAATTTTTTAAAGCTTCTGGTAAGTATCTCAAAGCTGCTTACCAAAAAGATTGTGTTAATTTACACCCTCTTCCTACCTTTAACCACGTCCTCACGTCTGCTATATTTTAAAAGAAGAGCAAAGATACCCTGGGTTTAAATGCCAACTCTCCTGTCTCTGGAAGGTTACTGAACCTTGCTAAAGCTCAGTTTCCTCACATGTAAGATGGGAAGAGTCATCTATGTAGCTGACAGGATTGTTAGGAAGATAAAACGAGATGACAACACAGAACTGCCAGCACGATGCCCAGCAATAACTCGCAGCCAGTAAACGTCAGCAACTGTCGTGACCGGTTGCCATGAAGTCAGCTCCTCCTCATGAAGACACCGTGTGTTGTCACCCGGGGATCATATTTCACAGGGTCTTAAAGGCTGATGCTTCTTTTTGGAAGTCGATCTAAGATAACTCTGGATGGTCCTGGACCACCCACCCTCGGTCAGTGGATTGAGCCAGCTAACCCCTGGTACCACCTAGGGACTCCAGCAGCTGTCACGGTGATCAGTAATCTTGTTCTTCCCCAAACCACTCCCAGACGGAGTAGGATTCGAGTGCAAAATCCCCTAGACACAGCTGGGAAAAGTACCACGCTTCCCGACAGCTCTTCAGTAGGTGAAGTCACTCGGTTGTTGCGTCCACACAAGAGGCCTCAGTTCTAAAAGTAAGAGGCTGTCTGGTCACCACCTAGAAAGATGGAGAATCTTCTGAAGCGTTTTCTGACCTCTGTAACTTATTTCTAACAGCAGGACGTTTTTCTTTATTATTCCAAGAGAAACATATTTTTAAGGGGAAATGGTTGCAATTTGGAAACTATATTTTTCCCCAAAGAGAGCAAATCAACAAAGCAGCTTCATAATTCACCATCTTAAACACAAGCCTCACAGCCTGGGGTTAAAAGCTAGCAAGTGGCCATCTAGGTAGCATCAATCGGTTCCAACCCACTGGGAGCAGAGGAGTGCTGGGAGCCAGTCCCAACACTTTCGGGGTCCCGCACGGAGGGAGGGAGAGGCCTCGGTGAGAAATGAATAAAGAGAGACAGGAAAGACTTCTCTGGTTTAAGACAGCCTGACCCAGAGAGCAAGAGAGAAGGGTTGTCTTAGTTTATTGTTATCTTTTTATAGTTAGTAAGGCAGTAGTACTTTGACCACGTTGGTGATTGGCTAGGCAAGAAGCAGGTACCTCGTGGTCTTTTCATGTCAATCACTGGAGTTTTCTAAATAATGGCCCGAGACTAGTGTCTCTTTTCATGTTAGCTATTAAGATCTTCTAAACAATGGTTAGAGACAGTGGTCTTCTTCTCTTGTTGGCTATTAGGGTTTTTTCTGTTAGTTAGTAAAGAGCAAACAGTTTGTCATTCCTTTTCATGTCAACCATTAGGACCCTCTAAAGAATGGTCTGAGACAGGCATATTTGTGATTTATAATTAACAGTTGGAGCAAAACTAATCTTAGACTTCTATTAACTTTACCTAAGCAGGAAGAGAAGACAAACCCATCTTAAAGGTTATACAGTCTCTATTTGTTCCTTCTCTGCTCTTCCTTATCTCTTTCTGTAAGGACAATGGGTGTCCACTGTCCCTTATTCTAAGTTTCTCTTAAACTACTCTAAGAAAGACATTTCTTTAGTATTTGTCTGTTTGCCGATACCAAATGTAATAAACTTGGAAATCTAGTTATTTTCCTGAAGTAAGAGGTTTGCTATCTAAGAGCTGGGAAAGAGAGGGAGGGGAGCTGTCTCTGGAAAGCCCTTCAGGGCCTTCTTGCAAGCTTGCTTATCTCATGTGAAGGGAAGGGTGAGCAGCTGGGAGAAGTCAGCAGGGGCCGGGCCGGCCTCGCTGCTCTCAAGCTGGCTGTGTTAGAAATCATTCCTCTGAGCTCTTTTCCCCAGAAAGTCCTGCACAGGTTTTCCCAATATTATTTTATAAACCAAGGGGGGAGTAAAGACCCCTCTCAGCAGGCATCTCCCCTGATCCTTGTGCCAGGAGAGGAGGGGGTATCTTTTTGAAGAAAATTTAATTAGGAAGCCAATGAATATCAAGGGCAGTAGGCTAGAAAACATGTCACAGGTGAGATGCTTCAGCCTGTCATTTACCAGGGTTCGTGACTTTGTCTACAACGCTGATGGCGGACCTCTGCAGAGGAGAATGACGGATATCAAAGACACAGGGGAAATATGAGCCCAAGAGACAGAAAGGGACATAGAATGCAGAGATTCCATCAGCACAAAACCAGAAGAACTAGACAGTGCCCGGCCACCACCAATGATTGCCCTGATGGGGAGCACAACAGGGTCCCTGAGATGGTGAGAGAAGCATGTGTGTGCAGACCACGAACTCGATTAGAAAACCAGACTTGCTGGTCTGACAGATAGGAGGCTCCCCTGAGGACATGACTCCCAGACTCTCTACCAACCCAGAACCCAAATCCCTGCTGAGGCCTCCTCTTCAGACAAAGCTTGACTGAACTCTGAGACCTAAAACGACACTGGTGAGGAGGGTGCTTCTTGGCTCCAGTAGATCCTTGAGGCTAAGTGGGCAGCTCCTGGGCAGAGGAGACAGGAGCTGGCTGAGTGGACACAGGATGTACGGGATGGCGAGGTCCGAGCCTAGGAGAGCAGCGAGAGTTCCATGGCAACGTGCCTGGGAAAATTTCTTTATAACAAATTGACTTGGATTGTAAACTTTCACTGAAAGCACAATAAAATATTTAAAAGATAAAAATGAAATGAAAAGTTCACAGGCATCACCCACCTGCTGCACTTTGTCCCTCAGCCCCTAAAGAGATCTGTGCTACAAGGCTTCCTAGGAAACTACTCCCGAGCGGCTTGACTGAGAGAAGCTGTACGGATGAATGGGAAAGACTTGCTGGAACTCTGTAGAACTGGGCAAATTGTTCATTTGGTCACCCTTGAGTTTTCAGTAGAGATGCACCCAAGATAAACGAAGGACTAGCAGCAACCTGCTTGTGAGACATAGGGCTCTGCTTAAATACAGAATAAATGGTTTTATTGCATTATGAGAATAGATTCGCCTAGTCTTTCTAGAGAGCCACTTATTTATCAGATGTGGGAACAGGGGGGTTCACCTTCTAGAGAGAAACAGCTCTTGACTGTTTCACGTCCGCTGCCTAAAGAGGTGTAACTGCCAGTGGGGTAAGTGTAGAGAGTCTGTTCTTTAAAACAATGAGGAGCTCTGTGGTCTAGGGAAGGTCACATCCTGGTTCTGGGGCAAACCTCAGACTTTCCCTAAGCCGTCTCATGGGAGAGGGTACCTGTCCTTCCTGGCCGCAGTCCCCGGAAAGGAAGGAAAGTGGTCTCGACACGGCTGCCGGCTGTCATCGGATCCAGCGGTCCAGAGCAGGCGAAGGAAAGCACAGCGCTCGCCGGTTCTTCGGAAAGCCAGGAGTTTGGCTGGTTTCCTGGCCCCAGATGCTCCTTCTGCTGCCAGACCAGATCTTTACTGAGTGTGTTCCCAGAGAAGGAACTCCTCCAGTGAAGGCAGCATCTGGGACCTTTCCTGACACTGTAAGATGTCATTTTCTCAGTTGTTTCTATAGCATGGAATGTCCCAGGGTTTCTCTCCTAAGTAACGACACACCTTACCACACGCCAAGGAATTCCAAACTGTTTTAAAGAACAAATCTGTGTACTCACCTCACTGGTACTAACAGTTTCTTAGACCACAGATGCGGAAGAGTTGGTTTCTCTTTAGAAGCTGAATGAGCACTCCCGTTCCCACAACCAATGAAACTGGCTTAATAGAAAAACGGGGCACTCCGGTGGCGTTGTGGTTGGAGTTATGGCTGCTAATCAAATGGCCAGCGGTTCAGGTCCCCCAGGTGCTCCTTGGAGACCATATGTGGCCGCTTGGCTCTGCCTTACAGGGTCACTATGGTTTTGGTTTTCAGGATTTGCCCCATGCCTCCCTGGGGGTCACAGCTTAACAAGTGGAGCAAGGGTCATTCTGTCCCACACCGGCTCCCTGGCCTGGACCAACAAGCCAAGCACTCCCGAATGCCATTTCCACAAATGCCATACGTGTTGCTGAATTTCCTACAGTCACACTAGGAAAGCATCAAGGACAGGCGGTGAAATACCAGTAGAGACTGACTCTCCTCTGGTAATCAATCCACTGTATCGCCAGCTCCAGGTCAGCCCACCACGGGTACAGGAGAGAAGGGAGGTTCTGTGACCGTCTGAGGACATGGAGGAGAGCTGTTGGCATGGCTCTTGTTTCTTGCTGTGACTTTTGGTGACTGGAAGAGAAAAAGGTGAGCATGCTGTCTTCTCTGCAATGAAAAGCGGTTTCATGGCCTGAGTTTCTGTGAATGCAATGCCCTGAAGGGCCATGTTACAGGGATTCAAATCCCTGTTCTGTTCCTTGGTAATCATGATTTCTGATGACTTAAATGCCCTGAGCCTCAGTTTCCCCCTCTGTAAAAATGAGGGTGATAATAGCGATGCCTGCCTTGCAGGCCATACTTATTCTACCATCCATCGGAGCTGTGCTAGTACCAAGAGCAACACATTTTTCTCGGTAGGAAACCACTGTTTGTCATAACCAGTTCGAAGTTGAAACCCCAACTTGCAAACTTCAATCAGGTCCAGTGCTGAAAACGGCTCTCGGGGGTCTATCATATCTGGCAATGGCCCAGCAGCTTGCAACAGAAAAACGTTCCCCTAAGAACAACTACAAGAGCTGAGGGAGCAGAAATAAAGTCCAAAAGCTGGGAAAAGCTACCGAGGCGGCCAGGCTTTGAAGAGCCACGATCCCTGGCAGAAGAATCCCTGTGGGGAGTCGGGGGGCCCGGCCAGGGGAGCCAGGGGGTCCTGGGCCCTCCACTCAGGGATGATTGACTGGTTCAGCACCATCAGCCGAGTGAGGGGATGAAGAAGCAGAGCAGAGAAGATTCCAGTGGATTCACTGGACAAACAGACACCGGGGTTCAAGGTCTGAGCCGACCTGGCCTTGAGACGCCGGAATTCCGGAGGGAAAGGAAATGTAGAGGAAAAAGCGACCCCGAGTGATCCTGTTTTCATCCCCACACATCTGTCAGTCGGTAAGCCGAGAACCGTGGTGGGGGATTAGTAGCTTGGCTGTTAAACAAAAAGTCAGAGGTTCAAATCCACCAACCACTGTTTGAAACCCTATGGGATGGTCCCCTCTGTCCTGCAGGGGCACTGTGAGTCAGCATGGACTCGACGGCAATTTTTTCCTTTTTGGTAAGCAGAGAAGACCAAGAGTTACAGACACAGAACAAAAAGTGGCTACTAAGCAACTGGGAACCAGACAGCTAGGGGCTGCCAGATGTCCTGGAGGAATCCAGGTTGGCGTTCTGAACCCAGCAGAGCAAAGGGGTCCTGGCAAACACCACAAGCTCCCAGTGGGAACTCACAGAACCGAATCTGAAAAACATGAGTAAGGAGACAGAAAAGCCTCTAGCAGTTACTCATTTCCGCTGAGTCGATTCAGACTGGCAAAGACCCTACAGGACAGAGCAGAACTGCGCCAATCGGTTTGCAAGGAACAACTGGTGTATTTGAACTACTGAGCTTTCAGCAGCAGCCTGAGCTCACCACCAGGGCTCCAATCTACCTTTTTAACAGCTGCGTAGTAGTCCTTTGGGAAAACAGATCTTGCTTTAACAGTCCTCTCCTGATAGACATCTAGAGTGTTTCAGTCTTTCACCATTAAAAATTATGCTTTAGGGGGGCGGAGTCAAGGTGGCCGACTAAGCCCACGTCTCCTTCTATCCCTCTCAAAACCAAGACCCGAATTGACATTCAAACAGAGCCTTCTGAGCACCTAATCAGCCTCAGGACATGGCACAGAGCTGTTAATTGGGACTTTATAACACTCAGCGGAAAAATCTCCTCTCTCTCTCTGACGCCTGCTCCTGGCTAGCCCCTCACGGACAGAAAGTAAACGCACCAATTTGAATTTTTTTTACTCTGTCTCGGCTGGCGGGCGGAGCTGGGCCTTGCCTGGCAGCTGGACTCAGACACGCTGCTGGGGGGACAGGCAGGCGAAATTCCCATATTCTGAGAGCCAGGCTCGGGACTCTGTTAATCTAGACACTTTGAGCCTTTCGTTTTGTAGCAACCTCAGTGGGGTTTGTACGGAACTCCGCGGTCAGGGTGCGGGACACCATGTTGGTAGCGAGATTTTAGTGGGACCTCGTTCTTAGCCTGGGAGCCAGCGTCCGCAAACGGGACAGCGCTTCTCCGTCAGAAAAGTAGTGATTTTGCACAGTGCTGCCTACGTTGGGGGCCCTGAAACAGAATCAGAGGAATCACTACCTCTGGGCACCTTTAGCCCCTCTGTCTGCTGCCTGTGTGGAGGACGCCATCTTGGGTACGGTGGCCGCAGCTGGACCTAGTTCTTAGCTTGGGAGCCAGAGCCTGCCCACAGGAGAGCGCTTTTCTATCACAAAACCAGTACTCGACGCAGTGTTGTCTAAGGCTAGGCCCTGTCAGCAGAGGCCACCAGGGCAGCAGCATTGCTGTATTCTGAACTAGTCTGTTATCATCTGGGGTTGGATACAGTGGCGCTTACTTTGTCAGATGGGAAGAGGGACCTCTACACCTGAAAACCTAACTGACTTGTGAACTGGTCAGATACCTTTTGCTTTACATTTGAAGACAGCCTAGAGAAACATTTGCAATCCATCCTCACAGTACCTCTTCCAGCCTCTATATACTCACATGGGACCCAAAAAGCAACAGACAATTGTGGCATACAAGCATCACTCATGGCTTCAGAAGGCTCCCAAACAAAGCAACCAAGGAGTTTTCCAGATGAAGAAACTTTTATGAAAGCGTCAGGAAGTGAATACAAATTGATTATATACAGGGCCCTTCTAGACCTTATACAAAATGCAGCAGAACAAAATGAAAAATTAAGCAAGTTGTTCGATCTGATGGAACACCAGTACTCTGAAATCCAACAGATCAAGAAGAAAATCAAAGACATAGAAACTTCCATGCAAACCCAAGAAAACAGAATGGAACAAATGGAAAAAAGAATTTCTGACTTGGAAGACAGAGCTACTGATGCCGGTGTCTACGAGCAGAAATCAGAAAAAAGAAACAAGAAAAATGAAGAAACATTAAGAAGCATGTGGGACTCTATTAAGAGGAACAACCTTCGATTAATTGGAGTCCCTGAACAGGGTGAGACATCTGAGAACACAGAGAGTATTGTTGCTGAGCTGCTGACAGAAAACTTTCCAGAAATCATGAAGGAAGAGAATATAGACATCTCAGATGCATATCGTACGCCACCCAATATAGATCTCAAAAGAAAGACTCCAAGACATATTATAATCAAGCTTAACAAAATGAAACATAAGCAGCAACTCTTAAAGGCAGCAAGACTCAAGGCAAAGCTAACATTCAGAGGGAAACTCTATAGGCTCTCGTCAGATTTCTCAGCAGAAACCATGCTGGCACGGAGACAGTGGCACAACACATTCAAAGTCTTGAAGGTGAAGAACTTCCAACCAAGAATTATATATCCTGCAAAACTGTCTTTCAAACACGAAAATGAAATTAAGACATTTCCAGATAAACAGAAACTCAGAGACTTTGTAAAAACCAAACCCAAACTACAAGAAATACTGAAAGAAGTTCTTGGCTTTGGCTTAGAAGAACGAAACCACTAACTTTATATTTTAGAACGACACACTACTCCATACTCATTTAGGGAAGGCTCCAAAGTAAATCACAGCTTTGATTTAGAAAGAAGCAATCCAGTGATCATCATAAAAACTATGGTGTCATCATAATAAAAAGAGGGATGTACTACAGTCGTTACAATCCTTCCAGATGGAGAGGAAGATGACCAGACTGGTAGTACTTAAAATTGGGTTTATAAATAGTTTATTAAGGGGGTTCATAGGGGCAGCTGTAAAGCACAACAAAGATGTATCATACCATTTCAAGAAATCTAACACACGAGTCTCAACAACTATAAAACCAGCTCTGAAAAAGGTGAAAAATCAACTCACAAAAAAGAGTGTCTCAGAACAGACTAATAAGAACAACAGAGAAAACATCAACATAAAAATAAACGTATCACAATGGCAGCAGTGAACACATACCTATCAATAATTACATTGAATGTGAATGGACTGAATGCTCCAGTAAAGAGACACCGGGTGTCATCTTGGATCAAAAGACACGACCCATCCATATGTTGTCTACAAGAAACTCACTTGAGACCTAAAGACAGGAACAAACTGAAAATTAAAGGTTGGAAGAATATATATCAAGCTAACAATGAACAAAGAAGAGCAGGGGTGGCAATTCTAATCTCAGACAAAATCAACTTTAATGTCAAATCCACCATCGTGGACAAGGATGGACACTATTTATTGCTGAAAGGTTCAGTACACAAGCAAGACTTAACTATATGAAACATTTATGCACCTAATGTCAGAGCACCTAAATATGTTGAAGAAACACTGACTATGCTCAAAAGAGAGTTAGATGACTCCACAATAGTAGTGGGAGACTTTAACACTCCACTCTCATTACTAGACAGATCATCTAGAAAAAAGCTCAGTAAAGATACAGAAGACCTCATTCACACAATTAACCAACTAAACCTCATTGATATATACAGAACTTTCCACCCCTCAGCAGACAACTACACCTTCTTCTCCAGTGCACATGGAACATTCTCCAGAACTGACCACGTGATAGGCCATAATGCAATGCTCAACAAAATCCATACCATTGAATTATTGCAAAGCATCTTCTCAGATCATAAAGCCATCAAAGTTGAAATCATAGCAGAAAAAACAGAGATAGAAAGTGGAACTCTTGGAAACTGAACAACATCTTGCTCAAAAAAACATGGGTTATAGAGGAAATCAGGGATGAATTAAAGAAATTCATGGATTCCAATGAGAACAAAAACACTTCCTACCAGAACCTATGGAATACAGCCAAAGCAGTGCTCAGAGGTCTGTTTATCTCCATAAATGCACACATCGGGAAGGAAGAAAGAAACCAAACCAAGGAACTAACTCTACAGCTTGAACAAGTAGAAAGAGAACAACAGAGGAACCCCTCGGGCACCAGAAGAAAGGAGATCGTAAAGATTAGAGCAGAGCTAAATGAGTTACAGAATAGAAAAACAATTGAAAACATTGAAAAGACCAAAAGCTGGTTTTTTGAAAAGATCAACAAAATTGATAAACCACTGGCTAAACTTACTAAAGAAAAGCAGGAAAGGAAACAAATAACCCAAATTAGAAATGAGAAGGGAGTTGTCACCACAGATGCAACAGAAATCAAAAACATCATAACAGAATACTATGAAAGACTGTACTCTAACAAATTTGAAAACCTAGGGGAAATGGACAAATTCCTTGACGCATTCCATCTACCCAAATTATCACAACGTGAAGCAGAACAACTTAATAAGCCCATCACAAAGGAAGAGATTGAAAAGTCATCAAAACACTACCAACCGAAAAAGGTCCAGGCCCAGATGGCTTCACGGCAGAATTCTACCAAGCATTTAGAGAAGAGTTATCCCCAATACTATTGAAACTATTTCACAGTATAGAAAGGGATGAAGTACTCCCAAACTCATTCTATGAAGCCAGCATAACCCTGATACCTAAGCCCGGGAAAGATCCAACAAAGACAGAGAACTACAGACCGATATCACTCATGAACTTAGACGCAAAAATCTTCAACAAAATTCTTGCCAACAGAATACAACAACATATCAAGAAAATAATCCATCATGACCAAGTGGGATTCATACCAGGGATGCAAGGCTGGTTCAACATCAGGAAAACAATTAATGTGATTAACCACATAAATAACACAAAAGACAAAGATCACCTGATTTTGTCCATTGATGCCAAAAAGGCATTTGATAAAGTCCAACACCCATTCATGCTAAAAACTCTTAGCAAAATGGGCATAGACGGCAAATTCCTCAACACAATAAGGGCCATTTATACAAAGCCAATTGCCCACATCATCCTGAATGGAGGGAGACTGAAAGACTTTCCCCTGAGATCAGGAACTAGACAAGGATGCCCACTGTCACCACTCCTATTCAACATTGTGCTAGAAGTTCTAGCCAGAGCAATTAGACAAGACCAAGAAATAAAGGGCATCTGCATTGGCAAAGAGGAAGTTAAAATCTCCCTGTTCGCAGATGATATGATTGTATATGCAGAGAACCCCAAGGAATCTATAAGAAAGCTACTCAAACTGATAGAAGAGTTCAGCAAAGTCTCAGGATACAAGATAAACATAAGTAAATCAGTAGGATTCCTTTATACCAACAAAGAGACTGTTAAGGAGGAAATTATCAAATCTATACCATTTGTGATAGCCCCTAAGAAGATAAAGTACCTAAGAATTAATCTAACCAGAGAAACAACAGACCTTTACAAAGAGAACTACAAGCCCTTACTACAAGAAACTAAGAGAGACTTAGATAAATGGAAAAACCTACCCTGCTCATGGATAGGAAGACTTAACATTGTGAAAATGTCTATTTTACCCAAAGCAATTTATTTATATAATGCAATCCCAATACAAGTTCCAGCATCATTTTTTAATGAGATGGAGAAACAAATCACCCATTTTGTTTGGAAAGGGAAGAAGCCCCGGATAAGTAAGGTACTACTAAAGAAGAAGAACACACTGGGAGGCCTTTCATTACCCGACCTTAGAACGTACTACACTGCCACAGTGGTCAAAACAGCCTGGTACTGGTACAAGAACAGACAGATTGATCAATGGAACAGAATTGAGACCCCAGAGATGACACCATCTGCCTATGAACAGTTGATATTCGACAAAGGCCCTAAGACATTAAACTGGGGTAAAAACAGTAGCTTCAACAAATGGTGCTGGCAAAATTGGTTATCCATCTGCAATAAACTGAATCAAGATCCATATCTTACACCTTATATAAAAACCAACTCCAACTGGATAAAAGACCTAAATATCAAACCTAAAAAGATAAAGCTCATCCAAGAAAAGGTAGGAACAACAATGGAAGTTTAATACACAATGAGGACAGACTCCAAAATCTGTCAAAGAAACCTCAATCAACAGAAGAGAAAGTAGATAAATGGGAACTATTAAGAATCAAACACTTTTGCTCATCCAAAGACTTTATTAATAGAATTAAAAGAACACCCACAGAGTGGGAAAAAATATTTGACAACTCTATGTCAGATTGATGCCTGATCTCCACAATCTATAAGATACTACAAAATATCAATAAGAAGAAGATAAATCATCCAATTAAGCGATGGGCAAAGGAGATGGACAGATACTTCACTAAAGAGGAGATCCAGGCAGCCAAAAAACACATGCGGACATGTTCACGATCTTTAGTTATTAAAGAAATTCAAATCAAGACAACAAGGAGATACCATCTCACCCCAACAAGATTGGCCATGATCCAGAAAACACAAAACAACAAATGCTGGAGAGGCTATGGAGAAAGTGGAACGCTCCTACACTGTTGGTGGGGTTGCAAAATGGTCCAGCCTCTTTGGAAGGCAATTTGGTGTTTCCTTAAAAAAATGGATATTGATATACCATTTGACCCAGTAATTCCACTACTTGGAATATATCCTACAGATTCAAGGCCTTTCACACCAACGGACACATGCACCAGAATGTTTATCGCGGCACAGTCCACAATAGCAAAAAGGTGGAATCAACCCAGATGCCCAACAATAGAAGAATGGATAGGTAAACTGTGGTACATATACTCAATGGAGCACTATGCAATGATAAAGAATAACAATGATTCCAGGAAACATCTCCTAACCTGGTTTCAACTGGAAGACATTATGTTGAGTGAGAGTAGTCAGCGACAAAAGGACAAATACTGTATGAGACCGCTACGATAAGATCTCAAAAACAGACTTGTGTATAGAAGAAAAGACTCTTTGACAGCTGCAAGGGAGGGGAGGGAGGGAGGGAGGGCGAGGGGGGGAGGGTTTAGTTTAGGTAGTTACCAGAAATCTAGTTGGGAGAAAGCGGTGACAGCACACATTAGGAACAAGAACAACATTAAGTGGACTTCAGCATAACTTGAGTACTCCTTCCATCTTAACTCAATACTGCAAGGATAGAGTAGCTGGGGCGGGGGACGGGGGACCATGCTCTTAGGCGAATTCCAGGCCAATTGGCACAACTAGCGTTTTGCTAAGAGAGCTCTCTGCACCCCACATTGGTGAGTGGCGTCTGGGGTCTTAAAAGCTGCCAAGCTGCCATCCGAGGACACAGCAAATGGTCCCAACTCAGCAGGAATGGATGCTCACCGAGGGCCAAAATGGCATGAGGTAAAGACAACCAAGAAGACAGAGAGACCCACAAGAGTGGGTGCCTACATCGACCTGGGACCGGAAGAACCGGATGGTGCCCGGCCACCACCAGTGATAGCCATGACGGAGCTCACAGAGAGGCGCCTCACTGGCAACACAAGAATTAAACGAGGTGCATCATGAGATCTCCACTAAAAGACCTCAATTGATGGTCCAGCCGTTTTGGGGTTCCTCTGAGAGCATGGCCCCCGGCCCTGATGCTGCCCGTTCCCATAAATTATAGCAAAGGTCCACTCTTTGGACAGGAATGGAATGGACTTGGCAATGCAGAGTAACCATATATTGGAAGCACTTTATGGTTCTATACATCTATAGGATATCATCTTGCTGACCTCTGGCTGGAGGAAGGGGAGTGGACGGAGAGGAGGGGAAAGGAGACTGTTGGGAGGATGAAACATGAATGGAGCAGAGAGGAATAGTGTGCAGTCACCGGACAGGGAGAGCAGTGGAAGCTGCATATAGGGGGCATGTAAATTTACATGTGAATGTACATTTTCACTCAGTTATGTTAAATAAAAGTAAAAAAATAAAAAAAATTATACTTTAATGTAAATAAGTCAATATGTGCAAATAGTTTTATATGATAAATTCCAGAAGTGGGACCATCCCACGAAACAGTATGTTTGTTTTTACAGATTTCAGCAGTGATTGATAATTAGCACTCCAAACAGAAGGCACTAGATAAAGCCAACAGAACATGGCAGGCTCCTTCCCAATACCCTCACCTACTCTATAGACATGTAAGCATTTTAGCTCTGTGGATTATAGGTTAAAGAAACCTTACCTAGTAGTTTTAATTTGAATGTCTTCAATCACGAGTACAGCTAAATATTCTTCATCTGTTTGTAGGTAACTTGCATTTCTTTCTTTGAACCGTCGGTTCATACTCTTTGCCCATTTCTCTGTTGGTCTTTTCCTTGCTGATACAGTCATTTATACGCTAAGGACACTAGCCCTTAATCTGCCCCATGCTTTTGCAAATGTTTATCCTAAAGTACAGTTTGTTTGTAAAAGTTTTCTGGGGCATACTTTTCCTTGCAGAGATGTCTGGTTTCTATATAGCCCAACTGATCAGTCTTTCTCTCTGTAACACATGAGTATCAGGGAAACTTTACCCTACCCTTCCTGAGACTGCAGTGCCAAGAGACGTGCCAAATTCAGAGAATCTACATAACTGTCTCAAGACATAGAAACATTTACAAAGATATTTATAACAAGCCTTATTCTGTGGCATCAGTAACAGGTAAAGAGGCTTTTCCTGGCCTTTTCCCCCCTAGAAAATCCTTATCAATGTTTCTGAGGTTCTTCTGCTGTCTCTAGAAGCTGTGTTGGGACCCACAGTGGTAGAACAGTTCTTCGGGGACTCACACTGTCCCATTGCTCAAACTGACTGGGAGGAAACGACTACTCCAACAGCAAATGGGATTAGCATTTACAAACCACTGCCTTATCTGCTTAGAAAAGGGCCTGTACTTCTCTATCTTTTGGACCATTGAGGGACATCAGAGGAAAAGACTGATCGTATTCTTCAGTCAGTGACATCATGAATCCCTTTTCTTATCTGCGCGTGGAAACGTGTATTTGTCTGTTTTCTTGATCCCCACTTGTTGCTCTCGTATGCCCATCACCACTCCCGGTGGCACCCACCCGAATGCATTTAGCATATGTATTTTGTTTTTAGGCACCTTTGTGTAACATGTGCTATTTTAATATATTCATTTAAGAAAATATAGGTCTACAATCTCTTATCTACAATTCTGAAACCTACACAACTCTGGATATCAAACTTGTTTCCTAAAGGCGTTTGGCAATAAGCCAGATTCAGCTGGTGTGAGGTTGCCTGCAGTCTTTATCTGCCTGGGGGGGACCATGCCTGCAGCTGGTGCAGAAGTAGCCTGTTTGATCAGGGGTTGCTGCCTCTGCCCACTCTAAAACTCTAATTTTCTTCTTGCTTATTGTGTTTTAGGTGAAAGTTTATGCTCAAGCTCGTTTTTCATACAAAGATGTATGCACCTACTGCTTTGTGACACTGCGGTCCCCCCAACATGACAGCGTGCTCCCCCTTTGCTCCCAGGTCCCCTGTGTCCCCTTGACCAGTTCCTGTCTCTTCCTGCCTCCAGACGGAAGTCACCCATGTGTCTATAAAGTCCAGACTTTCTCAATTCCAAAACCAATCTCACCCACAAAAGTTTAGTGCTGTGGCTCTAATATCATTCACAGCTTACATTCTGGTTTTACCTTTATGCCCTTTACCCAGTATTTTGCTTGTATGATTTACCCCCACTGCTGTACACGCGTCTAATCCATTTCTTCTAATGGCTAGAGAATGCTCGGTGTGGCACTTCCCTAGTCTTACCTAACTGGTGGCACAGTGGTTAAGGGCGACAGCGGCCAAGCAGAAAAGCAGGAGCTCAGATTCACCAGGTGCTCCTTGGAGACTCTACAGGACAGTTCTGCTCTGTCCTATAGGGTCGCTCTGAGTCCGAATCGATTCAACAGCAGCGGGTTTGGTTTTGGCTTTTCCCTCACCAATGCGCAGCTGGATCGCCTCCAGTTCCCACCACTCCAACGGTGCCTTAAAGAACCTCATCATACACATCCCTTTATAGCCTGTGGGAGAATCTCTTGGGGATGTACACCCAGGGTAGAATAGCTGTGTGTGCACCCACTCCATCAGACCAAATAATGCCCCATTGCCCTCCAAGATAACTGCACCCTCCACTTGTATTGGGTGAGGGATCCTGAAGCCTGCCTGTATTTCCCTCAACATTCACCAGTTTCCAGAGTCGTCGTTTTTTGCTAATCTAAAACTAGACTGGGTGTGAAGAGAAATCTCACTGCATTTCCCTTTGCAGGTTTCCCATCATTGTCAGAGATCAGAGAGTTCCCCGACGAACATGGGTGGAGGAGGCTTGACGCTGAGCACTTTAGGAAAGAATAGACATGGGACAGTTTGGGAGTCGGGGGCTAACGGCTATCCACAGCCGAGAGCCCAGAGCAAAGATTTATTACAGCATTTATACTCTTTTGGTAACTGGGCATACAAGGAACTAAAACACACAGTAACTAAGTCAGTTGGGCTCAGTTTCGGTCAGACATTGTTCCACATGTTCGGGCCAAGGGCATGGAAGTCTTCCCAGGCTGCCTCTAGGTTGCAGTACACAAACGTCACAGGAGGTTACACAGAGTTGAAGTAACGGTTCAGCATCCAAGAAGGCTGAACTTATGCCAAGAGTGTTTAACATGATTTCCCACATTTTGCCCTTTTTTATTTAATAAAAATGAAGCTGAACTGTTCGGTGAAATCATGGCCGGGGCAACTGTTTGTCATGTTTCTGTTATTTGATTTTCAAATATAATCACAGGGCAAGAAACTTTCTTGTTTCTTAACTAGCCTCTTGGTTACTGGGCCTGTCTTAGGTTGCTCCTCCTTACCCGTCTCTGGCTCACCAGCCCCTTGCTCTATGATCCCTGGCGACTGTGTCTATCTTAGGTCGCCCCCCCAGGGGTCTTACCCATACGACTGTCCAGCTGGGCACTGGGGATTGTGAGGCTATGAGTTGAGATGTTATTTTCCTTTTGTAACCAATTCTGGGTTTCAGGGAAAATACAGTTTTTTCTTAATTGAATACATGATATCAGTTCCCTAGAGGTACCAACCTCTATGTGGCCAGAGCATAAGTATTTTAGTTCAGGGGGACAATCTTAAACTTATAGAGTGGGATCAGTAACCTTCACATACTAGAGACATCAATTGAGAAGTCCAACACCCATACATAATAGTCGAATTATGATCATAACCAATATCACAAGAAAGAAAGACAAACAAGGAATGTCAACATTAGGAGGCAAAATCTTCACCCTCCGTGTCATTCTTTTCTTCTGTCCTCAGGCTGGTAGGTGGCTTTGTGTGTGCGAGGGGCGGTCATCTTCATCCTCGCCGTCTTCATAAGCGAATCTTCCATGATGGAATCCATCTAAGGCTGATCTTAGAACCTAAGGAAACATAAGCAAAACCTTCTTCCCACAGTTAATAGCTTCTCACCATTTAAGTTGTTTTTGGATATTTGAAGAATTATGAGACCACTGGGTCTCAGCAGCTGAAATTGTGTAAATTTGAGGGATATACTTAAAAACTAATTTTTAGAGAATTTAGAGTAGGGGGGTAGATGTCTCCCCCTTTTTTATTTAATAAAAATGATAAACTAAATTGGTGGGTTGTAACCAATCAACACTTTCCAACAGTTTTCGAAAAAACTGTATTTCCAGACCTGTTAACATTTTCTAATTATTAAGTATAAAAGAATCTTAAGGACTGAGGAAAGACTTTATATATTTTTGTTGTAGTTGTTTAAATATTAAAGCTTGTAAAGCTGACAATTTTTCTTAGTTTGAATAGCTCTAATTTTTTGTTTTAGGTGGACTTTTTCTTTTCAGATCTGAATTTGTAGTAATTGACTCCAGTTTTTTGAACCTGTTCTTATAACTCTGTTATTTGTGTAAAAAGTTCATTAGTTACCCTCTTAATATTTAACCTTTGCAGTTTGTTGTTAATTCTGTAATTTATCCTTTTGATCCGATCTCAAAAGATTTTTTATCTTTCTAAAGCTCGGAAAAGATAGAGAAAAGTAGAGGAGTACTTGGTGTTAATTCCTTTAGAAGAGTACTTAGCCTTACTTTCTTAGAGGGAATAGGAGAAGACGGAAGAGCAGGAGAAGGTGGCGGCGGCCGTCTGCCTCCCTCTCCCTCCCTGCTCCCTAATTCCTCATCACTTTCTGGTTCCTCCTCAGATGATGACATCAAAAATAAGAGCAGACGGGAGCGGCGATGGTCAGTCACCTCTCTCGCTCTCTTTGGGAATAGGTGAAGGGAGCGATGACCAGTCACTCCCTTCACCTCCCAGCTTCTTTTTACTTTCTAACTCCTCCTAAATGGCGTTGAGGAGGGAGGAGTAGACGAGGGATCCTTCTCGCTCTCCATTGTCCTCTGATACCATAGGTTCTAAAGTTATAGAAACGACATAGTCATACTAAAAGTTTTAAAAAGAGTTAGCCTTTAAAGGGAGCTAGGGAAGACGGAAGATGAAGCTTGGGGCCACCCTGTTCTTCTTGTCTTCCAGCTTCCAGGTATACAAAGTGTTGGAATTTCTTATACTTATTGTTTTCACAGTAACTATTTTTTACACGTAGCGCTACCACCGCTTCAGCTAGAGCGGCAACCTTAAAAAAGAATTTTTGACTTCATTCCTTAACAAGTTTCAGTATAATTCTTTAAACTTCTCTGTGGCACTACTGATTGTTCAAATCTGCACTGATTTCCATGCTTGTACCTGGGACACAGTTCCAGGGACGCTTTTTCAGCACACGAGTCAGATTTTATACTAATTGTTTTACAATTCCTTATTATGTGGCCTGACCTGCCACAGCCAAAACAGCATTTATTTTTCATATGTGTCTATTAACCTTTGGGGGTGTCTGCATGTAAACCTCCCAGCCTTGAACTTGGCCTGTTTTTGTTCAGTTGCTGTTGTTTTCTTGCCGATATGTAGAGTTCTTTGTGTATTTCTTTGTGTATTTCCTCCTCACTCCCGAGTGACTGAGACAGTCTTCTACATTGTCCTCTGCCGCTGTCACAGTTTGACACTTCACATCTATTCTTAATCCACTGGCACTGTCTCTCAATGTCTCAGCTTAGGTTGGAGCTCAGTTTTATTTTTTACTAATGGTAAGCACTTTATTCTAAGCAACGTGTGCTTTCCTCGCTGGCCTGGGTGCCATCTGTCTCTTCTACATGAGTCTGTCTCTAATCTCTCTATTTGGTTTCAATGAACATTTATCTGCTCTTTTTCCAGTGTGACCAGGTTTATTTTCCCTTGACCTGTGTCCTTGTATCTCGCAGGGCTAGTCCCCCTGTTTATTATCCCTTCCTAAGTCTAGCTTAGACGCCCACTGTGGACCCTTCCTCCACAGAGATGCTGACTCATGGAATAATCACGACAACCCAGAGATAAGAAACTTGCCCGCAAACCCACGGCAAGTACCAGGCGTGGCGGAGGTCCAGCGCCGTCCAGCCTCTGTCCAGTGCACTCTCTCTCTGCCCACAGCAGCTTCTTATTGCACAGCTGCTACTGTGAACATGAGTCTTACTTTTAGTGCACTTTCTAATTAGTTGTTTAGACCTAGAAAACTTTATTTTTTGTAAGATGGTATTTGTATCTGATGAAGTTGCTGAACCCTCTCATTACTTCTAGCACTTTGTTGATTCTGTTAATGTTTATCAGCTATAAATGATAGCTTTACTTTTTCATTTCCAGTTTTCAAGTATCTCCCCCTGTTTCCTTTTTTCCTTCTAGCATCGGCCTAGGCCTCCAGTACTATGCTAGACTCCATGCAGTCATGACCATGGGCAAAAAAAAAAAAAAAAAAAAATGCTTTTTTAGAAAAGTAACGTTAGTCTAGTAGAAGGTGACTTTATCTTTGCTGCAGTATGCGCAGACTATCAAAGACTTGCTTCCGTAAAGGACAGGTTAGAGACGGTGCTTGGTGGCCTGAAATCTACTGTGAGCGGAGACCTGAGCAGGTCTGTACAGCAGAAACACGTTTTCCGTGGGAGACGGTCTCTGCAGGAGAGGAACAGCTCAGCTGTGATAAACTTCACTTTGTCCTCACCGGCAGTCCATCAGCTCCATCCCAAGTCCCTGTGGCTACAGCGTCTGTTAGCCAAGACTGTTTCTGACAAGGAGGTGGTGTCTGTCCTTATGGGGGAGGGGTCTTACAGACCAACCACATCCCATGTGACAAGCCTCAGAGTCCTCCGGTGGATGGCACTTCATCTTCCAGCAGATGACCTGCCGGAGTTCAGCATGGGAGACGGGCGTAAGCAGACCTGGGGGGAGCAAAGTTTTCTCCTCTTGCGCTGGCCACCCATTGGAGCTCACAGTTGGGTGCACCCATCCAGACTCTAATGGAGGCCAGAAGAGAGGAAGAAGCCTACTTTCTTCTCGCCTGTATCCCAAAGCTGGGCCCCAGCTTTCTGCGGTGGGGGCCTGGGCCCGAGCACAGTCAGACCCACTGACAGCTGGTGGCCAAGCGCTCCCTCTCCCAGCACACACAGAGGGACTGACACAAGCGATAGAAATGAGTTAACTGAAAAGTCCCACAGGAACCTCAGACTGAGCGTGTCCAAAACAGTACTTCTCACCATCCTCCCAAACTCACAACCCTGTTACAGTCACCCCTGCAAGAGCTGCAGTGACCCCCCTCTTCAGAGCCTTCCTCTCGCTGACACCTGAGGGGTTACCAAGCCCTGTCGCCCTTGTCCTGGCAGCCCCTGAGAGGTCACCAAGTCCCTCCTGTCCTGGCAGCTACCTCAGTGGTCCACCCTGAGGGGTCTCGCCACACTCCTGACACCAGGGCCTGCCTCCACACTGCTGGAAGCGATCTTTCCATCATGTACCCCAGCCCCCTCTCTGCCTAAGATCCTGCAAGGCTCCGCACCCTCGGAACCACAGGCGCTTAGCCGCAAGGCCCCACTGCAGCCCCCTACGTCACCCACCAGGAGCCTGTCCCCCAGCCTCCCCCTACCCTCCCCGACTGCTCTTCCAACCACGGCCTGGTCGCGTCTGCCCCAAGAGGGCCCGAGAGTCTGTGCTTCAGCACTCACACGGAGGCTGCACACACCCCCCTCCGGAGTCTTTGGTGCGCTCTGGCCCCACCGCCCCGTGGGGCGTCCTCTCTCTCAGCCTCTACTCCAGGACTCTGGTCCCCGGCACAGCATCGTCACCGTTGTCTCCTGGACGTCCACAGACCCTGGAGACCACATAGCTAGCCCTCTGTCACCCCCTTGCATGTCACGTCCCACGCACAAAACTGAGTCAGGATCCGGTAGGAGCGTGCCCCAAAGGCAGGGGTCTCAAGCCTGGCACGGGGTCTCCCGAGCACAGAGAGGGTTGTCAGGTGAATGCATTGATGAACCAAGAATGCGGCACAATGAACTGGGCGCCCGGATACCGCCGATGGGGGCGAGGGCTCGGGCGCCCTCCGGGGGGCGCTGGCTGGCCCGGGCGGGGGTCCCACTGGGCCCGGGGACAGACAGCCGGGCGGGGGGGGGGGGGCGCTGACAGCCTGGGGGAGGGGCAGCCGGGGGGAGGGGCAGCCGGGGGGGAGGGGCAGCCGGGGGGGAGGGGCAGCCGGGGGGGGAGGGGCAGCCGGGGGGGAGGGGCAGCCGGGGGGGCGGGCAGCCGGGCCGGGGGAGCGCGGACGGCTGGGCTGGGGGGGGCGGACAGCCGGGGACCCCGCGCCCAGACTCGGCGCCCATTTCGCTTTCGCTTCGGAGGGTCCGTGGGCGGCGGGGCTGTCCCCAAACGCCGGGCGCGCTCCGGGGACTTCATCCGAAAGCGCCGCCGGCCCCGCGGGGCGACTCCGCGTTTCGCCGGGAAGCTGATGTAGAGAGAGACAGAGGGAGAGAGAAAGCAAGACAGAGGCGTCCGGGAAAATCCTGCCGCGGCCTCGGGGCCGTTATAAAAATGGGACCCCGCCGGGCCGCCCCCACCTGCCGCGTCCGCAGTCCGCGCCCCGGGTCCGCCCAGCATGTGCGCACAGCGCGGTGAGTGACGGGGCGCAGGCGGGTCAGAGTGCTGGGCAGCCGGGGGCAGGCCGGGGGGCAGCCGAGGCGTCAGCCGGGGGCAGGACGGGGGGCAGCCGAGGCGTCAGCCGGGGGCAGGCCGGGGGCAGCCAGGGGCAGGCCGGGGGGGCAGCCAGGGGCAGGCCGGGGGGCAGCGGGGGACAGGCCGGGGGGCAGCCGGGGACAGGCCGGGGGGCAGCGGGGGACAGGCGGGAGTTAGCCGGGGTCAGGCCGGGGGGTCAGCCGGGGACAGGCGGGGGGGGGGTCAGCTGGGGACAGGCTGGGCGGCAGCCAGGATCAGACTGCTGGGCAGCCAGGGACAGCCTGGTGGACAGCCGGGGACAGGCTGGAGGGCAGCCGGGGACAGGCGGGGGGACAGCTGGGGACAGACTGCGTGGCAGCCAGAGTCAGACTGGGGAGCAGCCAGCCCTCTCCTGCCAAGCATGCTCACCATGTGCTAAGGAGAACGCTGTTTCTGTACTCCTGGAAGAGGCCCCACAGGCACAGAGGGGACCCGTCCAGTGGGCTAGCCCCTTGCCCAGGTCCCTCAGGCCCCACTGGGAGAGGGAGCGCCCCAGGAGCCCAAAGCAGGACTCTGTGACCCCACGCTTCCCGAGGCAGGTGGTCTGGAGTCTGGGGGAGCACAGGGCCTACGTTCCCAACTTTGTGAAACCGTTCCTGCGTGTGCACTGAAGCCACGGGGGAGCCCGTGTGGGAGCCCCCTCGGGAGCCAGCCGGCTGCTGTGGAGTGGATTCCAGTTCCTGGAGGCCCTGTGTGGCTCAGGACAGGGCTGCCTGCCACAGCTTCCCATGGCTGATGGCTCAGCAGGGTTGCCAGGAGTTGCATCAGGCACCTCTGGGTGTCTCAAATGCGGGCTCTCCCTGGCAGCAGCAAACGGACCCATCAGTGTCTGGCTAGTGTCTGTCCCTGGGGGAGGGCAGCTGCCTTCCAAGAACTCACCGTTCTAGTGTTGAAGGAGGGGTGGAAATGGTTGGGTGTGGTTGGTGCCCAGAGGACACAGATGGGCAAAGGTGACTGGAATGGGTGGGACAGGCCCAGCTGCGGTGATAGCCTTAGCCTGCCCCTCATTTCCCTTCCAGGCCTCCTCCTTGTGGCCACCCTCACCCTCCTGGCCCACCTGAGCTGGACCAGGAGTATCCCTGAGGCCTC
This sequence comes from Heterohyrax brucei, assembly GCA_028571685.1. Lineage (NCBI taxonomy): Eukaryota > Metazoa > Chordata > Mammalia > Hyracoidea > Procaviidae > Heterohyrax > Heterohyrax brucei. Next base: position 73,532,189 of record CM053163.1, read on the forward strand.
CCTACGGTCTGGAGTATCTGAGTATCTCCACCACTCCCAAAACCTGCTGAGGGCTGTCAGCAACACGCTCCAGAAGGTGAGCTCTCCGGGCCCTGGTGCCGATTCTCAGGACCTCTGGGCCCCTGAGGACCTGCAGGGAAGTTGTGGGGGTCAGTCAGGAGCTGCCCAGGGGGGAGAAGGAGGTTTACAAGTGGCCCGGCTCCTAGCTAAGAGGCTCAGGGAGACTGTCTCCGGAGAACACAGGACTGGTAACGCAAGATCATGGCACTCATTCTGGCTGCATCCCGCAGAGCAAAGTGTTTATATACAGGGTCCCCTGTAGCCTGCCAACAGAGCCGGGCTGTGTCGGGCCCACACTGCTTCTCCAACACCAAGCACCAATCCAAGGAACAGTTGTTAGTGCGCTCAGTGTCCTGGGCTGCAGGGGTGAACAAGACCTGCCTGGAGTCCTGTTGGGTGACAGACCCACGGTCTGCGGGTGCTGCCCATCAGGGAAGCTCAGACGGTCCAGCCGAGCCTTCAGTTCCTGAGGGAAGGGTTACCTGTTTACGCATGACCATATTCACTTCCTTAGGTTTCTTGTTTCAGTGCAAAAAAACTTTTTTTTTTCCTTTTTAAAGGTGTCCCAATAGTGAGACTACAGCTTTTGCCGTCCTTCCCAGTAACCCTCCTGAGTGTTTCCAGACTTGGTGCTTCAGGAATATCTGAAAAGCTCAGTGCTCTTTGTAAAGAACTCTTTATTCTTCTAACCTCTCCTAATGCGTAGTCTAAAGCTCCTTGAAATTCACTCTTAATTAAGAAGACAGCTCTCCAAGTGAAAGCAGAAGAGTCCATGCTGAGTCCTGAAGCCGGCGTTGGTAGGGATACAGCTCAGAGGCTCCGGTTTAAACACGGGGAGCCCTGCTGGCATACTGGCTAAGCTGCTCACCAGAAGGTCCGCAGTTCAGTCCCGCCAGACGCTCCTTGGAAACTGGGTGGGGTGGTCCTAGTCAGTCCCACAGGGCTGCTACGAGCGAACCAACTGGACAGGGGTTGATTTGTTTGTGTGTTTGTTTAAACAGATGCTTTATGTGAAAAATCTGGCTCTTCAATCCCCAGATGCAATACTAAAGGTTAAAAGATTACAGAACTCAATTTCATATAATTGTTTTATCATATTTAGCAGAACAAATTCGCTGGCTGCCGCAGACAGTGCAAGTGGCAGATCTGTGTGAGTCACAGGCCACAGCAGCCCCAGGTTTGAAGGGCTGGGTCTGTCTTAAACAGAAAGCCCGGTGGCCAGGGGTCAAGTAGTACTGCTGCTAACCAAACAGGTCAGCTGTTCACGTCCACCAGGCGCCCCTCAGAAGCCATACAGGGCACTGTACGTATGGCAACTAGGGAGTCGGAATTGACTGAAAACCAGTGAGTTTTTTAAAATACGTGTATTTTTTTAAGTTTAGTTTTTGAGTTTGATGTTATTTTTTAAAACTAGGCCTTTTATATAAGAATCCAAATTGCCGACCTCTCTCAAGAAGATCTGGAGAATTGCAACACCGAGCCTGTGCAGAGCAGTGGCCGTCCAGTTCTCTGTAAATGTCTCCAAGGGCCAATGCAGCTGTAGCAAATTCCCACAAACTTGGTGGCTTTACCCAACACACACACGTTAGTAGATCTCTGGGGTCACCAGTCTGAAATGGATCTCAGTGGGCTAAAATCAGGATATCAGCCTGGTTGCATTCCTTCCAGAGGCTCTGGGTCAGCACCCCCTTTCCTTCCTTTTCCACTTTGGGGTGCCCACATCCCTTGGCTTGTGGCCCCTTTGAAAGACAGCAGTGTCTTTCCCACATGGTGTAACTCCAGTATTCTGCTTCTGTCTTTGATTTACAAAGCCTCCCTAATGACATTAGGCCAAGCTGGATAACCCAGGGTCATCCTGGTACCTTCATTGCATCTGTGACCTTAATTTCCCTGTGCCGGGTAAGGTTATGGTCCCAGGTTCCAGGGAGTGGAACGTGGCCGTCTTTGCTGGAGGACTGTCGGCCAGCCTGACGTAGACAGGGGCCTCAAGACGGGCTCCCACTGCCCTCCAGCTCTGCCCTCCGCTTAGAGCACCCTCCTCCTCCACCTGTCAGCGTTCCAATCCTCCTGATGCAGACACTGTGTCTCCGTCTCTGGTGAGGTCTCTGCCTCCTTTTCCGTCCCCTCCTCACAGACACCAGGACTTTGTCAGCACCTCCCATACTGACCTGTCTTCTGGCCACTGGGGCACCTACCTGCCTCCACAGCCGGACCCAGAATCCCAGGAGGGCAAACAGCCCGTGTCGCGGCTCTCCGCATTGCAGGAAGCAGCTTGCGCAGGTCAAGCTTGTTGGATGGAAGAGTGACCTCAGCGTTCCGCCTGAAATGGATTAATTTCTCAGGATAAATGTTGTAGCTGTACTCAACACCTTCTCACATGCTTGTAAAGTGGCATCTCTCCCTGTGTGTGTGTGCGTGCGTGTGTGCATGTGTGTGTGTGTGTTTATATGTCCGACTGCAAATTAACATCAGCTTGTCTTGAGCGTTTGTGCGTTTGTTACCTGGCCCAGCTGGGACCATGACGGTTCTTCCTTCAGGAGTTATGCTTGAAAAAGGTGTTCAAGAGGCGCTTTGGCAAAAGAAAAACAAAAAAAAAAACCTGTTTTCACCAGGACAAAGTGTCCCAGCATGGTACAGACGCTGGTTAGCACTGCACGGGGAAATGGTTTATGGTGTTCTCATGATAGGAAAACACGCCATCCAGAAAAATATGTTCTAAGCAAAGGACCAGCGGGGGGTGGGGGGGACAGAGAGACTTGTTTCCCCTTGTCCTAGCAAGAGCCAGGATTCCCTGCAGGTCGGAGAGAAGGGGTCCAGGGCAGCCCACGGGGGCCAGTGCACCTCGTGGGGGGTCAGATGCCGTATGAGATCACAGAGTTTCTCTCCGTGTTGTCACAGGCCCGACGAACCCTAGAATTTTACTCCTGCGCTTCTGAAGAGCTTGATCACGAAGACATCACAAGAGACAGAAGCACCACCGTGACGGCTTGCTTACCGCTGGAGTTAACCACGGTGCGTTGTTAGCCTTGCTGTTAGCCGTTTTGAGCTGGCTGTGACCTTTGGCGACCCACGTAGGACAGAACAGAACGCTGCCAGTTCTGCCCTAGCCTTTCCACTGCTGGCATGGTCAAGTCCATCGCCATGGCGTGGTGCGTGGGCCTTGCAGCCTGTGAGTCTCACTGTCTGGCACTACACTGGGCGGTATCCCATGGGACCCGCTGAGTTCTCGCTGGCTCGTTTTCTGAAACAGCTCTCCAGGCCCTGTTTCCCAGCCTGCCTTTGCCTGGAAGCCATGCCAGAACTGTCCACCATGGACGCCCCTCCTGGGATGTGAAACACAGTAGCACAGCTTCCACATAGCAGCCACGCACAAGCCACTGCGGTCTCACAGAACAACAGACAGACAGACGGCGCCCCACTGCATAAACTAAAAAACCAGATCTGCTGCCGTCGAGTCGATTCTGACCACAGCGACCCTATAGCACAGAGCAGAACTGTCCCATAGACTTTCCAGGGAGCACCTGGAGGGTTTGAACTGCCAGTCTTCTGGTTAGCAGTCCTAGCACTTAACCAGGAGGCCATCGGGTTTCCACACCACAGTACAGAGGATGTCCTTGACCCAGAGTTAGGAGCTGCATGTCAGACCTTATCTTCTCCCAGGAATTTGATGTTTCTGATATCCATCATCCTAAGACATTAATAGGTCCCACTTCACAAATTAAATTTGGGAGAAAAAATTATGAAAACAGATATGTTTAGATGAATCAGAAAAATTTACATTACAAATTAATATCATCAATGTCTCATTTTTTTTCCTCTAGAAAGGGAATTGCCTGCCTTCCACCGAGACGTCTTCTATAACTGTAAGTCTGTGAGGATAAAGGGTCCATTCAGTCTGTGCTATGAAGTCATACAAGGACTGCCACTTAAGTTCCCAAACACATCCTAGAAGAAGTGCTGCATGCCTCATTGCTGAATATCACGGCGGTCACCTACCAAGTCCTCCCCTTGGGAAACTACGCATCAACGCCAATGCCTAGTCCATCCTCTAAAGCAGTTCTGAAACTCTGGAATGTCCATCAGAGCTGTCGTCATATTACATGTGATGTCCTGAATGGCATCCTAGTGTCTTCCTTTCAACATTTCCCTTACCTTCGGGTAAAGAAAAAAGTCACTGGGGGCCCGATCAGGTGAGTGAGGGTGTGTTATTGGTTTACTTGCTAAAAACTACCCCAGAGACAATTATACAATTAAGTTCACAACTTGCCACCATGCTACTCTACCACTGTGCACAATGGCCATTCCAGAAAGAGTTCCAAAATTGCTTTGAAGGGTGGACTAGGTGATGGCGTTGGTGCCTAGCTTCCCAACGGGAGGACTTCAAAGGTGACCACAGTGGCTTGCAGCAATGAGGTGCGTAGCACAGACTTAACCATCAGACCTTGTATCTTTGATGTTCGGTTATTCTTTCTCTTGGGATGGGGTTGCCCCGCTTCCAGAAAAACATCTTTTATGAGGGTGAGACTCAAAGCCCTTTGTTCAAATGCAGAAGGTGAAAAGACACTGGCCTGTGTCAATTGTCTCTTTCCTTTTCTCTGTGTCCCCCAGACGCTGTGCCTCGGCAGTATCTATGAGGACCTGAAGACATACCAGCTGGAGTTCAAGGCCATGAATGAGACACTTCTGATGGACCCCAAGAAGCAGATCTTTCTGGACCAAGGCCTGTTGACGGCTGTAGGTGACATGATGCAGGTAGGACCACCCCTCTGCCGACGAGAGAGCCTTCCTCAAGTTGAGGACATCAGTCAGGAGCTGTCCCCGGACAGGAGGGGAGGTCTCACATGTCCCCTCTGAGGTCCCTGTGGCAGCCCAGTGCTCTGCTGCTAATCCATCTCGGGGCTCAGCGGGAGACAGACCTGGAGACTTAGGATACCTCATGGGGCAGTCCTGCTCTGTCACAGGTCACCGTGAGTTACAGCAAAAGCCCCTGCAGAGCTACATTTTCGAGGAGACAGCCTTGACAGCACCTTCTGCTGGGAGGGCAAACATGAGCCGATCACATTCAAAAAAGCAGTCCCCCATTCATTGATGGGAGCCCCCAAGCAGTGCCTATGGTGATGCCCTCAGAGGGCAACCCAGAGGCTGGAGATTCAGGTTCACCACAGTTCTCCCAAAAGAAGACCTGATGATCTGCCCCCCAGACGCAGCCACGGAAAACCCCAAGGGGCACAGCTCCCCTCGGACACACAGGTCACCACAAAGCAGAGTTGACCTCACACCACTGGTTTGGTTGATTCGTCGGCTGTGTGGTGTGCAGCAGGCTCTCTGCAAGTGCTTTGCGTGCATTTATGCTGACCCCATGACAACCATGTGTGGTCTGTACTATTACTCCCTGTCTTACAAAAGAGGAAGTGGGTGCCTCCGCAGCTCATCGGAGCTCACACAGCTTGCAAACGGCAGAGCCAGGATTCAAACCCTTGTCAAAGAGATTTCTCTGCACAGATTCTGTCACTCACCTCTCAGGGCTCCAGAACGCACAGGTCAGGGCAGGTGTGTGTCTGCACGTCTCGCAGGAGGAAGCAACTTGGCGGAACGAATGAAGCGACGGCCTACCACCCGGAGACCTCCACAGTGTTACTGTTAGGCAAGAACGTCACCCTGTGGATCCTGGTGGCGCAGTGGTTAAGAGCTCAGCTGCTAACCCAAAGGTAGACAGTTCAAGTCCATCAGCCCTTGCCAGAAGCTCTATGGGACGGTCCAGCTGTGTCCTATAGGGTTGCTGTGAGTCAGAATCAGCTTGACAGCATTGTAACCACAGAGACACTTGCTCAAGAGCAGGGCAAGGGCCTTGGTGAATGTGGCAGAAATCACTGCCTGAAAAGGAGTTATTGGTTTACATATCTAGTTACCAAATAAATACCTGTTTGGGAAGCAGTGAGCTTCATGCAAGTATCAAAGAACTGTGCCATCCAGAGAAACTACATTTTCTGTTTCACTGGTAAAAACCCTTATGACCAAGAGTCAGGTGATCTGGACTGGAATCAATTCTCCCAGTAACTAGACAACTATGCTCAATCCCCTTAACCCTCTGTGGCTCAGTTTCTTCTGTAAAATGGGTGACTTTGCCCACACTAGCTCCCTGTGTGGTACGTATGGTTTGTGCTTGACCGCTGACCTAAAGGTTGGCAGTTCAAAGTTACCCAGCAGTGCCGTGAAAGACAGACCTGGCGATCTGCCTCCAGCCAAGAAAATCCCACAGGGAGATTCAGCGCTGTGACACCGGAGGCACCTCAGAGTGACAGTGACAGACAACTGCAGCATCTCCTTTAGTTTCTGTGCAAACACGAGGTCTTATGCTTTGTAAACAAAGCACTAAGACTGGGAAACCCGCTGTGGGGTTTACTTGCCTCTAACGGTGTCTGTGCTCTAAACAGATAGGTCTGTTGCTGACAGAAGGTCGGGTCAACAGCAATCCATCGCCTTCCTTCTGAAAAGAATTTGGCTTCTTCATGTAGCGTATATAAGTATTAATTAGATCCTGCTGCAGAGGTCATCTCAACGTAACTGTTCTTCCTGAAGTGCACCTCCGTCTGAGGGTTCCCTGGGCAGCTGTCAGGGTCATTTCAGAGCTCACCAGAGATGTGTATGCTTGGGTAACGAAAACTTCTCCTGGGATCTGCATGGGGTAGATTGGGGTTGGGTTTTGGAGATGCAAGAAACCCCTGGTGATGTGTAGAGGCTGAGCGCTTTGTCTGCTGACCAAAAGTTTGGCAGTTCAAATCCGCCAGGCACTCCTTGGCTTCTCTACGGGATAGTTCTACTATGGTATCTAGAGGGGTGCTGTGAGTTGGAATCGAGTCGGTGGCAGTGGGTTTGGTTTTCTGGGTTTCAGGAGATGCAGTGAGGGAGTGGGATATGGGTTCTGAGACTTTTATCAGAGTCATCTGTTTTTTATGGAGGAATGCTTTAATTTTAGAAGCCCACGAGGGTCATACATGCTGTTTATTCTCCTAGGCCTTGAATTTCAACAGTGAGACAGCCCCACAGAGACCCTCCCCTGAAGAGCCTGATTTTTACAAAACCAAAAGCAAGCTTTGCGTGCTCCTTCATGCTTTGCGCGTCCGGGCGGTGACCGTCGACAGAATGATGAGGTACCTGAACGCCTCCTGAAGAGCTGAGGCTTCTGCAGACCCTAACAGTCTCGTCCGAAGCAAAGATGTCTTAACAGGACGTGGGTTAGGAGAGGCGAGGGCTGGTCTGACCTGGTCCTACTCAAGCAGACAGTTCTCCTGCTTCTGCCTATGTTAGTCACTGCCTAACGGGAGGGGTCTGACGGTTACAGCCACACAGTGCCTTCAAGCAAGTGTACGTCGCTTTTACGATCCATAAGTTTTTTTAAGATTTCATGAGCCAATTGCTAAGAAGGGAAGGTGTTCTCCCTGGATGTACTTTCCTTTCCCTTTAATCAGAACAAGAATCCATAAGCTATTTCTGTACCCAAGTATTTGTAGAAACACTCCAGCGTAATTTATTTTAAAATATTTATTTATATAATTTTATGTTCATGAGAGCATGTGAACTGATATTTATTTATGTTGTATTTATTTAAATATTTATTATGAAATTAGTTTGAAAAATATCTTATAAAAATTCCTAAAAATAAATTAATTCTCAGGTTTTCCAATGTCACTGGAATTACTTAAGTGTTAAAATACACATGGGGGAAACCACAAAGTTTGGTGAGCTTGGAATAAAATCTACTTGCAAAGGATGCCTCGGTGCTCCCGCGTGTTTCCTGGTCCTTTAATCTCATCTTCTGAGGGGAGCTAGATATGTTTTCATTCTGAGGCCGTTACGTGAGTTTCAGTTTCTGAAAGTTTATGTGATTTGTCTTCAAAATCTGAGTCTAAAGTAAAATGCATCAGTGTTTCTTCTAACGGTCAGAAACCCACAACATGCTGTGCCTTAGACAAATGTGTGACAGGTTTTCAGCGGGTGAATTTCTGTTTCTCTGGGGAGTTTTCTGGAATCTTCTCATGACACACTGCGTGCTCACTGGCGGAACGGCTGCTGGATCGTTGCGTGTTGGTAGTTTTTTGATGATTTGAAAAAACAGAGGCCAATTACAAGCAGTTCACATTGGTTCTTTGTTCATGAAGAACATCACAGACGGGGTACATATCTGTCCCTGGACCCAGGCAGTGCGTCACATTTTCTGGTGGCATTTGAGCCATCATGGGTCTCAGCCAGCTTTCTGGCAAGCACTTTATAAAGATGTCATCAGGATGTGACTGACACAACCAGACCATTATGGTTCATACTCCATGAGGCACCTTGCATCCCTGATACATGGCCCAGGAAGTGCCTCGCAAGCCCTTTTCACCCCCAAAACTAACTCATTGGCTTAAATATTCCTGAATGCTGGCAACCACCCCCCCAATAACACAAAGGAGGCAGTGAAATACTTCCAGACTTATCCCACTGTATAGAAGCCAAAATACACTCATGGCTCACACAGTCACTCATCTGGAAGCCATCTTCCCTAGCACACAACTGTCAACCCTCAAATGTGGCACCAACCAGCTTCCTTGTTCTTCAGGTGTCCGCCATGGTGCCAGAACATTCTAAAGGGGCCCATATACCTTCCAATAAATCTCCAACCAGAAAAATATCCAAACTCACTGCCATCAAGTCGGTTCCAACTCCCAGCGACCCTACCAGGTTCCTAAGGCTGTGAGCGTTGTGGACGTGGACTCCCACCTGTCCCTCCTGCAGAGGGCTGGTGATTTCCAACCACCAGCTAGCTTAGCAGCCAAGTACCTGACCGCTGCCACACTGGGCCCCTTCACCTCCAGGAGCAGAAGATCTGTCTGGAACATGTGTGTGCCAGCTCTCACAAGAGGGACGATCTTCTTCAAAAGGAAAAAACATCATTAAAAAGGCTGTCTAGTTAAATTACTCTGATCTTTGTGATGGTTTTGGGCTCCCAGGAGGAAGCTGTTTCTAAATTACAGTCAGAAAAACTCCATTGGCTTAAAATTCTGCACAACTTCTGTGTGAACCACCTGGAGAGTGGCCTTGCCTTTGCTTTAGTGATATGCTCACAATGACCTAAATATTAAATCCCATCTTTGTTGTTCTATCAAGTATGTGGATATGAAAAAGATGCACCTGCTAGAACATCACGTAATCTTAGTATTTTCATCATTTCTTCAACATGAACAGCTATACAAACCGAACAAACAAAACCCGCTGTCATCAAGTCGATTCCCAAAGGCTTTAGAAAAGGGAATAACACTCAGGATCTCCTTTCCTCCTGTCCATCCTTCCCGTCAGATCCCAGATCTTACGCCAGCAAAGAGCATGTGTTCAAAAACGGGAAATGTATGTGACCACCCAGGTCCCCACCTTGGGTTTTCAGACCAAAGGGCTGTGTGACAAACATCCATTTCTCAAAGTCCCACCCCACTGAGTACACAGTTAGAAAGAATTCCTGAGCTTGTAGGAGTCGCCTCCATCATCTTCCTATAGTGTCTCCTTGCTGGGATCTGTGCCTAATCTACTCTTTTTATATCCCAAAGGTGATAAAGTTTAACACATCCCGGCAGTGATATGGCTTCAAGAACACAGAAAAAGAAACCCTGTTCCCAGAAGGGATAACATCTGCAGACATGGGAGTTAGGCTTCCAGCATATAATGGAAAACATGGTTCCATCCATAATGCTTTGGTTTTAGAAATTACCGTGAGATATATGTTACATAATAATCTGAGAAGCTGAGCTGTATAAAGAGGAGTGTGGCATCAGGATCAGAGAAAGATTCATTAGCAACCTGCATTACTCAAATAACACAACCTTGCTTGCTGAAAATGAAGAGGACTTGAAACACCGATGAAGATCAAAGATTACAGATTTCAGTAGGGATTACACCTCAACACCAAGCAAACAAAAATCCTCACAACTGGACCAATAAGCAACATCATGATAAACGGAGAAAAGATTGAAACTGTCAAGGATTTCATTTTACTTAGATCCACAATCAACACCCATGGAAGCAGCAGTCGACAAATCAAAACACACATTGCACTGGACAAATCTGCTGCAGAAGACTTTTTTAAAGTGCTAAAAACCAAAGATGTCACCTTGGAGACTGAGGTGCACCTGACCTAAGCCTTGATGTTTTCCATCACCTCGTATGCATGTGGAAGCTGGACAACAAATAAAGAAGACTGGAGAGGAACGGACGCCTTCAGGTTGTGGTGAAGAGCACCGAGGGTACTGTGAGGCCAAGGAAACATCTGTCTTGGAAGAAGTACAACCAGAGCACTCCTCAGAGGCAAGAAAGGCGAGACTTCATCTCACATACTCTGGGCATGTTGTCAGAAGGGATCGGTCCCTGGAGAAGGACGCTATGCTTGGTCAAGTAGAGGGTCAGTGAAAAAGCGGAAGACCCTCAGCAAGAGGGTGGTGGCGGTCACCTAATAGTTTCAGTCCACCACACCCCTGTGTGTGCGGGGCAGATTTGCTCTACCGGCTTCACAAGGTTGTGACCCTTCAGAAGGAGAGCACCATGTCTGTCTCCAGAAAAGCCTCTGGTTGGGTTCAAATGACCAACTTTTCAGCTAGTAGTCCAGTCCTTAACCAGCTGTGCCACCCAGGGGCTCCCAGAGGGCCAGAGGGAGGGCTAGCTGAGGGAACTCACAGGACTAGCCCCGAACCTGGTACATAGGAGGTACACAATAAATGTTAACAGTCTTTGAAAACTTATTATCCCGTTTTGGGCTTGGTGACCGGGGCATTGGTTAGTGAACCCTCTGTATTAGTACTGGCCTGTTTGGGATGAACTCTCACCTGCGGAACTCAGAGCCCTGCGGAGGCGACCTCCCAGAGTTGTGAGGGTGGCACCATCTAGCACCATGCTGGCCCCAGCCTGGGCTCGGCACACAGTTGTACTCTTATAGGATCTGCTCGAGGCCTCACCCTTACCCTGCATCGCACTTGGAAATTGTGGGGTTTGGTAAGGACCCCGGTTGGTACAGATGGGAGGACAAGGCTCCCTGACGTAGAGAAGTGAATGGCGGGGAGCAAACTGACTTAGTGGGACTGAGACCCCCCCAGAAGTGACCCCCAAGGATACGGGCTATTGGAGATTCAGTTAGCAAGCTTCGTGCTTCACTACAAAGATGTGCCTTATGTAGGTGTTCCTTATGCCTAAGAATGGCATGATGAGAGAATTAGGCTCCAGGAGTTTCGGCTGACGGCCACTTCAAGGAGGACGCAGAGCTCTGGGGAACAGTTCTGGGAGGTGGTCTGGCCCAGCATCCAGAAGCCGGTTTTGGACAACTCATGAGATGCAAAAGAGCCAAGATACTTTAAAGACGAAAGAAAAGACAGAACAAAAGAGTGAAGATGCCCAGCTTCACGTGGGGCCGGCCTTGACATCGTCGTGGGCCTGTTTGCCCTGGCACCTGGGCCCGACGGCTGAGAAGCAGGCTGAGAGTCTGCTTCTCTCCAGCATCATTTCAGCTTCCCAGTTTAAGGCAAAACAAAAACCAAAAAACAGTTCGTTGCCATCAAACCAATTTCAACTCATAGAAACCCTATCAGACAGAGTAGAGCAGCCCCATTGGGTTTCCGAGAAGCAGCTGGTGGGTTTGGACTGTCAACCACTACACACCAGGGCTTCCAAGTATGAGGCAAAATTCACTGCAATCTTTCGAATAACAAAAAATTTAGCCACATTTTTCAAAAGCTAAATTGTGTGTATCTGAAATATTTCATAATAGAAACTTTGTGTACCGAAACTTTGGCTGAAATGTATTCGGTAGGTGCAGGCACAGAGGCTTTAAGTTACATTTATGTATCTGAGTACAACACTAAAAATATGAGAATACAGCTTGTGACATCAATATAACATCAAAAGCCAGAACCAATGAACTTCAGGAGTAGTGGTGGCTACCACTGGGCCCGCAGTTCTCGGTGTTGGCCACAAACTCACACAGTCCTCCAGTAATCTGCATCTTTTTGCCATGCTGACCTGTGTGTTCAAATCCCCAACTACTGCTTAGCAGACAAGCACGTAACCACTGCACCACTGGGGCTCCTTAATCCCACAAGGTGAGAATACTAGTGTTCCCTTTTTACAGATGAGGAAACTGAGGCAGAAGACCCAGGCTCACACAGTGAGTGGGTAGCAGGTATTGCCATTTGAACCTGGCAGACTGGGCCCAGCCTGCGCACACAGCCTCCGTGCTCTTCTGCCACTTACATCAAGGTCACGTTACAACAAAGGTCTGGAACCTGGGCGGTGTAAGCCATTTATTGTCAGCTGCTGACCTAAAGGTTGGGAGTTCAAACCCATCCACTGTCCATGTAGAGGAAAGGCCAGGAAATCCGCTTCCTTAGAGGTAACAGCCAAGAAAACCCTACAGGGCCATTCCACTCTGTCACACACGGGGTCCCCACAAGTCAGAGGCCAACGTGATGGCTGCCAACGTCAGAAAAAAGAAACACTTCTGCCCTAACCATGCAGATGCCACTGCTGTTGCTTGCGTGTCTCCTGCCTTCCCCAGCACTGTGGGAACCCCAGCTCTAGGGAGCGCTGTGTTACTTGCAAGGTCTGACAATTAAGTCACGCATTTCATTGTTCCAAGCACCACACACCTCACTGCTGAGTATCACTAGGGTCACCTTCCAAGTCCTCCCCTTGGGAAGCTATGCACTGATGCCAGCACCTAGCCCACCCTTCACAGCAACTTGGGGACCATTTCTGGAATGGCCATTGTGCACAGTAGCACAGTGGCAAGTTCACAGACTTGATTATCTAGTTGTTAGTGAGGGAATTGGTAGCCAGTAAACAGGTAATCGTACTAGGACACCCTGCTCACCTGATCCAGCCCCCAGGGACTTTTTTCTTCACCTGAAGAGAAAGAAAATATCAACAGAAAGACATTTTGATGACATTCAGGACATCAAGGATAACACAATGACAGTTCTGATGGCTACTCCAGAAAAGGAGTTCCAGAATTGAAGAGTGGACTAGGCGCTGGCGTTGGTGCACAGCTCCCAAGTGCAGGACGTCAAAGGTGAGACCACGGTGATATTCAGCAATGAGGCATGTAGTACTCTTTCTAGGATGCGTTCGCCAACTTAATTGTCAGGCCTCATACGTATATGTTCCCTCCTTCATCACCGGGGGAGCCCCAGGTTTAGGGAGCACCTTATTATTACTTACACATGTATTCCCTGCATTGAAAAACGGCAAAGAGAGAGAGAAAGGAAAATCTTCAGAGCCCCCACCTGCTTCTTACAGCTTTCTTTTCTAACTTAGGAACAAATGAAGTCTTTAGCTTTTAAGGAAACCCTGGTGGCCTAGTGGCTAAGTGCTACACCTGCCAACCACAGAGTCAGCAGTGCTGGGGAGAGGGTGGCCCGAAGCAGAGGCCGAGACGCACAGGTCCAGGGTCCAGTGAAGGCTGTTCGATGACAAAGAGAGCGAGGTCTGAGCAGAGAGCTGCCCAGCCTACCTTTCCCCACTAGGGTGTTTTTATAGTTTTATAGTTTTAGGGTTGCCATACAGCAGTGTGGGGTGAGGGCGTTTATGGCTTGACAAGGAAAGAAAGAAAAGAGCGGAGGCAAGAAACCCTGGTCAGAGGGTCTCGTGGTCTGAGGGAAGGTTTGTTTATGGTCGAGATTTTGATAAAGGGAGAGCTTTCAATTACGAGGATGGGGAAGACGGGCAGACAGTTATTTACAGTTTAATGGTTATGCTAGGAACCGCATGCCAGGCTGTTTTTGGTCCTGTGACCAGGACCTCTTCAATCTAAGCCCACCGGGAGCTCCGGCTCCAAGTGAGGCCCCAGCCCAGAGCAGGAAGGGCCACGGGACTCCTGCCCAGAACTGGACCCAGGGCCACTGCTGCTATCAGCAACCCCAGAGCCGTCAACAGAACTGAAGCGGTGGGGTGTGGGCAGGAAGACTGAGGACTCCCAATCCCAGCAGTAAATCCTGGGTACCCAGCTGGGGTCAGGGTGTCAGCAAGCAGGGCGCTGCTCCTCCCAAGAAGGATTTCCAGCAAAGGAGAGCAGAGCAGTCCAGCTGCCGAGGCCCACTCTCCTCCTAAGAACACACTTAAAAATCAGCAAATATGGTCCACGGCCTCTGCACAGTGGAGTGAAAACGAGTAACAGGAGAGGAAGCTTCTCCCGTAAAGGTCTACAAATGGTGAGAATAATGACAAAGAAACCAGCGAGCCCTCTGGTGTTCAGAAAAACTCGAGGGAGACGCACAGCAGACGCACTGGCACAAATTCACTTGGTTTTAAGTAAAAGCACACCCTCCCATCACGGAGGAGAGGAAATAAAATCATTTCTGTGGAAGGGTGCGGAGGAGGATGTGTTTGTTCTCCTGAATTTGTGCGAACACCTGGGTGAACTAACTGACCCTGATTTACCCTAACCTGGTCTCAATCCAAGAACCAGAGACCAGGGACCAAAACCAACTAACTCCCAAAACAGTCAAGATAATAATTATCAAGGAATAAGATACTTTATAAAAACATTTTATAAGTCAATCATAATACGATACAGACTCACTGTTGCTATTGGCTGCCATCCGTTTAATTCAGACTCCCAGAAACTCCACGGGACAGAGCAGAACTGCCCCGCAGGGGTCTCCTTGGCTGTAATCTTTTGTACAGTGAAGACACATTCTAAAAACAACCAAGCCCATCGCCTACAAGTTGATACTGACTCATAGCGACTTTCCAACAGTAGAACTGCTCCAGAGGTTTCCAAGGAGCACCTGGTGGATTTGAACTTCCAACCTTTTGGTTAGCAGCTGGAGTTCTTAACCACTATGACACCAGAGTTTCCAAAAACACATTAGCACATTATTTTTCTTCCATTTATCTACAGTTTGGAAAAGGTTGAAAATTGTTACAAAACCAGTTTATATACAAAGCACCTCTGAAATTACACTTTTATTTTTTCAGAAAAATTTACAAAAATAATAGCAGTGCAAAAAGGAAAATCTTGATATAGAGATTTTCCTCCACAAGCTTTCCAAGCATTTCACATTCCATTTTCCCTGAACAGCATGAGTGGTGAAGGGGCCGACGACGGAAGAAGCCGCCTCTACAGGCTGCTGAAGAGCGAGGGCTGGTCACATCCAGAACCAACTGCAAGTCAAGAGGATCTTTCGTAGGTGAAAGTTCCTTTTTCAGTTCATCTATTAAACCTCATGCTTCCTGTAAGAAATCTTAAAAAAAAAAAAAAGCAGACAAAGAAATTTAAGGCTTCATTGCCAGGAAAAAAAAAAAACGCTTTAAAAGCATCCTTTGGAAAGATCACTTGTCCATTTCAAAAAGAAACTTCTGGAGTGACTGGGTTTTCTTGAGCTGAAGACAAGACAGTCCATTTTCAAGGCTGTGGTTACAAGATACTAACACATCCTGACTAAAAATAGAAAAATTTGATCAATTAACTGGATATTTTTGCTATGGGAGGTCACAAAATAATATCACATGTTGTATATATGTGTATTTAACCTCATGGAAGTTTTTATCTTGTTTAAGGAGGGGATTCAAAGCTCTCATGTACCTTTCAGCTTTAAAAAATGTCACAACTCATTTATGGTTATATGGTCTCAAAAGCCAAGTGTCCAGTGATGTCAAGAATGGACAGAAGTAACGGCAGTGGCAAGCCTTCACAGAGGACAGGTGACGTGGTCAAGTTTCCCGAGCTTCCTGGGGTAGAAGAGTCTGTGTTCAGACGTGTAGCACACCACAAGCACACGTGTCCATTGATAGGAACAGCCAGAAATGCCTCTATGCAAATAAGCAGATTTCCACAAGTGGGCCACAGTTATTTACGTAATTTCAACATATCCAAGAATATGAATGAGAAATGTAGTATTAAAACACACTATTCTGTTTGCTTGATGCTTCTGTGCCCCAAGACTAGACCAAGAAACTTCGTGATCCTACCTCAATAGTGGGGGTAGGAGGATTCTGGAAGATTGCCCACCGTGTGTAAGAAATGTCTCGAGAGATAAGTGATGTATTCATTTTCCACCTGTCTGCAAATTTTTTACGTATTTGTGAATCAGTCAAGGAATTAAAAAGTCTAAACAGAATCCGTAATAAAACTCTCTCCCTGATTCAGGAGAGATGTCTGAGAAGTGACTCTGCTTGTTAGTCAGGGCAGCAAAATGCCATACAGTTCTGAACTGGGCTAAACTCTGTGGGAACAACAGCAACGGAAGTGCAGAAACAAGGGACTGACTCCGGCTCTTGGGCTTTGCTTGTTCCTGTCCCTGAGTGGCTGCTTGAGGCTCCGGCGCCCCCTACTGGCCTTCCCGAGCACAGCTTCAGGCTCGCTGGCGCCCCCTGGTGGCCTTCCTGAGCACAGCTGCGGGCTCACCTGCTCCCACCAGCGGCCTTCCCGAGCACAGCTTCAGGCTCGCTGGCGCCCCCGGTGGCCTTTCTGAGCATGGCTTCAGTGCAGGAAGTCAGCCCTACCGTTCCATCGCAAGTCCCACAGTAACCTCACCTGTCATTCACAGCCACCCTTCCTGCCTGGAGCTTTACATACATCACCTTTCCCTCGGTTAATAACAAACCCAGAATGTAGAGGGTTTGTATTCATTTCACAAGTGGGAAAATAGAAGCTTAAGGTTACGTTCAGAAGTCGCCTGCAAAAGTTCAGCCCTGGAGCTGGAATCTGAACCCTCGGTCCGACCTCACTCCACACCTATCACCCACGTGCTTAGGCTGCATTTGCGTGAATTCTCTGAAGCCAAAGTCAGGGTGCTAACCAGAAAGGCCAGCTTCCAGAGTCCACCAGCTGAGACTTGGAACCTTGTGGGGCGGTTCTACTATGTCACCATGGGCGGATTGACTCGACAGCAAAGAGTCTGGTTTGTAATAATCTTATGAAATACACTTTATGTATTACAAAATATTAATTATATGGTACATAATGACATGGTACTGGGGCATAATAAAAAATCTTGGTGGCATAGTGGGTAAGTGCTACTACAACCGCTAATCAAAAGGTAGGTGGTTCAGATCCACCAGGTGCTCCTTGGAAACTCCGTGGGACGGTTCGATTCTGTCTATAGGGTCGCTGTGAGTCGGCATTGTCTTGAAGGCAGCAGGTGGTCTGGGGTATGATATTCACAGTGATAATTCAGGAAAATGAGACAGCACCACAAATTAGGTGGCACTAAAACAAACGACATAAAAATGATTTACGTAGCTCAAATATATATGTATATATACATACATGTACGTACCAGGTGTGGCAATTAAGTTCACAAACTCATCCTAGAAAAAGTGCTACACACTAGGGTCGCTGTCGAAGTCCTTCTCTTGGGAAGCTGTGCACCAACGCCAGCACCCAGTCGATCCTTCAAAGCAATTTTGGAACTCTTTCTCTGGAATGGCCATCAAAGCCGTCATCATATTATCCTTGATGTCCTGAATGTCATCCAAATGTCTTCCTTTCATTATCTCCTTTATCTTCAGGTAAAGAAAAAAGTCATTGGGGTCCACATCAGGCGAGCAGAGAGGGTGTTCGATACAGTTGTTTGTTTACTGGCTAAAAACTGCCCCCCCACACACTACTGTAGAATTAAGTTCACGGACTTGCCACCATGCACAATGGTCATTTCAGAAAGAGTTCCCAAATGGCTTTCAAGGGTGGAGTAGGCACCAGCATGAGTGCACAGCTTCCCAAGGGGAGGACTTCAAAGGCGACCACAGTGATATTCAGCAATGAGGTGTGTAGCACTTAGAACAATTAAGTTTGGAGACTTAATTGTTAAAGTTCATACATTTATTTGGGCTTCTATAGGGCCCTGAATGAGGGGGGAAGAAACTTTTAAAAACCTTCATAGTGATGAATAATCTCAACTAACCATAGTCTTAGACCTGAAAAAATAATGGATACCGGAAACATCTCATAATGCAGAGTATTATTAAAGAAGTTTTAAAAAACAAATGCAACAAGAGTTTTTATAAAGTAGTTTTTAAGACCAAGAGACTTGGTCTAGAAAAACAGCTGTCACCTGGATGGCTGTGTTAAATACCTCCAATAAGATGCTATGAAAAAGTAGCATCTTTCAAGTTTGTTTATTTAAGTCAGTCAATGGGTGTCGAGAGAAACATCACAATCCCCAGTGCAAAGTCCCACCCAGGACACTCTGTGTGGGTACTTCTGGCTTGAATCAAGAGCTGTTTCTAATTTGGCTTTAAGGGTCTGTATAGGTCCTTTTTTCTGCTGCTGACTCCAACCTGTTCTCCTTCCTTGTGGAAACTTCCAGGCCTGGCCCTGTTTGGCTAACCCCAAATTTTCAGCCTTCTCCTGATGTCAATGCTCGATGTTCCCAGACTGGGGCAGGGGCTCAGCCCCCCATCAGAACTTTTAAACTTGTGATTACGCATCTCACCAACTCACGGACAGCACCTTGGTTCTGCATTTACGGAACTGTGCTGAGGAGTTTGGCAGCAGCCCAGCCCGAGTGCCGTTGTCCACTAACAAACCCTGTCATCACTACTTATGGATGAAGTGGCATCCACATCCCAGTGGTAAAGGGCTATGCTGCCAGCCAAAAGGTTGGTATTTTAACCCACTAGTGGTTCCAAGGAAGACAAGACCTGGTGATGCCCTCCTGGAGAGATGACAGCCTGGAGAATGCTGCGGGGAGGGCCCCCACTGTCCCACAGGGCCTCTGCCAGCCAAGCTGACGCCACTGCACTCAGCAAAGGACAAAAGTTCAAACGAAAGAAAGAGACAAACACCCATTGTCTTCAGTCCATTCCCACTTACTGTGACCCTACAGGACAGAGCAGAACTGCTCTTCGTGGTTCCTACAGAGTGGCTGGCAGAGTCTGACTGCTGACCTCTCGGTTAGCAGCTAAGTTCTATAACCACTGTCCCATCATGGCTCTGAAGGGTCTGAGAGAAGCCAGTTAACTTGCCCCGCTCTGCTTTCAGGAAGCGGAGGGAGTGGAACTTGAATCCACACCTTCTGACTCGAGGTGTGGGTGCCTTCACCCCCTGCTTCTCCCTGACCAGCTAGACATTCTGGAGAGAAAAACAACACATTTAAAAAAAAAGGCACCTCATTACACTGGGCACTGCCGTTGTGAACCGGTGCCCCCAGGCTGTCCCTACCAGCTCTTCTCTGTGGCTCTGAGTCCCTGTCGTTACCCCTGTGGGCCAGCCTACCCCTCCCACCAGCTGTGCACATGGACAGCTCACCTGTCTGCTTTGCACAGCAGCTTTTCAGCCTCACCGTCGTGAGGCACAGGTGACAGTAGGGGCAGAGACGCCTTCTGAAACTGGAGGACGGGGTGCACCTGGAGGTGGCGGAAGACTAGCCAAGCTGACCGCTGCTGTGGACACCAGACTGACCTGGCCCGGCACCGAACAGGCTAACCCGGCCGGCAGCGCTGTGATATGTCTCTCCAGCCTCAGTTTTTCACATAACAAAGTCAGAGCATGTTTTCAACTTTTCACAAACTGTGAAACAAACAAAAAACAGGAGTTCCTACACGGAATACTAGACCAGATATACTATGGCACATACTCAGAAGACAGGTTAAAAAGAGGCTTTAAAAACAACTCACAACAAGCAAATCATTCACACATACTGTGGTGTGTACAAAAACTAACAGCAAATCCCCCGAGGATTTGTTCCTGTAACTAGTTCTCAAATGCCTTCCGGTAAGAAAAACCCGGTGTCTCTCGTTAGTGACTCCTTCCCATTTAGTGCTCTGTCTGATTTAAAATTAAATTTACGGGTTTTGTTTTTTCCCTAATTCCTTTGACGATAATATTGTTTGGAGAATTTAATAAAATTTCAGGACAATTTAAAACCTCTCTCGAAAGGCTAAAAGTACTTAAACAGTCTGGTTTTACAGTTAATTTTGCAGATTAATTCAGAAATTCTGTGGCTTCTTTACAGTAAACTACTAGTTTAGCAAAACAACTGGCTTCTTACAAACTGAGAAATGAAAAGTGAGACTAAAGTGCATAATTTTGAAACCTTCAAAATACTGTACCTAAGAAATATGCATCCCTGCTGCTAATCCACACTGACTTTTAAGATTATTACCTCTGGGGTAATTTTGGCTTCTGGTTGACTGATCAGCCAGTATTTCTCCCCATTCTCTGACAGCTTCCAGCACGCAGGAGGCTAGCCGATTCTCCCTACTTTTTCAGAGGAGCGCTTTACAGAGTAAAGGCCGAAGAGATTTGGGTTTTGAAACTCATCAGCAACGGCTGTGAGAAGTCTTCTGAGAACTGGGGTTCTGAATCCCTGACCGTCTTCGGTCCTTGGAAGCAGGTACTGTGTGCATTGCCTGGTCACAGAGTCCCTTGACCCAAGACAATTCCTCTTCCCACTTTGGTCTTCTGAACCCCAACTGATCCTTCCAAGTTTAACTGTCACCTCCTCAGAAAAGCCCCCTGTGGCTGCCTGAACCACGGTGTCCATTTGCTGAGAGAGCTTGCTGAAGAACCCATGGTTAATAGGATCAGCCTAGAAAATGGCCTTATCACCTAAGCTGGTTCAATTCTCAGTTTTGCTAGGAACAGCTTTATCACCAAACTTAAGTCATTCATTTCACTAGGCTCAGTTATCTTGATGCTTTAGAATTTATCCAGTTCTTTCAAACAGAAAGACAAAAGTTTCATATCTTTTGCTCTGATTTTCAGAAACAACACAGAAAAACAGGTTGTCATTTATCTTGCTGTCAGTTGGTTCCTTTGTAAAATTTCACTTAGACATTTACCAATATTAAGCGGCATAGTCAAGAAATCAGCTGTTGACCAAAAGGTCAGCCGTTCCGATCCAGCAGCCGCTCCTTGGAAACCCCGTGGGACGCTCTGTCTGTCCCGTAGGTGGTACGAGTCGGAAGCAACACCAGCAACGGGTCTGTTGTTGGTTTCATTCACTTTACTTAGAGTCAGCATATCCAAGTTGGGGCCAAGGTGATCTAAAATTTGAGGAAAAAAGCAAACTTTAATAGAGTAAATACTGGAATTAAGCAAAACATTATTTTCACTTTTCTTAAATCCGCCAAGCCAGGAACAGCAGGAGCATCACCCACTGCAACTCGAATCACCTTTCTGGCCCTGCTAATTAAACTAATGGCCCAGCCACCAAGGCAGATGTGACACCATATTATCAGGGGGTGGAATTTTAAACCGAGAACTCTTAACCCTTTGCATTAGAGGAACCCAGAGAGCAAACAAAGGCATGATTGCCTTTGCTTTGGTTCCCTGGCAACCCATCCATTTGGTGCCAAAGGAGCTGTGTGGTTCTTTGTTTGATCAGCTCTGCTGGCCCTGAAAACACTCACGGCAATTACATAACTCAGTGACAAAGTCTCAGTAGAAGATAGGAACACAGCAGCTGGTTTCAGGCTCACCTTGCCATCCATGGGCAAACAATGAGCCGAAACCAACCTCCTGCCCAGCGACAGTTCACTACGTAGAACAAACACCAACTGGTTTATGTAGAGGAGTGACGGGGTGGGAGGAAGACAAGGGCCTGAATGGAGCCCGACTAGACAAGACCAGACGAGAGGGTCTCCACCACCATCAGGAAGTGCTGGCAGGAGGTGGTGACTCTCCTACAGGGAATGAAGAGGAGTTGCATAATTGTATATAGAGCCTCCAACTGCTCTGGGCCTTGGCATTCTCCTACAATGTTGGTGTCTCTTGAAGGTGCTGGTGTTTCAGATGAACTAGGTTCCAGAAAGCCTGACACTGAGAAGCGATCACAGAGATCAGACAGCTGGCGCCGTCACCCTCCTCTGCCGTGAGTGGTGCTGGAGACGAGTGCTGAATGGACCACGCTCCTCCGAAAGAACCAATAGATCTGCTCCGGAAGAAGCACAGCCAGAGTGCTCCCTGGAAGCCAAGACGACGGGACTGCGTCTGACATACTTCGGACGTGTTGTCAGGGAGGGTCAGTCCCTGGAGAAAGGCATCATGCTTGGTAGAG
The DNA here is from genome assembly GCA_028571685.1 of Heterohyrax brucei. NCBI lineage: Eukaryota > Metazoa > Chordata > Mammalia > Hyracoidea > Procaviidae > Heterohyrax > Heterohyrax brucei. Next base: position 73,554,265 of record CM053163.1, read on the forward strand.
TGGAGGGTCAGCGAAAAAGAGGAAGACCCTCGACGGGATGGACTGATGTGGTGGCCGCAACGACAGGCTCAGTTACACCAACAACTGCAGGCGGGACGCAGGACCAGCAGTGTCTCCTTCACTTGTAAGAATACAGGATCACTGTGAGTTGGGACCGACTTGATGGCACCTAAAAACAACACTCTGTCCCATAGGGTCACTGTCCACAACAACTGACTCAGTAGCAATGGGTCTGATACACACAAACATCAACAGAACCAGAATGAGAGTAGCTGGAGACTGCAATATCCCACTTTCCATAAAGGACAGAACTACACAGAAGACCCACAAGGAGGCAGAGGAGATGAACTGGATGCTGCCACCCACCCAGACCTGTGGGCACCTAAAGAGCGCCACATTCGACCTCAGCGGAGTCCGCAGTCTTCTCCGGTGTGCCCAGATCATTCTCCAAGACAAACCATCTCTTAGGTCACAAAAAAATCTCAGTAAATTTTTAAAGGATTGAAATACAAATTACCATCTCAAAAAAGAAAAGAAAGAAGGGCAAGAATGGCTTATGTGCAGTCGTGCACATGGATCTCCCAGGCACAGTGTTGGACAAAAGAAACCCCCCCCAAAAACATACTTGTGTTTCTGTTTAATAAAGTTTAAAAATGGACTCAACTCATCTCTGCTGTTGGAGGAGATCTGGATAGTGGTTCCGGCGGCCCATTTGACAAGGTGGATGGGACAGCCAGCGAGGGCACGAGGGGGTCTCTAGGCTGTGACGCTGGGCAGTAATTACACACACGTGCTTGCTTTGTGATGTCCAGCTCTTCACTTGGTTGGGAGTATTTTCTGTGTGTCTGTGTATACACACAAAGAAAGGGGTTTTAGCATTTCCAGAAAGAAAATGTATCTGGGGGTTTACCTTTGAAGGCCGGGGCTGTGAAAGGGGAATGACTGAGGGGTGGGGGGCTTGGTGAAGGGAAGTGGGGGGCTTGACCTACGAGACAGCAGCTGTGGCAGCAGGAATCACAAGGGGCAGCGTCAACCGTCTCCTCGGCACTATCAGGGAGATGCCTGCACAAACCACTCCTAGGGGGTGTGGGGTCAGGAGGAGAAGGGCTGGGACTCAGCCAGGAGGGAGGGGAGAGGGGCTAGAAGACTTCCAGCCCGAAAGGGGGAAAGACCGCGGGTGGCCAGGGTGGGTCGTGGCAGTGGGGCCGTTCCCCAACAGCCCAGCAGAGCGGTTCCTCTTCCGGCCCCTCCCCTGAGCCACTACAGGTCTGGGACACACATGGCTTACCAACTGTAGGGCCCTGCTCTACGGGGCTGGCTTACTAATCGACTGCCCGGGAGCTAGTGAGGGAGGGTGTGAGGGCTTGTGTGTGCATGTGTGAGTGTATGTGTGTTTGTGAGAGTGTGTGTATGGGTGTGCATGGGTGTGGGAGTGCGTGTGCCCAAATATGTGTGTGAATAGGTGTACATGGTGTGAGTGTGCCTGGGTGTGTTTGTGTGTCAGCGAGCGTATGTGCGTGTGTGTGAGTGTCACACATAGCAAGAACTGCTGCAGCACCAGCACCCGCTGCTTGGCACATAATTTGCACTCTAGAAAACATTCGTTGGACAAACAAATGACAGAAGGAATAGGGAGTCAGACCTAAGGTGGAGAGCCTCCGCGTGAGGAACTAAACCGATGTCTCCTTGCTGGCGTCGCTTTGGGGTAAAGCCTTCATATTGCTAACAGCAACGACAGTCACCGGGGATTAAGCCACTTTTGTGGTTGCTGTGAGAGCCACTGGGGGAAACGGGACGAGGTTCCTCAGCCAGTCTCTGCAGGGTTCAGGCACTGAAGCTCATTTTCTGCTGCACTGCTCAGCGACGAAGGAAACCACCAGGCAGATGGGAAGGAACTTCTACAGCATTAACTTTGCTGGTGGAAAAGGGGAACCAGGGAGAGGGGAGGGGAGGCAAGTTACTATGGACGGAGAATTTAACACACTTCCTAACAACTGGAAACCCCGGTGACACAGCGGTTAAGCGCTCCATCTGCTAACCAGAAGGTCAGTAGTTCAAATCCGCCAGGCACTCCCTGGAAACTCTATGGGGCAGTTCTACTCTGACCTCTAGGGTCTCTATGAGTCGGACCTGACTCAGCAGCAGTGGTTTTTTTTTTACTCACAATCAGGAAATCCTGGTGGTGCCGTGGCTGGGTGCTACATCTGCTAACCAAAGGGTTGGTGGTTCTAGTCCCCCGGGCACTCCTTGGAAACTCAGTGGCGGTGGGTTTGTTCCCTTTTAATAAGAATTAATTCCATGAACTCAGCTGTTCCAAGTGCTGCGTATTTCATCGCTGAACATCACTATGATCACCCTCCGCCTGGGAAGCTGTGCACCCACGCCAGCGCCTAGTCCACCCTACAAAGCAACTTTGGAACTCTTGGGAATGCCCACTGTGTGGTGTGCCACGCTGGCAAGTTCACAAGCTTAATTGTCTAGCTGCCTGCGAGGGAGTTTCTAGCCAGTAAGCAAAAGAGTGTATTTGGAACTGTACTGGAACACCCTCCCTACTCACCTGATCTGGCCCCTGGTGATTTTTTTCTTTACCCAGAGATAAATACTGAAACAAAGACATTTGGATGACATTCAGGACATCAAGGGTAACATGACGACAGCTCTGGTGGCCATTTTAGAAAAAGAGTTCCAAAATTGCTCTAAAGGGTGGACTGGGCACTAGCATCGGTGCCTGGCTTCCCAAGGGGAACGGCTTGGAAGGTGACCATAGTGACGTCCAGCAGTGAGGAATCCAGCCTTTTTTTCTAGGAGCTGTTCATGAACTTAGTTGTCAGACCCAACATGACTTAGTTTCCACTTTCTTATATAGATTTAAGAATTACCATTTTACGAGTTTATTCTTGGTACATGCGAATGCTGGTAAATCCCATAACCCTGTATCCACCCTTACTGCTGAACTCTCTTACTAATTCTCCTTTTCTAAAACAATGTTCTGGTTTCTGTTTTTGTTGAAAGTGTTCCCATTTCTTAGTGTCAGTAGATACTGTCCGGCGACTTGGGTTACATGTCCCACGCTGTGCCAACTTTCTCAGCATTTCTGTCCCCGTTGCTGTGTTTCCATTGTCTGTCTTCTCTGTCCCCTTCGCCCTCCCACCTTCACTTTAGGGTAAATGTTGACTCTTTGGTCTCATCTAGATGATTTTTCCTTTCTTTCTTTTAGTCCAGGAGCGTAATACTTACTGGTGATGTTTATTTTGTAAGGCAATCTGATATTTAGCCGCAAGGTTTCAGTTCACAGTATGAACTGGATAGTCTTGGGGGTTCCCCTAGTCTCTGCTGGTTCAGTCATTCTGGTCTGTTTTTAAAGACTTTGAGTTTTATTCTACATTTTCTGCCATTCTATCTGGCACTATGCACTGCGTCCCCAATCAGAATTGCCAGGAGTGGTAGCCAGGCACCATCCAGTCCTTCTGATCGCAGGACAGCTGCAGGCGTGGCTCACAAAGGCTATCCTGTGGTCTGGGTTCTTCCGTGAGTCGGGGGTTCCTTTCGTTTTCTGTTGCTCTGGATGAGTAGAGACCGCCACTTATCTTACTCTAAGATTTTCTTGGAGTTCCTATGCGTACAATCTTATTGTTTGATAAGATGAGAATTTTGTTTTCTCAATTAAAATAAGCAAAAAAAAATTTAGTTGCATTGTCTGAGTTAATTTACTGTTGAAGGGAAATAGAGATCAAGTAAATCATTACCTTTTGTCTGAATTCAAAAGATTGTTGCTACCGCTTCAACTTAGGTAGATCGTTCTGGGAAAAATTGTTTCATTTTGGTTAAAGAAGTTGCCTTCTAGTCCTATTTATCTTATTCATTTTTAAAATCATAAATGAGTAAGAGTTATTAAAAAGCTTTTTGGTTCTATTGGGGGATATATACGGTTTCTCTCCTCAGTATGCTCATGTACTGAATTACACCCACGCCTTTTTCTAATATTAAACCATGAATGTATTCCCAAGATGAAATACTACTTGGTCATTATGTATTTTCAAAAACACATCGATGGACTCAATTTGATGTTGTTTTATTTAATCTTAGCTGCATTCTTGTTAATATGGACTTTAACTTTCTTACTTTCTCCTGATCTAGTTTTGGCGTAGCTGTCCTAACAGACTAAAACATCCCACTGGAGAGGGTCTCTCTTTCTCTGCTCCCTGAAACAATTTGTGTGATGCAGAAACATGAATTTCTTCACCTTGCTTCTGAAACTGCTGGGTCTTGTCTGTGTGTGCATGTGTGTGTGTGTGTGCGTGTGTGTGCGTGTGTATGTGTGTGCATGCATGTGCATGTGTGTGCGTTTGTGTGTGTACATGTGTGCGTGTGTGTAGCCTTTCAACTCTTTATACTCAGTTTCTGCAGTGGTTATGCCTGTACAAGTATTTTCTCACATTTGCTAAGATGAATTCCAGAAGTTGAATAAGAGGTGTTTACAAACACGGAAACAAACACCATTCGCAATTCTTGGTACAGGTTGAAATTTACAGTCAGAAGGCCGGCGGATGGCATGGCACTCTTCTCTCATCACCCCACAGACAGACTGCTCAGGCCTGGCACAGACTGCTATCCTGAGTAGTTGTGCTCCGGAAGAAATAACCTATGTTGTAAGTGGGGGTGGCTTTTTAAGTGGGTGATAGGCAGTCTGAGGTCAGATAAGGGCACCCATCTACCTGGGAAGATGGGAGACCACTGCTCCCAGATAGCTAATGGCCAGGTGGGGAGAGTTCCCATGGTAATTCAGCGGGTGACCTTGTCACCGTTTCACATAAATTTATCATTGAATACATTTTCATTATAGCCATGGCCGTACTGCCACCCAAAGAAATTGTACCAGTTTATAATCCATCAACAGTGTTTGAAGATATTTCTTTTCTCAAATTCCTGTCAATACTGGATATTATCAATTTTTGAGTTCTTCAATAATCTAAAGAGTAAAAATAGCCTCTGATTGTTTTAGAAGTGTTGAGACTTATTTCGCAGCACACCCTTTGTATGCCTTGGTCAAGGTTTCAAGTGCACTTCAAAATACATGAGTTCTGCCGCTGCCGCACAGTTTCTCCACGTGCCTGCCAGATCCAGGTGGCGGACAGTGTCGTTCACATTATCTGTATCTTCACTGATCTTTCTTTGTTTAATTGACTCTTCTACTGTAGTTAAATATCTTTATCTTTGGGATTTTTCTTTGCCTTAAAGTCTGCTTTGCTTGATATGAATGTAGTCTCTCCTACCTTCTTAGGCTTACTATTTGCACAGTAGACTTTTGCCCATTCATTTTCAGCTGGTCAATGACTTTATGTTTAGAGTGTATCTCTTGCATGCAGGAGATAGCTAGGTTAGGCTTTATCCATTCTGACAATCTCTGCCTTCTAGTTGGAGTGTTGAGTCCATTAACACTTAATGTAATTACTGATGTGGTTGAATTTGGGTCTATTATTTTGTTACTTATTTTCTGTCTGTTCCCCTCTGCTACTGCATTTCTCTTTCCTCTCCTGCCTTCTTTGGGACTTTTGAATACTTCTTAGAATTCAATTTTAATTTGTTTACTGACTTTTAAGCTATATAGCCCTTTGTACTTTTTTTTTTAAGTGGTTGGATATTCTCAACTTTGCAAAGTCTATTTAAGGTTGACACAGCATTATACCAATTTTTCCCCAAACAGTTAATCATTCAGTTACTATATGACCCAGCAATTGTACTCCTGTATGTATACTCAAAGGAGTTGAAAGTAAGCACTTAAAAAGACGCTTGAATACCAGTATTCACAGCACTATTATTCACAACAGCCAAGAGGTGAACTCAGACTCCTTTCCATATATGAATGGATAAACAAAATATGGTATATCGATAAATGGAATATTATTTAGCCTTAAAAAAGAATGAAGTAATAATACATAATACATCCTACAATATGTTTGAACTTTAAAACCATTATGCTAAGTGAAAGAAGACAGACCCAAAGGCCATTCATTGTGTGATTTCATTTCTTATCAAATGTCTAGGCTAGTGCTTGTCGGGAGGAAAAGAGCAGAGGAATGGAGAGTGACTCACAGTGCGGGGGTGTTTTTAGGGGACGATGGTCAAGTTCTGGAACTAGAGAGTTGTGAGGGGTGCACAACATTGTGAATGCATTTAAAAAACAAATCGAACTCGTTTCTCTTGAGTCAATTCCAGCTTGTAGCAGCCCTTTGGGACAGAGTAGAACTGCCCCTTGGGGTTTCCAAGGCTGTCAATCTTTACAGAAGTAGACCCCCACACCTGTCTCCCACCGAGCAGCTAGTGGGTTGAAACTGCCAATTTTTCAGTTAGCCCTCAAACAGCTAACCAGCACACTGCCAGGACCCACTGTAAGCGTCCTCAGCATCACTGAATTTACACAACCAGTGGTCAAAACGGTCAGTGTTCTATTATGCTTTTTCTAATACAATAAAAAGTTGACCTGAAAAAATATATTCTCTGCATTCACGTAAAACACAGAAGTTTTCTAACTGAAGTCTGTTTACCCTCCTCTGTTATTTTGCCTTTGTTGGCTTTGTACACTACATCTATAGACTTCTAAATCTTGCAATTTTTACATTAAGCGTCACTATCTATTTTAAAAGAACTGAGGGAGAGCCCTGGAGGCCCTGCGAGTCCTGGTGGCCCAGTGGTTAAGCATTTGGCTGCTGACTGATAGTTCAAACCCAGCTCGCTCCTTGGAGACCCCAGGGGGTGCTGTGAGTCTGACTTGATAGCAGCAGGTTTGGGGGTTTTAGAAGGCAGTGCAGTGGTAAAGCACTCAGCTGCCAGCCAAAAATTTAGCAGGAAAGTCAGCTGCTTTGTGGGAGAAAGATGTGGCAGTCTCTTCTGCAAAGATTCACTGCCTTGGAAACCCTGCGGGGCCGTCTACTCTGCTTCGTAGTGTCCCTAAGGAGTAGAATCAGCCAGCAACAGGGGCTGGGTTTGGGTAAGGAATTTAAATTGACCCCAACTTGTGTTATTTTTAGTGCCATTTATTCCTTTGTAAAGAGTCCAGTTTTCATTTGGTGCCATTTTCTACCAGTCAGAAGAAATTCCTTTAGTGTTCCTTGTAGCTAAGCTCTGCTAAGGACGCACTCTCTCTTTTTAATCTAAGACTACATTTTGTCATTATTCCTCAAGGATATTTTTCTTGTATATGGAACCCTGGGTTGACAGGGTTTTGTTGTTGTTGTTAATTAGATAAACAAACGTTGATGACTAGGTGGAGGACTCCATCCTCGAGTCACTATGGGACGGGTTAGCAGTCCCAGGCAGCCGGCGGGCATGGCTTAGGTCCAGCTGTTTGTCGATAACTGCTAATCACACATAATACATCTCCACTCACATCCTCAGTCGTTTGGGGGGAAAGCCTCTACCTGACCCCACACTCTCAATAACCGTCTGCAGGCCTTGCGGAGCGCTCCTGGTGTCGGAAGTTGATTCAGTTCACATGCTCCGGTGGCTTTATTCATGTCACCAACTAGAAATGGAAAGCATGGAACCCACCCGAGACCCCTCGGAAGAAGGGCCTGGCCACCCACCCCAAAGGCTGTGTTTGGAAAACTCCAGGGTGCAGTCCTGCTCCATGCACATGGGGAGACACAAGTCAGAAACAACTTGTTGCAACTTTTCTTTTTTTTTTTTTCCAGGCAAAACATTAAATAACAAAGGGTTTTTGTAGGCTGTGTCTTCCTGATTGCAGCAGCGGCTTTAACAAATAAAACCTTCCACCTCCCAGGCAGGAACCGTACAAAGCCGGTCTCCTGTCCCGACCCACGGCAACCCCGGAGCTCGAGTAGAACTAGCCCCCGCCCCCTGCCCCCCGAGTTTCCAAGGACGCCGGGCGGATTCGAACTGCCGTCCTCCGTTAGCAGCCGTAATGCTAACCACTGTACCACGGTGCTCCTTGTGGAGAGAAGCGGCACGCAGGGTCCCTTCAAAACCTGCCCAAAACTGAGGGTGCGGACACTTGCCGCCCCCACATTGTCTCCTGCCTGGACCTGGACCTGAAAATGTTCTCAGCCGCTGCTGCCCCCAAGGAAACCCGGAGGCTCAGTGGTTAAGGGCTGCTAACCGAAAGCTCAGCACTTCAAACCCACCGGGAGCTCCCCGGAAACCCTACGGGACGGTTCTCTGCCTATAACTTCCCTGTGAGTCAGGATCAACTGACGCAGCGGTTTTTTGTCTTATGTGACAACGTTGTGGAAACCCCGGAGGCTTTGGAGGGTTAAGTGCTGAGTCTGCTCGCCAGAAGGTCAGCAGTTCAAGTCTGCCACCACTGCTTGGAGACTCCATGGGGCAATTCTATTCTGCCTATAGCCTCGCTGTGAGTCGGAATTGACTCAGTGGCACGAGGTTTGGTTTCTGCGGGTTTCTTTTAATGACAGCATTGCAGAAATCAGGATCTAATGTTTGTCTTATTACTGAGTTCTGCCCAGCACTGCAAATAAACCAACCTACCTCTTGCTCATTTCTGTATCTTCTTTTGTGAACCGTTTGACTGCCCGTAATATTTTAAGTTAAAAATTTATACAGTAGAACCTATGAAAACTGAAACCTTTGTAAGGCAGGACCCTGTCGGAGAAGGAAAACGCAGGTATTTGCCACTAAAAGGAGAGGTACAAAGGTGGTCAGCCTGCACCCTGACAAAGGCAGAAAACTCGGGAGACCCCAGAGAACAAGGCCTTCCCCTCAAGTTCTGGCTCCCACAGGCTCCACTGTGCTTTGACTAGTGTTCAGTCAAAGCACGCAAGCTGAGCAGTGTCACCAACAACACACCAGTGACCGCAGGGAACAAACGTGGAGTCACCCCTTCTCCGCATCACACTATTTATTTCATGCTGCTTTTATAGATTCAAGTGTTCGAGCTTCATGTATGTCATCGGTCACTCCTCCTGATTCATATTTCCGCATTAAATTGGCCAGCCTCTTAATGCAATAATGTCCTGTTTTCTTGATTTCAACCAAACTGGAACTTTACAAACTTGTGTCACCAGGAATCGGCTTGACGCCCAGGTTCCATGATCAGACTCCACGTCTGAAGCCCAGAGGAGAGTGACAGAAGGGTGGCAGAACCGCAACAGGCAGGAAATGATCCCAGGAAGATTTCCTCCACTTGAAATCATCATTTTACACTCAGGGGGTCTCTTGTTGGTTCTTGGCACTGGCTTTGCTGCAGATTTGGTGCGACTACCCATCACCCTGCTCAGGGGGAAGGCTCAGCAGCCACAGACTCCAGAGGGACCAAGACACAGTAAATGTCAGGCCAGGTCCCTGAAGATCCGGGGTAGGGGGCAGGAAAGTTGAGGGGCTGTCAGGGACACACAGCTAGCAAGCTGGGAGAAATCGAGGCACTTACCAAGAAGAATTATTTGGGAACAAAACTGTGAGCTGTGCCAACAGCAGAAATTGCCCCATGAAGCTGAAGTAAGGCAGAATTGTTCCTGTAAGAATGCTGTCTTAACTAGCCAAGTGGGGGCGGGTGCCACCTCCCAAGTGATGGCAGAAAGAGTGCTTATCACGATTCTGTGTTAATAGACACAGGGCTGAGAAAATTAGGCGTAAGAAAATGTCAGAGAAAGACCAAGGGAAGAAAAAGAGAACTTTCCTAAACTCCCTTGGCTCTAGGGTAGCCTTCCACAGGGAGCAGTGGGGACAATTCTGGAGTGCAAAAGCCCCAATGTCCAGGCTTTCTCCTTGGGCCGGTGGAGAGTGGATGGCTTCCTCCACCTGCCCCGGGCAGCCCTGGTGACCAGCAAGGCCACAGTGGCCTTCCAGTGCTTTGGTCTGCCCAGTGTTTAGTGTCCCCTTGGGGACCCACCCCTCCTCCGACATACACAGCCTGTGGGATTGTCTACCACGCCTTCCCAGCTCCACCCCAAGAGGTGAGCAAGGGTGTGACCCAACTTCCAGGTCCACGAACCTCCTGGTCACACTGGCTGAGTATAACTCACAGTGACAACCTCCAGTTTTCCTAGATTCCTACTCTGTGCATTCCATGTCCCAATCATTAGTGTGCGTGTGCAGCTGTTTCTCCTCACTCTGAGCTGTGTCGCCTCAGCAAAGGAAGGTCCCAAGAAAGCTAGGCACCATCACCCTGTTACGGTTCTTCGCCGCTGTCTCCCCAGCGCCTTCCTGCCTGCGGGCATTGTGTTTTGGGCACTAAGTCAAACAATGATCTGCTGCTGTCCTGAGGTTTTCACTGGCCAGTTCCCTGAGAAGGGTCCTTCCTCCTAGCCTGTCTTAGTCTGGAAGCCCCAGTGAGACTTGTCTGCCACAGGCGACTCTACTGGCCCATAGGATACCACTGGCCTGGCTTCCAACGTCACAGTCACACGCAAGCCTCCACAGCACAACAAAAGGACCTAGGAGTGGTGGGCAATTCTGAGCAGCTTTTGTAAGTCTATTTGTAATTCCACAGAGGAATCTGGAAGATCTGTAGGCATTCCTCTGCCCTAGTTCTCCTTCCTAGGACTCTGACCTCTGTGGTCTGGCATCCCTTGGAGACCTGTGTCTTGGGGCCAGTGAGGTTCTCGGGGATGGACACATTCAGCTGCCAGCTCTTCTCTCTAGGTGGGACGAGGCCCCCCTCTCTGCTTGCTCTTTTCACCTCCTGTGAGACAAACGACAAAGCAGGTCATTTGTAGGGAAACTCCCCTCCTCACATCCAAGGGAGGCTAGCACCTGAGTAAGGCGGAGCCCTCCCACCCTAATTCAGCCTTATTAGCATAACAAACGTAATCTGATTCTCTTTAACATAATCTAATCATGCCTCATTAACATAACATTCCCAATGCCGCAGAGGCTGAGAATACTGCTGGCACAGTACTGGGAACTGCAGCCTACCCAAGCTGACACGTAATTTTTGGAGGACACAGCTCAACCTGTGACAATTGCTGTGAGTCAGAATCGACTTAGTAGCACCTAACAACAGAGAAAAAAATAAAATCAATGCATTTTAGTGTCCAGAAGGGCCCCTTCAACCATCACACGGGTAGTAGATAGCTTCTCAGCTGGTTATCTTGTTTCTCTGAATCGGTAAAAATACCAGCTGCCATTAGGAATCCTGAAAAGGCGCCGTAAAAGCAGTTTTTTGTTGCATCTCAAGTGGAAACTTCTTGTATTTTCTAGGCCTCAGTAGATACTTAAAGCTGATTGATGTGCTGAGGCAAATGCCTTCCATTTTTTCCTTTTGCCTCACTTTTCTAAGAAAAATTTATTTTTCTATAGCTAGTGAATAAAAGATTAGAAGTTTGAAATCTGGGAAGACAGCCAAAGAATGCTGTCTGCTGAAAAACAAAAACCACCAGAATTAAAAGTTAGCAGTAGCTAACTTCTGTGGAAATATCACAAAATGTGATGATTGGTACGTGGGAAGCAGCTTAGACCAGAACAAGTTTTCTCAAAGACAACTGCAAATAGGAACCTTCTGGAAGGAAAGTTCCACAGTCAGACAATCTCTGCACATACTGCGCTACATTAATGTAAACACGCGTCTTTGTTGCAGGAATTCTCAGAACGCTTAATGTGCTGATGTATATTTCAAACTTCCAGGAGAAGCTGTAGTTATGCATCATTTCTCAAATGCTTGACCTCAGAATATTTTTGTAGAGATACCTGCTTTGGCAAACTCCATACTAAAGTTTGTTTTCTTTGTTATATTAATGAAACAGTATGAATCTAAGGTATGTCTTAAGTTAATCTCTTTCCAGGTATAAAAGAGATCAAACAAGCACAGTAGTTACTATAGACGGGGAAAGAACCAGAATACAAGAAAGTCACCAGCGGCCGAGGAACAAGGACTGGCCCCTAAAACTCACAGAGGCAGACAGAAAAAGTTACTCCCTACAGCCGTTGCCCTGAGTTCAGACTTCAGCCACCTGTAAATGTCTGTTTCTTAAAGCCATCCACTGTGGTATCTCTGTCACAGCAGTGCTAGGTGATGGAGACACCACCCCCGTTGGTATCTCTGTGACAGCAGCACCAGGGGACGGAGACCCCATCCACTGTGGTGTCTCTGTGACAGCGACACTAGGTGACAGAGACCCCATCCGCTGTGAGTCTCTGTCACAGCAGCACCAGGCGACTGAGACACCGCAGCTTTAACAAATGGACAACAAATGTATTCACAACAGGAAAGAACTCCTCCTCTCCAAAAAAGAGTTGTAGGAATGACTGTAAATAAGGACGCTTCAGTTTTGATGGCTTGGTGGTGACATTCATCATCATGTACAGCAGCAGTGGTCAAGAGATCAGCTGCTAACCAGGTTGGCAGCCGAGACCCACCGCCTGGGCCCTGGGAACCCCGGGCGGCAGCTCTACGGTGTCCCGCAGGGCCACAGTGAGCAGGAGTGGCCTCCAAGGTGATGGGTACAGGTGCAGCGTTCACAGAGCAGGGAGTTCACAGTAGTGAAATCAACGGGATAACCCCCTCTCCACCGCTTTAACTACAGATTTATGTCCTTGGGCAGCCTTTTCCCAAAGACGTCTGACCTGAGACCTCCAACATTTAAAAAACCTAGAAAAGTCTTTCACCTCACGTCATGTCAATAGCAAAGAAAAACTGGTGTCCGTGGCATTCATAACTCTGTGAAGAGCCGTAGAGTGTGGCCTTCCGGAGAAAAGGAGATAAAAAGAAACTGCTACCTTTTTCTCAAGAAAAAAGTAGAAGAGACTCTTCATCAGAGAAGCCCAAACTAAGCACTGATTTTGAGGACAGAAGAACTGAATTCCGGTCTTCTCCTCAGCCTGGTCCTTCTGCTGCTTTCCCTGCTGGAGGTGGCGCAGAAGCGGCAGGAGCCTCGGACAGTCTGACAGCAGAGCGGTAGCTGAGTGATGCACATCTTAGCTCTTCAAAATAGTTCAAAAGAGACATTTAGGATTTTTCAGTTACTGTCTGCAGAAAACTCCAAACAATTAAATATCTTTCATTTGATCAGCTACTTCTGCCTGGATTTCCGTGGTGTTCCTTTAACGTCCATTAATGCGTACCTCGTAGCTGGTGTTACCCGTTAATGTCACGGGATGGTGGCTGCACTGCACGTGCCCGTCCTGTGGCCAGCATCTTGGTTGGAGATGAGCTCAGCTGCCATGTCTGAGGTGGTAGTTGAGTAGCAGCGTTTACTGTTAATTACACAGTAGGGTCTTCAGTTCGCTTCCACAGGCGTTAACTCACTTGACTGGTTACGGGATGAAAACCCAAACCAGCCTTCAAGCAGGTTCGGACTTGTGCAAATCCAGGTGTCGCAGAGTGGAGCTGTGCTCCACGGTTTTAATGCTGACTTCCTGGAAGGGGCTCTCCAGGCCTTCTCCTGAGGTTACAGGAGGAAGAGGCTGGAAACATCTCTACTCCCCTCTATGTTGACTCTTATACCTCAAAGGAGATTGACTCAAGACACACCCTGCACTAATCCTGCCTCATTAGCGTAACAAAGACAACCCAGTCCCAAATGGCACAGAGGTTAGAATTTACAGCACAGAATTTGAGGGGCACACAATTCAATCCATAACAGGATGGCATGTTTTTAAATTGACTCTGTTTTATTATTGTCCAAAATCTACAGCTATTTGAAATCAGAGCCGCGCCTCTGAGACTGTCTCTCAGCCACCCTTCTAGGTCTCCGCCTGTCCCAGAGCAGGCACTGAAAGGGGCCAGCGAATTCGCCGTCGGCTGATCACTAGGCCCTGACAGCTACTTTCTTTCATAATGTAAATATTTTTTAAATTAACTCAGTGTGTGTATGTGCGTGAGCTTTTTCACCAGGTGAGACTTGATGTTCCTTGTGTTGAAATGAGGCATAAGTGACAGCCTTTGAGGAAGGGCGCAGTAAAAATTCAAGGTATTAAAGAAAGCCCCAGGAAACAACTTAATAGCAGAAAATACCACAGAGTAATCTCACCTTTGTCTTGCAAAACATCTGTCACAAGACAAGCCTGGGGACAGCCTTGCAAGTGACCCCTAGACCTTGACCACGGACAGCCTTCCAAGGACCCCCTAGACCTTGACCACATTTGACAACTAACAGGAATTCCAGGTGGCCTTAACCAATCAGTGTAAAGGTCAATTCCCCTCCCTGCTTTGTAATCTCATGACTTAAATACTGGGTGCTGAGGAAGCTCGTGGTCACCCCTGCTCTGTGTAGTTTGGGGTGCATCCCTGGTACACCAGTATTTTTCCTATTGGGCATATTTTTTTAATAAAATTTAACCTTTAAAGAAATTCTGGGTCATGTCTTGAAATCTGAACCCCTAACACTCGGGATTTCCAATTTTTACTTTAGAGCACTTTGAGCGGTGTGTTAGGGATTCTCTGCAGGCCAGTTCTGTTTGGAAATTGAGCTCCTTCCATTCAAGTGAAAAACGAACCCAGTGTCCTCTAATGGGGTTTATATTCAATTAGCCAACAAATGGGAGGGAGCCTACCAGTGAACACATGTTAAGTAACAGAATTACACTAATTTATCTCAACTTGATTCTATTTTTTCCTCCTAGCACACACCATACATTATAGAAGGTTCTAGAGTTTCCTTTAATATTCACCGTTCTTTCCACTTCCATCTCTCCCTACCAAATGTAATTCTTTCTTCTTAAATTAGGAGTGATCTTAATGTAAGCAGCTCATTACTTATCTTTAGCCCTAGTCACAAGACTGTTTCCTTCTGTGTCTGCACAGAACTTTATCATCAAAAAGCCAATACATTGTTCAAGGTGACCTCTGCCAGTCTCTCTAGACCACAATAGGTGTTCTTCCAGTAAACACATTTTCATAGTTTGATCTTATAAAGCATGCAAATGTGATTTAGGTAAATCACACTTCCAAGCAAACATTTAAAAACAAAAACAAAACCACTTTACCCTCTCCCTGCAGGGTAGAGTTACCTGCCAGTGAGGCAGGCTATCCAGGGGGCTGATGGCGTTTTGCTGAAGTTCCAGAAGTCAGAGCTTTAAACTCTGATTCAGGAAGGTCAGCTTTTAAAAATAACCTCAAATCCTGAGTAGGAAATTCTTCTACCAAATATGATTGTGACTAGGTTTTTTTTTTTTCAATTGTGGTGAGTATATAAGTAACCAAACATTTGCCGTTCAGTTATTTTCCTGTAGGGAGCTCACACAGAGCTTCAAACATCAGTATCTTTGACAATGCATTTTTTATTTGAATAATCATTCTCCCCAAGTTTTACTTGCGAAATATCGTAACCTTGACAATTTGGTCTTAATGAAACATCAGTAACTAAAACAGTACGGATGCTCAGGGCCCTTGCAAAAAAGAAAAAAACCAGTCCTCATTTCTCTCCCACTCTGTCCCTTAGGATAACAAATCAGCCACTTAGCATTTGTTTGTCGAATTTGGTGGTGTGAGGAAGTGATTGTGTCACCCCCTCATTTTTCTTAGTGATTCACTGCAGCCCAGGATCCTGCTGTTAACCTTGGTGGCTGACACGGTAGCTGGTGAGGGTCCTGGACGTGACTAAGGCTTAGGGTCCGAAGAGGCTGATACACAAACACACACTCATTTATTAATTTTCTGTGAGATACAGAATGCTTAGAGAGCCAGACACCCAGGCCAGGTGGCACAGCTGGGGAAGGAAGCTAGTGTAGCTGGTGGTCACTTGGTCAGCAGTCTGTCGAGCCAGGGAAGCAGTTTCCCTGAAGCAAGGGAGGAGTTCCAGAAGAGTCTGGTGGCCGGCGGCTCCTCTCTGCAGTAGTTACCCTGTGCTGCTCACCCCCTGGGCACTCCCCTGCCCGGGTAGGCTCTGAACCAGCACAGCAACATTTGTGGCACGGCCTGGCCTTTTCCTAATGCCCATAACTGGTCAACCTGCTTCTCAAGGGAGGTGATGCAGTGCGTTTGATCAAGTGACCAAAGACTGGGCTGTCTAGGAGCCAATGTGTCATCCCCAACTTGGCTGTCATCTGTAAGGAGACAGATCACCGGATCTTTCTTCTGTGGCTTGAAATCTCTAAATGAGCGGGTTAAAGCAAGAACCTTTAGGTCAGTAGTCTAGTGCAAAGCAGCTGTGCCACCTGGGGACCTTGCTGATCTGTCTGCTAAAGGCCACTTGGCAAACCCCTGTTGCGAGCCCTTGAGAGCTCCAGGCTAACTTATTTACTTTTTCCTGAGTGTGATGAGGGAGGGGAACTCGGCTCATTGTGGCCTCCACTTGAGAACCTATATGTGGCCCCCAAGTGAAAGCAGAAAGTCTCTGGAGACGGCATATCATCCAGGAGGCCTTCCTAGAGAAAGAGGCTTCAAGGCCAGCTACACATTGACCCACTGGACAGGAGACAGAGTCATGGCCGAGGTGCAGGTTGGCGGGGGGCTGATGGGAGTGTTGTGGACTGAATTGTGTCCCCCAAAATGCATGTTGTAAAGCCTAGCCTCTGTGCCTGTGGTTGTAACTCTGTTTGAGAACAGGTTGTCTTTGATACGGAGCTGCCTTGATCATCTCCTGCTGCTGGAACAGCGATACCACAGGTGGAAGGGTTTAACTAAGAGAAATTTATTTTCTCACGGTCGAGGAGGCTAGAAGTCCAAATACAGACTGCCAGCTCCAGAGGAAGGTCTTCCCTCTCTGCCAGCTCTGAAGGAGGTCCTTGTCATCAAAATTCCCATGGCCTGGGAGCCTCTCTGGGCAGGAATGTTTCCCTCCTGGCACGGCTTTCTAGGTGGTGTGAGGTCCCTGAGTTTCTCTGCTCACCTTATGTTTCAAAAATTTGGCTCAAAACACAATCGAGTAAAGTTTTGAGAACTGCCTCACTGATGTAATTGTTGCTGATCCCATCACATCGTCATAAAGACAGGATTTACAACACATAGGAAGGTCAGGTAGAACAACACAATCCTGGGAATGCTGGCCTAGACAAACAGACACAGTTCAGTCCATGACAGGAGCCCTGGTGGTGAACTGTTAAGAGCTGGACCGAACCCGAAAGTTGGCAGCTGGGATCTGCCAGCCTGTCCTTGGAAACCCTGTGGGGTGGGGCCACTCCATCTCATGGAGTCAGGGGTCAGAGTCAGCTGGACAGCACACAGCTTTGTCTTTGTCACTTGAATGAGTTAACTTAGGCTATGTCTTTTAAGATATAAAGAAGATTAAATTAGCAAGCAAAAGAAGCAGAGATGAGGAGGAAAGAGATACCAGTCTGTATGAAGATCACCCAGGAGCAGCTGCTCCAGGAGACGAGGCCCTTCTTCCAGAGCCAGCAGAGGGGAAAAGCCCTCCTAGAGCCAGCACCCTGAATTCAGACTTCGAACCTGCTAAACTGTGAGGAAATCAATGTGTTGGTTGAAGGCACCCACCTGAGGTGCTCTGTTAGGGCAGCCGTAGGTAACTGACACAGCTCTGGTGGCTGCTAATCAAAAGGTCAGAAGTTCAAATCCGCCGGCCACCTCGGCTCCCTCCCAGGGCAGGTCTACCATGTCCCCTAAGGTCGTAGCAGTCAGAAATGACTCCACAGCAGGACGCCTTTGGTTTAGACAGCTAAGCCAGGTAGGGAGGGCCCCCGGGGGGTGGTAAGGACACAACCTGTAAAAAGGTAAAGGACACGCCGTGTGCACCTCCCTGAGAGTTGGGCTGGGACCCCGCATTTTCCTCAAACATTTCTCCAGCGCCTAGCGCTGTGGAACGCACCACTGTGCTGTGCATCACGGAGCACGGATAAAGAGGGAAACTCAGAGAAGCCAGCTGACTAGCCTGCAGGATTTGTCCTGGAGATCCGCGCATCAGGGGTCCTGAATGCACGGAGAACACCCCAGAACCGGAATCAGCACGCCTGAGGGGTGCGGCCTGACCATGCAGCCACCACAAGTCGGCCTGCTGGCTTGTACGATGACGAACAAGACGCCTGTCGTACCTGCCTCAGGTTACTGCGAAGGCGAGGACAACAGCGAGTAGAAAACGCCCTTCTTTCCTGGAAGAAAGCGCTGTCCTCCTCATCAACAACCCAGCTCCTCTGCCTGTCACAGGAGAAGCTACTAGAAAAAGCAAGAGTGTTGGGATCTGTTTCTGTTAGGCAAGATCACGGGTCAGCCTCCTGATGGGGCTCCTGAGGGGGCTGGAAAGGAAGGGGTTTCCTGGCCCCAGGTGGAGCCTTGCCAAAATTAGGAGAACAAGTCAATCTGAGAGCCAAACAAGACGCTGAGCTCAGTAAAACAGCAGGAGAGCCCCAGAAGGGCAGCTCGCCGACGGCACCGGGAGCAGAAACACGAACCCGGGAGTCAGAGAGAGACCGGGAGCTGGTGCAAAACGCAAGGAGGTGCCCACAAAGAGGGGCTGCCCGTGGCTCCTCTCCGGGGACAGCTGTGTGTAGTCGTAACTCGCAACCGTACGGTTCGCCACTTAAGGCGTGCAGCTAGGTAACCTGGGCACTGACAGTGACAGTCCATTTTAGAACATTCCATCAGCCCCAGGGGACACCGCGCCTCCTTGATGTCACCTCCCAAGCCCTGGGATGCAGCCCTCCACATCCTAGCTGACCACTAGTCCGCCTTCTGCCTCAACAAAGAGAACTAAAGGTTCTGTAAAATTAAAGACGAGTTTACGGAAGGAACAGAGAGGTCACAATCAAGCAGGCTTCACCAGATTCCCCAGAGTGCTTCAGGGGAGAGGAATTTTTCAGAGTTTAAATACAGAAAATCCAGGAGCTTACAGGAAAACATTCTGATTGGTTGATATTTACAGTTTTCTGATTTCTCAGGCACCAGACAGCTGCAAGCTCCCTTAAACATTGTTTTGCTAATCATGACATTTGAGTTATTTAACAGTTTGACCCACAGGTGTTTCCAGGGCCACCTGAGGGAATATTCTTCCCTGGAGCAACCTGTGAGAGCCAGGGGGACGAGGGAAGCCCCCAGACTTCCTGAGGTCTGAAAAATCAGTGAACAACAAGCAGAGGCCAGCCTGTGGTCTTGGCAGGAGACTCATTGTGTCAAATACCCGTGGTTTTGCAAAAAGATCCTTTACAATCTCTACAGAACTGTCTATTCTATTGTAAACATTTTGAAAGAGACTTGGTGGTACAGCGGTTAAGACATTCAGCTGCTAACCCAAAAGTCAGTGGTTAGAAGCCACCAGCCACTTCCTGGGAGAAAGATGTGGCTGTCTGCGTCTGCGAAGTTTTACAGCCTCAGAAACCCCACGTTGTAGTCCCACATGGTCCTGTAGTAAGACAGAGGTCCCCCGGCTGCAGAGAATCCCACTGCCTCAAGCAGCTTGCCTAACACACCTTCTGTTCCACTAACTGCTGTGCAAAGTGAGAGGTTCAGGAGCCGTGTGGACATCCTGGATCCACTGTTAGCTCAGTAAGTACCTCGCACGCAGTGGGTGCCTCGCATGCAGTGGGTGCCTCGCACGCGGTGAGTACCCCGCACACAGTAACTTCCCTGCCTTTGGGTAGAATTGGGCCACGCTTCTCTGAACATAAGGTGCACAGTATGTGAACCCCACCACCCTGCGTAGTGTGATAAAGAATGTGGCTGATGTATGAACATCTTGCTTGCAAACTCCAAAAAAGTACCGTTTCCTCTTGCTCTCAATGAGATGTCTCAGAGACAGCAGCCCCAACACTTCCTTTCCTTGGGCAGCGAAATGAAGTTCTCTCTAATCACCCACCTTGGCCTCTTGTTCACGGGCTGTGACAAGTCAAGCCCAACAGAGTCTGAGGTTTCTGCCCAGCAAAGGTCACTGTGAGTCAGAACCAACTTGCTGGCAACGGGTTTGGATAGACCCACTGCCGCTGAGTTGGGTCTGACTCATGGTGACCCAAGACGTCAGAGTAGATCTGCCCCATAAAGTTTCCAAGGGCCCCTGGCAGATTTGAACTGCTGACCTTTTGGTTCGCAGACATAGTATTTAACCCACCCCACCACTGGGTTTGAATATTCCATATAAATGGAATCACACCATATGGGGTGCTTATTCTGCTGTGGTTTGTTGTCATTGTGTGATGTTGAATCGATTACAACTCATAGGAACTCCACAGGATAGAGTAGAACTGCCCCATAGGGTTTCTGGGGAGCTCCTGATGGGTTGGAACTGCTGACCCTGCTTTGTGGTTAGCAGCCTGAGCTCTTAACCCCTGCACTACCAGAGCTCTACTTTCACTTAGCGTGATGTCCTCCAGATTTATCTCTGTTGCGGCATGTACTGGTATGTCGTTTCTTTTTATTACTGAGTCATGTTTCATTGTGTTGTTAAAATGAGGCATCAGTGACTCCATTTTGAGGAAGGGCACAGTAAAAATTCAAGGTATTAAAGTAGAAAGCCCCAGGAAGCAACTTAATAGCAGGAAATACCATAGAGTAATCTCACCTTTGTCTTGCAAAACATCTGTCTGTCGCAAGACAAAGCCTGGAGATAGCCTTGCAAATGACCCCTAGACCTTGACCACAATCTACTAAAACATTTGCTAACCACCACATTTTACACCTAACAGGAACTCCAGGTGGCCTCAACCAATCAATGCAAAGGACAGTTCCCCCTCCCTACTTTATGGTCTCATGGCTTAAATACTGCACATTAGAGAAGCTGGGGGTCGCCTCCTGCTCTGTGTCGTTTGGAGTGCATCCCTAGTGCACCAGCCTTTTTCCTATTGGGCACATTTTTAATAAAACTTAACCTTTAAAGAGAAACTGCGTCGCGTCTTGAAATCTGGACCCTAACAGTGTGACTATGCCTCACTGTGTTTATCTGTTTGAGGGACATTTGGGTTATGTCTGCTTTTGACTGTTGTAAACAGTGCTCCCGGGAGCCTTTGTGTGCAAGTATTTGGTGCAGACGTACTGTCAATCTCTTTGGGGTTTACTCCTAGGAGTGGAATTGCTGGATCCTATAACTCTCCACCTACCTTTTCACCTAACTACCAAACTGTTCTTCCAAGTGGCTTCCCATTGCACACCCCCACCAGCAACTGGGTGAGGGTCTCGGTTTCGGCACAGCCTTGTCCGCACTTACAGTTGGACAACCCTTTGCTCACAGCCGTCCCAGTGGGTGTGAAGTGGTAGCCCCGTGCAACTGTCACTTACATTTACCTGATGGCTGTGGCTGCTTCACAGAAGTGAGCCGTGCAGCTGTGGACCAGGACCAGGTGCTCCTGTCACCAGTACACAGACACCCTGAGGAAGTGGCCCATCTCTCAGGCACTCTCTTCCCTCACCAAACGCTCCACTGCTGCTCAAAGAGACACTCCATTCTCACTGACTGACAGGTTGGTTCCGCCCATTTTTTATAACTTATACTTCATTTCTGAAACTGAAGTTAAAGCGCCAACACAGTTTAAGGAGACCGACATGGTTTCAAAACGTGTTCTCGAATCAGTAATCCCACCTCCGCGTCCCTCCACCTGGGCAACACCCTGACACACAAGGTCCTCAGTCCTTCGAGCTGGTGCCTGTGTCATCTACCAGTCTCTAATGACTACACAGGTGGTGCCACCTGGGGGACTTTAGGCTGACTTGCTACCATTTTGTCCAGTTTTAGACATTGTCTATCGACTTCCCATTAGAAAAGCTGATCTGGCCATCTTCCCTTCCCTTCACCACAAAACATTTTCCCATTTCCCCCTCCTCCCCAATGATTATATCAAAATTGGGTAGGCGGTTGTTCGATATTCGTAACTTGTATGAAAACGGTCCAGCTAAGTATGCAGGATGATTACTGTATGCTTCACTTACTGTTTTCCCTGGAGCTGAGGATTACCTGGTTTTTCATTTGGTTTATTTTCAAAGTATTTATCCCTAATTTGTTCCCAAATCTCCTGTTATTATTCTAAGTGTCTCCTTAAATTCTTCAAACACATCAATGTTTGTCAGTTTTACCTGTTTGGAGACATGCTGGAGCCTTCGGCCCTCATCCAGCCTGACCCGGTTTGGCTGCCCACAACGCTGGCTCTTCAGCTATCATTCTGGAAGTCCTTTTTCCCATCATCCAGGGAACAACCTCCACCTCTCTAACAGGCTGAGTTCCCATTTCCTAGAGGCCGTACTTATCTTACTTACCTCTTTCTTGACTTACTTCCTTGTTTTTTGTGGGAGAATCCCTTCCTGAACATCTTGAGAAAGCAGGTGTGGCAGACAGTACATGTTGGCTCCTTTAAACCCTTGTAGGGCTCGCTGATGACGTAATCCCTATACATCCTAGCAGAGCAGAATGTGACAGGGGATGGAGACTGTCCAGCCCAGAGGCCTTTGGGATACTGTGTTTTTCTGCAAGTCGCATGCACCTTTCTCTGTTGGCTCACTGCTCCTTCCTCCACCAGATACCTTTGTAAGCACCACTGTGCCGTTGTTTTTACATGTTGCTGCAAAAAAATTAGGGTATCATGCGTATGAAAATACCTGATAGTCATTGTTCATGTCTTCTAACTGCACTGCTTTTGGCTGTGTGACTTGGAATCTTAATTCTCCAGACTTCCCCCAATTCTAAACAGTTCACAGTGTCCTGTGTTATGTTCCTTTTTGTTAGAGTGGATTCTGTTGGCTATGACTCTGGGCACTGACTGACACCACACGACAGCAGCTAAACCATTGAGACCTTATTACTTTCAAACGAATCTTCGTCGTGCCCTCCCCTTTAAACAATAATTTAGGTGTAGAGTTTTGAAAAGCAAACATTTCTGCCTCAAAAATCTGAAGGCATAGAGGGTCCGACAGTGATGTTCGAGCAGTTAATTGTTCTAAGCACTACAAGCCTAACTGCTGAACATTGCTCTGATCCCCTTTGGGGTACTCCCTCGGGAAGCTGTGCACGGACACTGGCACCTTCAGAGCAATTTTGGAATTGTTGTTCTGGAATGGCCATCATATCTGGCCATCATATTACCCTTGATGTCCTGAATGTCATCCGAATGTCTTCCTTTCAATATCTCCTTTATCTTGAGGTAAAGATAAAAGTCCCAGGGGGCCAGATCAGGCAAGAAGGAAGGGTGTTACAATACAGTTATTTGTTTGCTGGCTAAAAACTCCCTCACAGACAACTAGATAATTAACTTTGCAAACTTGCTTAGTAGTCGCTGGCATTGGTGCCCAGCTTCCCAAGGGGAGGACTCCAAAGGTGACTGCAGTGACGCTCAGCACTGAGGCGTGTAGCACTTTTTCTAGGATGCATTCGCAAACTTCATCATCAGCCTTTGTTTATCCATTCTTTGCCCCCCGGTTTCAAGTGAGGCCAGTGACAAGGCTCGCGTCATTCTGATTAGTCGCAGGGTGTCTTTTTCCTTTCTGTCTGAAAGGTCTGAGGACCCTCCATTTATCTGCAGTGCTCTGAAGTTTTGTGATCACGCACCACGTTGTGGGTTTATTTCCAATGATCATGCTGAACATTAGTGGGCTTTTTCTGTTGGAAAACTCAGACACAGGATTCTGCAAAATTTTCTCCCATCATTCTCTGAACCATTTTCTTAGCTCTCTCCTTTTGGATTCTTACTGTCTCGATATTGGAGCTTCTGGACCAATCTTTCAGCTTTTTATGTCTCACTTTATCTTTTTGCTCTGCTTTTTAAAGAGATTTCCTCAGGCTCATCTCACCTTTTTACTATTTTCTCATTCTTGCTAATAAAATTTAATTTTAAGTTTCTTTCTTATTCCCTGTGTCACCTCTTTATTTGACATTCTCTTCCTACTTCGTGGATGCCCCATCTTGTCCTGCCTCCCCGTGGGTATTAACCATGTGTTTTTCTTCTGATATTTTCAGTGTTTCTACACAGCCTCAGTTTCCTCAAAAAAAAAAAAACTTTTTTTTTTTCCTATTTGTTTTTGGACTCTGCCTTTTGTGTTAAAAACTTTCCTTAGATACCTAGAGATCATTTTCTGTCTGGTCAGATTTAAGAGCAGGGCATTAAATAACTGATTGAAACCTAAATTTGTAGGTAAGCTTTGTTGACCACTGGCTTCATTCCAAGGCAACTTAATTGAAATTAAAGAACTTCTATATCAAGTGCCTGGTATTTCAATATCACTAAGTTTTGTCTCTTAGTCTGATTTCAGATTCCTCAAGGAAAATTTTCCAGTGTCTACCTGACTTACTGCCAAAATTTTGGAAACCGAATTGGGGGAGAGTCTCCACGCTGACTGTAGAACCTTTTACAGAATCCTCCCGTTTTCCCTCTGGCACTCCTGCCATCAGCTGCACCAGGGGCCCTCCCACTCAGAGACCTTCTTTGGAGAACAAGCCTCCAGGCCTCTGTGAGGAAAAAGAGATTACATCCAAGGATTTAGCTGCTCCTTGTTTATTTCTGACTTTGGTTTGAAATAATTAGGGACTCATGAGTCATACAGAGAGTCTCACATACCCTTCAATCAGCACCTCCAAAGGTAATAGTAAGAAAAGCCAGGAAATCAGCATTACTGCTGTCATGAGACCTAAACTGCAGACCTTGTTTATTGTGACCGTGTTTCTAACCTGCATCTGTGTGTGTGTGACGTGTGCATGCGTATGTATGTGGAGTCCTATGCATCCTGTGTGCATTCGTGTACATGTAACCCCCGCCAACACTGAGATGTCGGGCTCTTCCGTCCCTGCAAAAGGACCCCTCACACCACCTCTGTTCACACCTCATCTCACCCCCGTCTTTGCTGTCCGGGAACCACTGATCTCTTCTCCTTCTCTATAGTTTTGTCATTCTTGAGAACCTTTGAGTGTATAATACCTTCAGCTGACTTTTTCTATTGAGCACAGTGCCCCTGAAATCCACCCAGGTTACCGCAGGTATCAGTTCTTCAGTTCTGCATGTGGCTGAATAACCCTCCGTCACAGGGATGTACCACTTCATCCAGGCACGCACCAGCAGAAGGAGGTTGGGATTGTCTCCAGTACCCTGCTGTTACAGACATCCTATAAACATCTGGATACAGATGTTGCATGAGCATGAGCTCTTGCTTTTTCTAGCTGCGTCTTTAGAAGGATTTAGTTCCTCTTCACCTCTGTTTCCAGAGACACCCGCTGGTTCCTGAGTCTCCCAGGGCGTCTGTGAGAAGCCTGGCAGCAGAAAACGGAGTTACGCCTTGGCTTTCTCCATCACAGGCTTCCAGTTTGCTTTCTGGGTTTTGTGGAGCCATATACAATTCACCTTTCTGATCTTTTATCTCCAAGTATCTGAGGTTTTGTTCAGTCATATACAATTCACTACTCTGATATTTTACCTCTGAATATCTGAGGTTTCCTTGACACTTCGTTTCCCGTTTTCTTTGCCCTCATTTGCCTTCTGGGTTTATGGCCTCCTCCTTCAAACTCTGACATCCTTATTTATGCTTCCATCAGTGAACATAGGTAAATACACATACTTATTCAGTCATCTTTAGTCAAGGTCTTTGAAGCTATCTGCTTTAGGCAAGTGTTTGAGGGGGCATCAAACCAAACCCACTGCTGTCAAGTCAGTTCCAACTCGTAACAACCTTATAGGACCGAGCAGAACTGCCCCATAGTTTCCAAGGAGCTCCTGGCAGATCAGAATTGCTGACCCTTGGGTTAGCAAATGTAGCACTTAACCACTACATCACCAGGGTTTCCCTAGGAAGCATTAAGGGGAAAACAAAATAAAACAAAAGAATTGTACACTTGGTAGCATAGTGAGGTTACAGTCACTCGAGAGGCTCACCACTAGCACGTCCTGGCTAACTGGCAGTTCTCAAGTTAGCTGAAAAACCCAGTGCCGTCAAGTCAGGTCCAACTCAAGGCGACCTTAGAGGCCAGAGTAGAACTGCCTCCTAGAGTATTCAAGGAGTGCCTGGTGGCTTTGAACTGCCGACCTTGTGGTTAGCAATGGTGGCACTTTATCCACTGCATCACCAGGGTTACAAGTTAGCTGAGCGTTTGTTACAGCCTTTAAACAATACAAGAAGCACAACTTGTATTTAAAAGTACATTTTGTCTCCTACCTCAGGAATCATCCGTTCTCACTAAACTGGCCTGCGACATAGTTTCACACAGGATTTCTTCAAACAAGCTGAGAAAAACAAAGACAGAAAGTTCCTCTTTTTTATGAATTCCTTTATCTTTGTATTTTCCTTTTCCACAGGGAGAAATGAAACAACCAAAAAAAGCTTTCGATTCGAGTCTAATTAATTTAGGATTTGCTACCTACCAGCTGTAAACCCTGGTAGCGCAGTGGTTATGTGCTACAGCTGCTAACTAAAAGGTTGGCGGTTCCGATATGCTAGGCGTTCCTTGGAAACTCTGTAGGGCAGTCGCACTCTGTCCTATAGGGTCGCTGCGAGCTGGAGGCAAACTGAGAGCAGTGGGGTTGGTCTGGCACTTGGCTATTCTCCGCCTTGTTGCGCTTGCTAAACACAAAGAGGACTTGAGTACTTACTGATGAAGATTAAAGATGATGTAGCCTTCAGTACAAATGAAACTTCAACATAAGGAAAATAAAAATCTTCACAACTGGACCAATAAGCAACATCATGATGAATGGAGAAAGATGAATGTTGTCTAGGATTTTGTTTATTTGGATCCACAATCAACACCCACTGAGGCAGCAGTCAGGCAAACTAACAACGTGTTGCCCTGGGCCAATCTTCAGCACGAGCTTATTAAAGTGTTAAAAAGCAAAGGTGTCATCTTGAAGACTGAGGCGCACCTCCTGGGCAGGCTTTGACAGCTGGACAGCAAATAAAGAAGATCAAAGAAGAGCAGACACCTCTGAGCCACAATGCCTCGGACGCTGGAGGGACCACGGTCCTAGAACCACAGCCGGAACGCTCTTTGTAAGCAGGAGTGGGGTACTCTGTCTGACCTACCTCAGACCTGCAGTCAGGAGGATCAGCTCCTGGAGAAGGACATTGTGCTTAGTGAAGAGGAGGGTCGGTGAGAGAGAGGAAGCCCCCACTGAGACGCCCGGCCCAGCGGCCCAGCAGGGACTGGACAGTGGCCGTGCACGGGTGGCCAGGGGTGGGCAGCGTCCTGTTCCGCTTGCTGAGCGCAGGGCTGCTGAGCCGACTCAGTGACCCCCAACACCAAGGCTTACGGAAGCAGATGACCCACGTCTCCTCCTGCGGAGTGGCCGGTGGGTTCACTTCTTCGTCCTGCTGCCGGCGCTCCGTCTCTAACACAGGAAGTGTGTTCTCGGGGTGTTTCCCCAGAGCCCCTCCCCGATGGGAAACAAAGGTTTATTTGTGACCCTGAACTTAGGGGCAGGCTCAGCTCACTGGAGGGGCTGTCACAGGCCCTCATTCTCCACAGTCCGCAATCTGTAGTTCGTCTCAGTAATTTAGGTTCTTTCCTGCTTCTTCCTATCATTTGCAAGCAAGTCAGGTTTGTTATTACTGAAATGAAGACTGGTTTTCATCCTAGTACACACCTGGACCTCTGCTGTTTCGTTTTCCTGTGCTCTTACCTGGACACTCTTCACACCGTCTCGTAAGCCAGCATCTCGTCAAAGTCTGTGCAAACTCTGACTGCACTGCTTTCTAACGGAGTCATGCTGAAGAATTCAAATAAAATAAAATAGAAAACCAAACCCACTGCCCCTGACTTGTTTCCAACCATAGCAGCACTATAGGACAGAGCAGGTCTGCTCCACGGAGTTTCCAAGGAGGACCTGGTGGATCTGAACCACCAACCTTTCGGTTAGCAGATGTAGCACTTAATCACTATGCCACCAGGGTTTCCATCCAAGAATCACTTATGGAAACACATGGCCAGCCAAGCCAAGTGCCGTCAAGTTGGAAATACATGGCATCTTGTTACAAATTCCTACTAGCTCTTATTCGCATGGTGGTTAAGACATTACCTTGAAATCATGGGTACAAGATGGGCTATGCTATGTTTTCACTGCCTTTCGGAATAAGAGGTATTATTACCAAACACTTATTTTATTAAGAGGGGGAGGATGAAGGGAAGGTTCATTCTGACAGGGTTCGGCCTCAGCCAAATGTGAAAACCCTGTGGGTATGCCTCCCAGTTCCAGACAATGACGTCGAAGTACACATCTGCAGGCTAAGTGTCTGGGGCAGCCAGCTCCTCTTGATAAAGACGGACAGATGTGCTCTGTTTGCCATCTCCCTCTCTGTCACCTGGAGTGCTGACACGTGGCTGGAGCTGCAGTGTGTGACTGTGGGGTGGTGACGCCAAGGATGAAGCCCACAGTCTGAGGGTGGTCAAGTGGGAAGGGGACAATGTGGGTGTCCAGATGGCCTCTACGATCTGCTGAACAAATGTGACTGACCGCTTGTGTCTGGACTTCTTACTTGGGGGGATGTGTTCATCCTACTGCAAACAAGACTTTCTGATGTTTGCATCTGAACACATATCTAACCAACGACTAATTCTTCCTTTACCTGCACTGAACCTGGGCTGGCTGTGCCCGCTTTGCCAGGAAACTCCCCATATTCTCCCACAACTCTCCTTTTTGGTTACTTACCCAGTATTAAGAACAAATCCTAGAGAAAAACTCTGTCCAGTGATTTTGCTCTTTGATACCCTGCAACAAGCCTACCCAAGGTAGGCAGCTGGACATTTAGCACAATGTGGACCCTGAAATGCTAAACTCAAAGTTTTCGGAAAAGCACCACATCACCAGGATTCTGGTACTGGCGGCTAGCAACCAGCCGTCAGGTCCATTCCAACACGCAGTAACCCTACAGGGTAGAACTGCCCCCACAGGTTCCCAAGGAGCGGCTAGTGGGTTTCAGCGGCAGGCCTTCTGGTTAGCAGCCACAGCTCACCGTGGCTTTTAACCAGTGGGCCACCAGGAAATGCGGTTGCAGAATGAAGTGAAAACAAGCCTATTAACTTGGCTACTGTAGCCGCTTGAAGCTAATGTAAGCCAAGTGAGGTTTGCCTTCATTGTGGAACATTATTCAATTAAATTACATTTGAATACCCATAACTTTCACTCCAGGAGCGCTTCACACACAGCCACCTCCAATCAGAGCGCAGAGCACTTAAACAGACACTTAGTCTGGTTAAATGGGAGTGGAAAGCAAACGCCCACCCTGCTTCCTGCCCTGGGAAACTGAGCACCTGTCTGCAGAGGGAGGGGCTCTGGGGACACGGGGCGATTCCAGCATCGGCTCAGAGTGCAAGTGCGCAGAGGACTGTCCAACGACTGCAGCTTCAAAATCCAGAATGTTGTCAAACCATCTTCGTCCCAAAGTACGAAATAATGGGAATGGTGTCAGAAAACACAACGTGGACTGGATGAGACAGTTTCTCATAGGATGTGGAAGCTATTTCACCAGAAAATGGGTCAATTGCCTTAATTTTGTGCAAAAGATCTAGCTGAAACTCAGAAACCACTTTGACACTCATGTGCAAACTGTGCCAGGGCCTCAGCCAGGCTCTGGACCTGCATCCTCAACAGAGGAGGCATCTTTCCCACTGTCCCTAAGTTGGCAGTCCAGGAATTAAGACAGTCGATCCAAAAGCCAAGCCAAGCCAAGTGCCATCGAGTCGGATTGAAGGTTCAAAAGTTTCCTGGGTCCAGATCCAGATGAGCCTTGGGGACGGACCTGTCAGGAATTTGGATTTATTTCAAGGACATGGGGAAGTCACCGAGACGCTTCCACATCTTGCCTGGTGTCACATACGGACTGCAGGACCATCTCTCTGGCCACAGAGCAGAGATCGGGTGGAGGACCAACAAGAAGGCCAGTGGCAGGGGTGACCCGGTGCACCAGGAGGCGTGTGCCACAGAGGCAGAGCCGTGGCGGACAGCGCTGGAGAAGCATGCAGATGGCCAACAGGACAGGACACCGGGCAGGGGCGATTCTGATTCAGGGGGTCTAAGGTGGAGGCCAGCAGGCTTAAGAAACATAAGCCTGGAATTTTTTTCAGAGCTCTTCTCATTTTGTGGTTGAAGAAATGAAGACTTAAAACTTGTGAAGGAAGCTCCCTAGGTCACTGAGCCTGAAAATGTGGCTCTTCTCTTGAGTAGGGTCACTTCTCGTTTTTTCTTCTTGGGTGTCCTCTGCTTTTCTCTGCCTCCCACAGATCTTTTGTGCAAGAAACCAGACGAGGCAGCCTGGTAGGAAGCCTCTCACAGGCAGGAGAAGGGAAAAGAGTCTTTGTAGAGGGTCTGTGACGTGTTGGATTTCCTGCTAGAGACTACACGCCACCTTGTTGAACGTTGTATTGTTATCCTCCAATTCTGATGAGAAAAACAGATTTAAAGGCTAAGTCCTTCTGCCTAAAGTCACATGGTTAGTGACTTATGGGGTCCAAGTTTGTCTGGTTCTAAAACCCAGCTGGAGTCGCCTTGATGCGTCCACCACCAGGGGTGACAAACAAGATTGCTCTCTTTTTACAGTCCCCCCAAAACAAGGTGACATGTGACTGAATTCAGTTCAACAGAATCCTCCATCGTCACTCTGTGACCTGTGACCTCTTCCAGAGTCAGTGCATCTGTTGAAATGGAACGCTCAGGTCAGTCCTTGGTGGGTCCGACCTCCCCACGCCTGCAGAGAGTGAAGGACTGTCCACCGTCAGACACAGACGGAATCCTGCTGCCTGTGCCTTTGTCCCAGGCTCTGTGAGTTAAATGTTAGGTCTCCTGCCCACAGTGTCTCTTCACTGATTGTCTCTTTTAACTGCAACAAGCAACTCACCAGGATTTTCAAATCAGTTGAGTGGATCACAGCAGCCTTTAAAAATACTGGAATAAACGAGACCAGTGCAGAATAGTAAATATCAGGGCAGATCCCACTGCAAGGGCGGTGTTTTACGAAACTTCAGCATTGCACTTGGGTTTGTGCGGGACAGTATGAAGCGTATTTCTCACATTGGATTGCGCTTTTTATAAAAAGAAGAAAACCCCTGCTTCGGAGGGCTCGGTCACGGCTCCAGGCCTTGGAAGAAAGTTAACTTGCAAACAAAGAGACCGGAGGGAGAGGAGAGGAAAAGGAAGTCTTAAAGCAAACAGGAAAATTACACCTTACCAAAAAGAGAGGTATTCTTGTCAGCAAGTCGCCCAAAGCCGGTGTCCCCTGAGAGACTCGACCCCGAACAGACAAGGGTCTCATGGCCTCACCTTCGCCCCCCTCATGTCCTAAGTTGCTCGGCAGACGCTGAGCGTGGGCCCTGTCTGGGTTTCGGGACACCGCAAGATGAAACAAAGAATGTGTGCTTATTTTTTAACTTTTTATTATGGAAAACTTTAAAACACATACAAAAGTAGTCAGTTTAATAAAACTCCGCAGACTGTCACTCAGCTGCAGTGTTTATCAGGCCGTGTCTAATCTGGTTTCGTGTCTACCCTTCCCGCTTCCCAGATACTATCCCACCTGTAAATATTTCAGTGTCTGTTCAAAGACACAGTTTCAAATCTTTGTCTCCATTGCGTTTTCAAAACCCAGAGCAGCAGCTGAACAGAACTCCATTCCCTGAGACTCAAGCTCCTGCCAACACACAGGAACAGGTAGTCTGCCCCTGTGCAGACAGGTCAGATGGCTTATCCTGCCTCCTAGCCAAAGACGTCAAACAGGAAACCTAATCACATACGTCAAGGCGTCCTCCGAGGGGAGAGCGAACGGGATAGTTTTATGAAAACAAGGCAGACAGGAAGGTATGGACTGAGCGCTCACAGTCGCTCTGACTAGCAGAGACTCTGGTCTAGCACTTGTCCTTTAGCAGACGAAGCGATGACTTGGAATAGAGAGCAGGAAGACAGCTCTTGGGATCCTCTGTCCACTGAATTTCAGAATTATACCAGTACACCACATTCAGCTGCGGGAGGGCACTTAGGAGGGGTGGTCTGCTAGCGGGCGTGCCAACAGCAAACGCAGACTGTCTTCTGAATCGGTAACCCAGGTCTTCTTGTGACTCAAAATCCTGTGCCTTTAACTGTCTGCAGTTCAATTCCGTTTTAAAGAAAACTCAGCCTGTCTGAAACCATCCTTATATTATCTCCTGCCCGAATAACTGGTGCCTTCCTTCACACTTTCCAGCTCTCCCCGCTCGGCACCAAGCCCACACTCCCCAGCCTATGTCCTCCCGGTTGTGACTCTTGGTTCTGTGGCCTCCACACCAGCTCTCTTCACACAAAACCCGCGTTTGCAAGCCTAGCGAGCTTTCTTGCAGCCCCCTAAAGGCTGTGCTCTGGGACACTGCAGGTGCTCCCAGGACACTCTCCCCTGGGGGGTGACTACCCGCCCTCCTGGCCTGCCCTCCTCTCTGAGCTTCGGGGAGCTTTGGGCCTGCCAGCATTTCCCTACCTTCATCTCCCACCTTATTTGGACACCTGGAGTATTTTAGGTCTGTTTCTCTTACATCAACGCCTTTTAATTTTGCTTTTTATACTGTCTGACCTTCATTCACTTGGGAAGGAGCCCAGGCGGAGCGCTGGTTAAACATTCAGCTGCCAACCAGGAGGCTGGTGATTCCAAGCTAGCGGCTGCTCCGCCGGAGAAAGACTCAGCCGTCTGTTCCCATAATGTTTGCAGCCCTGGAAGCCTTGTGGAGCAGTTCTGCTCTGTCCTGCGGCGTTACTAGGACTCAGAGTCGACTCCGTGGCCGTGGGATTGTTTCTTGGTTTACGCTGCTTCATTGAGTCACCCCATCTGACCCCTACTCTCCCTGAATAACCAGACTTCTCCTCGTGAGGAATATATCTCATAGACATCCCACAGCGAATTAAATGGGGCAACTTGGGGATTAAAGCAGCAGGGAATCACATAATGAGCTCTAGACTCAGAGCTACCTGGATTCAAACTCCAGCTTTCCTGCTCAATGCCATGAGACCCTTGTTCAGGGGGAACTGTTGCCGTCAAGATGGTTCTGACCCATAGTGACCTTGTAGGACACCATAGAACTGTCCCATCGGGTTTCCAAGGAGCACCTTTTAGATTCAAGCTTCAGACCTTTTGGTGAGCAGCGGTAGACCCTAACCACTATGCCAAAAGGGTGTCCCTGCGACCTCAGCAGGTTAACTGACCTTCCTGCACCTTACTGTCCTGTGGTAACAGAGGGAAGCTAGTGTTGACTTAGCAGTTTAAGTACAAAAATGCCTACTTATCCAAACGACACACAGAATCTGTAGGCGCAGGTAAGGAAGCTGCTTGCCACCTGGTTCCCTGGGCCTTACCATGCAGGGGCAAAAGTGGATTTCATTCTGTCGTCCTTCTGCTCTCAAAAGCAACGCCAGGAGAAAAGTTGTGCTACAAGTCAAACCCAAGTAAGTTTAAGCAAAACACTGTCCGTACTGAAAGAGCAGGGCTGCCTTCCTTCTTGCAGGAGTTATCACAGATTGGGGAAGACACAGCATTACTGAGACAGCCCAGCCCAGGCGATAACACAGGTCTCTCCAGCAGACGGATCCGAACCCTGACAAAGCTTGCTCTCCCTGACATCCCTGCTGACACAGAGTTGGACATGAGACCGTCATGCTCTGTCTCGTAGCCAGGAACTTGAAAAAAACGACTCCACAGCCACTGCGGGGGAGAAAAAGAGGGACCAGGACCAGAAACGACATATCTCATCTGCCAACAGGTAACTGCAAGGAAAGCTGGACCCCTGGGGGACAGGCTGAGATGAGGGCGCACCAGCTTTGCGGCTCGCAGATGGTGGGACGGCCAGGTCCCATCTTGCCTTTCACTTTGGCACTGTTGTCTGTACCCCCTAAGATGACAGTGAGATGACCCTGCTGCATCCGTGGAGGGCTGTCTCCTGAGCACCCCAGTCACAGCCTGGCCTGGACTCCCTCAGACGGCAGCTGGGAGACACCCCGTGGAAACCAGCGAGTGCTGAGACAGCTGTCTGCCTTCTTCCCTTGACTTCTGCCAGCTGCAGAAGAGCGGCTCACCGCTCTCACCTCCTCCACCGGCCTGTCACTTGCCTGTGGGTGCAGACTGGACCTGCCAATGCCGAGATGGCCGACGGCAAAGAGACCGGCTAGTCATCTCTGTGACTACCTGGGCCGAAAGCCCTCAGCTTCCCCTAGAGACATGGGTTCTCTGAAATAAAACATCACTTTGCTTCTGTGCGTGAAGCCGGTACGCCACAGACTCGTGCAGTAAGACTGGGAGAAGGCGCTTTGGCAACAGGCGTGCCTCTATTCCAATCTCACATCTGTCATTTCCCAGTTCTTGAACTGTGGTGACACTAGTGTTTTTGAGTGCCAGCTCACAGTGCTGACAGACCAGTGTCTACCGTACTTCCTGTTAAATATCACCCCTGGTTCTTAAAGGTAAGAGAGCAAAATGTGCAGAAAGCGCCCGAACCTCAAAAACTGACGGTGATTATTCTGACTACTGGGCCGTTTCTGGAGGGCAAAACTCATGTCTGTCCCATCTCCTGTTCCTAGTACTGCCTTGCACATACTAGAAGCTTCCTGAGCCCTGGCTGGGTGGATTCACCCTTCTGACAGGTACTTAGTGGTCACCTTGGGTGAACCAGAGGACCTGCTGATACAAAGGGACACGCGGGCTTCCTGCCTTCAAGGTGCCACCATCTAATGGGAGAGAACTACCAGAAAGCAAGGGAATTCTTTGTGGTGGGGAGTGCGATGCAGAAAACACAGCAGAATCGAGACTGAGAAAGAGCGGAGCAGAGAGGAGCGTGGGATCATTGGCAGAGACCAGAGAGCGCCGCTCAGGAAGGCAGGATCTGGGAGGGCCTCACCGAGGAGATGACCTAAAGGAGCCGTCTCATTGCCATTCTGGGGACACTGACGGCTCAGGGGCAGAATTCTCCGCTTCCTGGCAGGAGACCTGGGTTGGGTTCCCGACCCACACAGCTTATGTGCAGCCACCGTCTATTGGTCAGCGGAAGCCTATGCGTTGCCATGGTGTCGGACAGACTTCAGGGAAGGTTTCAGACTAGTCAAAGAAACACTAGGAAGAAAGACCTGGAGATCCATCTCCGAAAACCAGCCACTGAGAACCTTGTGAACTACAAGGGGCCCGTCAAGAACCGGTGGTGGGGATGGGGTGGGACGAGCTATCGTCTGGCTCTTTTTACTATGTCCAGCATCACCGGAGGACAGCTGACGAACCGCAGCTAAGGACAGCAGAAATGAGCTCCTGACGAAATGCCTGAGATCAACACTGGGGTGGGTCTGGGTCGGACACACACAGATGGTTTTA
The DNA here is from genome assembly GCA_028571685.1 of Heterohyrax brucei. Taxonomy (NCBI): domain Eukaryota; kingdom Metazoa; phylum Chordata; class Mammalia; order Hyracoidea; family Procaviidae; genus Heterohyrax; species Heterohyrax brucei. The sequence goes on from CM053163.1 coordinate 73,589,321, forward strand.
GTTCCAGCAGCCCCTTGATAGAGGGAAGCAGCCCCCTGAAAGAGGGAAGCATCCCCTTGACAGAGAGGCAGCCCTTTGGTGGAGGTAGGCAGCCCCTTGAGAGAGGGAGCAGCCCCTTGATGGAGGAGGTAGCAGCCCCTTGAGAGAAGCCCGGTCCTTGTTTTGCCCTGCTTCGCTCTAACAGGGAAGCAATCTCCCTTCTGCTGCTTCTTTTTCCAGGCTCCTCATTCAAATTTCATAACCCCTTCTTCCCTTTTGTTCCAAAACCACTTTGATCTTGCACTCTTCTGTCTCTTAAGTGTTCAGGGCCCTTTTCTGCAGAAGATGCACATTTTCAGTGGAGCTCTCATCTCCACACCCTCGGAGACTATCAGAGAACAGCCAAAAGTGCTGAGTGCATCAGGGGGCTGAAAGTGCAGCTGGCAGGAAGGTCAGAGAGCGGTGAGCAGACAGCACACTGGGCAAGCCGCCCGAGCCGCGTGGTGGCTCAGGGGACAGCCCAGCTCGGACAAGAAATAGGACCCACCAGGCTGCGACTGGAGACCCACGGGATAGACGGAGAGTCTGCTTCCTGGGGGTGCTGTTAAGTCCACAGCTGTCCTCTCTGGTGGCCCCAGCCTGCCCCCACTGGTTTCAGGAGGGCTGTGGTATGCACAGTGGTTAAGAGCTACAACTGCTCACCAAAACACTGGTGGTCCAAATCCACAGATGCTCCTTGGAAACCCTATGAGGCATTTCTACTCTGTCCTGTAGGGTCACCATGAGTCAGAATCAGTATGACAACAGTGGGTTTGGTTTGGCTTGGCTTGGTTTGGTTTGGTGGTAGGCATGGGCCTCAGTGGTAGAAGAGAAAGCCTACATGCATGCAATCGTTGATCGTCTTTACCCGGCTCTTACACCCCACGCAGGGCCCACAGCCAGACGTGGGGGATATTCAGCGGGGCAGTTCGTGTCAGCCCTCTGCTTCCCTCCACCACCATCTCCGCCAAATCACACCATTTGTACAATAGCTAACCTAATATTCTTCTTAAAAGGGGCCCACTTTTCTTTATCTTCAGAGTAAACCAACCTTAGGCCAAGGTCAAAAAGAAGAAACTGGTAATGGACAGTGAAAACTCAACAGTGATACGAAACAATGATAGTCTAGTCAGATCCTGTGCCTGCCAGCACCCCGACTAAGGTTCTGCTCCCTGTTAAAGTGAAGGAAACAGCAAGCCTCAGGTAGGCATTAACGCGGTAGCGGTGCTTACGGTTTGACTTCACTGAAGGGATTCAAAGGGAATCGTGAAGGGAAAATGTTCTCAGTGCTGGTGCATTGTTCTGTACCACGTAACAGGAGAGACCCTGACCACAGGGTACCTCACGGGTCAGCCCCTGCTCCCGCTGCACCCACACCTGCCACAGGGACTCCACACAGACTCTGGGCCACAGGACAGGGCCCACCACGGGGGTCTCTCAACCCAGGTAGCCTGGGAGCTCCCTGTTTGCAGGGTCCCTCGGGCTGTGACTCGGAGCCGGTGCCCCACAGGTTGCTGTTTACTGAGCTCTTGCTACATGCCACGATCTGAACACACAGCGTCTGATTTTAAGCGCCAGAACAGCCCTTTAAGGCAGTTCTCATAACCCTATTTTTCACAGAAGAAACTGAGAATCAGCAACATGTCATGATTTCACCCAGGACAGACTCCCTCACACTGTTCTGCAGGCTCCCTCCCCCCTGCCTGCCCAGCAGTGAGGTCTGAGCTCTCCAAGGTCCTTGTCAAACTCCCAGTTCAGACTCTTGGCGTAAAGTCCCCATATCTGTGACAGTGAAACCACCCACAGCCCAGGGGTTAAAGCAGAGCCCGTTTTTTGTGGACTGCAAGAGTGGTCTAGGGCACTGCAAGCAGGATAGTCCCTGCCCCACGGGACGTCTGGGATGGCTTCTCCGTGTCTGCAGGTGGCCCTGTGGCTGGGGTGGGCTGGCACAGCTCCGTGGGCTCTTGCATCTGGTGTCCAGGTCTCTCTTCCACGTGGGCCTCCTTGGCGGAGCAGGACAGCTTCTCACATGGTAGCCGAGGCCCCAAGAGCCTATTTTTCAGAAAGACGCAAGTGGAGGCTGCCAGCCGTCTTCAGGACCACACAGCATCACTTCTGCCACATTCTCTGGTTAAAGTGGTCACAGGACCAGGCCAGATTCAAGGATACGGTATGTAAACTCCACCTCTCCTTGGGGAGTGAAGGGATTTCTGAGCCCCTTTAATCCAGCGCATTGGAAGTCTTCCACTGAAATGGGGAGGTACAGACCAATAAAGGGGTCCTGTAAAGCTGCAGTAGTGTAATAGTGTGGTAGGTGTCCGGCGTGGTAGTACTGTACGCAGGGTAGCCGTAGCACGGTAGCAGTCGTGTGGCGGTGTAGCAGTAACGGTGCAGTGACACAGCAGTGGCCGCGCAGTCGTGTGGTAGTACAGAGCGGCCGTCGTGTGGTGGCGCAGGTCTACAGCAGCACAGCCGCACAGCAGTGCAGCGGAACAGTCACTGTGCACAGTCGTATACCAGTGGTGCACAGCTGTGTAGTAACGAGGCCGTAGCAGTGTGGTGCTGTAGTCCCACAGCAGCGGGGTCACACACAGGAAGGAGCCTTCGTTGCCCACCGGCATGATTCCCGGGGATGGGCTAGCCCTCAGGAAGGACCGGCCAGGAGAGCGGGACGGTCATCGAGCACTGGACTTACTCCCACCTGCCCACAGAAGGCCTCTCTTCGGAACACAGGTCTCCCGACACAGCTTTTATGACATTGCACGGAGGACTCACACGGCTCATTCTCAGGCAGTCTGAAAGTCCAGCCGGCATGCCACTCAAACATAAAGGTTTCTCTCTTCCAACCAGAAGACACTGTGGTCACGACTGAAGAACTCCAGAAAAGAAGAAATAACTTGGGCCTCAACGCGTGAATATTCCCTCGGTTTTCCTGGTTGCACTGGCTGTGGGGAAACCACAGCAGAAATGCCTGGGGTGGTGCAGAGAGAGTTAGCGTGCTCTGCTGCGGACTGTAAGGCTGCAGGCTCCAGCCCACCAGAGGTTCCCAGGAAGAAAGGCCTGGCGATCTATCCCTGAGAACTCAACCCCGGGAACCCTGTGAGGCGCAGCTCGGCTGCAACTCACACAGGGCCACTGAGGGCTGGGACTGACTCCACAGCAGCTGTTTCTGCATGGCTCTGCTTGTTTCCATTGCTGTCCCCCAGGGCTGCCTCCCTTAGCTGGCCCGCGGGCTCCAGGTGCCACACGGAGCCGCCTGCTGCTGCCAGCACTCTGGCACAGGAAGCCAGGGCTCCCTCCAGTCCGGGCAGTGATCAGTCTCCAGGTGAGACGTGCTCTGTAGCCAGACCCGGGGGCTCTGGCCTGTCGGTCTTGCTCCCTCACCTTCGTCGCCCTCGGTTTGTGGGGGTGGGGGTGGGGGCTCAGACCCTCCGCCAAGGCGGAGACGAAGTTGGGAAGCAGAGCCTGTCTCCGAAGCAGCCGTTATTTCTTCCTCTTCCTCGTCTGAGCCCCACCTGTAAACCCCCTGCCCACCCACCAGTGCTGTCCGGAGTCCTCAGGCAGCTAGGGCTCCTGGGGACCTGCGCAGCCGTCCCCCGAAGATGTCGGATCTGCAAACCTGGGCCCCCTGGCCAGAGCCTAGTAGCCCCAAACCGGGTCACCTGGAAAACCAGCGGTGCCCACACGGTGACAGAAAGCTTCTCTCTCCTCGGGCACACTGTCTGTGGATTTGCGTTGTTTTTCTAGAGTCTTCCCTGCATTTTTTCTAGACAACAAACCCCTGTACACAGGGCACCTGACAGGCGTTCTGTAAAGGGTCTATAGTTTCAGCACTTCTTAATTTCCTACGACCTCCACCCCATCCCCCAACTCAGTGTAAGTCTCTGCCTGAATGTTTTAAGAAACATCCCTCAGGTCACCTGCTCCATGGCACAGAGCAGAAGGGATCCGGGGCTGTCCCAGTGTAGCCTGCACCAGCTTGACCTCAGCCTGCGTACTTGTCCTTTAAGGCAGTGCTCTGAAAATGTGAGCTTTCAGCTGGGAGCGCTCATCTCCACAGCCTGTACTTTAGGGGCATGAATTAATAATTAACTTGTGATCAATTTCTTTGTGATAGCCCTTCTTGGTGTTTCATCAGGAACACCATCGTCCCATCAGGGGTGCCTGTTTGTATCCGCAAATAGGAGACCTGGAGGGCGGGAGAGGAGAAGGAGACTGTTAACTTAGCTCTAGGAGCCAGAGCGCGACGCGAAATGCCCAAGCCTCCTCTGGAGAATGCTCCAGAGTCAGCCGGATGCTGGGTCCCCAACAGTCACCATGCACTAGCCATCACCTGGCCCCATCTAAAGCCTTGGAAGTAGAGAGTCATCACCCAAAGAGCACCACGGTGACAGGGACTGCAGCCCAGAACCCCCAGAGGATGCTCGAGTCAGGGCACCCCGCTACTGTGACAGCCAGATGTTTGCACGGTCCCACTGACTAGGTGTTTGCTAACTATAAGGAAGAAACTTAACTTTAGAGAGGAGAGACCTGCCACAGCCTGCTTCCCCGAGGGGTCCGTGTTCATGTAGTCAGTCACGGGACAGATAGGCGTCATGTGTCCCCCGACACCCACCTTCCCTCTGCCAGGTGGCTGCACTGCCATGGCCGTGTGGTGCTGCGATGCTGGAAGCTGTGCCACCAGTGTCCCAGACACCAGCAGGGTCACCATGGCTGGCAGGCTTCAGCAGAGCTTCTGGACTAGGACAGACGGGGAAGCAAGGCCTGGTGACCTCCTGCTGGAAATCATCCCGCGAAACGCTGTGGATGCCAAGTGAAGGCCGTCAGATACAGTGCTCAGCGGCGAGCCTCCGAGGCTCTCAGGTGGCCATGACGAGGGACTCGAGCACAGCAGTGGTGGTGGAGACACCACAGGACTGCGCACGGATTTCTTCTTTTGGACGTGGGGTCGCGGTGGGTTAGAGCCCGTGCTGAAGCATGTGACCTGCACCCTCTGGTCTGACGTGCTGAGCAGGGCGTCCTGGGTCAGAGTGGAAACTTGGAACTTGATCAAGAGGAAACACGTAACAAGCCCAGCTTAAGGGACGGTCTGCGGAGTAACTGGTTACAGCCTTCCAAAGTCTCAAGGTCATGAGGGACAAAGAAAGACAGAGGCACTGTCCCTGGTCAAAGGAGACAGGGCTGCTCACCACAGAGTGTGTTCCTGGATCGGGGTTTGGGTTCAGAAAAGGGACGTCATTGAGACAATCTCTGAAAGTGGACTAAGACCTGTAGACTAGTTAATAGTGTTGTGTCAGTGTGAATTTCCTGGTTTTGGTAACCATCTCGTGGTCATGAAAGATGTTAACACTTGAAGAAGCGGACTGAAAGTGTGTGGGCATTCTTTGTACTATTTTTAGTTTTTTTTTTTTGAAAGGCTAGAAGTACTTCAAAATGAAAATTAAGAAATCTTTGAACACAAAGGAAACTAGGGGAAAATACATATCAGAATAAACAGTAAACAAATGAAGACTGAAAATGTTAGAAATATTCATGCATTGAACAAAACAAGTGACTGCCGTCTGTTAGGTCCTGTGCTTGGAGCTGGGGACAGAGGGATGAATGAGACAGTCCCTGCTGCCAGCAAAGGAACCCTGGTGGCACGGTGGTTAAGTGCTCCACTGCTACTCAAAAGGTCAGCAGTTCAAACACACCAGATGGTCCTCCAGAGAAAGACGTGGCAGTCTACTGCTGTAAAGATCCGAGTCTGTGAAAGCCTGTGGGGCTGTCCTACTCTGTGCTGTGGGGTCGTCATGAATAAGGGCAGACGCAGCACCAACAGGTCTGGGGGCTCAGTGAGGTCTCCGTCCAGAAGAGCAGGATCTGACCCATCAATAACAGCACTTCTGATGACAGCTGTATCAGAAACACAAATGAGATGCCGCAGAGACGTGGACAGAAAAAAAATTATCACAAACTGAGTTGAGTCATAAGCAGGGAAGAAAGCGTCCTGAAGACATTAAAAAGTATGAGAGAGATCAGAACCTGCAGGGGAAAAGAGTGAGGAAACAACAGCCAGATGTGGCAGGAAAAGACACCCAAGTGGGAGGGAAAGCGGGGGGACTGGGGCAGAGTGGGGGAGAAAACGTGTGAGGGGGCATGTGGGAGCGTGTGGACAGCCACAAGGGAAGGGCTGGCTGGGGAACTTGAAAGCGGAGTCCTAGAGCTTTATCTCTTGGCCTGAGGAGGTGAGAGAGTCCTCACGACATCACTGGGCTGGGGCTAGGGTCCCTGGGAGCAGGGATGGACACAGAGCCAAAGCCACAGTGCAGTCAGGGTGAAAGATGGTGCTTCCTGGGAAAGTAGGGGTGGGCAGAGTGCCCCTGCATCCAGCTCAGAATCCTCCCAGTGTTACCTTGGTAACAAGGATGCTGAGTTGGGGAGACATGCTGACACCACCATGTGGAAAAGCCAGTGGCCGGTGTGGGTTCCTCCTGACAGCCAAGTCACTGCACAAGGGCAGCCCCTTGCAGCCCCCAAGGGCAGGGTCTGAGCAGCCAACTTCCTGTACCCCAGTGTAGGTTAGCATGAAATGCAACGGTCTCACAAGATCCAAGACTCGGGGCCAGGACCTTCTTGGCTTTGGTCACTTAGTCTGAAATGTCTTGGTTTTGGACAGAGCTTAGCTAGCGCTCTCCCGACAGCTCATTTATCAATTCTTCTCATCTTCTTCAAAAAGGAGAACAGACAGACATTTAAGAGAGACTTCCTGTCCTGGAAAACATCGATGGTGGTTGCCCGTACTGTGTTTGTCACTAGCACACCTACGGGTCCTTCTGGGTGACCACTCTGAGTCAAGAAGAAAAGGAGACAAAAAGCATTAAAAGCACTTCTTTTCCGGGGACTAGGATCCAGCACTTAGAAGCTTACAAACAGCCAAGCAAGAAGGGAAATGTTAGACACAGCCACATGCCACTGTGTTAGGTGCCGTCAAGTTGGTTCCGACTCTTAGTGCCCTGTGAACAGCAGAACAAATCGCCGTCTGGGCCTGCGTCACGTCCACAATCATTTTTATACTTAAGCCTACTGTTGCAGCCACTGTGTCATTCCAGCTCCTTGAGGGCCTTCCACATTTTTGCTGACCCTCTTTCGCCAGGCACAATGTCCTTCTCCAGGGACTGATTTTCCTGACAACAGGTCCAAAGTACGTAAGACACCGTCTTGCCATCTTTGCTTCCAAGGAGCACTCTGGTTGGACTTCTTCTAGAACACAACAGTTTGTTCTTTTGGTGGTCCGCAGTACATTCAACACTCTTCTCCAACACCACAGTTCAAAGGCATCAATTCTTCTATCTTCCTCATTCATTGTCCAGCTTTCAAACACATGGGGTGTGACTGAAGATACCATGGCTTGATTCAGCCACATCTTAATCTTCAAGGTGAAATCTTACTTTTCAACACTGTAAGGAGATCCCTGGCGGCAGATTTTCCCAGTGCATTGCACCTTTTGATCTCTTGACTACTGCTGCCATCCCCGTTGATTGTGGAACCAAGTAAAATGAAACCCTTGACAACCTTAGTCTTTTCTTCATTTATCACGATGTTGCTTACTCATCTAGCTGTGAGAATTTTTGTTTTCTTGGTCTTGAGGTGCAATCCATACCAAAGGCTGTGGTCTTTGATCTTCATCGGTAAGTGTTTCCAGTCCTCTTCTCTTCTGGCAAGCAAGGCTGTGTCGTCTGCATAAGCTCTTCTTCATGTGATCCAGCTTCTTGAACATGCAATCAGGATGCACTGATAATTACTAGTGACTGATCTACGTGTTAGATAATTCTAAATTCCAAAATGAAAATAAAATTTTGCCCTCGACCAAATAAAAATGTATCAACAATCAGCCAGCATCACGTGATCATTTGCCAATTTATGTGAGTGTGTGCGGGTGAGAGAGAGACAGCGCTCGCTGCTGAAAAAGTTCCCATAAGAGATAACAGTTACAAAAAGAAGTGTTTCCTCCCACAACCGTGTTTGAAAGACTCCTTTTATTTTTCATTTCTGAGTGTGGCCAGCAGATGGGGATAGTTCTTTATTACTAGATTATAACAAATATCTCAAATAACAAAACGTTTTAAACAGAAAATTAGTGGCTTTCAGGACGATGACAAAGATAAAACAGAAAATTACGTGAACTGAAGGGTAAGTGAGGAATCGACAGACAACCAGGCAGCCAGCTGTGCACAAAGGCAGTGTGTCAAGCTAGCCTCCCAGGAAAACGCAAGGTCAGAACACAACACAATAGACTCTACAGAGCTTGGAGTGAAAGAGGGATCTAAAATTTTAAACATAGTCCATACTTCATTTGCATTAAAGAGAAGGTGAAAAAAATCCGTCATTCCCAAATACACCAGCACCTGAGGCAAATAGCACCCATGAGGCCTGACAAACCAGAACCAAGGCCACTGCCGTCAGGTTGATTCTGACTCATAGTGACCCTGTAGAATGGAGCAGAACTGCCCCACAGAGCTTCCTAGGAGCACCTGGTGGGTCTGAACTGCCTGGTTTTGGGTTAGCAGCCGTAGCACTTAACAACTGCACCATGAGGGCTCCCGTGAGGTTTTATAGAAACAGCTATTTGATAATAAAAGCCAATAAATCAAGGGATGATTTGAATTAAGGATTCAGAAGTGAGAAAGCTAAATTACAAAGAGTCAGACGGTATTGAATGTATTTAAATACATTATAATGCTGTTAATTTTTATTACATGTTTAAATCCATGATGCTAAAATTGAGATTTCCAGCAAACAGATGCAAACCCAGAAGTACTCACTCATCTACACCAAGAAATCTGGAAGACAGCTACCTGGTCAACTCACTGGAAAAAATTTATGTTTATGCCTATTTCTAAGACACATGATCCAAGCAAATGCAGAAATTATGAAACAGTATCATCAATACCACATGCAGGCAAAATTTTTCTGAAGATCATTCAAGAGAACCTGTAGCGGTGTATCGACAGGGAAATCCAGAAATTCAAACTGGATTCAGAAAAGGACACAGAACCAGGGATGTCAGCGCTGATGTCAGACGGATCTTGGCCGAAAGCAGAGAACACCAGAAAGATGTGAACTTGTGTTTTATTGCGCTATGCAAAGGCATTCGACCGTGTGGGTCATAGCAAATTACGGATGACACTGAGGAAAATGGGCATTCTGAAATTTAATTGTGCCCATTAGAAGTCTGCACGTGGATTAAGTCATACAAACCGAACAAGGGAACGCTCTGCGGTTTAAGGTGTGCGTCAGCGCCGCACCCTCTCACTACGCCTAGTCAGTCTGTGTGATGAGCAGATAGTCCAAGAACGTGCACTACGTGAAGAACACGAGGTCAGGGTTGGAGGACGACTTGTCAGAAACCCGCGATACGCAGACCACGTGACCTTGCTGACGAAAAAGAGAAGTTGAAGTACTTGCTGATGAAGATCCAAGATTACAGCCTTCCATATAAATTACACTTCAACAAAAAGAACACAAAAATCCTCACAGCTGGACAATTAAGCAGCATCAGGATAAATGAAGAAAAGACTGCAGTTGTCAAGGATTTTATCTTACTTGAATCTACAATCAAAACTCATGGAGACAGCAGTCAGGAAATGAAAAGACGCATTGCACTGGACAAACCTCCTGCAAAAGACCTCTTTAAAGTGCTAAAAAGCAAAGGTGTCACTCTGAGGACTAGGATACATCTGACCCAAGCCATGATGTTTTCTATGGCCTCATATTATTTGAAAGCTGGACCATGAATAGGGAAGACTGAGGAAGAAACGATGCCTTTGAATTATGGTGTCAGCGAGGAATATTGAATACACCGCGGACCACCTAAAGGACAAACAGCCGTCCTGGAAGAAGCACGGAATGCTCCTTAGAGCTGCAGATGGAGAGACTTCGTCTCACTTACTGTGCACATGTTATCAGACAGGACCAGTCCCTGAAGAACACAATGCTTGGGAAAGCAGACACTCAGCAAAAAAAGGAAGACCGTCAACTAGACAGACTGACTCAGGGGCCGCAGTGACGGTCTCAAATGTGACGGCTGTGAGAATGGGGCAGGTCTAGCTGTGTTTTGTCCTGTTGTATCCGGGGTTGTTGGCTTAGAACCCACTGGATGGCACCTAATCACAAAATAACGAAGGAGAGATAATCAGGTATTCCTCCCGGATGTGCTCATGTGTGAATAGGACGTGGTCATGTCAAATGAAAGCACACAAAGGGCCCAATTCAACAAACGCCCACTGGGCTATTGTGAGCTGGAGACTCGCTCCAAGGCCAAGAAGGGTGTGAGAGTGAGCGAGACGCTGACACGTGAGGTCAGGGAACCACGATGAAGGCAATGGCCACATGTGGCTGTTACAAAAGCTAAACAAACTGGTAAGAGGAACCGGAGAGGTTCTCAAGTTTCACGAAGGGGTTTCAAAGGGGAGGAAGGGTCAGCTGTGCTCCACCAGGATGAGAGACCATGAGGCACTGACCACGACAGAGTCGTGGGGACGAAAGGCTTGTTGGGTGGCCGCCGGTGACTGAGGGACTTAGAGATGGCACTCAAGAGGCTGACTCGATGGAAGGGAACTCCTTCTTTTCCAATGTGAGTGATACTGCATAAAACTAGAATGCCTATGGGAATAATCCAGCAAATGGTGTGAAATGAGTGGTTCAGGAGAGAAAGGAGACAAGTGAGAGAGTTAAGTCTCCCAATGTCCAGGAAGGGATAGGGTCAGATGCGCAAGGGGAAGGACTAGCACTTAGTAGATGCTTAATTAAAAAAAAAGCAAAAATGGACTCTTCCCTCAGGATGCTCAGTCTATGCAGGGAAGCTCTGCTCTGTCCCACAATGTCACCATGACTCAGAATTGACTCTGTCCTATAGCATCACTGCGAGTCCAAACTGACTCGAAGGCAACACGTTACAACAACAGTTAGGTTTCCAGTACTTAGGGCGTGCAGAGTAGGGCTTCGGGTGCTGGGCGGGGACTAACTCGCTGACCCCTCACCTGCCTTGTGATACAGGCAGAAGCACGGCTCCTCTTCCCCAGTGAGAAGGCTAGGGAACCAGGCAGCAGGGCTGGGGCTGGCCCAGGCAGGCTGGCGGGGGCCTGGCTGCTCTCTGAGACGTCGCGCTGGCTCTCCAGTGCTGAGCAGAACAGCACACACTCCACCACCAGGCCAGTCTGTGATCTCAGAAGCATTTCCACGTGTGAAGAAGTCCAGGAGGTGAGTCAGTGCCCTCAGGAAGCTGTAGCTCCCTCACCCTGCCGCCCCCAAGGGAAGTGACAGTGCCCAGGTTCTACTGACATGAACTGGCTTGACTGAATTTCCTAGCTCATCAGTTAATTCACAAGTAATAAAATGCAACCCATTCTGTCTCATTTTTCAGTTAAAAGTTTAACACTATTCAAAAGCAGACAGCAATGTCTAGGGACTTACCCAACACAAGCCTGCAAAAAACCAAAAGCATGTGAAAAAAATGCTTAGTGCAAAAAAATAAAAATAAAAAACACTTAATGCAGTATCTCTTGTGATATTAAAATACTGGGGGGAAACCGACAGCTCTTCCTAAGATTTGAAGTCGGGAGTGGGACTTTCCTCTCGCAGAGACCATGCAGCTTTTACCAAGAACGAGACACGTGTGAAGGTGAGTCTCCTGTGCAATGTTAAGCAAAAAATCTAGCTGCCGAACTGCACATATAACGTGATTCTGCTTTTGAAAAACTCTACTTGCATATGCTTGTATATGCACAGAAAAAAGTCTAGAGGACGAATGAGCACACATTTAGCAGTTATCAGCCAGGAGTGATGGCCAGCTTTGACTTTCTAAATTATACATGGCCTGTCTGGATTATTTACAAGGACTTACGTCTGAAACCAGAAGAAAAAATACGTTGTTTCAGCTAGTTAGAACCAGAGCAGGGGCGCATCCTGCGTGGGGCTGTCACCGTCAGGCAGCCCCTATGGTGCGCTGGCTTTCTGTGCTTCTGCTGCCAGCGGGACACTGGCGCCGGAGAGCTGAGAGCAGCGGCAGCTTCCCTGAGAGACCTCGGACCGCAGCACCAGAGTTACTGTGACTTGGACATAGGGCCAAAGAGGAAAATCCATAAAAACCTTCATCCCCAGAGTGTCTGCCCAGGGCAGGAAATGCAGCCATTAAGCCAGTGAAGGGATTAAGATCACTGCAAAATGACACCAGCTTGGCCTCGGAGCCAAGAGATGTTAAGTGCAGTTCATCTTTAGAGAACGCTGTCCCTCCTCCAGCCTTGGGCCACCACCACCGCAAAAGCAGCAGAGAGAAGATACGGGTAACCGGAAAAGCTGGCGTTTCTACAGTGGTCCATGAATTTCAGTCTTTCACACGCATTTTACATCACCCCGCACGCCGGCCTCTCCAGGGACTCTGGGGAGCAGGTCACCCAGGTGAGGAGGCCAGCCCCAGAGATGCCAGGACCAGAAATCAGGACGTCTCACTCTCAGTAGCAAAGCAGGCGGTTTGGGTAGCGCAGTGGCTATCAAATGAGTACAATTCAATTTTAGGCAAACATATCTCTTCCCTAAAGGCTGCAGAAAAAGCGTATCCATCAGAGAGGCTACTTTAAAGACATGAATTGAAACAGCTGCCTTCCAGTCAGTTAGGACTCACAGCCACCCCAGAGCAGACCAACCCATGAGCAGGTAGGCTCAGCTCAGTGGATGGTGTCTCAGTCACAGAAACACAATGATGGATGGTGTCTCAGTCACCCAGTGCTGCTGTCACAGAGACACCACGGTGGATGGCGTCTCCATCACCTGGTGCTGCTATAACAGAAACAGCACAAGTCGATGGCTTCAACAAAGAGAAATTTGTTCTCTCAGTCTAAGAGACTGGAGGTCCAAATTCAGGGCTCCAACTCCTGAAGAAGGCTTCTTTCTCGGTCAGCTCTGGAGGAAGGTCCTTGTCATCCATTTTCCCTTGGTAGACGAGCTTCCCTGTAGAGGGACCCCGGATCCAAAGGACGTGCTCTGTTCCCAGTGCTTCCTTCGTGATGGTGTGAGGTCCCCATGACTCTCCACTTACATCTCTCTTTTATAGCTCAAAAGAGACTGACTTAAAACACAGTCTCCAACCTTATAGATTGAGTCCTGCCTCATTAATACAACTTCCAATTGTCTCGCCAATATTGTAGAGACAAGATTTACAGCACAGGAAAATCGCATCAGGTCTTCCTATGATTCTCAGTATTGTGTCATAATGGACAATCACACAATACTGGAATCATGGCCTAGCACATATTTAGGGGGACCTAATTCAGTCCATGACAGAGATGGCTGTGTCATTTACTTACCTGCCCAACTACAACATTACCACCAAACCACTGGGAATCATGGCCCAGCCAAGTCGACACACAATCTTAACCATCACGCCTGGATGTCATAGTTTAGGACATTGTTCAGGTAGTCGTTGCTGCCTTTACAGATACAGAACTTCGGTCTTTTAAGTAGGAGAAGTGCACATTTTCTTCTCCATTCTTGCTGCTCTTTTTAGAGGAAGACCCCTCCCTCACATTCCCAGTTAAGACAGCAGTGAATGAACAGGCAGTCTGCAGGGAGAGTGATACGTCATCCTGAACTTGCTTCCCCACACTGAACCCAGGCTTACTTAGACTTTTTTCCACTAGCAGGAGAAACAGCCTGGAAAGGTGAGGCCAAGAGTGCTCCCCTTTCAGCCACCCCTTGAAATCTTCGGTTCAGCTCCTTCACTTCACCATTTCTTTCATTCGCTTCAGCTGCTTGATGTTCAAGAACAAGTACTGACATTCACTCTGGCTTTTCATTTCTTTCTCCTCTGTCTGGGTGGGTTCAAACTGCTGGCCTTTTGTTTAGCAGCCCACCACAGAGCTCCAGCTGTTGCCAGTCTCCTAAACTCAACAACAAGGACATGTAATAACAATTATGTAATACCGATTATGCCCAAATTTTAGTGCATGGTTAATGAAAGTGTTATTTTAAGGCTTCAATTTCCTCATCTCTAAAAAAGATATGAAAGCAAAGAGAACTTAAAGTACTTACTGATAAAGATCAAAGACTACAGTATTCAACATAAAGAAAACAAAAATCCTCACAACTGGACCATTAAGCAATTGTCATGATAAATAAAGGATTGGCGTTGTAGGAGTTTCACTTTACTAGGGTCCACAGTCACCACCATCAGGGTTTGCACTGCGTCCTCCCAAAAATGTCTGTAGCCATTTGGCTGGGCTACCATTCCCGACACTTTGTGTCTTCCCTATGTCATATACCCTAGTGTCTGCCTGTGGTTAGTAGCTAGGACGATTACTGTAAAAGAGGATTAGGGTGGGGCTGCACCCCCTTGCTAAGGAGTTTCCCTGGAGTGTGGCTTGTATTACCTTTTATCCTTTCATCCTATGGGAGATAAAAAGAGGAAAGCAAGCAGAAAACTGGGAGCCTCAAACCATCAAGAAAGCAGCACCAGGAGTGGGCGCGTCCTTCAGACCTGAGGTTCCTGCACCGAGATGCTCCCTGGGGAAAGCCTGATGCTACACAAGGCCCTCCCTCCAGACCCAACGGAGGGAAAGCCTTCCGCTGGAGCAGACACCCTGAATTCAGAGCTGTAACCTACTGGGCTGGGTAAGAATAAGTATTTCTCTTTTTAAAACTTGGCTTGGCGCTTTTTAAAACCATCCTATTGTGGTATCTCTGTTAGAGCAGCACAGGATGACTAAAACAGACACCCATGGAAGCTTCAGTCAAGAAGTCAGATAACGTATTACATTGGGCAAATCTGCTGCAGAAGACCTCTTTAAAGTACTAAAAAGCTAAGACATCACTTTGAGAACTACAGCGTACCTGACACAAAGCATACTATTTTCAAGTGCCTCATAAGCATGGGAAGATTGGACAGTGAATAAGGAAGACCCAAGAAGCTTTGATGCATTTGAATTATGGTGTTGGCAGGAAATACTGAATACAGCGCAAATTATCTTGAACAAATGTATCTTGGAAAAAGGACAATCAGAATGCTCCTTAGAAGGAAGGCTAGATGGGGAGACTTTGTCTCACATACTTTGGACAGGCCACCAGGAGGGACCAGGCCCTGCGGAAGGGCTTCCTGCTGGGTGCAGTAGGGCTAACATACAAGAGGAAGACACTAGAGGGGACGGGGTGGCACAGCAGATGCTACTATGAGCGTGAGCACGAACACCGTGAGGATAGCACAGGCCAGGCCAGCGTGTCTTTCTATTGTGCCCAGGGTGGCTGTGAGTCCGAGCTGACCAGCCAGCTCCTGACGATAAAACAGAGACACTTTCACGAGGATTGATGAAACAGCATTTGTAAGATTTTGTACAGAAATCACGGCCAGAGTCGTTGCACCGGAGTCTTGAGGGGGCAGTGTTCCCTGGCCTGAGTAAACTGAGTTCAAGTGCCAAGAGCAAGAAGTCTCCGTGCACTGATGTGTGTTGCTTGGTCGTCATTGATCAGTCACAGTGAATTGGATTTGACTTACAGTGATCAATTATGCCTCTTTGTGTTACAGGACCAAATTCTTTATCAGATCCTTGGGGACTAAGCTTAGCATTAAATACGTTTGCAGCAGCAGATAGATTCATAATCTGTCTGTCAATTCAACGCTGAGTCCTTCTCATGCCTACACTACTGATTTAGCTGAAAGAGTGATAAGCTGTCCTAACAGTGAGATGGTAGTTCGCAGTCATACAACACTTCTGTACGTCTTATCGCATTCGTCCAACGGTGTACCTGTGGCGGAGCAGGACAGACGCTGTCACGTCTGTTTACAGATGCTGGGAGTTACAAGTCTCCTGAGGTCAGCTCACACACCCAGGAAGTAGACAGCTGAGCCCGGAAGCTGGGGTCCCGCTAGTTAGACATAGCAGGAGTCCCCGGGTGAGACAGCGGGTTGAGGGGCTCAGCTGCTAACCGTAAGGTTGTTGGAGTACGGTCTGCACAGAGGCACCTCTGAAGAAAGGCCTGCCCAGCTGGTCCCCAGAGCTCCCCGGAGCACAGCTCTGCTCTGACTCACAGGGTGTCACCAGGAGTCAGAAGCCACGTGACTGCTGGGGGCAGATGTGAGTGTGCAGAAAAAGGTGAGCGTGTGCATAAAATCCCTTCTGTTAGACGAAAACATAAGGACAATGTACCAGCTTCACACTTTCTGGCTTTTCTGAGTGCCCTTCACGCAGGCATTGTGTGTGGCTTGAAGTCACCTCGACAATTCCGTCTGAGTTCACTGGGGAGCCAGCGTTCTGTGCCATGGGGACTGTTCCTCCCCAGAGTCACATTTATGACTCAGGCATCGCGTGGGTGTTGAAAAGAAAAAGCCAAAGAAAGAAGGAGAAAATATTTCATTCTATATTTAAACACAAATAATAGAAAGAGGCTGAGCTAATTCATAAATAACAGGGAGGTAAACTGCCCTCTGGGGGATCATGGTGGTGCGCCACAGCTGTCCGAGGGACACGGCTGCGGCGGACTCTGGCTCAGGAAGTCGATTCCTGTCACGTCAGTGCTCTGCAGGGTGGCTGTCACATCGGGTCATTCCTGGGTCTTCCAGGGCTAAAACTGTGACGGCTGGCTTCATTCATCTCAGCAGTTTAAGGTGTGTGGTCACGAGTGGGCTGTTCTGTGTCATTTGGTCCATTTCTCTGGGCTGATGAGGATTTTCACTCTTTTTTTGCAGCAAGTGAATGTGAAGACACACTTGTTCTTTTAGACACTGAACAGTTACTGTTATTACAAGGATACTGTTAGCCTCAAGCTAGGGTCACTATTACTCTTACACACATTACTGCTCCCACACACACTTGCTCTCACACACATTGCTCCTCTCACACACGTTTTTCCTCTCATACACAACTACTCGCACAGATTGCCACTTTCACACACTTCATTACTCTTGTACACATCACTGCTCTCACACAGGGTCACACTCACACACGTTATTACTCTTGCACACATTCTTGCTCTCACACGTGTTATCACTCTTACATCATTCTTCTGACACACACAGATACACAAAAGGCATTAAATGGTGTGCCCAAGACTGGAATCTGGGATCTCGGACAGCAGCATCCTTGTGATTTTGTTGTAGCATTCTTCAAAATTTAATGAAGTCAAATAATTTATTTTGTTGTTGGACATGACCCAGTTTGTTAGCAGAACAGCCTGATCTGAGAGGGGAAAGTGTCGCAATCCGTCAGTCCTTCCGAGCCCAAAAGAAAACCTTTGTGACTGCAGAGGCGTCCCTTCCCCTTGTTCGGTCCCGACGGCAGAGTCGTGCGGCATCTCCAGGCCTTGAGAGAGGAAAGGGGAGGCTGCCGACCAGCAAGAACCGCCCTACTGTGCTTGTGCCCCTCGGCACGTGACTCAGGTCAGCTGTGGAGCTGCTATTTGATACATTTAGGAGGACTTAACCAGCACCCACTTGAAAACTCTGCAGCAGTTATTCTAACAACCATGCGCAGTATTAACAAATGACTTCCAGCACTTCCCAAAGTGTTGCAAGAAGCCTCCAGGTCCCAGGGAGACTCTGGCTGCAGAGAAGTGTCTGAGGTGGGATCAGTGAAACATGAATGGATTCTGTTTTCTGCTCCTCAAGATCGATTTAGCCAATTCAAGGTTAAAAAAACAAACCCATGGCCACTGGGTCAGTGCCGAGTCACAGCAGCCCTACAGGGAAAGGTAAGCTACTTACCTTGTCTCTGGACCACTATTAGTGTTTATACTGCATTCTGAAATATCAACCAGGCTTTGAAAGCCTCGTGTGTGTGTACACATGCAGGTCTGACAAGTCCGCAAACTTACCTGTTCTAAGTGCCACATACCTCACCTCTGAATATACCACTACGGCCACCTTCAAACTGCTCCCTGACACCAGAGCCTAGTCACCCTTCAGGGCAACTTAGGAACTTTCTGGAATAGTCCTTGCACATGGTGGCACAGCGGCAAGTTCATGAACTTAATTGTCTAGTTGTCTGTGAGGGAGTTTTTAGCCAGTAAACAAATCACTGTATTGGAACACCCTCCCTACTCACTTGATCTGGCCCCCAGTGACTTTATTCTTTACCTGAAGATAAAGGAAATATTGAAAGGAAGACATTTGGATGAAGTTCAGGACATCGAGGGTAATACAATGACAGCTCTGATGTCCATTCCACAAAGAGTTCCAAAACAGCTTTGAAGGGTGGACGAGGCGCTGGTGTTGGTGCACAGCTTCCGAGGGGAGCCCTTGGAAGGCGAGCATGGTTCGGCAGTGAGGTGTGCAGCACTTCTTCTAGGATGAGCTCACGGACTTAGTTGGCAGCCCCCATATACGCATGCGTGTGCCTGTGGGTCACTGAACCTGGCCTTTGTTCCAGCCTTGTTCTGACGAACGTCAGAGCTATTCCATTGTCTTTCCACAGACGTAGTGGACTCGATTCCTGTGTGTTCTGTCCGACCAGGGCCAGTCACCCCTTACGCTGGCGAAAAAGGGTATTTGCAATGAAGAAGAGGCCAGTCTTGGAAAACACGATTGCGCAGTCTCTGGCACCAGTTCTGTCACCAAGGCCACAGTTTCCAGCTGTGAATCTTTTTCAACTGCTGCATTCCAATCACCAGTAATTATCAGTGCATCCTGGTTGCACGTTCGACCAGTTTCAGACTGCAGAAGTTGGTAAAAATCTTCAATTTCTTCTTTTTTGAGGGTTTGATGCATAAATTTGAATAATAGTCTCATTAACTAGTCTTCCTTGTAGGTGTGTGGATAGCGTCCTGTCACTGACAGCGTTGCACTTGAGAACAGAGCTGGAAATGCTCGTTCTGACGATGAGTGTCATCACTCCTCTTTAATTTGTCATTCCCGTTTATTAGACTAGATGATTGTCTGGTTCAAAACAACCAATACGAGTACATTTCAGCCTGCTAGTGCCTCGGACATCAGTGTTGTGTGCTCCGTTTTGTTCCTGACGATTTCCAGTTTTCCTAGATTCCTATTTACAGTTATTGAAGGGTGCCGGCAGCCGTTTCTTCTCTCCATGAGTCACACCGTGTCAGCAAACGAAGATCTCGAGAGCTCAGCTCCAGCCACTGGGTGCTCCTTGGGTGCAGTTCCCAAGGGGCAGTTCCGCCCTGTCCTATGGTGGGTCAGAATCCCCTCAACAGCCACAGGTCTGTTTGTCTCTGACCTGGGGGGCTCGTTTGCAGCGCCGTGTCAGGCAACGTTCCCCCGCTGTGCACTGGCTAGCTCTTTTCAGCAGTAGACCCAGGCCCGTCTGCCTAGTCTCAGTCTGAAAGCTGAGCTACAGCCTGTCGGTCCACAGGTGACCCTGCTGGTGTTTGAATGCCGGTGACGTAGCTGCCAGCCCCACGGTGACACACAAGCCCCAGAGTATGTCACACTGCCTGGGGGAGGTGCCGCCTTTGGGCAAGGGTAACACAGCGTGCCACTGTGAGGGGCCGGGTACCCACCAGGGGTAGAAACCCGGGGAGCTAATTCGTAGTGTCAAAGGAAGTTGGGTCCCTGCGGGATGGCAGGTAGGCCCGAGCGAGGCTGCAGTAGTGGAGCAGGAACGGCAAACTGACCCTGCGGACGGGTCCCATATCTGCCTGCCCCTCTCTGGGCTGCGAGCAGCCTGCTCAGTGTCCGGGTTGCCTTGGCTGCCGTCACCTGCACCCATTCTGCTGCCAGAGTAAACTGAGTTCTGAGGTGCGGTTGTTCCCCATGAATTCCTGAGCTCATTCTCGGCTCTGGCTGCTGGCAAACCGAGACGATGGAACCGTGTGGAAACAGCCACCAGGTGCTTACAAAGTAGAGAGACGCACCGCACACTCGTCTCAGTGGGAGAGCCGAAGTGCCCGAGTGGTGACTTGCCCGCAGGTAGGGAGGTTGCTATGGGAACGTTATCACTGTGGCTAGTTCGTGTACCTCAACAACCTGAGTTTCAAAGTCCAGAGGAAGCACCGTTAGTACTCCCCCCCAGTGAGTGTTTACCAAGCAGCTGGTTCACCCATGGCATTGCCTCTGACCACCTGGGGAGGGGCAGGGGAGGGGACCACCAACACTGACCCTGGGAACAGAGCCTGCAGACAGAAGCCCTGCCTTCTGCGTGGGCACTACCGCTGCGTCCGCCTGCAGACTCCAGGCTGAGGTGTGCCCGACACTAGGGAAAGAGCAGGAGTGACCAGAGGTGAGAACAAATGGGGACAGGCAGAGAGAGGGACAAACCTGAGTGAGGAGCCCTGACATGTGAAGGAGGTCCCCAAACCCAGCACGTCAGACAGCCTGGGCTGGGGCTGTCTTCCAGCCCTGTGTCAGTCAGGGCTTTGCTGGGAGGCTTAGGGTTTCCTTTGGCTGATTTTCAGAAGTAGATGGCCAGGACTCTCTTCACTTTTTCCACCCCGGCCCTGTTCTGCCCCTTCTTGAACACCTCGTGAATAGCATCACACTGGGCGCGGTCTCCCCAGTTCACCCTGTTTCACCTGGGTGTGTGTGAGACTCACAGGTGCTGCTGCATGTACCGCAGTTCTCTCCTCCTCACTGCCGAGCAGTTCTGTGTGTGAGATCCCTGAGTGACACAAACCGTTGGCACTCCTCTGCCACCCTAAAGGTCAGCAGCTTGAGGAGTGCAGAAGACAGGCCTGGCAGTCTGCTTCTGTAAAGGGCAGCCACACGGTGGGGGTGGGGACGGTGACAGGGGTCAGAATTAGGTCCGTTGTGTGGATATACTCTGATTGGTTTATCTCGTCACCAGCTGGTGGCCTTCTGTGCATTCGTTTCTGGGTTTGGGAGCTGGACCTGCGATAAATATTCCTCTGGGTGCTGTTTTGTGGCATTCGCCCTCAGTTCCCTGGGTAAACACCTGGGAGCGAAGCTCTTGGGTTCAGCCCCAGGAGATGTTGTTGCTGCGCGCTCAGTCAATTTCCTGCTCACAGCAGCCCCACAGGGCAGAGAAGAGCTGCCCCACGGGGTTCCTGGGCTGCAGTTTCTGCAGAAACAGGTCTCCAGGCGTGCCCCTGGGTGTCTCCAGCTGTGTCCCTAGGCATGTCCCCAGACATGTCTCCAGGTGTGTCCTCACATGTGTCCCTGGGTATGTCCCCAGGCATGTCCCGATATGTGTCTCCATGTGTGTCCCCGGGCCTGTCCCAAGGCGTGTGTCCAGCAGAGCTGATGGGCAGGCCTGAGCCACCAACCTTAGCTAGCAGCCAAGCACTTACACTTCGTGCCCCCCAGAGCTCTCCTTAGCAGACGTGGCAGCCAGCCCGTGGGTGCTCTCTGTCAGAACAAACGAGAGCAGGAGGAAGGGAAGGGCACGTCGGTGCTGCAGTTGGCATTAAACGCTAACGCAGGTATGTACGAACTGGGGGAAAAGGGCTTATAGCATGTTAGACAGGACAGCAGGGGTCCTGCAGCATGGCCCTGAACTCCGAAGGGGCAGAAAGGCGGGTCAGAGCCGGGTGAGACGGCTGGGAGGGGGCTCACAGAGACCCGGGCACAAGGGTTGACCTCAGTCCACGGCCAGCCCACCCCTCTGTGATCCGAGGCTGACCCGACAGCCCACAAGAGCAGGCGAGTGGCTTCCACGGGATCTCAACCTGCTTCTCAGTCGGTTGCCTTTGCCTTGGGAGTCTTCAGTCATAAAGCATTTAGCTGCCAAAGCATTCTCTGTTCAGCCGTACTGACCAGTACCGGCGGTGTAACCCACGATGAGCGCGGCTGTCAGTCAGAGGCGGCCCTGGGGAGCAGCGGGGGCAGAGCCCTGCCTTCACCCTGCTGAGGGCGGAGTCAGGGCCCCTCCAGGCCCGCCCTTAGATGCCCAGCCTTCCCTGAGCACCGTCTTCGTCCTGATGCCAGCAGGGGGTTGTGGGAGGAGAAAAGGGACGGCCACTGTGCTGGACAGGAGTGCAAGACGCTGAGGTCCCATCTCCCCAGACCGTCCTGCTGGCTTCTGCACGCGGCTGGCTCTGCTGATACCACGGCCCCGCCCCCAGCATTGCTACTAGGCCTCAAGGTCGGGGGCCTTAGCCTCCCCGGCCTGCGGCTGACCACCTGGGCCTTCTCTCTGCCCTGCCTCCCCCTAAGTTGTGGGGCTGTTGCATACGCGGCCCCAGCCTGCTCACTCCACCTCTGACCCCCTCCTCTGGCTAATTCCCCGTCATGCCTTCATCTCAGAAAGACGTTGTTCCTGACCCTCCAGGCTCAGTAAGGTCCCCTGGAGACTCGGGCACCTTTCCCGACACAACCCAGTCCCCTGTGTGATTCTTGGCTGACAGCTGCTCCTGGTGGAAACATAAACCCCATACGAATTCGGGGTCCTCCAGGGCTGTGGTCCCACTGATCAAATGCACTCCGTCCAAACCTAAGGCATTGTGGGTGTGGACAAGTGGCCTCTACTCACCTGGTCCCTTCCACTGTGACCTCTCTCTTAAGCTGTGGTGAATATTGTCTTTATCAGGAAAAGCCTGAAACTTTCACTTGGAGAATCTAAAGTATTCAAATCCACTGGAAAAAAAAAATGAGAAAACATAGGGGGAAAAAAAGACATTTTACTCGGGCACCAAAATTGAGTTAAAATCAGCCACTTGACTCCTGGGTCCAACTTTCTGTTCTCTGGCATCAGAATTCCTCAGCTGTGACTTGGTCAGAGTCTAATCACCCAGCTGCGCATCATGAGTCCCCTTGTCTTCCTTTCTTCTCCTGTAACACGTGCCTCTCAGTGGCACTTGCCATGAGTCCCCCCGGGAGGGTCTGGACCGTGAACACAGACCCCTCGCTTCCCGACAATGCCGGTCCAGGCAGGAAGGAGCCCCTGAGGGCTGACTCTCCTACCCCCACCCAGGAGGCTGTTCCTGCTTCACGCTGGACTGTGGACGGGGCCTCGACTCCACAGCTCAGCTCTGCAGGCAGCCGACCCTGCGTCCGGGCCCCCCGTGCACCTTCCAGGTCGTGTCACCTACAAGATACTCCCTCTCACCAAACCTCTGCCCAGCCCTGTGGGTGGTACATGTTTATAGAAACTGTGAGCAGTGACCCGCGGCTATAATCTCTGTTCCCAGTCTCCTCACCCGTAAAGAGGAGCACGGCAGCACCTGCTTCTCAGGCCGCTGGAAGATGAAATGAGTCAGCGTGTGAAAACTCGAGGACAGTCTCGGCACTGGGCAACTTCTGAAAACACGTCAGGTGACGATTAGGAGGCCTTCTTACAGCGCTGAGGACAGTGACTTGAGAAGCAAAGCTCAGATTCCAATGCGTGTCCTTGAGGACGTTTCTCCCTCTCTTTAAGGTTTCTCGTCTGTAAAATGGGATAATAGTATCTACCGCGTAGGGCAGTACACATTGCTGTCGAGTCAATTCTGATTTATAGAGACCCCACAGGACAAAGTAGAGTTGCCCCCTAGGGTTTCCAGGGAGCGCCTGGTAGATTCAAAGAGCCGACCTTTTGGTGAGCAGCTGTAGCCCTTAGCCACCAGCCCACCAGGGTTTCCTGTAGGGTGGCTGTGGGATTAAAATGCTCAGGCTCGGTCTTGCCCTGCAGTAAGGGGTCAGAAACAGTGGTTACTGCTTTTGTTAGCATCACTGTTTAACACTTGAAGGCATTCTGAAACTTGAGACCTGGCAGAGACGCACAAAGGGTCACTTTCGGGGCCGAGGATGGTGGACGACTCAAGAGCCTGTTACAGAATGACCCTTAAGAAAAACCTCTGCTTCTGGTATGGGCCAAGGGTGTTTGGCCCAGGCCGGTGGCCTTGGTGGGCTGTCACTGCTGTCCGGTTCTGCTGAGGAGCCCCTCTGTCTGGACTGAGCAGCTCCCTGGCCTGCCAGCACCCATGCTCTGACCCCGGAACTCGCCCTTCCTGTGGGGGAGGGGAGCCTTGAGTCCCTCCTGGGAACCAACACCCCTCAGCCCTGTGACAGGGGGCTGTCTGAGTCTGTTACAACAGCTGAAGGTCACTTGGTGCTGGCAGCTGCTGCTCGGCCACTTCCTGCCGAGGATGGGGAACAGCAGTGTCTCGTCTGCTTCTCCTGCAGCCTACAAGGAGGGCCCCCAAGCCAACTGCCATCACACTGCCTACCTGTGGTTAGCAGGCAGTCACTTGAGCCACTGTGCCACCAGGGCTGGGTACAAATGGGGAACGAACTCGGCCGCTCACTGAAAAGTTGGGACTCAAGTCCACCCAGAGGCACCTGGAAGAAAGGCCTGGCAATTTGGGTCTACGATCTGGGACAAACAGGCTGCTGTGGGTTGAAATCAGCTCAGGACACCTGGTTTCCACCTTATAAGGGAGGCTCTGGGGCTCTGGGACGCCAGCTGTGAGCCGAGGACCTGAGCCTCAGCCAGCTCTTCTGACTGTCTGTCCTCTGGGCTCTGCACAGCACGGCCCCCGCTGACTGTTGGGAGCACAGCTGGTTCCACGCTGCCCCCTGCCCCCCACCAGCTGCCCTCACACTGCCACATCTGCCACCCAGGCCTCCTTCCTGCATGTCCTGGAGGGATCTCCCGCGTCCCCGGGTCTCAGAGCCATGCCACCACCTCCCAGAGGCTTTCCTTGGTTCTCCCAGCAGCACCCGCCGGTTGCTGTGTGCCCCATGAGGCTGTTGAAGCCTCCACAAGCGTCAGTGCCCCCTGTCCACATCATCTTTCTCTGCCTGTTGTCTGTCTCCCTCTTTGAGGCAGGGCCCAGGGTTGCGTTCACTGTGACAGCCCGGCACATGTCACAGAACCCCGTCCTCAGACCAGGCAGCTCTGCCCCCTGAGGGGTGAGGGGCCCACAGGGACAAGGGAAGGTGCCCACCCACAGCACACTGCCTCCCTTCCTAGGGCGCACTGTGGGCACTCAGGAGCCTGGGATTCACTGCCCAAAACGGCCCCGTGCCCGCCAGGGCCTGCGAAGGCCTCTGGTCTCCCTCAGGCCAAGCACACTGCCACTCTGAGACCCTGAGTTGTGACCCAGCAGGGTTGCGTGTGGGTGACAGTCCTCAGAACGCTGGCAGAAGGTCGGGAAGGGGATGCTGCTGTGGCAGCAAGAGAGGCTCTCATATTTTAATGCAGAACCCTGGGGAGCCCTAGAACTGCACCTCTGAACCAGGCCTTCCAGGTCCCTGGGAAGGTACGTCACTGACTAGTTTGTTGTTCGGTTTATGATTTTACAAAGTTAGACCTAAGTATAAAGACAACATCAAACGTGTTGCTGTGGAGCTGACGACCCTACATGTGTCAGAGAAGAATTTTGTCCCATGAAGGTTTCTGCGGCCAGCTTCTCAGACGATCACCAGGACTTTCTTCCACGGTACTTCTGAGCAGACTCAAACCACCAACCTTTTGGTTACAGCCCTGCCCCTGGCTGTTTTTGCTCCCCAGGGACTCCAGACACACAGTGTGAAGGCCTAAGTTTTTCCCTTGCCTAGAGCCCCACAGATGTTGGGGGCAGGGCAATCAGTGAATACTGGGTGTACAAACGAAGGAAGGAAGTCTAAGCTGTGGGCTTACATCAGGGCTTAAACAGTGGCAGCTTGGGGCAAATTTCCCCGAGCACCAAAGCCAAGTCTCTCTGTCTAAATAGGCACGACCCCTGCAGTGAGCTCGTGCCATGGAGCAGGGGGCAGGGGCAGGAGTCACACTGCCGAGGGCCACACAGACCATCAGTCTCAGGTGAGATAAACCCTGGTGTGCAGTGGTTAGTGCCACGGCTGCTCACCAAAAGGCCAGGAACTCGAATCTGCCAGGCACTCCTTGGAAACTGTGGGGTAGTTCTAGGCTGTGCTGTAGGGTCTATGTGAGTTGACATCGACTTGATGGCTGTGGGTCTGGTTTGATTTTTTGTGCAACTAGAAAACATTATGCTGAGTGAAATCGGTCAGCTGCAAAAGGACAAATATGGTGTGAGACCTCTGCCGTAAGAACCTGAGGAAAGACTTCTGCACAGAAGAAATAATCCTGATGGCTACAGGGTGTGGACGGAGGGGGTGGGGTGCTCATTGAACAGATTGAAAACCAAAGCCGAACCCTGTGCTGTGGAGTCGATTCCTACTCATAGCAATCCTGTAGGGCAGAGTGGAGCTGCTCCATAGAGTTTCCCAGGAGTGCCCAGCAGATTTGAACTGCCAGCCTTTTGGTTAGCAGACGTAGCGGCCAACCACTGCACCATCAAGATGTCCGCAGATTAGGTGGTCCTTCGACAGGAATTCGGTCAGCTGGAGGGAGTGACAGCCAGCAGCGGGAGGCAGACCGGCACACCCGGACTACACCTGAGCTGGAAGATTTCCTGAAGTCAACCCAATATTTCAAAGGATAGAGTAGCAGAGATGGGATCTGGGGACCCTGTTTTCAGGGGACATTGAAGTCAGCTGGCAAGGCCTTGGGGACACTCCGGCTACAGTGGTCCCAGCCTGTTTCCTAGTAACTGGGCACCCTGTGGGTTGGCACCAGCAAAATAACAGATTAACAAAAGGAGAGTTAACTCCGAGAGACGCATTTGCTACTAAGTGAACTTCTTTTAGAGCACTGTGGAGATTTTAAGGTCAGGAATTAACAGTCCACTTACTTCAGAGGGATCAATTTATTTCTTCAGTGTTCGTTTTCAGAATCCATCACTTCGCATCACCCAGAGAACTTGCAAAGCTGTATTTGGAGAGCACCTTCCCGTAAAACCCTCATCCACTCTTGTGTGACATCCGGCCACTACAAGTCTGCCCCACGTAAACCCCCTTGACAGCTGGTGTCCTGTTGTTTTGCTCCCAGTGTGACAGCTGGTGACAGTGTGGTCCAGCCAAGGGGTCCTAAATGACGGGGCAGCAGAGTGAAGGCCCTGCCAGGATCCACTCGGGCCAGGCCTGTGCTGGAAGCTGGCTGGAGCCTTGGTGACAAGGAGCACTGCCAGCAGCCAGGTCAGGAAGTGCAGAGAGAACCGTTGCCTTTCCCTCTGCTGCATGAGTTATTTCTGCAAGATGGGTTTGTTTCAGATCCTGAATTATTTATAGACTGGGGCTGAGAAGATGGAAAGGATCTTAGGGCCCAGTGTATCTTCCATCACATTTGTTAAGTTCTGTCGTCCAAGGTCACCTGGTCAGCTTAATCTAATGGCTGATGCGATCAGCCCGTTGCTGCAGCTGGTGGGATTGGTGACCTTAGGCAAGTCACACCACCTCCCACACTTCAGCGTGGATCAAGATCTGTAAGTCTTTCTCCAAAGGCTGGTCTCATTAGATGCTGTTAAGTCAGTTCTGACTCTTGGTGACCCCGTGTGACTGTACAACTGCCCACAGGATTTTCTAAGCTGTCGTCTTTGCGGGTCTTTTGTCCATGGAGCCACCACATGGGTTTGAAGCGCCAACCTATGGGTCAGCTGCTGAGCATCTAACCACGGTGCCACCAGGGAGCCTTTGTTCCTATTGGTAGCAGTCTGGAAAAGTGTCACAGTAATCACCACCCCTGGAGACTCGAGCAGCTCTCTGGGTTAGAAGACAAACCCCCCAGGGGCTGAGTGGCACAGCTGGGCTTTTTGGCAGCCAACACCCTGCTGAAGGACACCCGGAGCAGGTTAGTAAGCAAGCTTCGGGTAGAGAAAGCCGAGCATCCTGCTCCTCAAGAAGTGGAGCTGGCTTAAATAAACATTGAAATTACACACTCGCCCCAAAGTGAATTTCAGGCAGAGCATAATTACCGGAGTGTGGGAGGAACAGCTGCAGTAAAGCCTACCTGTGACCCTCAGCCTTCAGCACTGGTTGGGTCAACGTTAGCATCCCACGCCCTCAAGGAGTTCACGCCCCTTCGGCTGGACGTAGCAGACGCAACCCTCGCTTGCTGGGCTCTGACTTACTCTCACGTTTCCCTGGTCACCCTCCTACATCCAGTTCCTCCAGGACTACAGCTCCGACCCTGAGCAAACCTTGGTCTGTGACCACTAAGGTCAGCCTGCTGCAGAAGTTGATAATCCACCCCTTCTTCCTAAAAAAGTCAGGCCAGCCTTCAGAGGAATGGCTCTGACCTGGGCCATGTTGAGACCTGCCACCGGTTCTGACGTCACTGCCCCAGACGGAGCCCGGGCTGGAATTTCACAGGCCCCCAGCCTACTGATGGGCGTCTGGCCGACAGGCCTGTGTCCTGGGGAGGAGGACGAGTGTGCCGCGCACTGACAGAGCTCCCCAGAGTGCCCCCAGCCTGGTTTCCCTTGTCTTCTCAAGCACGCAGACAAAAGCCGAACCCGCGGCTGTCCAGTTGGTCCCGACTCACAGGCCCTCCCTGGGACAGAGCGGAACTGCCCCTTACGGTTTCCGAGGCGGTGCTCCTCACGGAGGCCGACCAGCGTGTCTGTCTCCGGGGAGGAGCTGGGAGCTCGAACCGCTGACTGCAGAGCACTTAACCACTGCGCCACAAGGACAGGAAACTCCTCGGCTCTAGGAGGGCCCGGTGAGCTGCTTCTGGCCCTGGAGGTGGAGGTGGGATTCGCTGGGTGGAGGTCCCAGGCAAACTGATGAAGGACACTGATTGGTCAGCACGCCCTTCTGTCCTTTGTCCTTTGGTTAATTCTGTTCCTGAAATATCCACGTCATCCCAGAGTGGTGACAGCCATCCTACAACCCAGCCACAAGCTGACAATGGTGGGTCAGGGGGAGAGGGGCCCAGACCTCGGAGGCACGACAGACCTGTAACATTGGCCTCGCTGCCCAACCCAGAGATCCTGGGGACATGACAGACCTGCGATATTGGCCCCGCTGCCCAGCCCAGAGCTCCTGGGGACATGACAGACCTGTGACATTGGCCCCGCTGCCCAGCCTGGAGCCTCTGGGTGCCTGAGATTCACGGTGCCCTCACTGGTTTGAGCTACCAGTCACACTCCCTGTCACATGCAGCCCCAAACCACCCTGCAACAATCGAGAACACCGAAGGGGTTAGCATGAGACGCTTCACACTCTCAAGGTCTTGAAAGTGGCTGCAGGCAGGGGCCTGGGAGGTGATTTCTGTCCTTTAGAAGTGGCCACTTTGCCTATGCCACTCGACTCTGAGTCAGGGCAGTCAGGGAAGCCATGCTTTCAGTTCCTACACAGCACTCCCAGGGACCTGCACTGCGACAAAAGCTAGAAGGTTAAGGTCGGGACACTTTGCAGACTGTACTCCCGGGCAGCTACCACCCTGCCCCCTACCAGCTCCTGAAAGCTGTGTGGGTAAAGGGCCTAGTCAGCTCCAGGGCAGAAAGCTCAAAGCAAAGTCATCCAGACGGCAGCTCAATAACCCTCAGGGATTTCCAGAGAAAAAGGTGTTATCTCAGAGGCGCAGCCCTAGCAAACATTTGTAACCACCCCTGAAAGTGCGCCCAAGGAAGAAGGCCCTCAGGCCGCCTTCGCCTGCCCCTTCTCTGAGTCTCCTCTCTCGACCCTGCCAGTACACACAGGGGAAGGGGCGAGGTGTAACACTTGGTGATCCCCGCACTTCTGCACCCAGCCCACCTTCTGGCAGAGAGTAAACGCATGCTGGGTGACGGTCATCCTGAAGCCCCTACAGGCACCCCAACCTCCTCTTCCTGTCACAGCATCTTGTTTGCTTTCCTTGTTACCCTCTCCAGGTCACCCGCTGTCAACCCCACCTCTGTCCTGATGTTGGTGTTAAGAAAGAGAAGTGGGCAGCTTCTGGAGGGACATACGGTAGAGGGCGTCATCTTTGCTGTTAAGGACACTTGTGTGTCAATGGCAGTCACTGAGTACAGAGGAGAGACCAGGTGGTCAGGAGGGATAGAGAGGAACAAAGGGACATGGTCCTTGGGAAGGAGGTCCTTGGGAAGGGCCTTGATTGGGAGCAGGAGTGGCAGGGTGAGACTTTGAGCAGAGGAGCGTATTTCTTCCATTGAAACAGGAAAGAAGACAGGCCCAGCATCGTAACTCGTAAGCAGAGCCTGTATTTTCCAAAGGAACTAGGCAGTGAGACTATTGTCTAAGACAACAGAGCCGAAGACCCAGAAGATGGAGAAAGAATACCAGTTGTAAACCCCCCATGACTGTCTCTCGCTTTTCCGTTTCTCCTTCATGGACGGCTTTGTCCGTAGGCCGATGACAGGCTTGTGATGACTGGAGTGATCACTGACCTTAGCCTCATTATGAGACGGGACACATCTATCAAATTGACCTAATGGTCTAATACCAGCCCGTGCAAAGAATTTTCTCATATGAGGTGACAGTAAGGTTCTGCAACTTCCCCGCATCCTCGTTCTTACTCTTCTCCTGGTGGCGACAGAGAGAAGGAGAGACCAAGGGTTTCACTTGGGCTACAACACACACACACACACACAAACCCAGTGCTTTAGAGTTAATTCTGGCTCATAGTGACCCTACAGACAGAGTCGAACTGCCCTACAGAGTTTCTAACTAGTGCCTGGTGGATTTGAACTGTTGACCATTTGGTTAGCAGCCACAGGACTTAACCACTACGCAAACAGGGTTCCCAATGTGGGCTATAACAGATGAAATTTGGGAAATTCAATGGCATCAAAATAAGACTACTCACAGCCTAATACAGATTAGAAAGGTATGGTGAAAGGATACAGCCCCGATACACACCTTTCCTGACTTTAAAGCCTGCCGTGTCCACTTGTTCTGTTTGTACAACTAGGTGTTCTGGAATTCCCACTGTCTGCAGTGTTAGCTGTCATAACGTTAGCAAATAATCCAAGACGCTGGATCATATGAAGACGAATGAGGCATCAGGATTGGAGGACGGCTCATTAACAGCCTGCGTTACGCAGACAACATCGCCTTACCTGCTAGAAGTGAAGAAACACCGATGAAGATCAAGGACCACAGCCTTCGGTATGGATTGCACCATAACACCAAAAAAACAAACAACCTCACAACTGGATCAGTAAGCAACATTGTCATAAATGGAGAAAGGATAGAAGTTTACTTGGGTCCACAATAGATGCCTATGGAAGCAGCAGTCAAGAAATAGAAAGATATATTGCATTGGGGAAATCTGCTGCAAATGATCTCTTTAAAGCGTTGAAAAGTAAAGATGTCACCCTGAAGACTCAAGTGTGCCTGACTCAAGCCATGGTATTTTCAGTCGCATCATACACGTGCAAAAGATGGGCAATGAACAAAGAAGACAGAAGAAGAACTAATGCCTTTGAACTGTGGTGTTGGAGAAGAATGTTGAATGTACCATGGACCGCCAAAAGAACCAGCAGATCTGTTCCAGAAGAGGTAGAACCAGAGTGCTCCTCCGAAGCAAAGGTGGCAAGACTGCATCTTACATATTCTGGACATGTTGTCAGGAAGAATCACTCCCTGGAGAAGGACATCATGCTTGGTAAGAGTGATGGGTCAGGAAAAAAGAGAAAGACCCTTGACAAGATGGATTGACACAGTGGCCGCAACAATGGGCTTAAGCATAAAAACGACCATGGGCATGGTGCAAGACCAGGCAGTGTTTCGTTCTGTTGTTCACAGGGTCGCTATGAGTTGGAAACGACTCGACGGCACCACACAACAACATCCTAATATGATCACGGAGAGAAGGATTTATAAGGAGTTCTGAGATCTCTGGATTCCACTGGTAGCTTAAAGCTTCTGATGTTTCTACAAGACTTAACGCTGCTGTTGTTAGGTGCTGCTGAACCAGTGCCAACTCATAGTAATCCTACATACAACACAGCGAAACGTTGCCTGGTCCTGTACCATGCACACAATTGTTGTTATGCCCGAGCCAGTTGTTGCAGCCACCGTGTTGGTCTATCTCATTGAGGGTCTCCCTCCTTTTGGCTGACCCTCTACTTTACCAAGCAGGATGTCCTCCTGCAGGGACTGATC
Source organism: Heterohyrax brucei (assembly GCA_028571685.1). NCBI lineage: Eukaryota > Metazoa > Chordata > Mammalia > Hyracoidea > Procaviidae > Heterohyrax > Heterohyrax brucei. The sequence continues at coordinate 73,621,146 of CM053163.1, forward strand.
CTTCCTGACAATGTGTCCAAAATAAATTTATGTACGACCAAGTCTCACCCTTCTTGCTTTTAAGGAGAATTACAGCTGTATTTCTTATAGTAGAAACAATAATCTTACCATCTCGTGATTATTATAACTTTATCTTAGCCAACTTCAGTCTGTTCTACACAAAGACATAAGTAGGGTTATCCTAAAATATAAGTGTGGGTGTCTAGGGAGTTGGAAATAAACTGCGGCAGGTGGGAAGCAAACCTTGTCCCTAGTTTGGACCCTACGAAATTCTGCAGGACTCCTCAAGCACACAGTCAGACAGCCCACACCAGGCAGGGAAATAAGGTCATCTCCAAAGAGAGAGTAAGGAAGAATCACACACATCTTCTCAGAACCCCAAATGGGAGGGCCCTAAACACCCATCTGATCCTGGGGAACTGTGGTTCTTGGCTTCAGTTGTAGCCCAGAGGGAAGGCAATGAGCCTCACAGCCTTGTTTGCAGAGGTGACAGGAAACGCGGAGATTGGTGCAGGAAAATTCATTCCCACTCCCTGCCACCTCCTGTCCCACCATAAGCCCCGCCATCTCTCCCTCTGTCCCCACTTCCCAGGGAAATGTTCACCCTCCAAACCCTCGCAGTCAGGACTTCTACCTGCTGCCATCGAGACCTGATAGGATGGAGTAGAACTGCCCCGTAGAGTTTCCAGGGAGCATCTGGTGGATTCCAGCTGCTGAGCCATAGCACTTAACCACTATGTCACTAAGAGTTCCAGAACTTCTTTTCTTTAAAGTGACCTCAAGGGGGAAAAATCTAGATGACTCTCTATGAGTGCAAGTTTCAAATATTTAACCATGCCTCTTCTGCCTCCAAGTGCCCCAGTCACAGCACTAGAGATCCCAAGCTTCCCCAGGTGGAAGATCTTTGGCGAGTACCTTTTGCAGAAACTGACTTTAACACCAGGGCATTGACTCACACGAGAAGACTGCTGTTTATTGAGATTAATGCGTCTTCATGTTCTCCTGGAGGGAAAGGGATAATTCCACAAAGCACATTCACTCTTCTGCTGAAACACAATGTTGTGGTCTCCCCACAGTGGTCGGCCAGTGTGCGGGCTTCAGTGGCTTTTCGAAGAAAAAGCATGTTTATTTTTTAAAGGAAAAATAAAAAGCGGGATGTTGGCGTGGAGGAGGCGGTTTGCTGAGAAAATCTGTCCAGGGCGGCCTGAGGTGAGAAAGACCCTAGTTCACTTGGCAGGGGACGTCTGCCAGCACAGTGATGGGAGAATTCTCAGAACTCAAATGTACGAGGGGAAAAGGAAGGAAGAACAGAGAGAAGCAGAGAGAAAACAGCAAAGGGCGCAGAGAGGCCAACGCACACGCCCTGGGTGGCGTCCTTCCCCATCAGGGGGCAGCTGAGCCCCCTCCCCACTGTGCAGTCATCTCCCTTCCTTTGACTCACTAACGATTTCCAATGCATTGTGGTTAGCATCCTAACAGATCTTGTCAAACAGTCTTCAGTCAGGGTCATGATCAAAGGCGAGCCAAGAACCCCGTTTACTCTGAGGCTGTTTGGAGTTCCTACACATTAGCGTAGCATTCCATTAATGCCATTGACGTTAGCCCTCTGGCTGACAGATGAAAGAACGAAGCGCTTCGGCTCTCCGGCATCCTAAACAGACTGGTGTCCTCATTGTGGGATCTGAGGCTACGTTTTTGCTGTCCCATTGGCAAGCGCATTCATCTCCGTCTTCCGGTGGGAGCTGTACAATTACAAAGAGCTCTTCAGTGGAGGTCTGTAAGAGTGGCCACCCCACTGGAGTGTCACTCGGCCATGGACACACTTGCTGAGTGAAGTGGAGGAGGGGTGCAGGAGTGGAGGTAGAGGGTGTAACAGAGGGCTTGACCTAATCAAAGCCCAAAGCTTGTTTAGAATTTATGGATATGTTGCTGAACGTCGTGCAGTTTTCCTAGGTCCACTGCTGTTTATTTATTGATTTTTCAAGAAGGCTTTCAATATTGTGGTTTATCACAGAAGTTTGAATTGTTGAAAGCTGACCTCAAATTCAATGTAATTAACAGATTTTAGTTTGCTCTGTATAACTGATACTGACTTGCAGACAAAAAAATGTGCGTGTGTGTGTGTGTGTGTGCACACATGTTCACACGTGTGTGTGTTAGCTAGACATTACTTTTGGCTTCCCAGATTGCTAGTTACTCAACAATCACTTCCTAAATGTTGGCTCTACTCTGATTATTAGCTGCATGGCGATTACTCTGCCATTACGCCTAATTGACAGCTGTGTGGACATTCATTTTAATCCTATTTTTCCTGCATGTGAATTAGCAGATGAAGGATAATCCCCAAATAGCTCTGGAGTTCTGATTGGCTCCTTCCTGGCTAACAGTATGGAAAACAAGAGCTTAAAGAAAATATAAAACTTTTGCATTTCACTTTTTAAATAAAGTCTGAACTCTAGGCCATCTTCAGCCTGGGAGTGGAGAGTAAGTTGACCATTTCTCTGCACTGATACCAATTGTTTACCAAAATCCAGACTATTTTTAACACACTGGCTGTCTGCATCTTGTGAAGAGTGGTGACATTTCCTAATTGCTCTCTTGAGTATAAGGAGAGGACTTTTCTTCTCCCTGTATTTCACAGACACTCCAGAACTTTGGGGGCTGGAACGGCCCATAGGCTCAGCTGAGCCAGGACTTGCAGGTCAGGGGGGGACACGCACACACATGTCTCTCAGTGCCGGGGGCCAACTTTGGCAGGGTCTGGGATCATGAAGAGATGGGTGGCATCGGTGAAGAAATGAAATGATGAGACTGAGACAACCAGGAATCTGGAGATCAGCAGCCTGTTAGGGCCTGTCTTTCTTTATTTTTTATACAATCAATAACGTGATTTCACCCCCGCCCCTTGACCACGCAAGCTGTTGGCTAACAAGGAACTGATACCTTGTGGCCTTTTTTCATGCTGATTATTGGGACCTACTGGATAATGGCCTGAGACAAGTGGTCTCTTTACATGTTAATCATTAGGACCTTCTAGGTAATGGCCCAAGGCAAGTACATCGTGATTATAATCAACAGTGAAAACAAAGTTATGCCTTGAGCTTAATCAGCTCTATCTATGCTTCAAGATCAAGAGGTGCACGAAGTGGGGGGTTGTCCCTGGGGAGCTTCCCAGGGCCTTCCTGCAATCTTGTGTTTCACATGTGGAGGGGTATGTTCAGTTGGGGGAAGCCAGTGGGGCTGGGCCTGCCTTGGCATTCCCGGGCTGGGCGTTCCCAGGCTGGGCATCCCCAGGCTGGGTGTTCTTAGAAGGCATCTTCCTAAATCCTTGTGCTGGGAGATGAGGGGGTATTTTTGAGGAAGATTTAATTAGGATGCAAAATATCATCAGGGAGAGTACGGCCAAAAATATGTCAGGGGTGAGATGCATCCGCCCACCATCACATAGGCTTGTAGCTTTTCTCACAGAGGCCTTTGTGGGTGACGGGCCTTGGCATCTCAGGGAATGACACCCAGCTCTCAGAGGTCCCTCATGGACTGTGGGTCCACAGAAGTGACAGATGGCAGGCCAGACCATCTCTTATTTCCCAGAAATGGAGACCAACCCAATGGCAGAGCTGGGCATTGGGAGCAGATTCTTGGTACTCCCAATATCTCCTTGTTTTTCAGAAAAGCTGCCACTTCCCCTCACATGACCACACCCCTTCATGGCTTTCTGGCACCTGACCTCAACAATAAATGTGGGGACACGTGGTGTACAGTGAGGTCAGTGGAGAAACCGGCCCCCCTGACCTAAAGCAGTCATGGAAAGTGACTGACGACCGATGTTTCCTTTGCACCACTGGTACCAAGAACAAGGAAGAATCTATGTCTTAGGAAAACTCCAGCTGCAAAACGAACCTCAACACGTCACCGTTAAGGACCAACCACACAATTAGCCCAGTCCTTAGATTTAAACGTTTTCAGGAACCCGAAGGAGGCCTTAATACTATCAAATGACAATTGAAAATACAATCCATTTAACTTTGTGCGGTTTCTTTAGGTTTCCATTGTTACTGACATACAATGATAAAGTAATCTGGCATCATTAGAGAACACAAGAGAACTGGTAAGATCTTTGTAGTCTGAGATGTCTTACAAACTGAAAATCTAAAAAAGAAACATCTGTAGAGATGATATGACCCAAAGGCAGCATTCTCAAGTCTGAGCATGTGTCAGAATCACCCAGAGGCTTGTCAGATCACTGACTGCCAGACCCGCCACACTGGTCTAGACTGTGGCGATGGCATTGTGACAGCGTGATGGTCAAGGCTGTGTGTCAGCTGGGCTCAGCTGATTCTCAGGGATTTCCTAGTTATGCTGTAGTTAGACAGTGCTATTGAAGATGGAATTCCCTCCACAAACCCTTGGTTCAGCTGTGAGGAGCCAATCCTTTGATGGGAAGTTCCCTTGGAGATGTGGCCTACTTCCCACATATATGGACTCTCTGACAAAGTTCAAGGGCTTTGCTCACTCTGGATCCTGCAGCTGCCTCCAGTTCGTCTGACCTCTAGCTCTTGAGACTTAAGCTGGCCGCTTACCTGCCGATCTTGGGTTCATCAGTCCCTGTAGCTACGGGAGTCAGGAGAGGCCTCCAGCCTGACCCGCAGACTCAGGACATCACTGTCTAGAACCATGCAGCTATTTCCTTGATAGAAGTCTCTCTCTTTTCACTGATTTTGCCTCTTTAGAGAACCCAGCCTAAGAGAGATGATCTCCCTGTCCCTGACTTTGCTCTCCTTTCTTCTCATCTCCAAACACCCACCTGATCATATAACAACATAAATTTCTTCCATTGCCAAGGCTTCTATGCCTGCCGTTAATTGATATCTCTTTCACCTTGTATCACCAGAAGCTCACGTATTCATCTCATGATGGAGGGGAAGTGTAACTAAGACAACCACCTGCTTGCACACAGGACTGTTCATTGAGCACCCCAAACATGTCTACAGTTCTTGAACTTCCTTGGGAGAAAGTGCAGAGGGTGATCAGGGGCCCCGCAGTGCCCCAGTGTCCTGAACTCTGCTGAATGAGAGGAAAGTTTCCGTTTGCTTTCCCTAACTTTGAGGGGTTCAGATCCCCCAGAGCCCAGAGTCTGGTTGAGGGCAGGGTTAGGAGGTTGACCCTTCACTTGCATAAAAGAGTCCAGGGAACTGAGGGGAGTCTAATCAGTCTGGATTCTGAAGGTTCTAGCTAAGAACCTCTAGGCCAGCTGAGAGCCTGCTGGCTGCTGTGGAGTCTGTTCTGACCCCTGCCAACCCATGTGTATTAGGTTGGAACAGGGCTGTGCTCCACAGACACCCTCATAAAGAGGGGAGCTAATTTTTCCACAGTGTCCTGTGGCTGGGTGCCATGCTGGATTTTTGACACGCATTTTTAGTTGAAAGGCTATAATCCTTAGAGCTGGAAAAAAGAAACAAGAGAGTGATCTTTCACCTAGTATCACATGATAGGATGCAGCCTGGCCATGTCTGCTCCTAAACCCTGGTTTTTTCCAATACACCAGGCACACCCCCTAAAGTCAGCTCTGGGAGCAGTCCACACCTGGAGACCCAAACCTGTGTAACAGATGCCACTTCCATCTGACCTGCAGAACTGTTTTCAGCCCAGATCTCTTGCAACTAGAAGTGAGTACATTCTAGTCTCAGCCGGTATGAAGAAAGCAAGCTGTTTATTTCAGCAGCTTCTCCAGGAAAGCTCTTCAAGGCAATGGCAGACACAGCCAAAGTATACATTTTACATTTTGCCCTTCATCCTTCCTCCTTCCTGCCTGGGATCCTGACATGATGTCTGGAGGTCGAGTTGGTCTATGAGGTAACAAGTGGACATCACAGAACCACACGCTAGCCCCCTGCTTCCTTCCTCTGAGGTCTTTTTACATGACAAAAAAAGTTGAAAAGGCACTGTCACCATTTTGCCAGGCTTTCTGTTAGTTGCAGCTGTGACTAAGTGATGGTTAAGACTGTCAACTTGGCTGAGCCATGATTCTCAATGTTTGGTCAATTGTATAATGATGTGGTCACTTTCCTGCTAACTTTTGATATGTGGCCACCCCTATGATGGGATCTGCTGTAAGGAGCCAATCAGCTGACGGGGAGTTTCCATGGGTGTGCGGCTTGCATCGAGTGTGGGCAGATGTTCTGTCAGTGCTTGGGGTGGCAGCTTTTGGTGATTCTGGATCCTCTAGCTGGCTCTTGTTCATCTGACCTCTGCTTCTTGGGACTTGAGCTGGCAGCTTACCTGTGGTCTTGCCTGCTGATCTTGGGATTCACTGATCTTCACAGCCTGTGAGCTACAACCCTGCTCTCCAACCTGCCTATCTCCAGTTTGCCAGCACCTGCAGCTGCATGAGTCAGAAAAGGCCTCTATCACAACTTATGGACTTGGAACTTTATGACCATTTCCTTGGTATAAATCTCTCTGTATTTTGGAACCCTGGCAGCATAGTGGTTAAGGCTACAGCTACTAACCAAAAGGCTGGCAGTTTGGATCCACCACGTGCTCCTTAGAAACTCTATGGGGCAGTTCTATCCTGCCCTATAGAGTCACTATAAGTCAGAATTGACTTGACAGCAGCAGGTCTGTTACATACATGCACTTTATATATATATATGCACTTTATCAATTTTGCTTCTCTAGAAAATCCAGCTTAAGATAGATGGTTAGTTTATGTGACAACTTGGCTAGGTGATGATTCTCAGTGGTTTTGCAGATGCTAAGGGCAGATGCATGCCCTTTTTGTGACCTGGCATGAGCAGCCAATCAGATGGAAGAGGAGTTTCCTTAGGGGTGTAGCCTTCATGACACAAACAAATGTTCTAACCAAGCTCACTCTCTCTGCATCGTGCACTCATCTCATCATCCTCTGTGCTCCAGTTCTAGTGGGGTGAGAAGCCTTCAACCCACTGCCTCACCTACAGACTTTGGGTTTGTCAGCCTCTGCAACAACCTGAGCCAGGAGAAGCCTACAGCTTTCCTCTGGACCCTCAATTTGGGACTTGCCAGCCTCCACAAGTGTGTGAATTGTTTCCTTCATATAAATCTCTCTGTGTATGTTTATCTTTATGTTTATATCTATACCTACATCTGTACTTATGCTTCACTGGTTTTGCTGCTCTAGAGAGCCCAGCCTGAGACATTAATCAGGTGAGATGTGAAGTGCTTCCCCTTTGAATGAATCTAGTTTAAAAGCAGATATTTCCCAGCAGCTGACCTGCGCAGTAAAGACTCCTGTGACACAGCAGTTAAAGTGATCAACTGCTACCCTAAGGTAAGCAGTTGTGTTCCACCAGCCACATTGGAAACCACATGAGGCAGCTCTACTCTATACTGTAGGATTGCCATGGATCAGAATTGACTCAACAGCATGGATTTGGTTTGCTTAAAGTACATCATGGATCTCTTGGCTCCTCTTGGGCCCAAGCCACATCCTCTTGAGTTTTCAGAGTTCTTAGAAAGACAGTGACTGTTGGGTGTGTAGGCTGTGATCCTATGATTGCACGTGCCACCTGAAAGGGCCACTTTTTCTGTGGTCTGTACCCTACTGGAACTCCACCACCCTTCCAGCACAAGTGAAGTCCCCTTTCCCAGCATGCAACCAATCATGTGTACAAAAGAACACCAAACATCACTCAGATCCATACGCCCTGACTGCCAGGTCGTGACGCACGGCTGTTCTCTTCCGGCCCTCATCCAGGTAATGGCGTTCCAGCCTTTCCAGTTACCAAACTAACAGGCTGTCCAGCTGCATGGGACGTTTCCTAACTGACACTGGCTCTCATCTCACCTGTCGCCCTGTACCAACTCCTGGAGCAGCAACCATCACACAGGAAACAAGACTGATCAGCGGGAGAGAACAATTCCTGATAGTGCATTTGAAACACCCCCCAAAGACCCCAGAAATAACTGGAGAGACGCATTTACTCAGACTACTGTGATGGGGTAGTAAATTACCCTAATCTTAGAGGCTTAAAACAACACTGGTCAATAATGCATGTTCTTTGTTGTTGTTGAGAATCACACAATAAAAACATACACCAATTCAAGTTTCTACAGGTATGATTCAGTGACATCGATGACACTCATCAAGTCATGCAGCCATTGTCACCCTTCTTTTCTGAGTTGTTCCCCTGCCATTAACGTATGTCTGTTGCCCTTTAAGGTTCCTACCTAATCTTTCCAACTGCTGTTGTCAACTTGATCCCATGTAGACAGCTCTTAAAAGGACATTAAGAGCTAGTGAAGCTAAGTCTCCATAAGAAGACTTCAGGAGATATTTTGACTTTAAGGTAAAGGTGACCACAGGGCAAGAGTTTCAGGGGTTTATCCAGAAGGTCTGGAGCCCATGAGAACTTAAAACTTTGTTCTACACTTCTCCTTTTTGATCAAGATTCTTCTATAGAGTTTCTGGTCAAAATATTTAGTAATAATGACCAGACACCATTAAAACATTTTGAACTCCTAGCAGACAAGGCAGTTGTTCACAGAGGCAGTTAGCCACGCCTTCCATTTCCTCCGCCTTGTCCTTGACTCTCCCTCTTCCTCTGTTGCTCCAGGTGAACAGAGACCAGTTGCTGGTCCTTGGTGGCTGCTTGCAAGCTTTGAAGACCGACCCCAGGCACTCCACAAAGAACTTGGAGGGACAACAGAGGTGTTAAACTAACGTCACTGGATCAGTTAACTAGGATGCCCTGTGAAACCAGGACCCTAAACCTCCAAACCAAGGTACCAAATCCCACGAGGTGTTTGACTGTATGTAAGCAGCCTTGGCAGCTACTTTTCTCCCCAACAGTGGCCCTCTCCTCTCCTAAGCATTTCCTCGGGGTCAGAAATCTGAACAGGACACAGCAAGGCCAGCTTGGCTGTGCTCCCAGATGTCTGGGACCTCAGCTGGAAGATGCAAAGTCGGAGCCCAAAGCCACTTAGAGACTCGTCCACTCAGCTAGCTGCCGACCGGGGGCGTAGCAGGGAGTGACCGCAGTGATACCCACATGAGATACTGTTGTGTCTGCTCACGACGTAATGGCTGGGTGCCAGGAGCAACCGCCCTGAGAGACAGAATCAGGCAGAAGCCCTATTGCTTTTAAGAGCCAGCCTTGAAAGTCATCGTGAGTCACTTGTGCCACATTCTGTTGGTCCAAAGGAAAGAATCATGAACCCTAGCTGTGGACCGGGGTATGTTGATTCTCACCTCATCAGAGCACTGGGATGGGCTTTACTGGGCAGATAATCTGTGCAGAACAGAACCTGCCACAGCGACAAGGCAGGGGCAGGGCTCACCACCCTGTGGAGGAGAGACAGGAGGGAAGAGCCAGGAAAGCAACGAGTCTGGATAGTGCAAGCAATTTTTGTCTCTCTACTGACCTAAAGGTTGGTGTTTCAGTCCCACCCAGCCTCCCCACAGGAGAAAGCCCCAGCGAACCGTTTCTGTAAAAATCACAGCCAAGACAACCCTATGGAGCAGTTCTGCTCTATAATGTATGGGGTCATGGTGAGCCAGGGGACAGCTTGACGGCAGCACCTTTGCCCTCCCCTGGGAACCTCCCACCTCTGCACTGCCCCCCTCCTCATAATCACCTCCCTGCTTTTTTTTTCTTCTTGTCTTGGGGCTTCTTAGGGTCACAGAATTCAAGGTAAGATTTTTGTAACACCTAAATATATACCCCTAGATTTATGTTTATATTGCTTCCAGTACATAGTAGTTAATATAAGAGGTTTGGTAAGACATTATTTAAGTATTATTCTATTGTTTTATATCCTTTTACGCATCTAATATTTAAGTGTAACCTTCAAATTACATCTGAAATTCTGTATTGACTTGCTGTAACGACAAACCCAAGATGCAGTGAGCACAATCGGAAGAGCTTGCCAAAATGGTACTTCTGAGAGCCTATTAAGGAGCTTTAATATTTTATTTTGGATTATGCAGATAAAGTTTATAAACAAGGTTGTTAAAAAATAATGGGGATAAAAAAGCCCTTTCTATCGCTGTCCTAAAGACACAAGAGACTCACCGCTCTGGGTGAGGCTGGGAGCGCTCCAGTCCACGGTCTCTGCAGGCTGACACCAAGCAGGTGCCCCGTGTCCCTTGCGGCTTCTCGACCCAAACCGGCACCTACTGGGGCTCCCGGCATCCTGGTGGTGTGGCAGTTGGGGGTCTGCTGATGATGAGTGGGAGCCTCTTTGAACCCCTCAGCTCCTCTGCAGGCCATCTGCTCCCGAGAAGCACACTGCCAAGAAACCCCACAGAGCGTCTCTGTCCTGCCGCTTGGGGTCACCAGGAGTCAAAGGGCATCCAACAGCAACACCTCTACAGCTCACCAGGTAACAGCCACTCATGTGCCTATGTCACTGAACTCTCAAAGTTGTCCTAGAAGCAAGTGTCATGATCCCGGCCCTGATCAGTGCCGTGCTCGGATCTGGACCTGCTTCTGCCAAGTTCCAGTCACCCCACACACCCTCTGTGTGTATGCCACGTAAGACAGTGCCAACCCTGACCAACAGGTTGGCAGTACCCTCTTCAGACAGACTATTACCCCCCGGTGTAATGCTCTGCTGGGCTTCCTACTGGGAAGGGTAAGTGCTGAATTCAAATCCTAGTTCTTCCTTCTTCTGCAACCTAAACAAGCTGCCATCCCTAACCCTCATTTTCATCTAAGTTCTCCAAGATAACCTTTGGATAACACACACCAAACCCTTTGTGTGTCTGACCCCCAGTAGCCTCGCCACTTAGAGTCTCTGTCATCGCTCCCATCTTATTCAGCAGGCAGATGGGTCTTGCCTGAGCAGCCAGCTGACTCCCTGCAGTTGCGGTGGTGGTAGTCAGGACTGGAGCCCGGGCCTGTCTGAGCTCAGAGCCGTCAGGAGGCCTTGTCTCAGCCAATCCCTTCCTGGTCCACGTGGTTAGTGCAGTAAGGGAGGTGAGGCTTGTTCCAGCACCCTGGAAATGCTAAAGCACAAACACACGTTAGCTGCTAGGATCATGGTTGAGACGGCAGAGCAGTGCTGAACAGGGGTGTTGATTCTGGGGTCACACCTGCCTGTAAACGGAGGACCTGGGACTCTGGGGAGGCACTGTTCTGCTCCCTGGGACCAAAGACAGAAGCCAGGATGCCTCGCTGTCAGAATGCCCCTCTGAGCAGCCCTCCCAGATCAGCTCTAAAGAAACACAGACCCCTGTTGTGATGTCTTTCTGAATTGCTCTAATTACAAATTAATCTTGTCAATCATGATAAAATTATGCTTTGTATCTGAGGTTTATATATGTGGAGACGTGCTCAAAGTAATCACTTTCAATTCCCAAGTATGTCGTTTACAGAATTCTTATATTCACAGCTTGATGCCTTTCACTCTGTTCTCAGACTCACATCTAATCTGACCCTGTCTTGACTGTGAACAGCTTAAACGGCACATTAGTGACACGGTCATTGATTTTTATATTTTTGTACAGACTGGAAGAACTTAATTGAAAATAGTGAGGACCCAGCATAAAAACGTGCATTTTCTGCCCAATAATCTGCTGCCATTATAACTAGATGGTTTTTCTTTTTTTTTTAGATTACGAAATTGGCAAGGGTTTCTGATGCTAAGGAATGCTTCTTCCTGTCTGCAAGGGGCCCTTGCCACTTTTCTGTTGACTCTGAAAAAAGCAACGCTTGCCTACTGTACCCAGCCAAGCAGTCTGTGGAGAATCAGGCTGCACTGGAGAGTCCTCCCTGCAAACAGAGAGACTACTGACTGTGGGAAGGAGGAGGTGATCCCACGAGGACCTGCGGCTGGGGTGGCGCAGCAGCTGGACCCGAGGCCGACTTGTCCGCTGGGAGCCGGGGCGGAGCAGCTGCTAGCGATGCCACCGTGTTTTCCCTCTATCCCCTCCGCTCTCCCACTAGCTGAACCCGCCAGCTCCCTTCTGACAACAAAATGCTTCTTCTACAGATTGGCCTTCCTGCCAAACAGAGCAGAGCTATGGAAGGTGGAGGGGTCGATTGACAGCAAGAAAGCCCGAGACTGACCAGCGGTGTCTCTATGGTTGGTGTCAGCCTCGCCACCCAGACCTTCTCCCACACCAAACCATACAGAGGCAGAGTCCTTAGTACAGCTTATTACTGATTTTAAGCATAAAATAATACATGATAGGTACAGTGTAATACCTTGGGAAGGAGAAATCATGGGAGCTGCATTGCGTGATATGGACCCCAGAGATGTGAAAAGGAACCCTTCCAGGAATCCACAAAATGGACAAGTTGTGTAAAGCAGGCTTCCAGTGGCTGAATCAGGTCTCCGTTTATTGCAGCAAAGGGGCAAGAAGGAGGAGGATCAGAAATAAAGATGAAAAGGAAAATTGCTATCACACCCAAAAAGACTTCCTAAAAGTCATGGTTGGATAACACCGTGGTAAAAACTGTTAGGGGAGATTTAGGGTATCCAGGTCTGTTCGCCTTCCTTTATGGCAGGAGTGTTGAAGGTAACGACTTCATCCATTAGAAGCCCTACCCAGGGACTAACGGATGTATTAGAGTTGAGGACACAAGGCCTGGTGTCCCGCAGCTGCGAGGCAGCGTGGCAGGGGACTGGGCATGCACTGACACCTCGCACACCATACAGGTTGACGGGGATTATTCAGGTAGAGGAACTAATAACCAGTTTTTTCTCATCATGAAAGGAGGTGAAGAATGCTGGTTTCAATCTAAAGTAATAGAATGTAAAATGCTTCCCCTTGTGAAATGATTTTATCTTACCAAATCACCTCACACTATGCGATTTTTCTGCAGGTGTGAACATTTGGCGGGGACATCAACCTCCCGACAGTGCAGTATGACCGTTGAAAAAGCCTGGGTGCCGAGGAAGCTCCCTCAGCCGACAGAGCCGGGAGTCGGCCCTGTGAGGCGCTCCAGTCCAGAAACCCTATGGGCCGTCCTGCCACGTCCCATGAGGTTACCACGAGTGAAAGGGACTCGACGGCCCCCAGCAACCAACACGTGCAGAGATAGCTCTCGGGTGCTGCCGGTTCTCACGGCGGCGACTCCACGTGACCAAGTGGGACCACTTGCACAGGTGCAGGGTGCTCTCAGCTGTCATTTCTGCCAGAGAGACTCCAGCTCCCATCTCTGGGAGAGCAGCTGGTGGGTTCGAACCACCGACCCCCTGGCTGGCAGCTGAGCACTTAACTGCTGCGCCACCAGGACTCTATGTGTGACAACATGTTTGTCATTCCAACACTCTTCACAGACAGCGATCAGTGACGTTAATCGTACTCATAATGGTCCCACAGCCCTCTTCAACAGCACTTGAACTCATGAGTCCAGGATTCCAATTTTGATTCTGCTACGAACTGGCACGGGATTAGGGGGCTCCAGTGTCTCTTTACCAAAAAATGGGGCGGCAGCTTACTCCCATCAGTTGCAGGAACTGAGTAGGGATGCAAACGTCAGTGCCCGTGGAAACGCTTTAAAAACTGAACACTCAGCTGTACGTGTTGGTAGCATGTCCACGAGCTTGAAACCCACCTTTTGATTCTGACTTCAAGCCCAGGAGAAATGCTGCTGCTTCCTTTTACCCCTAATTTGAACGGAAGACCCAAGCGTCTCCCTCTGGCTCCTGACCTAGCCCGAGTGTCCCGTGACGAAGCTTCCGTCAGCAGCCCGGCTCCCCTGAGCTCCTCGGAGAGAAGAGGGATGAAGCCAAGCCTAGCCGAACCAGGGTGCCACAGCAGGAGAGGAGGAAGCCGCCCGGCCCTCCGGGCCTGCAGAGGCAGGATCGAGTGCCACCTGCAGCCCTCGGGCTGGCACAGGCCCACTGAGAGCTGAGCAGTGCCTACAGCCGGGCAGCTGTGGCGGCGCTGTGACTCACACCGATCTAGGAGCCGAGTCTCCACTCTTGAGGCAGAAATCAGCAGGGTTCACCCCAGCACAGTAAGTGACACGTGAAGAGCCTTACCAGCTCTGGAACCTGTCCCCCCAGTCGCCTCGACCTGGGACAGTCCTTTCTTCTCCTCACTTCCTGTCCTTGTCCTTTGTCACTCACCTAGGCAGTGCCCTGTGTTTCTCCTCGTTTGGAATGACTGTCCTTTTAAAGGTCTCATTAGTGTCCCTCCCTGCTCTCCTCACACTCGGCTCCTAAGCCCCCTGAGGGCAGGGAGCAGGCTGGGCTTCCTCATTTCCCTGGAGAGGAACAGAAGGCTTAGCTCAGAATCACTCTCCCTAAATATTTGCAGAACGAGTAATGGAAGAAGTAAGATCTGAAAAAAACGCCAGATTATTTCTAGGTAGACACATTTATGTAAATATATGATATCTACAATGAAACCCTTAATTTACTGTTGCTCAGTAGTGGGAGGACATACTGGAAGTGGAGGAAAACTCTAAAATCAAGAAGGCTAATGAATAAACCAGAACAAAACACAGTAGTAAGGAAGTGGGGGACTGAGAAGGCCCTTGGGCGGGACAAGCGGTTTGTGCCTAACTGCTGACCCAAGTCGCTGGCCATCTGACAAATGAGAGAGGAGCTGTGAAGAGACAGAACTCGTGTGCTCTGCTGGTCGGAATGCAAAATGGTACAACTGCTTCGGGAAAAGGTATGGTGCTTCCTTGTGGAGCTACAGCTGGAAACCCCACGTGACCCAGCAGCCCCGCCCCCAGGAATAGACCCCAGAGAAACAGGGGCCCTCACGCGGCCTGACGGGAGCCCACCCGCGTTCACAGCAGCGCTGTTCAAAGTACAGAAGGTGGAAGCCACTCAGATCCCACCAGCAGACAAATAGAGAAACGAGCCGCAGTACGTCCACACGGTGAGGCACTGCACAACGACGGGTCTGCGAAGACCTCACAGCATCGAGGAATCTGGAGGCCTTGTGCTGACTGAAATACAGCAATCACAAAAGGACCACTACCATAAAGACCCATGAAGAGATTTACACACAAAAAGAAACCATCTTTGATAGGTATGAGCGGGGATGTAGGGGTGGAAAACCCACTAACTAGGTAACCAGTGACTTGGGTGAAGGGTAAGACGATCTCCTCTGCTGGGGAAGCCAGCAGAACTGGTCCCAGGCCAGGTCAGGGAAGCTTTGCAGACACATCCCGGCCCCATGAGGGACAGACGTACAGGGCTGAGGGCTGTGGGGACCATGACCTCAAGGAATATCTCCCTCAACTGGCATCACACAGTTTACAAAGAAAATGTTCTACATTCCCCTTCAGTGGGTAATGGCTGGGGTCTTCCAGGCTTGTGAGCAGAGCAGGAAGGAAACCAAGGGCACAGGGAAAGGCAAGTTCAGAGGACTGACGGACCACAGCTGCCACGGCCTCCACCAGACTTTGGGGGCCTGGCAGCCACCACTGACTGCTCGGGCAGCGGTCATAATACGGGGTCCTGGACAGAGCCGGAGAAAAATGCAAAGGGAAATCCTAGCTCACAAAAGGAGACCCAACTTACTGGCCCGACAGAGGCCAGAGAAACCTTGAGGCTCACCCTTGTGACAAAGGTTTCAAAAACAAGCCAAACCCTTTGCCGTCAAGTCAATTCTGACTCACAGTGACCCTATACAGGATGGTGTACAACGGCCCTGCAGGGTTCCCAGGGAGACCCTGGTGGCTTTGAGCTGCTGGCCTTCTTGATAGCAGCCGTAGCTCTTAACAAAGGACTCCCCCAGGGTTTCTGTCAAAGACTAGACAGCCCCCCAAACAAAATGAGGCCAGCCCAGGGCAAAGACAAGAAGGGAGGAAGACAGGGGTGCTGGTACAGGACCCAAGGCTGAGAAGGGGGAGTGTTGACACATCGTCAGGTGAGTGACCAACGTCACAAGACGGTGTGTGCACCGCCTGTTTAGGGAGCAGCCAGCTTGCTCTATAAACTTTCACTTGCCAAGCCATAAACTTTCACTTAAGAGACACTTTTTAAAATGAAGAAATAAATAACAAAAGTTGGTAGTTTGGCCCCCTGAGGGGCAGTACAGAAGAAAAGCCTGGCCATCTGCCCCTCGAGGCTGTGGCCAGGAGAACCCCTTCTGCTCCTGACTCCCAGGCTGCTCTCTGCCAGGGCCCACTCACGACAACTGATCTCCTCTTCCTTGGGCACAGACTGGATAGCACAGTGGCAGTTCAACAGTAGAACTGTCCCCTTCCACGCGGGAGACCTGGGTTCCATTCCTGACCGGTGTGTCCCAAGCACAGCCACACAGCCTGTCAGTGGAAGCTCTGTGTTGCTGTGACACTTAGCAGGCCTCATACGCACCTCCAGGCTAAGACAGGCCAGGAGGATGGGCCTGGTGCCCGACTCAGGACACGAGCTAAGGAAGTCCCATAGCGCATACGGGGGCGGGGGTCACCAGGAGCTGACCAGGCCACAGCTGACGGCAGCAGCAACACAGGCTGATGGCCGACAAGGCCACAACTGCCCACGTTTAGACATTTTGAGGAATGGACATTCTCAAAGGGCAGAGCTAATGTTCTCAGGCTTGAAGGCACCAGCCCATGGTCAGGAGACACCATGCAGAAACTGCCATCTACATCGGGCACCATGTGACAAAAGTTGCTCCATGGAACACCCAGTCACCCTCAAGCTGTGGGGACCAGTCCCTGAGACCCAGTGAGACAGTGACCTGTTCCTGTGTGTTGTTGACTCTCTTCTGATGTCAAAAGTTGGAAACCACGGGGCATTCAGCATTCTTGTGTGTGGAGGATGAATAAATGAGGAAGCGGTGTTTTTCCAAGGGTAATTTTCAAGCCCTGCAGTAAGCTGTGAGCTGGACCTGACTCGATGGCAGTGGGTTGGCTTTTGGGTGCAGCAAGCTAGCGCAGCAAGCACTCCTGACCTTCCCTGAGTTCACACCAGCCCATGCTCTAGACAAAGGCACCCCTCATTCTTAAAGTGCCTCCCCCTGCACACATGTATTAACACAGTGTGGCCAGTTCTTAAGAAAATGAATAGTTGTTGTTTTAATTTAAAACTACGATCTTCTCTCACCTTTCAATTATCCTATGGAAAGGGTAATTAATCTCTCATTTCCCCACAAAGTGTCCTGAATCTGAAGCTTTCTGGAAGCTAAATCTACCCATCCCTTGTGTGCTGAAGAAAGATGAAGACAGCAAGGGATGAAGATGATGCATTTTCTGGGGCTTTTAAGCTATAGGGTTCCTTTTCTTTCCTTCTAAGGTTGTGCACAGTAATTACACCGCAGATACGAAGGAGTGAAGCAAGTCAGAGGGATGAGAGCACAAACTGCGAGGCCCCAGTTTCTGCAGAAGGACTTTAGTGGAAAACACTCCAGATGATTGATTTGGAAAGAAAGAAAATCAAATAAAAACCCATCCCACACTCTTTCTGCAGGCTTGTCCTTTCCTTTGTTTGTATGTGAGCAACTCTGCCAGTGTTTTTATGTACAGAATGTTGTTTTATGGGCCCTGGCGTTCAGCAAACAAATTCTAATTCCTTAAAGGCAAACAAACAATTTTAATGCTTCTGCTTATTAATTTCAAAATACTGAGCAAAGGACTTTCTCCCACATGATATCAGCCACACAGCAATCCTCATTCTTTGTCAGTCCTCCAAATACTGTGAGCAGAAACCCGAAACCAATAGATAATAAAAATCCAAAGAAGTCTTTATAGCTTTTCTGTTTTGCGTGCAAGCCTATCTCACCTCACGAATGGCATTCATCCCTGAGATAGTGTCAGAAGAAGTAATCTGACTTTCCCTTTGGGGAGGTGAGTACGAGTTCATGACCCAAATAGAAGCCGCTGTCGGGCTGCCTCTGTGGAATCCCCTTTACTACACTTGGTTGAAGCTGGGAGTGTAAACCAGTGTCCTCCACTCTGGGGGAGAAGTTCTTTTTTTATACTCTACAGCGAGCATCTAGTAGAATTCCTGGAATACAGAAAATGTTCTATGAATTGGTAAAAGTATCGGTGAATAAAAAAATAATGCATTTTCACTGTTTTTAAACAAATCCTTTTTATCCCACTATCTTAATTTGAAACCTGCTGGTAGTCAGTGTTTACAAAATGGGCTTCAGACTTTCTTCCAGACTTTCTTCCTCGCAGTTAGCAGGGCCCCTGGTGGTGCAGTGCTTCAGCTGCTGATCGGAAAGGCCAGCAGTTGGAGTCCACCAGCGGCCCCCTAGGGTTCCCATGGGGCAGTTCTCCTCTGTCCTATATAGGGTCGCTGTGAGTCGCAGGGAAAAGTCGCGGCTTTAGGGGAGCTGAGAAGGATGAACTGTGCTTA
Organism: Heterohyrax brucei; assembly: GCA_028571685.1. Lineage (NCBI taxonomy): Eukaryota > Metazoa > Chordata > Mammalia > Hyracoidea > Procaviidae > Heterohyrax > Heterohyrax brucei. The sequence continues at coordinate 73,639,404 of CM053163.1, forward strand.
ATGCAGCTTCACAGGCAACGTCTGAGGGACGCTAGAGGCTGCGGCATAAGGAAGGCAGAAAGGAGCACAGCGGCACCGTGTCTCCGGAAGCAGAAATACTAAAAACGTTTCGCATTTAGGCCAGGCAAAGTTCTGCCGGAATCTAGCCCATCCTCGACTTTCTTGTCCCGCAAAAACCTTGGCTCCATCAGCTGAACTTCACTCTGAAAGACCCTCTGCTTGTCCCTGACCCACCGCTGTCCCGTGCGCCGCCCCTTTCTCCCAATGACCGTGGAACTGCCGCCTCAGTTTTTCTTCAGCCAGTCCTAGTGTGCAAAGGGTGGAAGAATGAAGAAAGCCCAGTCCTAAAAAGATTACTGTGGATTTCCATCCACTGTAACAAAAGCGGTCAATTCCCGGTGTCTGCGTAGTCTCACCTTACCGGCTGGTCAGCTTCCCCGCCCAGCAGACGAGCCTGCGCCCGGGACAGCAGTAACGGCCGACCCTCCTCTGGGGCGCTCAGGGCGACCCCCGGCTGAGACAAATGCTGCCCTGTGTGCCGAGTAGAAACAGAATCCCTTAAAAGCAAACTTGACCAAAAACAGTAACCTAGAAAAAGACCCTTTGAAAGCTGCTGAGGGACGCGCGGGAACGTTACCAGCCTCTCACAGTTCCCACCCGCAACGTGATTCCGGACTCCGAGCCACCGTCAAGTAGCCGACAGGCCCGACCAGCGGACTGGGAGACACGCGTGGCGGTCCCCACGGCCTGGTGAACTCCCGTGGCCTCGGTGAATGGTCTTCGTCCTTCTGGGGATGCTCTCTGCGTGGCGCCTTGACCCGCGCTCTTCCGAAGAATTCTCTAGCTGTCCTGGAGGTCCCCTGGGGATGGAGGCTTCCTAGACCCTGGATCTTCCCGGAGGCCCCCAAACCCGACCTCCGGGAATACCTCAAGGGCTGCGCTAGCCATTAACGCCCATCATCCATTTTTAATCAGAAAGATCACAAGTGGCAAGTCAATTTAAATAACATTCTTCGGAAATCCAATCGCCCCAAGCAGAGGCGCCCGCACCGGTGACAGCGCGAAGGCCGGGTCTATCACCATCCAGGGGCTCCAGGCTACCCGCGGGGCGTTAACCCTTCCGGCCCCGGAGGGCGACTGGCCAGGGAGGGAGAGGCCGCAGCGCGCGGCCAGGATGCCCAGGACAGCCCCGCGCGCGCCGCCTCTGCCATCTTGGGCGGCTCCGGACGCCTCTGGTCCAGCCCAGCCGCCTGGGCGCACGGGGTTAAGGTCAGAAGCTCGCGAGGCTGCTCGGCGGAGGGGTGCAGCCGCTGCCCGCAGCATCCGCGCGCCCCGGGCTCCTCCTCCCACCCGAGCGCGGCCAAGAGCGCGCTGCTCCGGCCGCCGGTAGCCGAGGTGCGGGGGACGGCGCGCGGGGGACCCGGCGGAGGGCCCGGGCAGGGGCGGATGGACGCGCAGACAGACGGACGCCCCAGAAGGGCCATGTGGGGGCAGGGTGTCGCCGTCGACGGCCTGGGGGCGCCGCCGCTGCCGCTGCCGCTGCTCCTGACGCTGGCGCTGGTGGCACCCTCGCGGGGTGGCGGGAGCTGCGGGGAGCTGGCGTGTGGCGAGCGGGAGCGCTGCTGCGACGCGGCCAACGCCACGGCGGCGCGCTGCTGCCAGCTGCCGCTGCACGCCTTCCTGGACAACGTGGGCTGGTTCGTGCGCAAGCTCTCGGGGCTGCTCATCCTGCTGGTCCTCTTCGCCATCGGCTACTTCCTGCAGCGCATCATCTGCCCCAGCCCGCGCCGGTACCCGCGCGCCCAGGCGCCCGCGGGGGGCTCGGGGGGCTCGGGGGACTCGGGGCCACCAGGGGCCGCAGGGACGCCGGACGACGACGACGATCTGCGCGACGAGGCGGCCGCCGGCTCTCAGGACTCGCTGCTGGACAGCGCCCGCCGGGGGCGCCCGGCTGCCGCCTGCGCCCCGGAGCACGAGCTGCGCGAGGTGTCTCCCGCGTTCCCGCAGCTGCCCAGCTACGAGGAGGTCAAGTACCTGCCCACCTACGAGGAGTCCATGCGGCTGCAGCAGCTCGGCCCCGGGGAGACCGTGTCGGCCTCCTCGGCGCTTGGCCACCCTCGGGGTGGCCACGTTCCCGAGCCCGACGGCGGCGAGGGACGCTTCCCTCTCGTCTGAGCTCCCGGGACCCTCCGCGGACCGGGCCTGCCGGAGTGGCGCCCTCGGACTGCCCCCTGCCTCACTGCCCCTCGTGCGCGACGAGGTCGGTTACGCCGTGCCCCGCTCCCGCCCTTCCCTGGGGTCGTCAGTTTAGGGCCGCGACGTTCCGGTGAGCGAGCTCCGAGCGCCACCACCTGGAAGGACGCCCCCGCCCTCGGCTCGGCTCGGCTTCGGTCCCCTCTCGAGTGGCGGCTGCTCCCGGCATCAGCGAGGACTCCTGCGCCACTCGGCGCGGTCGGCGCAGGGCGGTTCCCCTGGGGGTGCGCGACACGGGGGCAGTCACACGCCGTCCTCCTTCCTGGCAGGTGTCTCCCAGGAGGGGCCGAGGCCGGGGACCTGGTGCGGGGCTTGGGGGGCGCAAAGAAGCCGGGGCTGCGGCGCTGGGGCGGGAAATTAAAAACAAAGACAAATAAACAACCTGCCGTGTCTTCGTGCGCCAGGCCAACAGCGGCAGCTGATGGCTCGCATTCGGGCGGTGCGCCCGTGACAGCCGGCTAGCTGTCAGGCCTCTCCAGGGCACAGAAATTATAGTGAAGACAGGGATAAGGTACAGTTTGGACTTAGGATTTTTCAATAACTGAGATGTTATTTATATTTATTTCGTTTATTTTTATATTTTTACCATGCATTGGATGCAACATGAGGCTATCTCAGAAAATTGATGACACGACAATCACCTTAGGGCATTAATGGCCGGGCGCTGCCCACACTGTCATTATCGTTGAATAAATATTGGACATCATATCATTAGAATTGAAAAAAAGAGAAACGGGATCATACACATACGCCATAAAAGCGTGAAGTACATCTTATTTTCACTAGTTGAGAACACTTTATTTTTAGTACTTGGAGACAATATATAACTTTTTATAAACACTATGCATTACGTAGTCTAGGTCTTAACTGGCTACTCCGTCCATCACAGAGGTCACGCATAAAAACAACCGAGGCACCCGTATGTCCTACCACGAGGCATGTCATGCACTTTCCCCTCCACATGTCATTTGTGGTGACTGCAACACCTAACAACTTGCGACTCGTAACCTTTGTTTAGAGCCGTCATTGTGCAGTGATGTGCCCCAGACAGGGCCAACCTCTCCTGAGAACAACGTCTCACTGCAGGAGCTTCCACTCCGAAGTGGCCTTTCAGCAAAACCCAAAACAAGCCCACGGCTGTCTACTCCTGCTCCTGGTGACCCTATTGGACCCTGTGAAACTGCCCCCACCTTAGCGAAGCAGGCTGCTGCATCTCTCTTGGGGGCGGCTGCCCGTTTGGTCCCGAACGTATCCAGTTAGCAGCCAGGTGTGTTCACCACTGCACACCAACGCTCCTTCCTTTCAGCTAAGTATAGAGTATTAAAATGAATTACGTATGACGTGCATATGCCTAGCCTATGTACAGTATCGTGTGGCATACCATGTAATGATTACATTTTACTATGAAACTAAAGGAGTCAAACAGTTTCTCTGCCTGGGGAAAAGTAAACATTACATCAAGAAAGATTAGCCTTGCAATCTCCTTTGTGGATTCGGGACAAAGATTTCTTGTGACTGAGTAAGTGTAATATTCCTGAAGAATCTGAAAATTCTGAGTTAGACGAGAATGATGTGCTCACTATACACTTTTAAAAACCGATTGAAAATGTTTGACAGTCCTGAGAAATCTCAAAATATCTAAGCTCTATTACGAATGATCTGACTAACCTTCTAAAAGCTAATGACCCAGTTATGAAAGAAAAACCACCTGAAATGTATTAAAACATAGAACATTAAGATCTTTGTGCAAATTTTATCAGGTGTACGACTGTATAGCAGAGTGTTAAAATATGAAGTGTATATCTTTGTCATTTAAAAAGTAATTTTTAAGCCTTGAATTGACCAATAAGAATTGCTATGTTATTAATTCAGAATGGTACAAGATTTAATGAAAATGTGTTATCGAAGAATCACATTTAAATGTTGCTTAAATACTGTACATTTGTGTTGTGTGGCTATCAAAAGTACCAACTATTCAAACTGGAAGGCTGCCACATTCTATTAAATGACCCTTTGAGAGCACATGGTTTGATACTTCTTAAAATTCACCCATCACTGAAGCACCAGAGTAACACACGCGCAGCACGTGGAGCAGGTCCTGCCTGTCGTGACCGCTGACAGCTTACAGAACATTGCAGCAAAAACCTGTAAAACACACAACGTGGATACGTGTCACATGTGGAGTGTTTCTCTCCTAGAACTCAGAATGCCGATAATGCAGGAATTCTGCTTGGTACCATTCACGCAATGAGGTCACATGGCACTTTAAAATTACAAGTTTTCAGTTGCTTTCCTGCACATAACACAAGTTTTTATTCACATCTCTCAGTTCAATAAAAATGGCTTTGTTAGAGTCTTTGGTTCTTAGTTACCTTTACTGATTTACCAACACAGTTTTGGCCAGGCATTATTTTCTGGAAAGAGACTTAAAAATAATGCTTTTGTTAATGAACACGTCTGGAGGCAGTGAACACACGTGGGGTCACCAAGAGTTGAGGTGGACTGGATGGAATCTGGTTGTGTGTGACGCACGGCACTGACACGCACACAGCCTGTGTGTACAGTGCTGACATGTACAGTCTGTGATGCCGACTACTGACGTATGCAGCCTGTGTGTGCACGATGTACAGTGCTGACATGTACACAGGCTGTGTGTGTGTCTGATGTACAGTGCTGATATGGACACAGCTTGTGTGTTGGAAATGCCAGGCTGCCTGGACGGGCACGTTTTCAAAGCTCTAGTGTCTGGTCTTCAGTTTTAGACAATCCACCTGGCAGTTATTGTTTACATGACTCAAACCAAACTGGTTGCCACTGAGTCCACTCTGAATCGTAGCCACACTGCCGGCTGGAGCAGAACTGCCTCACAGGGTTTCCCAAGAGCGCCTGGTGGAGGCAAACCGCCAAGCTTTTAGTAAGCAGCCACAGCTCGCTCTCAGCCGTGATGCCACCAGGGTCCCATTCCACAAACAGAATCTGCGACACAGAACTGCAGGTACCGATGCAGGAAACAGTCACTATGTCAGCCAAAAACAACTCATGATCCGACGCAGATTTCACCTGTTTAATTTCTACGCATACTTGCAGAATACAGATTTCTATATGCATTATGCATGTGTACTGTGACTGTATTTTTTGCAAGGCTGCTAAAAATATACATAATCACAAAATCCATCAGAGGCTGCCAGCTCTCCAGTCATCAGAGTAAGCCACAGGCTTCAACATTTCCAGTCCGTTTTCTTTTCACTGACTGCTTATGGGAAATAATGGTCTCAGACCTGGTAAAAATCCTCCTGTAATATGAGATTGTAATTTTCTAAGTTTATATACACTGTATGGATATATGTACGTTTGTGTATATGTACTGCGTAGAGCGTGTGTCACCAGTTTCTTGAAAGTATTTTATTGCTATTCAATATCATGATCACAGCGAAATACGCTGAGGTAGGATAGTTTTCAGAGGCCATTACGTCTCACATTCGGCAAATGTGAGTGTGCGTCAGCCGGTGAAATGGCCCTGGTGGTCACCCCAAAAGCATGCGGGGGACAACAGCAGGAAAACAAGGCTGGGCAGGAAAGCCAAAGTGGGGGTAAGGACGGGGCCCCACGTCACAGTCTAAAGGCAGATAGCTAAGGACCCACACACCACTCTGTGTGTACAGTGTCCCTCGAGGGCAATGCCCGTCTGCATCTGCGTCTGTAGTCCCTAAGGTCATAGCGGAGTTCAGAAGTCCCAACAGGAGCAGACACAGCAGATCAACCCTCCTGAATAGTCATGACACCGTTTTACGGGCCTCACAAAGCAGCACCCATTCATTGCTGTGAGCCGCCGCAGGAGTCAGGGGTTTTTACTGCAGGAGGGTTTATGGGCAGGGGCGTCCTCAGCACAGGGTGTGCGCTGTTCACACACAACCTGGCGTTGTCACGACATCCCCATCACAGAGGCTCCCGAGTCACAGAACAGATGGGGGGTGGGAAACAACATGACTGCATCCCTTTCTCCTTCTCCCCATCAAGATAATCACGTTAAGCAGATGTTAAGTAAAATCAACACTTTAGTTACACTGAAACACATGAAAACCTCATTTGATTTTAATAGCTATAATGTTTAATAATTTCGTAATTACTAGAAATTTCAGTTACTTTTTATGAGTTCTGGCAATCCACTTGGGTAAGTAAAACAATTTCTAGCGTGCCACGCTCTGATGAAAAATTTAAGAACAATTTACATTTTAGCCTTTCTTTCAAACAATACACTACAGATAGGCACACAACTTTCACCTCGGCAGTTGCCAGGGGGTGTGGGACACTTTTCACTTGCTATCATGACACAGTTACAGCTCTAACTCACTGGATGCTCACACACGTCAAGCACTTGTCGCAGACATTCTACATACATATTCACAACCAGAGCAGCTAAGGACTATTAACCCCTTCACAAATGAGAAAACCGGTCCAGTGCGGCTCAGCAGTGCGCCCGACGTCACAAGACAGGCTTCGGTCTACAGCCCCGGGCTCAGCGGTGTGCCCGACGTCACACAACAGGCTTCGGTCTACAGCCCCGGGCTCAGCGGTGTGCCCGACGTCACACGACAGGCTTCGGTGTACAGCTCTGGGAGGCGAAGCCCGTGTGTCTGACTCCACTCCATCTTCCGCAGGCAGCTGACTGACTCCGGGGAGTACCCTGTCCCGGGAGCTGGACCCAGAGAGCTGCACATCGCCACCACAGACAAAATACGGTCACTCCTAGCTGTTCTTTCCTTTTTAAAGAATTACTAGTGACAACACAGCAGAGTCTGGGCCGGACATCTAGGATGACTCAAACATCCCACATGGGAGCGTGGGGGGGTTCTGTGGGTCAGCCCTGAAACAGATGCCAGTCTCTTCCACTCTATCCAGCTATGCCTTCAGCGTCACAGATGTCCCCTTCTGGGTCTGCCTTCGTTAACTCAAAAACCAAAAGACATTGGTTCAAAGTAGCTGGTAAACATTGTCCAACGTTTTAAAAAAGAAATCAAACCATTTTTGTAGGCTCAGCATAAAAATGAAAATCACAGACTAACATAACAGAACACCCAGTGTCAGCTGACATCTGAAGTCAAGGGTGAGAGAGCCTGCCGTATCTTGTGGTAGAATATGACTGTCTGATAAGACTTTCTACAGACAGAAGAAACAACACAGTGGTTTAGACTCGGACTCTGAAGTCAGCTGGCCTGGATCAATCTTTGGACTATAGGATTTACTGGCTAGGCGGCTGTAAAGCATCTAAGCCCACTTTCCCATCTGGAAAGTGGAGACTGTTATGAAGATTTAGGTCACGCAGAGAAAGCACTCAGCACAGTGCCTCAGACACGCACCCAACTGCCAGCCAATACACTGTCTGACGTCAGGCTGCCACCGTCATACTCAGAGTCACTTGTGGAACTTCAAAACCCTTTATGGTCAATCACGGCCACGGGTGATTTGAATTAAATAACACTCTTATGAAAACAAAAAGTAACTAACACTATAAGTGGGTCTTCACAGACTCCGGCTCCAGTCATGTGGGGCCAGGCCGGGCAGGAGACGAGGCACAGGGTGACAGCCTCCCTCAACCTGAAGGTGTGGGGACAGCTCAGTGCTGGAGAGCAAGCGTGGTGGCCGACAGGGAGTAAGACCTAGAAAGACTGGAGGGCGAATTTTACACTCTTTATTTCTGTGATGAATTGCCCCACGTGGAGTCAAGTTTACACCACTCTACACTCACCTTAACAGCAAAAGCCCACACTGTGTGCACTCACAGACACAACCTGGTGTGTGTCCAGTTAGTGTTTAATACTGAACTGCTTCACAGTGAATGATAATTAGAGAAGAACGTCAGATGGTCTCAATACTACAAACATGCAAAACCCAGTTGCTACAGATTGTTCTGACATGTCTATTCAATTTTAGAAATTATTACACTAAAAAATTGTGCACAGGGCAGAACGAGCACCCACTCGGTGGCAAATGGCCAGAGTGCTGTCCAGCTGCTCACGCCAGGTCACAGAGCCAGGGTGGCTTCAGGGTACAGCATGCAGCTTCAAAAACGACTCTGTCAGGAACCTTGTACGACGGGGAAAATCCCATCGAAGTTCATTCCCTGCTGAGTAGGAGAGGTACTGCTGCCACACAGGCTGAGGGCAAGGGGACAGGACAGCCACGGGACTTTCCAGAGAGCTGCCCATCACATCACCTTCTCTTGTTCCCGAGGACGACCTTAAAAGAATTCCTGAAGAATGATTCTGCCAGTCCTCTGCAGATCACAAGGATTTCTTAGAAAACAACACAGCTCCATGTATCTGTGTTACTGCATCTAACCCTTTTGCCATTTTAAATAAAACGACATGTACCTTCCAAATTCCAATTTTTTTGGCATATAAATTAACAAGGAAAATATATAAGGTATTTGTGTATAAAGAGGATTTTCAAACACTTCATTTTCATAAACATATATATGACCTATATGTACACAAGGACAGATAACTGAAGATAATCTTCAACTGATACCCATGGTTTTCCTTTTTGCTGAAATAAACCATTTTCTAAGACATCTGCTTAAAACTCATTTATTTATTAATATTACATACTACATGCCCTTTATGACAAAACACTTTTTTTGAGGCAGAGAATCACCGTGCTCCAGAAGCGTCACTCATCTGCACAGGGCTGGTTACCAGGTGTTCTGGAGAAACAAGCTTCTCTACCTGGTATGCTTATGAAATACACAAAATACTTAGGATACATACAAAGGGACATTATATCAAACTGCTGAAATGTATAAAATTATTGGTGTTAAACCAACTGAGAAGCTCCTATAATAAATATTTTTAAAAGTGTATGACAAAGCACATATAAATACAGCATTCAGTCTAACATGGAAAGTGACATATTTCATTGTATTTTAAACACTAGTAATGTTTCACTTGACGTAGCGACCAAAAGCAAGCACTGACTTTCTGCACTGACATAACTGTGCAAACAATGTCTGATCAGAGTTCTCATGCACTTACGGTGTAGCTATTTCCAAACCCCAAATCTGGGAGTTTTGAGCTTTGTTTCCTGGCTTAAAGTTTATAGGACAGAATCACAAAATCCACTACTAGAAATTTAAAAAAGCATTTTAAACATTTTTACCAACTGTTAAGACATTTTCACAAATCCATCTTCTTGTATGTTTGTTGTAAAATAAACTTTTGGAGTACTGCACAATTCAGAAGAAGAAATTAACTTTAATATTTACTTTTCCAGGAGTCCAGTGCTTATCACCATCACGAACAGTTCTTCACACCGAAGAAAACGATGGACAAGAAACCGGGGTGTCAGCACAGGTGCGTCACGGCGACGCCAGAGCACTGTGCCGAGGACGGAAACAAAACCACAGGAGGTGCTGTTGCGGCAGTCACTGCGCGCTTCGTCTTCCTGATGGTGGCTTCCGGATTAAAGACGCAGCAGAACTCACACGGATGCAAAGACTCTTCCTTTTTCCTTAGAACTAATCCCAAAGATAAAACTTGTCACAGGTGAGTGTGGCCTTCAGTACCTGACACCCGTGCCCTTGCTGGACTGGCTTCCTGATGACCGCTCTTGCTCTTTGGTAATTTCCATCTCAATTTTGGCTTTGATTTTCTCCCAATCTATTTGGAGCTGCAGTGGAACAAAAAAATCTGTTTATATCAGGCATTTCTGCTGAACCTAGAACAGAGTAACCAAGAGTCAACACAAACAGCACGTACAGCTTCCAAAGTACAGAGGAAGAGGGCGCCAGAGAGACACAGAGGAAAAGACACTGCTGAGAAAAAGCAAAGCAGCTCCAGTAAGACCAAACAGAAGCATCGTCTCAGTCAGACACCAACACTCAGCTGTTTGAAGAGGCCCAGCTCTCACAGTCCTGGCGGCTGAAGGGGCCCCAACAGCACACAGGCTGCTGGAAGCCGCTGGGACTCGCCAGCCTCTCCACGGGGGAAAGACATGGCAGGACGCCTGCGTGTGAAGGTGCCAGCCTTGGAAACCCACGGGCAGTTCTGCTCGGTCCCGCAGGGTGCCTTTAAGTCTAAGTCAACTCGATGGCAGGAGGTTTCCTTCTAGAGCCTGCTGACCCTGCACAGGTGCCTCGGGGACAAGGTGAGGGATGTGGACCGGTCTCCTCCAAAGAGGAGGACGAGAGGACAGGGCAAAGCCAGTTTACAAACAGAGGGTTCCACAAGGAGCTGAGTTACAGGAGGAGGAGGAGGAACACTGGTTTCCCCTGCACACATTCTGCAAAAGCCACTCCTTTGCCAAGAACACTCAAGGTCATACAGAAACACAGCAGTTGTCAGGACAATGACCAAAAGACATGAGAGGCAGCAATCTAACAGCCTGGAACACCTAAGAACAGTTACGAGTGATACTTGCTATCCGTCTGCTTCACTGCGGTCCAGGGTGCTGACCCCCTCCCCAGTCCAGCCCTGCCTCCCCCCGAGTTCATTAGGCTTCATGTAAAGGCTGGTCTCTGTCCCTGGGGGCCGTGGATCATTTCTTCAGCAGAAAGCATTCTACTACTGACAAAAGTCTGGAGGTGACTTTCTGAAGCAAGACAGACATGGGAAAAACTTAGTTCTAGAGTAAGTGAATTCTGATTTACTATGAAATAAAGCCAGATTCCTGACACTGAGTGAACACATTTTCACTTTCATGTAGGCAGTTAAGTAGAATAAGTAGTTTTAAAGCAGACAAGGTACTTGAACATATTTAACTGTAAACACTGGTGGCTGCTTGAAGGTGACAAATGAAGCATCTGGTTCCTTGTGGTTCTGATATCCTAAACCCTGATTTCTGTTAAGTGATTTACTGTGGATATTTTTGGTCATTTTTTTTCTCTAAGCAATTACAAGTCTTCCACATATTTGTCTATAAAACAGATAGATGAATTAGTTGCATCCTTTTTTCAGATTTTTTAATTGTGATTAAGGTGAAAGTTTATGATTCAAGTCAATTTTCCATACAAAACCCCGAGCACCCACCTCTCTGCAGGTCTGCCTGCTCTCCTGTCCCTGTGACAGCACGTTCTTCTTTTTCACCCTTCACTTCCAGGACCCACTCAGCCAACACTTGTCCCCTCCTCTCCATCCTCTCCTCTCCCCTCCAGAAAGAAACCAGCAGGACAGCCCTGTATACACATTAAACCATCGAGCACACAGCCCACCGGCCTCCCTCGGTGTCCCCAAGTCCAGCCCAGACTGGTTTCAGCTCTGGGCTAGCAGCAGCTCTAGGGGCCTTGTCCTCGGGGGGCCTCCAGGGTGGCGGACCACCAAGTCTGGACTTTTCATCGAGTTCTCGATCTGCACGCCCCTCTTTCTCACGCTGCCTCAGGGACCCCACATTGTGTCCCCTGTCAGGGCTGTCTTTGGTGGCGGCCAGGCACCGCCTGGTTCTTCTGTTGTCCTGCTGATGCCGTCTCCCAGGCAGATGGGTCCTTCTAGACGCAGTCTTACTACTTGCAGACCATGTCTGTGCTGAGACGCAAGCGACAGCCCAGCGGAAGATCAGACTGCTGAGAAGACTCATTTTTCAGTCAGGTGAGATGATATTTCTTAAACGCAAAACACCTGTTTCCATATCGAACACAACATTTGCAGAGAGGAAGACAGAACCTGATGAACACTGTGGCATCCTTCCAGCTCTGAATTGACTTACACATGTTTCTGGAATCAATCACAATAAAACGATACACCGACGGCGCACTGAACCACCATTGCTCTGTGGCACCAGAAGTCGGTCACGTAAGCTGATGACACTGGCTGTAGTCACCTGCTACAGTACACACGAAGGTGTCAGCTGACAGCTAGCCAACTGAGAACCAACATCCTGTTTTCACCAGGGCCTCTCCCCAGGCCTACAACAGACTTCTAGAGTGTTTATGGTAATACTGTGCAGATCAGAGGATGTTCTCACGACAGCGGACAGGTGGCCTTCCACAGCAGGGCGACTATCAGTGCTGTCTGACACCCACTCCAGGCCCCAGCCAACGCCTCTTCCTCATACAGAAGCAATTTCACAATCACTCTAAACTGGTTTCCATTTTGTATGTCCTCTCTCTCACTCTCAATTCAAAACCCACTTCCTCCTTTCCAGAGAAGCCAGCAGCCAGCAGGAGCGAGCTCACCGCTTTTCCCTCTCTGCACTCGCACCGTACCTGTCTGTAGCCACGCTCCTCGCCCCCTTCAGCCTCAGGCCAACCTCTCCACACCCATCACGGATACCGTCTCGTCATTCCTCTGGGACCATTGCCTTCAACGACGAGACGTCCCATCTCCTTCTCTTCACAGGCCCCTTCTCGTCACAGTGGCCCTTTATTCTGTCACCCTGCAAACCACCTCACTCACACGTCTTGGCACTCTGGAGTCCCACCCACCATGTCCACCAGCCAAGGTAACAGCACCATTCTCCCACTTCAGAAGCTTCACTGACGCCACCACCACCAGTTTGTATTGTCATCCTCTCTGCCTTCTTGGTGGGATCCAATGGCTCATTTCTTCAACAGTTCTTTAATTAGTGCTCGCTATATGTCAGGGGTTTTCTAAGTGCAAGTATTCAGCAGTGAACTAAAAGATAAAGACCACTGTGCTGATAAATAATGAACAAAGACACACAGTAGTGGACGAGACAGAGGGTAAAAGAAACACGTATCTATATAAAGCAGCGCCGAGTGCTAAGTGTCCTACAGACAGGACAGTGGGCGCCAGAGCTGTGTATCCAAACCAGGGATCACAGGCGGCCTCCCCGAGAAGACATTACGATGTGAAGAAGGTGGGGGAATGAGCTGGTGGGAGCGGCTGGGAGTGCGCGGCAGGGTAGAACAGGTCGCGAGGGGGCGCCTTCCCTGGGCAGCGCTGACCACGGCTCTGGACTGTGGACCACCACTGCCGTCCGGCGTCTGCTCCCCTTTCACTCTGACACCCCTACCCCAGTATCCTTCTGCTGGGCAACCACTGAGCTGTCAGTATTCACCAGGGTTCCAGCCACAGGCTTCTCATGAGTCTCCCGGGAGACCCTGTCAACTCACGCAGCTTCAACTGTGCCTAGATGGTCACGACCGTAAATTCACCTGGCCCTCACCCCTCTAAGAAACCCTCTCCTGCCCCCCTGTATCATCACAAGTGCCTGCTCAGTATGGCCACCCGACAACCCACAAGCTTTCCAACTCAAAGCCAAGCCAAGTGCCGTCGAGTCGGATCTGACCCTACAGCTCATCTATTTTCACGAATTCCTTACCTCCACGATGAGACCCTGCTCAAGAGCCTGGCTCTGCCTACCCCCCTCTGCCCCCACCCAGCAGTCCTGATCCCACAGCTGTGTTGTTTCTGACATCAGTCTCACTTTCTCGTGGTGGGAACGCGACAGTGGCTGTCCATCTGGTCTCCTCGTCGTCACCGTCCCCTGAAATCAACCCTTCACACCAGGAGTTAACCTTCAAGTCCTATGGCTACAAGTGTCCCCTGGGACACCAAGTGTCCCCTTTGCCTTCATCATGTAGCCCCCTTTCCTCACGGGGCTGTCAGACACTGCACGCAGACTCTTCAGTGTCTGGTCCCGACTAGTACCCCGGGCAGCCCAGGCCGTCCCCCAGGACTCTTCCCATCTTCCAGCATCTCCCACGTTTGCTGCTATTATCACACACCTCTTAACCAGCTGACAAAATCCTACTGGAGAAAATTTCATGGAAATTTCACAACATCCTTTTATTTTTAGGAATCAGAATTTTAAAAGGGAAACTGGTTGTGTTATTTCCCTTCACTGACTTCCCCAAGGTTTCTGGATAAAATCGAACATTCGTAATTTGTCCTCTGACCCTCCAACCCACTGTCTGCCCCTTCTCCCCTGCACCGGGGAGCCCCCCGCACCCGGAGCACGTCGCTCCGGACCCCGCCCGCGGTCTCTGCTCCTCTTCAGTGCCCGGCTCCGACATCGCCCATCCTGCTCAGCCTTGGCTGGTTCCTCCATCTGAGGGCAAGTCCACGCTCCCAGAGTATCAGCGCTGCAGACACCTCTTTCAAGGCACGTATCACAGATGAAGTAACAAACTTTATCATTAACTCCACCTCCTCCTTTTGAATATAAGCGTCACGAGCCCAGGGCCAACCTTGTCACTGCGTGTCCAGAGACCAAATAAAGAGTTGGCTCTTCCGGATCTTCTTCACAGTTCTACACTTTGTAAAGTTTTATCCGTGAGTTTGATTTTTTCCATGCTTTTTTCGCCGAGCACAGTGCTCTCAAATGCTTGCCAGCTCTTCTGTTCTTCCTTTCATACAGACCACATGTGCAGCAGACAGAGTTTATACTCTTGGAGTGGCTCGATTTGCCAGACTTTTAAAAAAACTTACTCGACATCAGTGTATGCCAGGTACAAGGGCACTAAACAACAGGGTTCTCAGAAGACCACGCGTGAATCGTAGACTTCCATATTTTATACAAAAGTGTTCAAACAACATTTCAGGGCTCACAGATATGAAGGAAGAACAAATTCCTCCTTCGTTCTTTGTAACTGGGAGGTTCCAGTCACCCAAGAGCCCCATTCTCCCACTGCTGACAAGCTGATTCCAACGCACAGCGACATGACCCATCTGCCACAGCGAGTCCCCAAGGCTGTACCACTTGACAGACGCAGACCGCCACACCTTTCTCCTGCAGAGCAGCTGGTGGGCTCGAATCACCGACTGCTACGGACTGAACTGTGTCCCCCTAAAATGGGTCAGCGTGGTTAGGCCGTGATGCCCAGGGTCGTCCGACTGCCCTTCGTTCCGTGACTGTGACTGTATGTCACGTACGACTAGGCTGGGACGGTAACGCCCTTGCCCGGTTCACACCCTGGTCCAGTGTGACAGGAGTTTCCCTGTAGTGTGGCCTGCACCACCTTTAACCTCTCAATAGATACAAAGGAAAAGGAAGGAAGCAGACCGTTGGGGACCTCAAGTCACCATGAAAGCAGTGCCAGGGGCAGAGCACATCCTTTGGACCTGAGGTCCTGTCCTGAGATGCTCTCAAGCCAAGAGAAGACAGAGGCATCACAAGGACCCTCCTTCAGAGGGGGCAGAGAAAGCCTTCCCCTGCAGCTAGAGCCCTGGGTTCGCACTTGCAGCCCACCAGACAGAGAAAATGAATTTTTCTTTGTACACGCCGTCCACTTGGGGCATTTCTGCTGCTGCAGTACTAGACGACTGAAGCACTGACCTCTCGGGTAGCAGCCAGCCGAGTGCTTAACCACTGCACCACCAGGGCTCCTCCAAAGACCACCGATACAACACTCGTTATTCCAGGTGCCATCCAGTCAGTTCCGACTCACAGCGACCCCACAGGGCACAGCAGAACGCCTCATGGGGTCTCCAGAGAGCGGCTGCGGGATCTGAACTACCAACCTTTTTGTTAGCAGCTGAGCTTTCAACCACTACGCCATAAAAAACCCACACCCACTGCCATCCAGTCTGTTCTGACACATGACGACCCTATGGCACAGAGCAGAGTTGCCTCCCAGAGTTCCCCGGAGCACCCCATGGGTGCTAACGGCTGACCTCTTGGGGAGCAGGCATAGCACGTAAACACGGCACCACCAGGGTTTCCAGCCACTGCAGCACAGGCACCTAACACCGCCCCATGGCGGGTGCCAGGGACCCACAGCACATCTCTCAGCGGTGTTTCCAAACAGTGTCTTCCTACTCAACTTTTAGTTCTATAATAAATAGCTTGTATAACGACAATTTTGGCAAAGATACATAAGTAGGAATCATACATTATGATCAGATTACAGGCCTCAAGGAAATTAGATTACCAAGCAATGCAGACATTCCCAAAAGCTATTTTCCTAGGGTTAAATTTTAAGCGAGCAGTAAGCAATTTTTAAGTAAGCAGATAATTTTTATTTTAAAATGCTGTTTTATGATTTCCATCCAAACTTTCAAACCAAAGAAGCAGGAAACTAGAAAACAGTGTCCCAAGGTATGAAAACAGTCTGGTCACCCCACTCTGAAAATTCATACTACTCTTCTGACTGGAGCACTGCATTTGGGTAACAGTTACACAGTTAGTGAAAAAAAAGATTTCAACATTAAGCATTTACTATCTAAAATAGGAGTCTCTGAAGTAAGAACTTTATTTTCGGTGTTCTCAAAAATGCCTAAAGTAAAAATTTTGAAAAACTATCAATGATGATGAGGAAGAGAATGAACAGCATGACTATGATTCAAATTCCACAATAAATTCAAGGTGGGTGATTAAAGTGTGGCCACATGATGTCAATTTCACCATGAAGCAGAGCTAACACGGGTGCCTAGCTGTGAGGCACGGCCTCCCTGTCAGAGCCGTCGTGAGATCAGGTGTGTGCTGGCGCTCTGGGTCCTTAGCACCTCAGTGGCAGCGTCTGTCACACTCCGAGTCCAGGTACAGCTTCAAAAGCCCAAGTCTGTCGCAGTAAGACACGCCTTCCCGGCACCAGAAGAGTCACCATGGCACTAAGCAGGTCCCTAATGAACACAAAGCTTGTGCACAGTCTATAAAACATGTCCCCTTTCAATCAAAACATATACAGCTGCTAACCATCCTCGATCCACTGTGGTGTCTCTGTGACAGGAGCACCGGGTGACTGAGAATTTGGTGCCAGGAGTGGATTGCTGCTTTAACAGATACCTAAAATGTGGAAGTTGTTTCTGAAACTGAATGGACAGAGGTTAGAGGAGTTTTAAAGTGTTAAACAGGTAAAGCCTAGATTGCTTGAAGAGACTGTTGGTAGAGCTATGGACATCAAAGATAGCTCTTGTAAGGGGCCCAGAAGGAAGTAAGGAGAGCTGTCACACAGAGACAGTGTGAACAGTGAGAAGCCGGAGAACCAGGAGACCAGCAGGAGATGGCGCAGGAAGCCACCCACAGAGGGAGGGAATGGGGTGCCTCGGCGCAGGAGGCCCCCTGGCAGAGGAGGGTGCCTCTGAGCACTAGTCGACAGGACCAACGCATTACGGGACACTTGCCCAAGTAGGGCAGAGGCCAGGCCCGCCCAACAGGCTGGAGGGGCCAAGGGACCGAGGACGCAGAAAGCACCAGCTGCAGAGTCCATGCTGCCTCCGCTTCACAGGGCAGTGCCCGGGCCCTGATTCCAGAGGCAGCTCCTCACCAGCGTGGCCCCCGAACGCGGGGCAGCAGCCATTCCCAAGCGTCAGGAGGAGGGGGCCAGATCCGCTGCCCGAAGCTGGTGGAGGGGCTGCCATGCCCAAAGGCCTGCGGGGGTCAGGGGCTTGGGTCGCCACCCTGGCAGACCAGGAGAATGCATCACCGACATCCAAGGCAGTGGCGCTGCTATCCCAGGGGCCTGAAAGGTGACGCTGAAGCCCAGGGTCAACAGGCCTCCACCCAGAGTCCCCATGTGTGGAGGGCAGGGCCACTGCCACAACGGCCTCAGAGAACAGCGGTGATTTTCAACACGCTCCTCTGCACTGTGTTGGCTGATCTGTATGGTATCTGATGCCCTTTTTTCCCTCCAAGTTCTCCCACTTGTAACGGAAACGCATACCCAGTACCTGTACCATCACTGTACTTTACACGTAGATAACATGTTGTCATAGTCATCTAGTGCTGCTTTAACAGAAACATCACAAGCGGATGGCTTTCCAAAGAGAAATTTTACTTGGTCACAGTCTAGTAAGCTAAAGTCCAAATTCAAGGCATGAGCTCCTGGGGAAGGCTTTTTCTACTGGCTCTGGACCCCTTCAAGGCACAAAACAATCTCACACAGGGTCCTATGCCACCCACTTGACTGCTGCCCACCCCCCTCACTGACCTCACAGAGGCAGGTCCTTGTCCTCAGTCTTCCCCTGGACTGGGAGCTTCTGAGGTGCAGAAACACCAGTCCTTTCCAAAGGAAGTACTCAGCTCCCAGCACTTCCTTCTTAGTGGTCTCAGGTCCCCAAATGGCTCTGTAGCTTCTCTTCCTTACATCTCACAAGACCCCTTCAAGGCACAAAACAATCTCACACAGGGTCCTGCGCCACCCACCTGACGGCTGCCCATCCCCATCATGGACCACGCAGAGGCAGGGCTGACAGCACCCACAACACCAGGAATCACAGCCCAGCCAAATTTCTACACACGCTTTTTGGGAAAGACAATTCAATCTACGACACATGTATTCTAGATTTCACAGATGAAGAGGAATTTTGCTCCAGAACGAAATTTGTCTTGGAGTTAAGATTTGGGATGATAAAACAGGGTGAATGTGTTTCAAATGTGACAAGGACATGAATTTTGGGGGGGGCCAAAGGGTACAATATTATGGATTGAACTGTGTCCCCCAGAAACGTATGTCAAATGATTCCTAGCACCGTGTGATTATCCACCATTTTGTCACCCGATGTGATTTTCCTCTGTGTTGTAAATCCTAACATCAAAGGTGTTAATGAGTCAGGATTAGAGGCAGTTACGTTAATGAGGAAGGATTCCATCTACAGGGAGTCTTGAGTTGATTTCTTTTGAGATATACAAGAATCAAGCACAGAAGAAGAGTGACCTCACACCACTAACAAAGAAGAGCCAGGAGCAAAGTGCACCCTTTGGACCCAGGGTTGCTGTGCTGAGAAACACCTAGACCCAGGAGAAGCCTGGTAACAGCCGCCTTCCCCCACAGCTGACTGAGAGAGGGAAAGCCTTCCCTGCCTGGAGGTAGCAACCTGAATTTAGACTTCTAATCTCCTGGACTGTAACAGAGCAAGTTTCTGTTTGTTAAAGCCATCCACATGTGGTATGTCTGTTACAGCATCATGAAGTAACTAAGACACATACCTAAGCCAGGTATCTCCACCAGGTGCACTAGCTCCCCACAGCTCTACAAAGGCGTGAAGTGCCCAAGCTCTGATAAGTGAGTGCTCCCTGTAGTGACGCCACCCCCTTGGAGCAGAAGGAACAGCTGGCAGAAGTCAGAATTCAGAAGCCAGAAGCCTTTATCCCTGCCATCTAGAAACAGCTGCAATAATTTATCCCAGATATTTATAAATTATATGCCAATAAATTTCAACTAGCACCCAAACTTAACACAAATTGAATGTTATGAAAACAGAGTTTAACACTGGAAAAAAAAAACAGTACATAATCATAAGTCCACAATATCATACAGAGGGCATGGAATGAGTCTAGGTTTGCCTTAAGGTGAATACTGTATGTATTTATAATAAAACATGTTATAAAATACTGCAGTAATACTTACACCTTCTGCATACTGCAAATATCGTTTATTAGTTTCCTGTTTCCCAAATGTCTCCAAAAACTTTTGACGGTACGCAAGGACTGTATCCACATGTGTTTTATACTTTACAGCCAAGTCAAGTGCTCTGTGGAGAGAAATAAAGCAGATTATCAGCACTGTTGGTGCCGGTCCCTTGCGAGGTGAAGACATGGGAGAGTCTACGTTGTCTCCTGTACACGTCTCTCCCACGGAAGGTTATTTCCTACTTCACCCATTCATCCCGTAAGGCCCAGATGAAACACAGTCCCTTCTTCCTGTCCCCACCTCACAGAAATAACTGACCATTATCTCACTTGTGTTGCACAGACTCTTACAGCACTCTCACCACCAGCCTACACACATTTACCCCACCACCTGTAACTCGTCCGTCCCCCACCAGCCTATACACACTATGTTACCATTTATAAATCTTTGGTTCCCCCCACTGCCTACAGACATTTATTGAAGGGACATCTCCCTTTTCCTTAAGTTTGGTGGGTACTACAGACTGCATGAACAGTAAGTGTCATCGAAAAACAATTTGGAAATCATATTAAAATTCGAGCAAATGAACTTCCCCCAGCGTAAGTGGTTCAATCCGGACCCTTTCTCTAAGTCTATAGTGAACTTACTCCATTCAGTACTCAGCTGAATGGAATGACAAACCGATGCCTTCACATTACTGCTACAGCAAACTGAAAATACTGTAAAAATCACAACTCCAGGTACACAAGTCTGACAGAATGTCTTTTCCCACTGATTCCTAGAAAAAATGTTAGCAGCCATTTACACTTCATAATTCAATCATATGACCCATTCATCTAGGTAACTAAGTTTTAGAAGTAACACTTTATTTTAAACGCAGATGACAGCTACACAAATCACTGCAGTCAGCGGCATAACATTGAAAACACAAGCTCTACCTATCACTGTCGGCCTGCAAGGACACGAAGAGCTGAGCACACAGGCTGTGGACAGCACGTGAGCCATCCCAGCGCCGTGTGCTGTGGACACCGGCTGAGCCGGGACTTCAGACCGAAGACCCACAGCTCACCCACACCGCTCACTGGCGCCTTGTTTTAGGTGTGGGAGACGGTTAGAGCAGTCCAAGTGCACTCTTTCCAGAGTTCTCTGGCATTCCAATATGATCTATCAAAGCGAACTATCACCAATTTGCTTCAGATAAGAGTATGTTAACACAATGACTACACTTTTGTAACTTCTGACTCCTTGGCAGGAAAATGTGGTCCATTCTTAGCCTCTTTGGATTACCTTACTAACGACCAACATAAAACAATCACCCTAAAACCTGTCTCAGATGCGCTGTATGTACTGTCTAGCCCTGCTATAAACTAGAACCAACCCAACAGCAGTGGGTTCTGCGTGTGCTGTAAACTCGTATTAGGCAATTGAGAGAGAGATTAACACTTAAGCTCCTCAAATATAAACGCACTTTGCTTTTGATTGGTATGAAAGAATCAGGACTGTGGGTCACACAAAACACAAACAGTGGCACTAAAATACAGAGCTGGGGTGTCACCGCGGGTCAGCAGTCAGCTGCTAACCCAAAGTCTGGCAGCTCAAACCCACTAGTGGCCCCACAGGAGACCCATGCGGCACCCTGCTTCCACCAAGACGACGGCCTCGGACACCCTACACGACAGGTCCCCTCAACAGCACGTGACAACAGCACCAAACATCAGCAAAACGCCTTCTTGTGAAACCGTGTCAGCACGTGCTGCGTTCCTGAACTGAAGGTCGGTGCTGGCTGCCCATCAGACAGTCTGACACCCTTTCTTCTTCCCCAGACAACCCAGGGAGAGGCAGAAGAGAACGTACAGGTGCTAGGACACGGAGGGACAAAATCCGAGGGGGCAACACGCAATTCGCCGGACCTCAGAAGAGAAGGCACGGAGTCCAAGGGCCCCAGTGTCATCCTCCTGTACATCTAAAGGGGAAAAATGAGGTCAAAGGCTCCCCAGTCCATCTAACCTTCCCCTGTTATTACCCTCCTGTGTAACCCTAAAGCAGAAAAACAGTCAAAGATGCCCAATCCATCCAACCTCCTGTACTGTCCTCCTGCAGAACCCTAAAGAGGAAAAACGGAATCAAGACGCCCCGTCCATCCGACCTTCCCCTGTATCGTCCTGCTGCACACCCCTGAAGAGGAAAACGAGTCAAAGACGCCCAATCCGTCCAACTCTCTCCTGCCTCACTCTCCTCTGCTTCCCCAGAGCACGACAGTACAAGAGAGCGAGAGTCAGGGCTGGCGAACCGGCCCCTTCACACAACTCTGCTGTTGTTGACCCACGGGGCCAGGCTGATTCTAACTCACAGTCACCCCCTCTGACAGAGCACAGCCACCCCGTAACGACAACAGTAGGCGCAGCATCATCGCCCACCCTATCCTGGAACCTTTACGAGAGCAGATGGCCAGGCCTTTTCTCCTGCAGAGCTGCTGGCGGGTGCCGACCGATCCCTGTCTGCTTAGCCTCTGAGCACTTCACCGTAGCACCACCAGGGCGCTTTCCAGCACTTCAGAGGTCCTGACCCCTCCTGTTTCTTTGTGTTGTGTGTGACGGGGGAGGGGTTCTTGCCTGCACACAGCTGGATTGGTATTCTCAGGAGGGACGGCCCAGCATCCACTCTGGACAGGGCTTTTCAAAACATTCATTATTATTTTTATAAAATATATGCTAATTATGAGATTGAAGAGCAAACATTAAACTGAAATTAAACATTCCAACATATGTCCTATTTTAAATGCTCTCTAACAGCACATGCTAGGTAAACATTTTCCCACCACATTTAGGAGGGAAGTCATCCCAAATCACACCAGGGTTACGGGGACAGGGAATGGTGCGTCTCTAGCTTCACAACAGCTACTTGGCAATCAGACAAAAGTGACACTAGATTCTGCGCCTGGAGTAAGTCCATGGGTCTTTGGTTTTAAATAGAAAGACGTCGTATAAAAAGGATACCATAAGATATGCTCCTTCAAACGACCCAAACAAAATCACTTTGTATAACCAGTAGCTTATAAGAAACCGTTTGTATTGACACATAAAGGAGCCCCTGAGCAGCACAGACAGTTAGCCTTGTTGGCTACCAACCCAGAAGCAGGAGCCTCGGAGGAAAGCCTGGAAGTCTGCTTTCCAACAGCCAGCACTTCAAACCAGGCAGAGCCCACTTCCACCCGACACACACGGGGCGCAAGGTCTGGAGCCCCGACAGTATCTGGTTTCACTGGTTACAGAGCCAGTGTGCATCCCTGGGGCTTCTCACTTTTCTCTCTTCTTAACTTCAGTGTTTGACAGTAGATTACCACCAAAATGTCCAAAACACCTGTCAAGTGGATCACTGACATACCTACAATTTTCCAAGGGCCGCACCTTACTAGCTCCACAAGCAGTTTTCAAATTCAGATATGAATGACACACACACACACACACACACACACACACACACACACACCGGCAGTACCATGTATCTCAAGTAGAAAAATACGTATTAACAAAAGAAAATCTGTTCCCTTCTAGATCATTTAAGCATATGAAGAAATTTGGGAATCTTAAAACCAGTCTAACACATTTATCACCCAATATTTACATGCCATCCTTCTGGAATGAGAGAACTAGAATATCACATTTTGCAAACCCTAATTAATGGATGAGTCTGGGTGGTCTTCATCAATGACTGCTGTCCTCACAGAAGACAGGGAATTGTCATCGTGTTCCCCTGATTGGAACATACAATGTCACCTTTGATGGAACATCTCACCAAAATACAAAAATCTAAACCTAATCAAGCCTCTAGATCTCACGACTGCTTTACCATGAATTCACCAGACAGAGGAACATACTGAATGACACCACAGGGACGCAACCAACGAAGTCCTGATGGTGGGGAGTATACAGGCCCAGTTACTTCAATGGGAAAATTGCCAGAAACAAAAAAGAAATAGAAGGAGAACCTACACATTAAAAGAAACTTAAGAACCTATCATTAATCACGACATAGCGATCGTTTCTGGATCCTGATTCAAACAAAACAGAGTGTGTTCAGGGGACAAAAAAACCGCAGACCTGTTGCTGTCGAGCTGTCTGACTCATAGCGACCCTACAGGACAGAACATAACCACTCCACAGGGTCCCAAGGAGCAGCTGCTGGGTCTGAACCGCCGACCTCTTGGCCAGCAGTCAAGCGCTTAATCCCTGCAGCATTCAGACAAATAAGAACACTGAGTACAATCATTAATTTTTACAGACATGATCCTGGTGCTGTGGCTGTGTTTAAAAATTGGTTTTACAGCCTGGTACTGGTACAAGAACAGACAGATCGAACAATGGAACAGAACTGAGACCCCAGAGATGACACCATCTGCCTATGAACAGCTGATATTCAACAAAGGCCCTAAGACATTAAACTGGGGTAAAAACAGTCTCTTCAACAAATGATGCTGGCAAAATTGGTTATCCATCTGCAATAAACTGAAACAAGATCCACATTTTACACCTTATATAAAAACCAACTCCAACTGGATAAAAGACCTAAATATCAAACCTAAAACGATAAAGCTCATCCAAGAAAAGGTAGGAACAACAATGGAAGTTTTAATACACAATGAGGACAGATTTCAAAATCTGTCAAAGAAACCACAGTCAACAGAACAGAAAATAGATAAATGGGAACTATTAAGAATCAAACACTTTTTCTCATCCAAAGACTTTATTAATAGAATTAAAAGGCCACCTACAGAATGGGAAAAAATATTTGGCAATTCTATGTCAGACTGACGCCTGATCTCCATAATCTATAAGATACTTCAAAATATCAATAAGAAGAAGATAAATCATCCAATTAAGCGAGATAGACAAAGGAGATAGACAGGCATTTCTCTAAAGAGGAGACCCAGGCAGCCAAAAACCACATGCGGACATGTTCATGATCTTTAGTTATTAAAGAAATTCAAACCAAGACTACAGCGAAATACCATCTAACCCCAACAAGGTCGGCCATGATCCAAAAAACACAAAACAACAAATGCTGGAGAGGCTGTGGAGAAATTGGAACCCTCCTACACTGTTGGTGGGGTTGCAAAATGGTCCAGCCTCTCTGGAAAGCAATCTGGCACTTCCTTAAGAAAATGGATATAGACATACCATTTGACCCAGTAATTCCATTACTTGGAATATATCCTACAGAATCAAGGCCTTTCACACCAACAGACACACGCATTAGAATGTTTATCACAGCACAGTCCATGACAGCAAAAAGACGGAATCAACCCAGATGCCCAACAACAGAGGAATGGATAGGTAAACTATGGTATACATACTCAACGGAGCACTAAGCAATGATAAAGAATAACGATGATTCCAGGAAACATCTCCTAACCTGGTTTCAACTGGAAGACATTATGTTGAGTGAAAGTAGTCAGCGACAAAGGGACAAATACTGTATGAGACCTCTAAGATAAGATCTCAAAAACAGACTTACGTGTAGAAGAAAAGATTCTTTGACGGCTGCAAGGGAGGGGAGGGAGGGCGGGGGAGGGGGAGGGTTTAGATTAGATAGTCAGTAAAAATTTAGTTGGGTGAAATCGGTGATAGCACACATTAGAAACAAGAACAATATTAAGTGGACTTCAGCATAACTTGAATACTCCTTCCATCTTAACCCAACATTGCAAGGACAGAGTAGCTGGGGCAGGGGGCAGGGGACCATGCTCTTAGGCAAAATCAAGGCCAACTGGCACAACTAGCGTTTTGCTATGGGTGAGTGGCATCTGGGGTCTTAAAAGCTGCCAACCTGCCATCCAAGGGCACAGCAAATGGTCCCAACTCAGCACGAACGAATGTTCACCGAGGACCAAAATGACATGCACTAAAGACAACCCAGAAGACAGAAAGACCCACATGAGTGGGTGCCTACAGAGACTTGGGACCGGAAGAACCGGATGGTGCCTGGCCACCACCAGTGATAGCTGTGATGGAGCTCACTAAGTTCAGTCTCACTGGCAACACAAGAATTAAAAGGGGAGCACCCTGAGATCTCCACTAAAAGACCGCAATGGATGGTCTAGTAGCTTCGGGGTTCCTCTGGGAGCATGGCCCCTGGCCCTGATGCTGCCCTTGTCCATAAATCATAACGAAGGTCCACTCTTCGGACATGAATGGACTGGACTTGGCGATGCAGAGTGACCATATATTGGATGTACTTTACGGCTCTATCCATCTATAGAATATCATCCTGCTGACCTCTGGCTGGAGGAAGGGGAGTGGGTGGAGAGGAGGGGAAAGGAGACTGTCGGGAGGATGAGACATGGATGGAGCAGAGAGGAATAGTGTGCTGTCACCAGGCAGGGAGAGCAGCAGAAACTGCATAGAGGTGGGCATGTAAATTTATATGGGAATGTACATTTTCATTCAGTCATAATTAAAAAAAAAAAAGATAAAAAATGGTTTTAGAAATACATACTGAAACATTTACACATAAAATGATATCAGATAAAATGAGTGGGATCCACTTCAAAATAAATGTTTGAAAAGGGGAGGAGGGGAGAGCGATTGTCCACAAACTGGTAACTGATGGGACAGCTGGCAGGGTGTGCACTGCACCCTTCTCTCTGTTTTGGTATGTGTTTTGAAACTTCCTATAATGAACAGTTTTAAAAATTGCCATCTTTGTTGGTCCCTCCTGATCTCCGTTGCTGGTTCCTCCTCTTAAACGAGACCCTAAATCTTAGCAGAAAGTTGCTCTCAATAATAGTCTGAATGCTACCTACCTAAAGAGGACACATCCTAACTATCTGCATACAGAAAGCAGCACCAAGATCATGCTGTTTTCAAATGAAAATATTGTTTATTTTATACTAAACCACACATATTTCATTTGTGAAATAACAGAACATCACTTCTTATAAAAGGTAGTTACTTGAACCTATGATAAAAACGAAATGAAAAATGATTTTTTTAAATCTCTTTATCAAACCATTTATGAAACACTCAGGATTGGAAGCACTTGACTTTAATAAATAAAAAAGACCAAGACAGGTAGCAGCCCAACTCAGTTCCACACTAGGGTTTCTCTCTCCCCATCCTCCCCAAGCCTTGGGCAAGATGCTCCACCCGCGAGCAGCTGGGCACACTGGATCTCCTTTGTTCTGCCGTCTCGTGTGGCTCTTCAAGAGAAAAATGCACTCAAAGCTGGAGAAACTTAATCAGACCCTTTAAAACTTTGTATATATGCTAGGTCCCATTAATTTAGAATAATGTTTTTATACATAATGTTTTTATCCTGTACATACACAGAAGCCAAATTACCTATCAGAAAGAGGACAGAGAAGACAGGCTGATGAAAACCCATCCTGAATCAGAGGACGAAGGAGACAAATTTGAGAACAGGAAGTGAGAGGTGAGAGGGACACGGGCGCACAGCCCAGCTGGAGGTGCTAAAACAGAAGGGGAGTGGTGACCAGGCCACAAAGATCAAACCAGCACTGAAGCCTAACCAAAAAAGTCAGACAGGAGATAAAAGCCCCCAAAACAAATCCACTGCCATCGAGTAGACCCTGACTCACAGCGACCCTACAGACAGAAGAGGACTGCCCCACAGAGCTTCTAAGGAGCGCCTGGCAGACTCAAACCGCCCGCCGTCTGGTCAGCAGATGGAGCACTTCACCACTGTGACAGGAGGTGAGAACTGGAAAATCTGAACAAGCCAGGAGGGGAGAGGCGAGGACAGCTTGGGCTCTGAAAGTGAAGAAGAAGAAAACATAGAAGCTGAGCACCAAGGGCGCAAGTCAGAGATTAAACAAAAAACCCTAACCCATGGCTATCGTGTCAATTCTGACTGACAGAGATTAGAGATTTGAAAAGCCTAGACCAATAAAAATGAGGAGGAGCATTTCTCAATTCCCTAAAAGAAATTAAGCCATACCTACAACAGCAGGGGAGGGACAGAAATTAAAATCACACACAGGCTAAATCCTATCCTTAACAAATATTTATTATAAGCATTTACGAATATGCCAGGGTAGATGAACCCACCACTAGCCAATCTCTCAGGGTCAAGCATGCCACTGCCTTGTAGGCGTTTCGCCTAAGGGACCTGACGCTTCTGTCCACTTGCTTCAGGGTACCAACAGCATCCGTTTTGTGGTCTTGAAATGGATTTAAACTTTCATCCATCCATGATCAGTTCACTCACAAACAGACACTGAACTTGGAGCTGACCCCCACCTCATGGCGACCCCAGGCACGACGGAACCAGGCAACGGGACCCAGAGCGTTTCCACTGGCTGACGCCAGCCCACCTCGGCCCAGCAGCCCAGCGTAAATGCACTACGTGCCACCGCAGCAGGCGGACCCAGGAGGCTCAGAGGCCAGGAGTCAGCCCGAGTCTCCCACTCAGAAGGCAGGGGTGCTGCCTGTGAATCACCAGCACCCTCCCACCATGTGCATCAAGCCAAGAGAAGAAGACCCACAGGCATCGAGTCCGTTCTGACAGCAGCCCTATAGATACCGTGAAATGTTCCCAACCTCTGAGGAGCTACAAACCTAGACAGAAAAAAGGCATGCATTGCCATCAAGTCAATCTCCATCACAGCGACCCTAGAGGACAGAGGAGAACTGCCATACAGGGTCCCCAAGGCTGCCCCTGTGCAAAAGCACCCTGTCACAGCTCACTCCCACGGCGGGGGGCAGTCTGAACTGGACCCGGCTGCGGCCGAGCACTGGAGCAGGGCACCACCGAGGCCTCTTCAGGCAAGCAAGACACACAGACCACGGGAGGGAGCGAGGCTCCGCTTATAAAATACAACTAATGCCGCACGTAGTGTATCCTGAACAGCCACATGCGTGTTGCTGATTACGAGCCCTGGGTCTTCAAGGACGTGCAGGTAGAACTGAAGTCATCCCCACTGACTGACACGGAGGAGACATCCAGGAATTGCTTGCAGACGGGGACACAGCGAAGTGACTGTGAGCACGGCCGAGAAACCAACAACATGAATTTAAAGTACCTACTGTGTACAGCGCAACAAAACGGACTGACACACAGCTGCAACAGTGCGCACAAGCAGGGACACCACCTTCTGGGGTACTCAGGGCCACCACGGGTGACGAGGACGCGCAGGAGGGGACAGCATGTCCTTCTGGGGTGCTCAGGGTCACTGGGAGTGACCAGGATGGTGCAGGAGGGGACAGCGTGTCCTTCTGGGGTGCTCAGGGTGATTGGGAGACCCAACCAAGGAGCACCTAACAGTAACAACTGTCTAGACGTTTGTACCATGGAAGGGCACTGATGACAAAACTATCTACAAAGGTCAGTCATCAGAGACACAGAACACAGCAAACGCCCACTGTGGGCAACAGCATCAGCAGGACAGCATTAACTGCTTGTGGTTAGAAGCCTGGCTGCTCACCAAAAGGTCGGCAGTTCAAATCCACTGGCCGCCTCCTGGAAAGCTCATGGGGCACTTCTACTGTGTCTCACGTGGCAGCTGTCAGTCAGAATGGACTCAACGGGCAACATGTTTTTTGGAGGGCTAATACTAGAAGACTCATGCTCAAGTCCCATGTCTGCCACTTAACTTTTCTGAGCCTCCATAGTAATTAGCTATTAATCACAGAATTTCTGTCATGACTAAGGTGGTAAATGGAAAGCGCTCAGCACAATTTCTGACACGTAGTAAGCACTCCATAAAGGCATCTTTACTTTTACCAGGGGTAATGACGTGGAATTCCCAGCCTCCAAGCTGTTCCAGGGCTATAAAAACGCGCCACCTTGCACAGTGTTCCAAGTGCTGTATGAATGTCAGTGTCAGCATTTATCAATATAAATATGCTCTGAAAACACACTGCTTGAAAAAATACTGCACACACTGTTGCTCCATGTTTGTCCTTTACAGCTTGGTAATGGCATGTACAATTTTTATATTAGGTACTGAATATTGCTGTAAAAATATGATTCATACCCTGTGTCTTTCCAAATCAGTTAGCTCAACCCTTACCAATGATGAACAAACTGAGGAGGAAGGAAAGTGGCCAGTTCATCTGTGAGCAGTTATACACATCCTTCATGGTCCTCGGAATAGCCAAACACTTATACTCATGAATTCGCATAAACAAGGGACAGAAACAGCGTGGTCCAATAATGGTATAAATAATATAGACAATCAGTGTGTAAGTTAAACAGAACCTAGTACTCACCTAAGTAGCCATCTGCCATTTCTGTTACATCAAGGGGAACAGAGAGGTCTATAAAACTCCAATCAAAGGGAATTACAAAAGATACGAGATAACTTTGAGCCCAGAGAAAAGAACAGAACATGGAAGACACGCGCCGACTGGAGACACATTTCTGGGGGAAGGTGGGCGGGAACTGAGCACGTCAGTCAAGACGGCAGCCGCCCGGGACAGTCGGACCCACAGCCGCATGTGGGGGACAGTAACTGTCAGCCACGTCTTTCCCGCAAGCTCCGCTCTCCGCTCAGTGTCACAGAGCTCTCCTGGCCCTGCTCTCCTCTGCCTGGCTCACTGCTGTGCCCTGTCTTCCTCTGGATTTCTCTTTCAGCCACCCCGTAAGCGCAGTTCGTGTCTTCTCACTCTACACAGTCCCCCAGCACCTGCAGTCCTCCTGCTTCCAGCCGTGACCCATTTACTACATCGCCACTTCAAACCTTTCTCATGAGTTCTACTTTAATCAATTATTACCACACAGCTCCACAAAAACATTTCCCATGCAACCTGGCTAAAGCTAAACTAATGGTTCCACTCTGGACCGAGTCGTTCCAGTCAGTAATCTGGGAAACACTTCCGTTTTCTTTTCTTCTTCAGTCCTGACTCCCAACCAACACAAAGGTGGGGGGACACAAGTCCTTAACGGCAACCCGCTGACAGACAACAGGAACTGACCCTCCTGTGTCTCAAGCACAGTGAAAGACGTGATTTCCTAAATGGCAGTCGGAGGCACACATAAGGTCAACCAGGTTTTAACAGTGTAAGAAGCATTTTTCACTTACCTTTCCCAGTTGTAGAGATTAATATTGATCTGGATTGCTTGATACACAAGGCCTGCCTGAAGAAGCACGACCTCGGCTTCCTGTATGTTCCCACTGAACATTAGTATGTGGGCCATTTTTGATTCCTTAGATGGAAGACTTTTTATAGAATTAATGTACTGAACTTTGTCAATCTAAATAAAGAAAACAAAACACCTCTGAAGTGGACAATAAGAGAAATGCAACCACTGACGACAAGAAGCCCACCCGCGCACTCGCCCACATGCAGACACTCGGGACTCACCTCTCCAATGGCCGCGTAGGCTGTCTCTGCGGTGCCCATCTCTCTGTGGGCCACCGCCATGGCGGCCAGGCAGGCCCACAGGGCGTGCTCCTAAAACCCAACAGAGAAGACGCCCTCAGCCATGCAGTCGAACTGCCTGAGCGCACACAGTGACCGACATACCCCTATCAAAACTACAGAGACTGCCTGGCCCTTAACTGTTGGGCGGCTAACAGAAGGGCTGGCACTGGAGTCTGCCTGGTGGCGCCAAAAGGAGGAAGGCTCGGTGGCCTGCACTCATAGTGACGACCACCCAGAAACCCTCTGGGGCCATTCTCACTGCCAGGTGGGGCTGCAACGAGCTGAGATGGATTCAACACTCCCGAATGGCAACATTACAATTATAATTTTAAGAAATTACTGAACATGGTACTAAATACAAAGAATTTGATAAATTAATGATACAGAGAATTCACTATGGCCACTTTGTTATATTAATACTTTGAATAAAATTTTCTAAATTTTTCGTATCTATATATCAGATGTATTTTTTAACTTAACACAACTCAGAGCCATAAATAAGTTTTCTTGATGAGGCATCAAAGACCATAACTTCTAGGAAATCAGGGGAATAAAGACATTTTCAGACAATGCTACCATGGCAGAAGGCTACTAACACCCCAAGAAATTAAAATAAAATAGAAAAGAAAACACATCTAAAAGTCATTTCACAGAGGGATGGGATATTCTATGCGATGTTAACTGTGTTCAAGAAAGAATTTTGTGGTAAGATATGTTTGAAAAATGCTGGATTCAACTCAGCTGGGAAATTCTCATTTAAAGTAGAGGTTTCTAACTCTGGCTGTGCAAAAAACTAAAAAAAATCTGACCAGACCTCACCCTAGATCTAAGGACTCTGCACTTCTGTGGGGGCTGATCTTGGGAATCCAGCTTTTAAAAGATTCCACGAAGAATTTTTATACATGCTAGAAAGGAAAGATTGTTGTTTATGCCTTCCAATGCAACTCACAATGACCCCACATGACAGACCAGAACTGCTCCACGGGGTGGGCTTCCTATGCCGTAATCTGATGGGAACAGACCACCACATGTTCTCTCCCACTGGGAGAGAACTGCTGACCCAGTCGGCCACACACTAAACCGGGCACCACCAGGGCCCTTCAGGAAAACAGACTCAAAGCAGAAATCATACAGACGTGCCTACCACCCCCTTTGTTTTATTCACGTTGTTATTTCTCAAAAGGCATCACAATTCCCATTTTTCCAATCTTTTAAAAAAACTAGTCTGTGCATAGTGTCTGAAAAGTTTCCACTGTGTGGCTCAAGGTCTCTAGGAACAACTGTCTCCTCTGCAGTCTGACCAGGACGGTACTCACCACCATCCTCAACGCCTCCAGCAAAGGTTGTATGGAGACACTCTGATGACAAGGGGGAAACACAGAAGGGAACTCTAAATTCTCACGGACTCAGGCTTTCTGAAGCCATGACAGCTGGATGAAAGTCTAAAGCTATCGTCCTGAAACAATCTTTAAGCCTTAAACCAGAAATACCCCTGCAGTAATGATAGTTTAGCTTAACTAGCAGAGCACGTCTGCCTAGTTAGCTGGGCTCTTTTAAGACCTATCTCTACGGGATCAAATTAACAACAGCCACTCAAAAGATCAAACAGGAAACCCAGGGCCAGTGAGTTCTGGTAACGGGAGCTGACACACCACAAAGGACAGGGACGGTAACTGGACAACTTGAAGGATGCAGCGAATTTCCTCCAACTCTGCCGGCAGACACTGCTGAGCTGGCGTGCACACTGAGCTGGCATACGTTCTGTTGTGTTCTCAACAACAACGAGGACAAAAATAAACTATTTCACGGAGTCAATTCTGACTGACAGCCGTCCGTGTTTTAGACAGAGCAGAACTGCTCCACGGGGTTCTCTCAGCTGCAATCTTCACAGAAGCAGACAGCCAGGCCTTGTCTTCTGCCAACTGCCAACCTTTAGGTCAGTGGCTGAGGTCAAATTGTTCGTGCCACCCAGGGACCACTGTTGTTAGCTGCCAGCTGGTCCACATGGCTCTGTCACCTCTAGCTGTTATCACTGCCCATCCTGTACAATGGGAAGCCAGAGGACAACACGTATATACACACAAAAGAGATACGTATACACACAACTGTGGGTTCTGAACCGCAACTCACCTTAACGAAGCGACAAAGCCTGACAGCATCTTCCCACTTTGCGCTGCTGACATATTCGTGGAGGATAGCGGGGTAGGGTGGGATGCTGACATGAACCAGTGAGCCATCAGCTCTCCTTATAGTTACCTGATTGCCCACAAAGCTCACAATATGGGGGTTTTTACTGAATTCACTGTTAAAAGAGAGCAAAGTGCAGTTTAAAGTTGCATTTTCAGCAAAAACATTTGTATCTAAGATAAATTCGAGGAGCAGACATCCTCAACCCAAAATGTACACATACAGAATCATGTGACTTGAGGGAGAATGTGTATTCTTAAATAGACAGCTGAATCTAACTTGGTATATGCATTTGTAGTAAAACACAGAAACAGTTTAACGTGGTAAAAGTTATCACAGATTTCACAGCTATTCTTCAAAGCATTTAAAATGTTCTGTTCTTTACTCCGAGTTTTAAGGTCACTTTAAATGACTACATCACTTAGCATCTTAAATGCATAAAAGTGCAAATCAATATACATTGAATCGAATTTCAAGATTTATTTCTCATAACAAAAAATGAAATTTAAATAGAGATGAACATCTGTTTATTAGTTTAATTCCATTTTTTAAAATCAGCTGTTTTATTTTAGTGCCTATCTGGTTAGCAAAGGTTGTGAACTTGAATACTAAAAATGAACTCAAAACAGATTTGAAGGCCAAACTAGGGTTTGGAGTAAAGAATCCCTTTTATTCCTATTTTGTCAAAAATAAGAGACCTCCCAAGACAACTGGACTAAATCAAAAGCTAAGAAGTTTTCTGAACACAACTAAACACTCTGAGGAACACAGCAGTGGGGGTGAGGATCTGGGGAGCGGGTTTCAGGGGCCATCTAGGTCAGCTTGCATTAACAAAGTTTATTTTTTGGTGAGTGGCATTAGGGTCTTAAAAGCATATCAGTAGCCATCTAATATGCATCAATTGGTCCCAACCCACCTGGAACAAAGGAAAATGAAGAACACCAAAGACAGAAGAAAAACATTGGCCCGAGAGACAAAAAGGCCACATGAACCAGAGACTCTATCTCAGCCTAAGACCAGCAGAGCCAGACAGCGCCCAGCCACTATCAACCACGCTGAAAGGGCAGGAGAAAGCTGGGGAGCAGAACTCAAATTCACTCAAAAAGACATCACTTTATGGTCTGACCGAGGCTAGAGAAACCCTCAAAGACACGGTCCCCGGACTCTCCGTCAACCTAAAACTAAAATCATTCCTGAAGCCAACTCTTCAGACAAAAATTAGACTGGATTATAAAATATCAGCTAGTACCCACGAAGAGTGTGCTTCTTAGTTCACGCTGACACCCAGGCTAAGTGGGCAGCTCCTGTCTGGAGGCCGATGAGACAGCAGAGATGGGAGGAGGTGGGCGAACAGACACGGGAACCCACGGTGGAAATCAGGAGCGTGCTGTCATATTACAGGGATTGCACCTAGGCTCACACAACAATATAGGCACAGACTTCTGTAGGAAAAATTAACTTGAGCTACAAACTTTCACCTAAAGCACAATTTAAAAACAGTAAGTGACTTCTGTGTTATTTTTTAGAGAATTCAGGAACATAGTGCATTCCATTTTCTGAAGCACACAGAGAATTTAACCAAACCAAAAAAACTTTGGAATAGCCTTATGTATTCTCTGATATCGAAAACAAATCAATTCTAGAAAGACATACACCTTTCTGAAAAGTTTAGTATCAACGACAGTCTGGGACAGAGGAGAGTTGGCTGACTGTCGTAAGGCTGTAATCACTGAGTAATCTTAAGGGGACCTATCCTAAAACCACTAAGCCATATTGAAAAACTACATCTGAGCTACCACAGAATGACACCATGCTTGAGAATTACGTTCGTATAAAGGACAAATAGTTTGGATTACACAGTACTTTCAACTTAATACCTATTAAGTCTCATCATGCTAGCTTGAACTTTGACAATTCCTTTAGCTGAATCTAATGAAAATGAGAAGTACTTTGCACAGTTAAAATCAGAAGTGAAACCAAGACACTATGTAGGTTTATAAACACTAATCAGAGAACTATAAAAACTCTAATAGACTTTTATTTATCACAATAAGTAGAATTTCATACAGCAAATGTTACCTGGCATCTCTGTCATATACTGTTTTCGGCAGAATGTCTCTATCCACATAAACGGTATTCGGGTAATACCACACTGTAAATCGGGTATCTTGAAGCCCACAGAGGACATTGCAGGTGTCACTCCACGCCAGTGTATGCACCATCGTGCCTTCATTGGAAAAAGGGTGTTAATGCACTATGAATTCCACTTGATGGGTACTAAAAATATTTATTTTTAAATCAGCTGGCCCAGAGAGCCCAATCTAAGTTCTGGTAGGTATGACTCTATTTTCTAACTGCATAACAGTAGAAACATACACAGAAATTCACGTAAGAATTTAAAAACCTTACGAACACGCCCCTAGGGCCATTACGTCTTTAACCTACGGGTCCCACTTAGCGCCTGCGGGGTTGCAGCACTGAAGCCTGGCTGTCCCGAAAGCAGGACATTCACGGTCCTTCCAGCAAGCAAGCAATTTAATTCACAACACCGACAGATCAGCGAGAGCAGAGACTGACATCTGAAGTGTATTAAATATGTTTTTACCAAGTTTGACAATCTGTTCTTCCTTTCCAAACCGTTTAACTGAGGTGATATAGAGATCTCTGTTTTTATCAATGAAGGCAATTTTTCTGTCATTGGTAAGTCCTTTCTGATCTAGAGCAATTTCTGAAATTTCATTCTAAAATGTAAAAAATAAAAATACTGGATGAGCTTTAGAGCTTGATCATTAGTTCACTTGATTAATTATTAGAACATTTCTTTTCAAAAAGATCAATTAAGTTGCACTCCCCTACTTAAAATGATAAAATGGTCTATTAAATGATTTTAAATGGTCAATGTGCTAAAAGTTCACAAGCTGTCATGAAGCATAGCTACTTTCTCCGAAACAGAAGGAGAAAATGTCCCTCTTGAAACAGAATACATTTTGAAACTTCATAACCTGAGAAACACTCCCCCCGCCCCAGCTCTCTCCTTCCAGTTTAACAAGAAGATGACAGTCTGTGTATCTGCTGAAAAGTGTGCTTTGATCAGTATAAGCTCCTTGCAACAAAATTTAAACAGACTGCCCAACACCTGTATTTCAAAGATTTGGTAAACACATAATATGGGAATATGTGGCAATACCTTTGGTTTCTAGAGATTTATATTTTACGGATTCTTTCATATCCACTTCCTGTACAGCCCCGTGAAGCAGGTTTTCTTACCTTGCTTTTGCTGAGGAAAAGCTAGTAACAAGCATATCAAGAACTTCAAACCTAGACTACTGACTGTAAGATCAGTGATTTACCCACAACAGCAAAGTCCTTCTGGCATACTATATTACTCTATATACCCCTTTACTGGTTACTGAAATGGGTCAGTATGAGCCACCTACCAATTCATAACACATTTTTTTAAATCTGCTCTGGGTGTACACTAGCTTGTAACTGAAGAAACAAATTTGATTCCACATGCATCAAGGTATACATCAGATTAACTCTGGGTATTTTCAGACTAGACACCTTTCAAAGACACTGATCTTTATAATAAACAATTGCTTATCATCACTATCAAAAGTACCTAAGATATTTTTTAAACAAACATCATTAAACAGACAGGATTTTCCTAAGAGGCTTCAAAGCAGACACAGACAGTAATAATAATGCCTACATAACACAAGGGAACTCTGGTGGCAAAGTGCTTAAGAACCATGGCCGCCAACCAAAAGGCCGTCAGCTCCCGGAAACCCTACAAGGGCAGTTGTACTTTGCCCTATAGGATTGCCATGAGTTGGAACTGACTCGGCAGCACCTAACGACAACATGCTCCCACTTGGGAAGGCTCCCCCACTGGCCTCTCACCCAGGCCCCCCAGCTGCACGGCTGCTCCTCCCAGGTCACCCTGCAGCGGGGTATGCAGCCAGCCTGTGTCCCCCCCTACAGTAATTCATGTCCATTTAACACAAGACAAACTGAAGTCTTAGTATGAGCTCTAGCATTCACTTGGGGAGATCTTAGATCTTAAGTCTCTTCATATATGAAAATTAAAAAATTATATTAGGTGATTTTTGAGGTTCTCCACAAAACCAAAATTCTATTCTATAAAATGTCCAATTTAAAAATCTTTATCATTATACATGAGCAAAAAATGTAGTAAGTATAATTGGGAGAAGTATGAGATGAGGAAGAAGTCATCTCATTTCCTACAAGGTCAGAAAAAGTATTCTCTAAAAAGTTATTACTTTAAAACAGATGTTGACTAAAAAAATGGGCATAGGACATAATCAGACACTTTACCAAAGACGACACTCAGGCAGCTAAAAGGTGTCTGTGAAAACGCTCACCATCACTCGCCATCAGGGAAATGTTAATCCAAACTAGGAGACACCCTCTTGCCCCAGCGTCACCAGCACGAAGGGAACAGCAGAGGCTGGGAAAGCCCCGGGAGGGCGCACTCTGCCCGCACTGCCGGCGCTGACACGAAGTAGTACAGCCACAAAAGCCACACAC
Source organism: Heterohyrax brucei (assembly GCA_028571685.1). Lineage (NCBI taxonomy): Eukaryota > Metazoa > Chordata > Mammalia > Hyracoidea > Procaviidae > Heterohyrax > Heterohyrax brucei. The sequence continues at coordinate 73,677,024 of CM053163.1, forward strand.
GGAAATGTCACGTGATGCAGCCGTCCCGTTGCCGGGCCCACGTCCTGGAGAATCCAAGCTGTACCACGGACGCACACCCATGCTCCCCACAGCATCCCTCACGATGGCAGAAAGACGGACACAACCCCACTGCCCACCAACAGAACCCATCAGGCTCACACACACAAGGGGACACCACACAGAGACCAGGAACAGTGACGCATCCATGAAACAGTTACAACGTGCAAGAGTCTGGAGTGCGTTATCCTGAGGGAGATTACTCAGAAAAGGACAGGTACTGTATGAGACCGCTATTACAAAAACTCAAGAAAAGGTTTACATGCCAAAAAAATCAATCTTGGACAGTCACAAAGGACAGGAGGGGTGGGGAGAACTCACCAACCAGACAGCAGACGAGCACTGACTCTGGTGAAGTGGAAGATGGCCCCCACCACGGGGGAAGTCGGCACAACACGATCACGGCAATCCGAGAAGCTTCCGAGAGACACCCAAACACCCTGAGGGACCGAGTTACTGGGCTGAGGGCCGGGCCAACTGGTACAACACAGTTCACACAGAAAATGCTCTACGTCCTACTCTGGTGAGTAGAGTCTAGGATCCTACAAGATCGCAAGGCCCTAGCATGCTCGGAGCAAAGGAGAATGAAGAAAATCGAAGACACAGGGAACAAGTAGGTGGTGTCTTGCCACCACCTCTGACCATGCTGACAAGGATTGTGAGAGTGGGTCCCAGGCAGAGAAGGAGAAAACGCAAATAAAATTCAAATTCACAAACACAGAGCAGACTCATGGGGCTCCGTGTGATGGTAGGAACTCCTGAAGGATGGCTTCCAGTCACCTTGCAAACTCAGAGCCGAAGCCACTCTTCAAGGCCACCTTTCAGCCAAAGACTACACAGGCGTGTAAAAAAACAATCACAACAACAAACCAACAATAACACAGACGAGGAACCTGCTTCTCAGTTCAGTCACGTACGGCAGATGGACTGTGTGACACCCGCCCCATGGCAAAGAGAAGAGAAGAGGCAGGAGCAGGGCACCGGACACACACGGCCCGGGCTCCAGGTGGACGGGAGAGCAGCGGGCTGACCACAGCGAGGACCGCCGCCGACGGCACAGAACCACACGTGTGCATAATTTCTGAGTGAAAAAAGTTGACTAACGCTTACTAAATGATTCTCATTTCAATCCCACTAACCAAAAAATGACTGTCTCTTGAAAAACTGAGTATTTTACCTCCTTTTCACATGCTGATTCCTACCAGAAAATTTTGCTTATATGATCTTGATTTTAAATTACTGTCACGGAAAGGTTGTAGAAAAACAGGCATGTCTTATGCTACTATAGGGAACATACACGGATACAATCTCTCTGGAAGGTAACTTGACAATCTACCAAAATTGTTACACGCTGATGTTCTCTGCCCCAGTAATAACATCCCAAGAATTTTTCCCACAGACACTCGAGCACGTGTGTGAGTCGATAAACATACAAGGTGATTAATCTCAGCCATACTGCAACAGAGAAAGGGCTGGAAGTAACATAAAATGTCCATCAGCTGGGACATGTGAGATTCTGACCTATCCACACAACGTTATACCACACAGCTGGGGGGATGGGGACCTGGGGAAGCACTTCACACACCCACACGGAACCTTCTACAGAACAGACTGCTGCATGGGAGAACAAGAGTACAGAGCTATGTACTGTATCTGCGAAAAGAGGAAAAAGGAATACATAACAGTTTTGTTTATATGTGCAGTAAAAATCCCTGGAAGTATACGTAAGAAATTAAGGACACTGGTTATTTATTTGATGGAAAGGAACTGTAGTGACCAGGCGCAGATATTACAGAGATTTTTTTCACTATATACTTTTTCACGCTTTTTGATTTCTGAGCCATATGAATGCACTTATTATTCAAATTTAAAATCATTTGATAATTGTTGTTGTTAGGTACCATCGAGTCAGTTCTGACTCACAGTGACCCCATGAACAACACAACGAAACAATGCCCGGTGTGGCACCGTGTCCACAGTTGTTTGTACGCTGATGCCCACTGCGGCGGCCACTGTGTCAGTCCCTCTCGTCAAGCATCTTCCCCTCTCTGACGGACCCTCCACTCTACCAGGCATGACGTCCTTCTCCAGGGACTGATCTTTCCTGACAACAGTCCAAAGTATATACAACACAGTCTTGCTTCCAAGGAGAACTCTGGTTCTACTTCTTCCAGAACAGATCTGTTGGCTCTTTTGGCGGTCCATGATACATTCAACATTCTTTTCCAACACCACAGTTTAAAGGCATCAGTTCTTCTTCGGTCTTCTTTGTTCACAGTCCAGCTTTCACACGTGTATGATGCAACTGAAAATACCGTGGCTGGGATCAGGCACGTTTTAATCTTCCAGGTGACATCCTTACTTCTGAATACTTTGAAGAGACCCTTTGCATCAGATTTTCCCAATACAATGCGTATTTTGATTTCTTGACTGCTGCTTTCAAAGGTATTAACTGTGGACCCAAGTAAAATGAAATTTTTGACAGCCTCAGTCCTTTCTCCATTGATGGCAGTGTTGCTTACTGGTCCAGTTGTGAGGGTTTTTGTTTTCCTGATGTTGAGGTGCAATCCACACTGAAGGCTGCGGTCCCTGATCTTCATCAGAAGATACCTCAACTCTTATTCATTTCCAGCAAGTAAGGTGGTGTTGTCTGCATAATGCAGGTTGTTAATGAGTCTGCCTCCAATCCTGATGCCTTGTTCTTCTTTGTATAATCCAGCTTCTCAGGTTATCTGCTCAGCATACAGATTAAAAAGGTATGGTGAAAGGATACAATCCTGATGCATGCCTTTCCTGACTTTAAACCATGCAGTACCTCCTTGTTCTGTTTGTTTGCACGACTGCCTCTTGATCCACGTAGATTCCTTAAGAGCACAGTCAGGTGTTCTGGAATTCCCATTCTCCACAATGTTAGCCATAGTTTAGCATGATCCACACAGTCGAATGCTTTTGCGTAGTCGGTGAAACACAAGTCAACATTTTGACGGTAATTCTTTGCTTTCAGCCAAGATCCATCTGACATCAGCGATGATATCCCTGGTTCCACCTCCTCTTCCGAACCCAACTTGAATTTCTGGCAGTTCCTTGTCAACATACTGTTGTAGTCGCTTTTGAGTGAGATTCAAGTAAGGAGGGTAACAGCATCAGGTAAACACGATAACAGGATTACGTAACAGCATCAGGTAGGGAGGGTAACACCACCAGGTAAGCGGAGTAACACCACCAGTTAAGCGGGCTAACTCCATCAGGCAGGGAGGGAGTGAGCAGCCCCCACTTGTCTGTCAGTGGAGGGTGGCTTGTTGCTGTGACGCAGGAAGCTGTGCCACTGGTATTTAGGTGCCAGCAGGGTCACCCATGGTAGATAAGTTTCAGCTGAGCTTCCAGACTAAGACAGACTAGGAAGAAGGACCCAGCAATCTGCTTCTGAAAGGAATTAGCCAGGGAAGACCTTACAAACAGTAGCTGAACACTGTCAGAGATGGTGCCGGAAAGAGAGCCCCCCAGGTTGGAAGGCACTTGGAAGGTGATGGGGGAAGAGCTGCCTCCTCAAAGTAGAGTCAATCTTAACAACATGAATGGAGTAAGGCCTCCAGGGTCTTCGTTTGCTGATGTGACACGACTCAAAATGAGAAGAAACAGCTGCAAACATCTACTAATAATCAGGACATGGAATGTACGAAGTATGAATCTAGGAAAACAGGGAAATCTGGAAACTGTCAAAAATGAAACTGTCAAAAATAAACATTGACATCCTAGGCATTAGTGAGCTGGAATGGAATAGTCTGGGCCGTTCTGAATCAGACAATTGTATGACCTACTATGCTGGGAACAAAAACTTGAAAAGGGACAGCGTTGCGTTCATCATCAAAAAGAACATTTCAAGATCTGTCCTGAAGTACAATACGGTCAGTGATAGGATAATACCCATACGCCTACCAGGAAGGCCAGTTAATACAACTGGTTAATCAAATTTACGCACCAACCACTAAGACCAAAGATGAAGTGGTGGAAGATTTTTACCAGCTTCTGCAGTGTGAAACTGATGGAACACGCAGTCAGGACGCACGGATAATTCCTGGTGACCAGAACACAAAAGTTGGAAACAAAGAAGAAGGATCAGCAGCTGGAAAATACAGGCTTGGTGACAGAAGTAATGCTGGAAATCCCATGAGAGAATTTTTCAAGACTAACAACTTTTTCATTGCAAACACCTTTTTAAACCAGCAAACAGCAACTGCACACACGGTCCTCACCAAATGGCATACATAGGAACCAAACTGACTACATGTGTGGAAAAAGATGATGGAAAAGCTCCAGATCAGCAGTCCAAACAAGACCAGGTGTTGACTGTGGCACAGATCATCAATTGCTCATACACAAATTCACACTGAAATTGAAGAAAATTAGAACAAGTCCATGAGAGCCAAAGTATGACCTTGAGTATATCCCTCCTGAGTTTAAGGACCATCTCAGGAACAGATTTGATGTGCTGATCACTAACGACCACAGACCAGATGAACTGTGGAATGACATCAAAGACATCATCCATGAAGAGAGCAAAAGGTCATTAAAAAGACAGGAAAGAAAGAAAAGAACAAAGTGGATGTCAGAGGAGACTCTGAAACTTGCTCTTGATGGTCGAGCAGCTAAAGCAAAAGGAAGGAATGGCGAAGTAAAAAATCTGAACAGAAGATTTCAGAGAGCAGCTCAAGAAGACAAAACCACGTATTATAATGACATGTGCAAAGAGCTGGAAATGGAAAGCCAGAAGGGAAGTACACTTTCTGCATTTCTCACACTCAAAGAAATGAAGAAAAAATTCAAGCCTCGAGTTGCAACACCAAAGTATTCTACAGAGAAACTATTAAACGACTCAGAGAGCATCAAAAGAAGACAGAAGGAATACACAGTCATCATACCAGAAAGAAGTAGTCGATGTTCAGCCATCTGAAGAGGTAGCATATGATCAGGAACCAATGGTACTGAAGGAAGAAGTCAAAGTTGCATTGAAGGCACTGGCGAAAAACAAGGCTCCTGGAACTGATGGAATATCAATTGAGATATTTCAACAAACAGATGCAGTGTGGAAGTACTCACTCATCTATGCCAAGAAGTTTGTAGGACAGCTACCTGGCCAGCTGACTGGAGGAGATGTAATAATTAGAAAAAGATAAATTTATGGTGGTATTTGGCTACAAGTATTAAGGAATAGAATCAGAAGCATCTCTCAACTGTAATATATCATTTGTTTGAAGGATAACTAAACAGAATGTTTTCCTTAGTTTAGGGCTAAAAATCAGAAACTAACAATTTCCAATTCAAAGTCTTTCTGTACTTCAATAGACAAAAGACAAGCAAACATTTTCAGTTTAACAATTTTAAAACCTAAAGAAACTACTGGCTTAACTTCAGTCAACCAAAAAATACAGGATGTTTACAAGTGTAAACCCATTTTTATTTTCTGATAGGTACTACAAGTTTAATAAAGAAAGAATCTTTTATATAAAAGCAGCAAACAGCCCAGGCAACAGCCCTACGTATTGGCTCCCATCTGGTGAATTAATTGGCATCAATAGCTTCCTATTACAGACTTTACTCGGGGCTTAGTCCTTAGCCATAACATGATTTGGCAAAATACTCCATGTAGAACGCACATTGATTTCAAATATAAAATTAACTATCGCTTAAAATGAAAATATTAATTTTAAAAAGAAGTAAATAAAGAGTGGTTATTTATAGTACAAAGACCTAAGGTCCATTACCTTATGGGAAAGAAGCTTTCCATCACCTAAAGGGTTTCCAGTTGATGCCTCAAAGAGGAAGATGACTTGGAAAAAAGAAACACATTAATTAATTTCCTGATTGGTAAATTTCAACAAAACTCTCAGTCCCCATAAGGAACTATTTAACCCTTCGGATCACAGAGTATCTTCCAGCACATACGAGCAAGAATCACCAAATTCATACTCATGAGCCCACAGTGCATCTGACAGCAGTGGTACTGAACACGTCCTCAAACACACATCGCCCAATCTAAACTGCTATTAACAGTATGCTGCTGTCAACGCTCCACGGGCTCAACAGTGTTGAGTCCACATCTCGGTGTGATCTATAATTCTGACAACTCTGTTGAGACCAACAGAACATCAAAAACAGTCATATCATCGCGCGCGCGCACACACACACACACACACACACGCACACACAGACAGACAGACACACACAAAGGTGGTGACTGCTTACTACCCTGCGCTCTTCACAAACCGACAGAACCACGTTACAAACAGATGGCTTCACCGCAATGTCTTCCACTCAAAATTCTAGAACGTGAGGACGTCTGTCTTGCCACAGGACCACGGGCTTGGGTCCGAGAGTCCTCAGAGACTCTGTGTTTGTCACACTTACTTTAGGAGCTCAGCTAACTCTCAGTCTAAGAACTTCCCTGAACCCCGCAAGGCAAGGTTCTAGAGCTCTGGTGTTACGGACTGAATTCTGCCCCCAGAACATACGCTGTCAATTCTGACCCTACACCTGGGGCCGTAATCCCTTCTGGGAATGGGACGCTGCAGCATGTTAACAGGGCAATGTCAGTGCAGCACGGGTTCTAAGTTGACAGAAACCGGCGGGCTTCCTCCCCAGGCTGGCCCTGGAGAAAGGTCCCTGTCCCCTTCCAGCTGCTGCCTCGGGCCCCTTGCTGACCTCCACGTGGCATGGCATCTGGCTTCTACCATCTCTGCTTATTTACTGCAGGCTTAATCTGCTCTTCTTTTTCCTTCCACTTTATTTTGGTTATTTTCATAACTACACAAACCACTTACTTTTTGATAGAAGCCTTTCATCCGTTTGCTGAAAGGTACGCTGACATACTACACAGAACCGGGAGGGCAGGGACAACTCATCGAAGCCTTTCCACAACCGAAAGTAGGGCTGATGCATGTGAAACTGGACCTCCACGTCAGTGCGCACGTGGAACAGAAACTGGCAGAAGAGGGATCTGAGGGGCAGGGGGCCGACAGAGCTGCTGTCCACTGACTCCTCCCCCAAACCTGGGCATCTTATTAGCACACCTGTCTAACACAAGGGGGCATCTGCGATGGTGAGGGTTGCATGTCACCATGGCTGTGACTCCCCGTGTCTGTGTGTGACACCCCCAGGACCGAACGGCTGCAGGCAGCCATCGGTTTGAAGTGTGTCCCCTTGACGGTGTGGCCTGCACCATCCACCAGCAGAGGTCCTTGCTCCACATGCTCTGGATCCAGTGGCCTTGTCCCTTTGTCCCTTTGTCCCTCTCTGCCTTCTGGCTCCTGGGACTTGAGTTGTCTGCTTATCTGCAGATCCTGGACTCCGTCAGTCTTCACAGCTGCAGAGCAGAAGCCCTGCTCTCCAACCTGCTGACCTTGGGTCCCCCAGGCCCTCCAGCCACATGAATGAGGAGAAGCCTCCTGATCCTCAGACTCAGGTGGTTCAGTCTCCACAATCGCGTGAGCCATTTCCTTAATACGAATTTCTCTGTCTAACACTTACACACGTTACCAGGTTTGCTCTCTAGAGAACCCAGCCTAAGGCAGTATCAAATAACAAAAATGTAGGAAACTTATGTAATCATTGGGATTTCCAAATACAAGTTTACTACAGACAAAATTTTATCTTCCAAATTATTATTATTCACAACTTCATAGCTATCTTAAAACCGTCTACTAACTGGATGAGATGCTATTTTATTCTCTATTCCTGTTTCTTAGCTATAAAGAAAGCCAATTAAAAATAAAACCACCACCAAATGTCCTCTCTCAGAGAAGGCCTAAGGAATGAAGACGCAGACTAGGTCACTAAAGAGGGTCCCCTCTCCTACCAGACCAAGTGTCTGGAAGCAACACATCTGTCCAAGCGAACAGTGATGCACCAGTGCTTTAACAAACACAGTGCAAACTCACCAAACACCCAATGTCCTGACACCTATTTACAAGTCTATTCATACTATGCATAAATAAGTATATTTGTAAGTATAAATATATTTATAAATACTAATAGTCTATGTAAAAAATAAAATTACTCATAGCTCTCCATGTCATTAACAAGATATGAATCTGAATTAGTAGTATAAGCAAAAATAAATAATACCATGAAGCACCAAATTTTCTGTTATCAAGTGAAGAAAAAACGAAATGAAAAATGATCAATAAATTTAGAAACTGTCATGCATTTTCAAGACCACGATCTGGAATTCCAGCAGCTACAAAACTCAGAAAGATTTACACCTCACCACTCAACTTCGGTGTGGTGGCAACATCTATTTTTCCTATCAATTGGACATAATATGACAACTTTATTTCTCTAATTCACTGATGCTTAAACAAATTTAAAAAACCAAACAAACTCCTTGTCATCAAGCTGATTCCAGCTCACAGTGACCCTACAGGGCAGAGGAGAACTGCCCCGTGGGGCTTCCAAGGAGCTGATGGTGGACTCAAACTGCCCACCTTTTGGAGAGCAGCCACACTCCCAACCACTGTGCCACCGGGAGGCCTGTGACTCTTTCACATACGGTTAAGCTATTACTAGACAAGAAAATGAACGTTAACTTATAAAAATTTTACACTGTAGCAATCTTCATGAAAATATGACACGGAAAGTCATTAAAATGGGCTTACCTTTTTCGTCAGCTTTGTCTTTTACTGCTACGGTATCACTACTCAGAGACACAGTCTGTGCATTCAGAATATCTGTTCTCATTCCAGGAAATTTGGGAGAAGAAATAAAGCGACCTTCATAAGAATACAAATAGATACCACCGCCATCTACAAGAAGAAAATGTCTACAAAAAGGAAAGGATAAAAATAAATTCTCCAGTAGCAGTGCACCACATCATCATGTCAGAGAACAGTTTACCCCATGGAAAATCTAACCCTTAGAATGAAGACAACACGCACAGTGCCAGACTGCTCTGAGAACTGTGTGGACAGACGTGCGTGCTACAGTTGTCACGAGGTACCCATGTCCTCGAAGCTTGAGACCTTAGTTCTCCTACAACTTTCCGTGTCCAAGGTCTCAGTATCATTGACTCAGAAATATTTGACTTAGGACTTGTTAATTTGTTCTTCCTTGCTGTGGAAATGAGTGGAAAACTACATAAATACCCAAAACAATGAAAAGTATCTAATAAACACCAAATTAAACACTTCAACTAATACTTGAGGTATTAACTGGACAAACCAAGTCAAATCTGTTAGACCTTTATGTCGACTCCAACTCACAGCAACCCAGTCCAACGGAATTTCCAAAAATCGACTGGCAGATCCAAACTGACAACCTTTTGGTTAATAGCTGGGCTCTTGACCATTGAGCAGTCAGGTATCTATCCTTTGGATTAAGAAGTCCAACTGTTGCTGTCTACCTGATTCTGACTCCTAGCGACCCTACGGGACAGAGCAGAACTGGCCGATGTGCTTCCCAAGGAGCAGCTGGTGGATTCCACCACCCATCTTCTGGTTAACAGCTGCCGAGCTTATTGAACTGAGTCCACAGATTAATGGGATCAGACACTAAGTGACAGGTTGGAGGGGCCTCGGAAGAAAGGCCTGGTGACCTGCTTCTGAAAACTCATCTGTCAAAACTCCCAGGGAACCCCATTCTCTGACACTCACGGCCCCGGTTCTGGACAGACTTGACAGCAGCCGGTCTAACTGGTTCCCTCACTGAAGGGCGTGGCCTTCGCAAGAGACACTAGCGTGGCGTGTGGAGGCAGCATTTGTCCATCACCGCATCAGTATACAGTCTTTCTCTGATTGAGCGCTACAAGTGTTTACTCTGCTAAATAACTCTTAACCTCACTGTGAGTTAAAACTCTGTTTCAGATGACAAGTATCTCTACATACACACATAGACCAGTGATGCAGCCACTTAGTGAAACACTTTTACCGAATCATTTATGCCACTGGCATCCACCCTTACTAAGTGCGTATTCAATAAATGCATGTGTGTATTAACTCATAAATAAATAAATTTATTTGGAACCACTAGAGTTTGAGAAGTACAATGTTTCAGATAGCTAACATCTCATCTTTTGAACGGCAAGAAGTCTCTGTTTTAAAAACTTACAATAAAACTAAATATATACTCATACATTTCAATTTCATTAAACAGACGACATACAATTTGATGTAATGTTTTCTCAACCACTCGAGGTTATCAATATGCCGATCATAATCTTTGGCAACTGTTTAATTGCCAGCTCAGACACGCATGAGAATCCGCTGGCACCTCAGAACAGCTGTCATCACACGTCCTGCCACACAGATGGGTGCCTCCGTTTTCTGGATGCTCTGTGCTCAGGCAGTGACTTTTCTTCCTGTCCTCGTGTCAGCCTCTAAGAGCCTCCCCGTGCCGCTCCCCTCCTGGCTTGCTATCTACAGAAGGCTGTGGGCTACGTAACCCGGCCCTACAACTATGATCCAACACTGTGAAGAGCCAAGGTACCAAGTACAGGATAAGAAATCAAGTGTGTGGTCTGAGCACCAAGGTTTTACAGACGGCTACTTGCGATAATCATTGAATACATTTTCAGACTTTATTCTAGTATTACTGGATTGCAGTTGGCTAAGTCTGACATCTATTCAATAGGATGTCACTGCTCTTGAGAGAAGAAACATGGTCTTCGTGGAACAGACTCACTTCAGACAACTAACATACCATTCTATAAATGACATGCTTTAAAAGGTGGTTTACTGCTATTTGAAACATTTTAAGCTAAATCCAAGAGTCAAACATGACAAACTACCTTTCTGCCTGCAGAATCAGACTGACAGTCCCTTCTTTGAGATCAAATATGAGCGGTGTATTCCAGTTCTTTATACTAAAAGACAAACGAGATGGACGTTTATTAGCATTTTGAACACAAAATACCTTTCAGTAATTAGACAGTGACTCATTTCAAATAGCATTTACCCTTTACAGTAACTGTGCACATTTCTGTCACAGCCCCGACACACGACTCTACAGGCACAGGTCTGTCTCCCCAGCTATAAAGCAAACGTTTCCTGTCCCCTTGTACACAGTAGGCATTCAATAAATGTTTATAGCTCATAAGACTGAGTTGAGGAACCCTAATAAGCCCAACATCACAGCTAGCCAAAGAGCACTGAACACGCCCAGGGCGCAGGACAGCAGTGTTCCATGTGTCTTACCACTGGGTCACTGGGAGTGAGAACCGACCCAACAGCACCCCACAAAGGGAGGGAGCCCCGGGGCTGCCCTCTACTAGCTGTGCATGTCTGGGTAAGTCACTGATGTTTCTCACCCAGAAAGGGCGTCCGGCGGCACAGATCCGGACCAGGGGTGGTTCACCACCTGTTGCGGGCCATTTGATTTTAGCAAGCTGAACCCTGAAGCATCAGTGTCCTTATTCATAAAAAAGGGATGATAATGACTCGCGTCAACATGAGTTGCACAGCAAGCTGTCAACTGAAGCTGCAGAAACGCTACAATCCTTTTCCTGCAGGTCTCCCAGGTTACTGCTGGACTAAAACAAGACTTCTGTGAAGCATTCTGTAAATTCTAAAATACTATCTAAGTGTAAGCTACAACATGCTTCTTGAATAAAAGGATGAGCAGACACATCAACAAAAAAACCCTTGTGTTGTTACAGTGTGATGTGATTCAAAGACTGAATGGGTAAAGAGAACATTCTTACAAATTGGAAAATTCATTCCTGAATAATCAAAGTTGCTTCATAATCAAAAATAATTTTTATTCCACCTATATACAGTGGTACAGTGGTGAAGAGCTACATCTGCTCACCAAAAGGCCAGCAATCTGAGTCCACCAGGGCCCCCTGGAAACTCTGTGGGACGGTTCTGTTCTCACCTTCAGGGTCCCTGTGAGCGTGCGTATATTCTGACTCTTTCTCAGTTACTGACACATGCTTGATTCTTTAAATCTCACATTAAGATCCAATTGATGGAGCAGATGAGCAAATTTGTGGGGTACCTATTTTGGCTAATTCAGAGTCTGATACCCATTTCAGTAAGTACATATATACATAAAACAAAACACTAAATGCAGGTCTCACAGTCACATGTGAAAAAAATACGTGCTTTTTAGAAGGAGTCATGTGCTTTAAAAAACAAGCATGTACTTTAAAAAAGATAGGTGCTTTTGTATTTCTGAAAACAGTCTGAAGGGGCTTCCTTCTCAGTCATCCGAGTTACACTCTGTGTCTCATCCAGGCAGCTGATGAGAAACACAGCAATGACGGGAGTTCTTTGAAACGTCTCCTGACAAATATGAGAGACAGCTAAGGGCGGGGGCGGGGGCGTGGGGGTGTGTGCACGCGCACCTGCACACAACGCTGAAACAGAACTCAGCCAGCAACACTAGGACTCGCTGAGTTTTCTTTTTTCCCATACAAGGAAAAAAATATAAATTCTCTAAGCAATAACGAGTAGAACAAGAAAATTTCCTACAAAACTATTTGAAAAATCAAATGAAAATTTAATATAGAAGGCTTGTATATTGCTTTTTCTGAAACTTATTTTCATATAAACCAGTATTTGCTAGAATTATTGCTTTAAAAAATTCTATTTTTATTACCAAACACGTGGCAACAATTATCAAGAACTTGTATTACAATTCCGACTCCTCACTTCCGGCTCCTCACTGCCTCATTTCTACTGCTCCTCCCTAGTACACTAAGAAATAATTCACAACTTAATAAATGTCATGACAACAAGAGAGGAAACAGGCTTAAACTAGAAAAGAAAGAACGACCTTATATTTTGCCACACAGTAACTGACATGAGCAAAGCGGGGCTACAAAAAAAACAAGTAGCAGCTACTAAACTTTTGGCAAGTATTTAAAAAAGCAACTAATCAGCATAATTCCTAATGATCCTGACCCCACAGGTTCAAAGAAGGAATGAAAGAGGAATCTTTCACGCAGGGTCAGCAAGAGCCCTATCCTTCTTCAGAGAAACTCCGAAACGAAAGGCACCCTCACTTTCCTCAACACTGCCCAAATCAACGATTCAAATACCGACCGTGACAAGGTTTTCTCACCGTCTATCAGTTCCCCATACCTTGACTCTTTAGCTTGGTATCTTTCTTTGCTTATCCCAAGTTCTTAATGTTCCTCCTCTTTTATACATGAAAAAAAATTCACATAACTGAGCTGCTATTTGGTTACCTTCTCTCCTCTGCTTTTCCTGTTTTCCTACTCCAGACTGGCTGTTATCCCCAGTTGAGTTTCTGATTAGAGTCATATAAGGAGCAGAATTCTAAAAATATACATATAAAGGAAACCCTAAACCAAACTCGCTGCCATTGCGTGGATTTCGGCTCATAGAGACCCCGCAGGACAGAGCAGAACTGCCCCTGCGATGCTAGGGAGCGCAGGACGGGCCTGAACTGCCAGTCTGTTCATTAGCTGCTGCTGCATGTAACCCCAACCCCCCCGGGGTGACCTAGAGGGGCAGAGTAGCTGTGAAACTGGACACCTTTGTGTTGTGTACTCCTGGGCATGACTGGGACAACACCAGACTTTGTTTTCAAACTCATTTACTCATTAAGAAACATTAAGTACCCACTACATGTTGGGCATCGGGCCAGTTACTGGCCTACAGTGATAGAGAACATAGTCTCTATACTCGATTTTATATTCAATAATGAAACTCTAACCACATAATGTTACACACGCAAACACAGTTTTTTAAAATGGTAACTAGTCACAGTGTCTGACAGTGTCACGGTGATTACCCGAGTCTGCCAAATAACTGAAGTGCTAGCCAGAGGCACAAGGGAGCCAGCCGATTTATGCCACTTGCGAAATTTCCAGAAATTTTGCAACCTAATATAGTCATCACTAAAAATTAAATTACATAATCTTACATTTAGTAAATCACATTCAAAACAAAGACAATACTCAAAACTCATCACTTCCAAATTACTATATTCTCCTATTATTATGCACTACTGCCTCTATATGGTAAAAAAAAAAAAAAAATGATTGCCATGGAGTCACTTCCGACTCGCAGTGACCCTACAGGACATGGCATAAAAATGCCCCACAAGGTTTCCAAAGAGTGGCTGGTGGATCTGGTTAGCAGCCTGAGCCCGTAACCACTGTGCCACCAGGGCTGCGACCTGCCGGGCAGAGGTACTGCACAATGGGGTGCTGCTTTGCACCTCTCCTCAAGTCTACCTTCAGCGACAGCGCGCTGGCAGACTGAAATAGAACACCAGCAAACACTGAAAAAAATCAGGTTTGTTTTTGTCCAGAAAACCAGCTATTAAACATTTCTCAGCACTCTTAAAACACCAAGTATGTTTCCAACCCGGTTTTGGTGTCACTTTTGGAACGTGCGGAATCGCTGCTGCCTTCTCCGGCTGGGCGCACCCTTCACCCTCTGCAGGCGCCACCACGACCCCGGGCTGAGAGTTCAGGCCTCGGCACAGCCTCACAGCCTCAGGATCTTCCGGCGACGTCTGCCTGTGGTCAGGCCACCAAGTGGCCCCTCTCTTCCCGTCACTTCCACAGCTGTGCACCCAGCAGGAGCAAACACCATCGCAGCAAAGGCCTTCCCTGTAAGGAGGAATGTGCTTACCCTTACCGGCTAACCTCTGATGGACAGTCTTCATTAGATCTGCGTTCACTGCTGAGAGCCCGACATTTTATCACTTTCTGGTTTGGGAGTGACGGGGGAAGGGGCTGGGGGAGACCTAGGTCAAGTTAAGTTTAAAACTGACCATGATGAAATGAAAACCTGAAAATCAATTTCTGATCAGAGACCAACCTGTGTATTTTTAAGAAATGCAAGATGCTTACGAGTACACATAACACTGAAGAGACGTAGAGACAACTAAGTGCGCATAGTTGAAAGACGCCTTAATGACTCTATCACGAAATTCCAGTAAATCCACCGCATCGTTGAGGACATTACGAACCTAAACAAAGAGAAATGGAGTTACCAGCAAACAAGGTACACAAGCATCAGCATTCTAAAGAAAATTTAACTGGCTAAGTTAGCAGCATTCTGAAACAGAGAAATTCAATACACTTTTGATTGGTTAGTCATATAAAAACAGAATTCAACAGGAACAAGGCATAAGATGGGATAC
Source organism: Heterohyrax brucei (assembly GCA_028571685.1). Taxonomy (NCBI): domain Eukaryota; kingdom Metazoa; phylum Chordata; class Mammalia; order Hyracoidea; family Procaviidae; genus Heterohyrax; species Heterohyrax brucei. The sequence continues at coordinate 73,692,192 of CM053163.1, forward strand.
TTGGGTGTCAAAATCAACCAGCAAAGGTGCAGACACAGAAAACCTCCAGATACGAGAAGGAACAGACCTGCAGCGACAACCAGACTTCGAGGCGAGCCTAATGAGATCATCAACGGGGCTCAAAGACCACGATCACGCGGGGACCCAGTCAAAGTGGTGTGTCAGACAGGGTTCTCTCAGACAGAGAGCCCGTGATTTCTGCCTACACTGCTAAGAGTCAGTTTTAAGAGTTGTATTTTAACTTAAAATTTAAACAGATCTAATGATGTTAAAAGTCAGAAGTACAACAGGCCCTACTAGTAAAGAATCTGTTGCAAAGGGCAAAAGCCCAGCTACACTGAGGGACTGACGTATTTCCACAGCAAAAAACCCAGAGATAATATAGAGGAAAGCTAAGTACCAACACACACAGAAAGATCATTATAAAAGTTTATAACAGAATAAGGTGCAATGATTTTAACATCTGCTGTTACTTAGACCAAAGGTCTGGGTGCGGACAGACATTCTGCAACAGACCACAGAAAACGTTCGGCAAGTTACAGTTACCCAGATTCTAGTGTTAGGATGTCAGGCAGTACAGCAAGGTGGAAATCAGAGAAAAATAATACCTAAAGTTAGTATTTCTTTACATTCTCCTCAAAATGTTACCATTTGTCTAAGTATAATATTAAATTGTACTATCAATGAATAGATAAAGACAAACTGGGTGTTTCAAAATTTTCCAAGACTTGACCTTGGAATATTAAATATTAAAAACATTTATCTACAAAATAAACAGGTTTCAGTACATTAGATTATCTAAACACCGTTTAGTTTATCATTTCCACAGGAGTATGTTCAAACTAGACAAAAACATACTCTTAAGGCTACAACCCATTATATGTTTGGAACTTCTGTAAAATATCTAACATTTATCTCCTAATCAACCTCTACATGTAACTGACAATTCTGCCTAGCAGACTGAAAGAAGCCAACACAGTCTGTCTGGAGAAGCTGACGTCTGAGACACAGCTTATACTCTCTCCAATGAGGACTAAGAATATGAACCTTAGATAAAGTGGCCAGTACTGGTGATTATTTTAAACACATCATTGTATGCAATTTCCTCATCTATAAAACGGAAATAAAAGTAATACCATAAACCCAAAGGCTTAAGGATATTGTAAAGATTAAATGGGACAAGCCACATGAAGGCGTATACAGCCCACAGCAGCGGGTTAGCAGAGTGAAGATATCAGAAGGATCTCAAACAACAGGCAATCAATTATTAACTTTGGGGTTAGGTACGAAGCACTTTTCTAATTTCTATATTCTTAAATCTGGAGTTTGTATTACTTAAAGGTATTAAAAGCCTGATATTTAGTGGCAACTCCTGTGTGCCAAGGACCCAAACCAAACCCACTGCCGTGGAGTCGATTCTGACTCACTGCAACCCTATAAGGCAGAGTAGAACCGCCCCACAGAGTTTCCAAGGAGCGCCTGGTGGATTCGAACTGCCAACCTTTTGGTTAGAAGCTGCAGCTCTTTCACACTGCACCACCAGGCTTTCCATAGGTATTAGTAGGATATACAGTAGAGACACACTCTGCTACACATACAATGTATAGGAAGCATTTTAGATTTGTTTTTATCAAAATGGATGTTATATACACGATTGTCTCCAATTTGCTTTTTCATGTAACATTTAACTTCCTTATCTCTCCATGTTATTACACACAGATATACTGTGTTCATGTTCGTGGCTGCATAGCATTCTGCTGAGGTAAATTTTCAGTTGTGAATCTGCTGGATCAATGAATATGCCCATTTTTTATGTTATACATATATCTTGTCAAGTTGCCTTCAAAAATGCTAAACCAATTCTCTTGCCCACCATAAATGCCTGCTTCCTTATCTTCCAAAAAAAAAAAAATAGTGGCCTTTGCAATCCTGAATATTAGCTCAAAAAAATGTTTTAATTTCCTCTTTATGCAAAGACTACTTAGCTGTCGGCCAAAATATTAGCTGACACTAACGGAAACAGTTTCAAGCACAACAAACAGCAGACCCAACCATGACGGAGCAGTGAGCGGCACCAGGGCCCTGTGCGTCCCGTAGAGCCCTGTCAGAACTCGGGAAGGGGCAAACACGAGGCCCACATTTCAAAAGTGAAGTAGGTCCATAAGAGCAAGAAAAAAAAGAGACAACTTCCATGCAAAGCTAACAGAACAGGGCCACTGGCTTGGGAAGGTACTAATTAGCTGTTTTATTACGTTTTCCACGAACAAAATCATAAGAGAAGACGTGAAAGCAAGAAATAATTTTGTTGAATTTAAATTTATAACCATAAATTTAATTTGTATTCATATACTTTATTCACACATCTATCTATATAAATTTATAATCAGGGCCAAGAACTATTCCCACATGTCGTACTTGTGAAATACAGGTTTTAAGAGGTAGATGGCTTCTGCAGGGACCTTAAACCTTTCATTCTGTCACCAATACCTTAATCCCCATTTATAGCTACCTGGCATATTATCTTTTCACTATTAATACATTTCTATTGTTTGTTCCGCAAGTCCTATCACACCAAGAAATAGCAAAATTACATACACATTTACTCTTTGACCCAGGAATGTTACTTTTAGAATTGTATCACACAAGCTAGCAAAAATATGAGATAACATAAGTACAAGGCTATTCACTACAGAGCAAGTAATAATAATAGATAAAGACTGTAAGCAACCCAAATGTCCATCAGTGGGGCGTAAACCGAACAAACTACGGTTCCTTCACACACAAAGGAGCACGGACTGCCGCACAACCACCGTGAGAACACGGAAGATGCGGGGACTGACTGTCTCCACAGCCACTGGCAAGCAAAAACCGTAAAGACACAGAAAAGGATGCACAGCATGATACCTTCTATCTAAGAAAGGAAATTATTTGAAGATACATGGATTTATCTATATGAATCAAAACAAATCTTAAACAGTATTCAATCATTATTAGACTAAAATTAACATTATTTTTAAACTCTATTTTAGAATAACACAATGTTAATGTCTTTAGAAACCAGTTTTTTTTTTGGTTTTTTTTTTTTTGGTCAGAGAAAAAAGCTGCAAATAAAACATCAAGAGTTAAAAAAGAAACTCTCTAATCTGAATTGCCAAGCCAAGTGTATTGGAAATCTCAGTGTGAACTCCTGATACATTTTATTGATCAAGAATAAATGTATCTTGTCTAGAAGTAACAACCAAACCAGTAGAAGAAGCACCCACAGGACTCAGACTGTAGCATCTGAACAACATATTCCTCCAACGGAAGTTAAGACTTTCTTGGAAAAATGACTGATTCCATGTCTAGGACAGGAAATGTACGGGATACGCCAGGAGCATCCTGTCACACCAGAAAGCTTCTGAAACCATATAAGAAAGCACACTTACACCACAGGCCAACTAAGCAAAGGTGGGACAAGTTGTGCATTCCAGAAACAACGACTGCAGAGGGCTTTAACAGAGAGGCAACACTGAAACGCACGCGTTCACGGTGATCGCATGATGGGCACGCTGGGAAACCAGCCCACTATGAAAGAAGCGGTGAACACGGAAGACAAGCCAGCATCTGTCGCGTCTCAGGGTGACCACACTGACGATCGGGCAAGCCCTTCTGGAGAAGAACCCTAGCTAACACACGCATGTGCAACAACGTGATGGTCACCAGGGTTCCCACTCTGTGATCCCAGAGAAGCCATGAACACAGACGGGATCCCCGGTGGCTGCGGACAGCATGGCCACAGCCTGACGGAAACAGCGGGACAGGCCAATCGGGCCAGCGACACTGGGACACACGATGAATCTTCCTCTCGCTACAAGCGAGGAAGAGACACGCTGTGCCTTCTGGTGGGACACAGCGGGAAGTGCAGGCCTCACTCATAAAGCACCCGGTCTCCAGGTCCACCGGCTGTGGCCTCACGCCGCAAGGACCGGTCAGCAAAATCCAGAAGGTAGGAAACGCAACACCGTGACCTGGCTCCCTCAGCAAGCAAACCAGTCAACACATGAGGAACTCTTTCAGATGTAAAAAGAAGTGAGACAAATTAACTAAATGCCACATGCAGCACTTGTTTACTGACAGACCAAGCCAGCTGCAAAGACATATTTAGACCTGCAGACAGGCAAATGCAGAGACAGAGAGTAGCAGAGGGCACCGCTGGCCACAGCAGGCAGACACCAGGGCGCTACTGCTGAACGCCCACGAGCTGGTCTGGGATGGTTAGGGACTGAATTGTAACCCTCAAAAATACATGTTCTCATAAAAAGACCAGACTTAACAGTTGACGGAGGCTAGAGGAACCCCAGAAGCCACAGCCCCCCGACTCTCCACTAGCCCAGAACTCAGAGCATCTTGAAGCCACCTCTTCAGACGAAGATCAGACTGCACTACAAACCGTACAGCGACGCTTATGAGGAGCACGCCCCTTAGTTCAGGGAGACAGACGAGACTGAACGGGCGCCGCCCATCCCGAGGGGGAGCGGGTGGGCAGGAAGGGGGAGAGGCTGGCTGCAGGCACAGAGGGGCCCAGCGCAGAGAGGGGGCATGCTGCCACACTGTGGAAGCCGGACCCAGCGTCCCACAACACGTGCGTCAGTGTTCACTTGAATTGTAAACTTTCACCTCAAGTACAATCAAGTGTGAGTGTAAGTAAGAGACAGTGAGAGTGTGTGTTTGCCTGTGTGTGTGTCTGTGCGTGATGGAACTCACCAGTGATACCACAGGAAAAAGACCATTCACCGCAATACGTCCCCGCTGTGGGCACAACCGCCTTCAAGGAGTCCCGTGAGTCCCTCCGTGAGTCAGCAGTACTCAGGGTCAGCTGAGGGACTCACAGTCTCATGGATTGTGCCATCTAGCTTTACAACAGGCTGACAGAACACCTGAACGGACACGACTGAGGAGATCTTCCTCCCGAAATTGTGTAGTCATTACAGTAACCTGACTTTGGAACCCCGAAGACCTGAGGCACCTGAGGCAGGTGAGAGAAAGAAAAGCAAGCAGGTGGCCTCTCTCTCGGTGCCTCTCTTTCTCTCTGTCTCTCTCTCAGGGAGAGGTTTTGCCACTAGCAAACAGTCTCTGGCCTCCTTCCACCCTTCTTCAACTAGCTTTTAAAATCTTCACTGAGTGCTCAGTATAAAGAAGTCACTGAGGAAAGCCCCATAAGGAAACAAAGATGAGTGAAGCATGTAACCGGGGCCCTGAGAAGGTCCCCCTGCCACTGACTCCGACCAACCTCACTTCACTACCACACTCCAACCTGCCTGTCCTAATTCACAAAGGTGTTCAAACTCCACAGGACCTGTTTCCGCCCCTAACTCCCAGTAAGGCCTACCTGACTGCCAGCAAGGCCGTCCTACCATTCCTCATCGGAGGTTGCCTTAGATCATTCTTAAACAAACAAAAACAGGGTCAACCAACTACACAATTACAAGTCAGGACAACCATTTAACTCCGCCAGCAAGCAGCAGGGGCCAGGCCCGGCAACACGCCTCGTTGTCACAGCCTCTTCCCTTCGGCACCTGAATCGACAATTCCCGCAAGCTGCCAGTCTCGCCTCCCCTGCCCCCCACCCGGCTGTGCCGCCTGTGCGTGACCGGCTCTGCGCCAGGGAGAGGCGCTCAGCTATGTCATCAGAAGTCACGGCTGGCACAGTCATTTCTGAAGGGACTGAACTGTTACCATCTTGATTTCAGTATAATTTTTCAGAAAGGTTCCTGTTTAATGAAGGGCACTCTGAACTCTGCCCAGCGAATGCGTCTGACAAGCAGCAGTGGTGACTTCGCGCGGCGCAGACCCTACCTGCATGGCCCTCCTCTTGGTCAGTGTCACCTGGAAGTGCCTCCACTCCCAGCGCTGCTCCACCACATGGGCAAACACCACGTGCCCGTTCCCACAGGCGCCGGCGATCTGGGTCCCGTCGTCCGACCAGGCGATGTTGAAGAGGCTGCCCGTGCCGGGCTTCTCCAGAGCATACGACCACTGGGGAAGAGAGGGCGAGAGAGATCACACTGACGAGAAACAATTCAGGGCCCCGCTGGGGATGTGCTATTATGTTAAGATCGCTTCTTAAAGAAGATCTCTTTATTCTGGAATTATTAACATATTTTAAAAATAAAATTATATCATACTGAAAAAGAAGACACAGACATAATTTTTAAAGTACACAGTAGAATAGCATAATAAAACAACATATGGAATCTCTCAAGAACTGCAAAAAGCCCACACCATTCAAATTCACATTATTATTTTTAAGTAATAATACTGAACAGATAAACACAAATATTCTACAGAAAACACACAGGCATCTCAATATTAATTCTCAGGGACCTCGATGGTACCTATACCTAAAAAGTTCTGATTACTTTATTTCAAGAATGCCCACAAAATGGAAACGAAACATACCATGCAACTGTAACATCTCTGAAAACACAAGCCTATTGCAGTGGATCTTGGCTCAAGGCAACCACTGTGTTACAAAGCACTGCTCTACAGGGCTTCCCGGCCGTTGCCCTGCTGCCCTATAGGGGCTTCCCAGCTGTCATCGTTACAGAAACAGATCACCAGGCTTTCCCTCCACAGTGGCAGTAGGTGGGTCTGAACCACCAGCCTCGCAGATAGCAGTGGTGTGATGAACTGTGTGTCATCGAGGGACCTCGACACCCAGCACACCCCAAATCACGAGCACACGGGCCTGCTCTTCTGCACGCTACACCTTTTTTCTTCTCCTGCAGAATGCAGTCAGGACAACCTCCCCTTTTCCTAGCTGCTGTTAAGTCAACTCTGATTCATGGCGACCTCACAGGGTTCCCAGAAGTGGCTCGCCAGGACTTTCTTCCCCAGCACCTCTGGGGGACTGTCTGTCCACAGCCAAGCGTGTCAACCATCTACACTACCCAGAGACTTCCAGCCTCCCCTAAACACACAACCAAACCCACTGCCGTCGAGTCGGAGTAGCCACTCCTAGGACTTACCTATCCCTTGGGGAAAGTTACCCAGAGACACCAATATGCGTCAACTGGCACAGAAGAGATTCTCTGTGTTTGCGCAAATAAAAACAAAACCAAAACCAAAAACCTAACCCTCATAGTGACCCTACAGGACACAGAATAACTGCCCCTTAGGGTGTCCCAGGAGTAGCTGGTGAATTCAAACTGTTGGCCTTTCAACCAGGAGCTGAGCTCTTAAACACTGCAACATCATCAGCAAAAACAGGAACATTCTGAATAGTAACCTCACACACATCTTCTCTTGTTTTTCAGATGCAGCAAAATATCAGCAAGAAAGATGACAAAATTTATACACACCATCTTTCTGCTCCTTCAATCTTACAGTCTACAGTCAAATCAAGTCTTAGAATTCCTTGCTGTTATCAGTTTCGGGTAGGCATCAACTCGGCTAGGTCGTGATTTTCAGCGTTAGTTCTACCAACTCGACAAGAATTTTTATGACATACCACATGACTATCATTTTACATAAAGGTTAAAGTAGGTGATGCAGACTACGGAGGCTCCAGTTCTCACAATGTAATGCTTGGAGGCCTCCTCTCCTTCAGTCTAAACCTAGCCTATTCTCATGATGCAAAACTGTGATTTCACTTTAAAATGCATTTTAAAACCATCGCTCTATATTTTTAAACTACTTATTTTAAGTATGGTTTTAAAATAGTCAAAACGTTTAAATCTGTCAGAAAGAAACGCGCTACTAAAAGTAAGCACAGAAATACCGATATGAGAACTTATGGACACATAAACCTAACTGGGAGCAGAAACTGGAAAGAAAACACCTAGCTATTATAGCCTGTATTCCTGATTTCCTTCCCAGTCCCCATGAACCCTCAAAAACAAAATCAACAACATACAACCTATCCCTAAAAACAAGTGTCAAAGAATACAACAGTACTATGATAGTGAAGACATACTAAAGTCCTACAAATCAAGAGACCACACTTTTTTATTCACTCAGTATTTTTGTATTTTAGTGTATGGGGCTGCCAGTGACAATCAGCCTTTAACAGTTTAAAAGATTTTGTTTTCTTATGTGGGGACAGCGTAATATTTTGTCCCTTCAGTAAATATAATCATTTTATTGGAAACTCAAGTATCTATTTATTATTTGTTCTTTTAAAAAGACCTTTAACCCCCATATCTCTTCTGCTCCCAGCATGCCATGGCATCGCTTCACCCGTGCATTACTACTCTTCAGAACAGACAGAGACAGCCTCGTGAGACGCAACTCAGGGGCACTTTCAGTACAAATTATCCTCCAGATAAATGTTCACATGACTCTCCCACTGAGTACTTACATTTTGTTTTAACCAAATTACTCCTTAGTTTAGGGTAATGCTCCTCGAAGTGTGACCCTCAGACCAGCAGCCTGTGAGGCCGCAAGAAACGTGCTCATCAAAGGCCTCCATACAATCCTACTGTGTATTTTAAAGGAACTAAGGAGAAAAGACTCAAGTTGTCAAGGACTTCATTCTACTTGGATCCAAAGTCAGTACCCACGGCAGCAGTAGACACAGACACCACGACACCAGAAGACACACTGCCCTGGGGAGATCTGCCGCAAAAGACCTCTTGGAAGTGTTACAAAGCAGAGACATCACTTTACAGAACACAGAGCACTGTCCCACATCACAGTGTTTTCAATCTCTTCACATGTAAGTGAAAACTAACAACAAACAAGGAGGACTGAAGAACGGACGCTTTTCAGTTACGGTATGGAAAGACTCCTGAATCTACCACGGACTGCCAGAGAACGAACAAACCTGTCTCACAAGAAGCAGAGACCGAGCACCCCTTAGAAGCAGGAACGGTGAGACTACGGGGCTCACATACTTCGGGCGTGTCACCAGGAGAGACCCAGTCCTAAGGAAGGACAGCAAGCCTGGTCAAGCAGAGGGTCCGTGAGGAAGAGGAAGACCCTCACTGGGATGGTCTGACAGCAGGGGCTGCCACACTGGGCTCAGCACAGCCAGGACCGCGAGGACGCACAGGGCCACGCAGCGTGTGGCTGCTGCACAGACGGCCAGCTGACAGCATGTGACAACGAGGACGGCCCCTGACAGGTGGCCTGGCGCACCTCCACCCTAAGCAGCTGACGTCCGTGTGTCTTTTCCTGCTGTAAGCAAGGATGATCCCTTCCTAAGACCGACTCCCACTCGTTCACTAGAGGTTCTAATTCTGTTTTCATCTGCTCTTGTTGTTAGCTGGATATGCACTGTCCACCGCTGGGGGTCCCATGAATGACTCTGTATGTAGCTAATTAAACTATTTCATATCAGTTGCTACTAACTTTTCAAAACTCCTGATATTTTCTATTTTTTTTCCAATTCCAAAAGCATATTGCACATTGCAATATGCATATTGCAGCGAACAGTTAGTTTTCTTAGGTTACAGAATGTGAAAACATAAAAATACTTTTGGCTTAGAAAAATGCAGATAATTTCTGAAAACATAACAGGAATAGGGCTGCCACGTGAACAGACACACGCACACCAATGTTTAGTACAGCACTGTCCATACCTTGCTGGCACAGTGGTTACGTGCTACATCTGCGCACCACAAGGTTGCTAGTTCAGATCTACCAGGCGCTCCATGGAAACTCCATGGAGCAGTCCTATAGGTCGCTATGAGTCAGAATTGACTCGATGGCAGTGGGTTTGGGTTTCTTGATCCACAATACCAAAATTCTGGAATCACCCTAGGAGCCCATCAACAGCTGAATGGATAAACAAACCATGGCCCATCCACACGACGGAATATCACGCAATGATAAGGAACAGCTACTGTCCTGGGGGATACCTGATAACATCAAGTCATCTGGAAGACATGCTGAGTGAAATCAGTCTGTGCAAAAGGACAAACAATGTGGGAGAACATTATTACCAGAACTGAAGGAAAAGTTTAAGCACATAAGAAAATAATCTCTGATGGGTTACAAGGGTCGGGAGGGAGGGAGAGGGATATTCATGAATTAGATAGCAGAGAGGACTTGGGTTAGGTAAAAGGGGTGGTGTCATGCAGTACAAGGGAGGTCAGCACAACTGGGCTGCACCAAAAGCTAAAAGGTTTTCTAAATAGAATCTAGTATTTTGAAGGATGGAACAGCAGAGACAGGGGCTTGGGGACCATGGTTTCAGGGAGTATCTACCCTAATTGTCATAACTGAGGTTCTTTTTAAGAAAATGTTCTACATCCACTCTGGTGAGTAGCATCTGGGGTCTTAAAAACCAGCAAGCAGCCATCTAAGCAACATCAACTGGTACCAATCCACCTGGGGCAGAAGAGAATGGAAGACTTCAAAGACATGAGGGAAATATGCGCCCAGCAGACAGACGATGCCGTGTGTCCAGAGACTACATCACCATAAGACCAAAAGAACTAGACGGTACCTGGCCACCAATGACTGCCCTGAGAGAGAACACAAAATAAAGTGCCTGATGTAGCAGGAGAAACATGAGTGCGCAGAACAAGAACTTTATTAAAAGACCACGCTTGATGGTCTATCAGTGGGAGGGTCTCCCAGGGACATGCTCCCCGAACTCTGTTAGCCCAGAGCTGAAACCAGAACCGAAGCCAACTCTTCAGACAAAGACTGGACAGGACTTTAACGTACAGAGTGACACTGCGGAAGATTAAGCTTCTTGGCTTAAATACCTACATGAGAGGGTGGAGTGGGACAGGAGTTGGTTAAATGGATACAAGAAGTACTGACTGGAAAGGAAGAGTGTGCTCTCATGGAGGGAAGAGGAGAGCAGTTAGAGTTGCACAGTGGTGTATGTTTGGGGTTTTATATGCCAAATTGATTTGAATTGTAAACTTTCACTTAAAGCACAATAAAATATTTTAAATATTTTTAAAAAACATATACAACATGAAGAAGCCAGAAAAATAGTAGAAAAAAGCAGTAATTAAAAAAGGACATTTGTGTTGTTATTATTAGATGTCATCGAGTTGTTTCTGATTTACAAAGACCCTACAGGACATAGCAGAACTGTCTCACAGAGTTTCCAAGGACCAGCTGGTGGATTTCAACGGCTAACCTTCTGGTTAGCAGTCAATCTGCTACAAAAGAAGTTTACAGAACGTAAAACTAATCTGTATTCACAATATGATATCCAATGTTATTTTGAGTTGCTTGCAAGCATAGCTGCACAAGAATGCAACTATCAACTGCTGTTATGTTTTTGAAAGACTTAGAAATGTGTTTTTATTTAAAGGCAAGGCAATTTGGAAAACCTGCAAGGCTGGCCAGCTTGTTTTGGGCCCTGGATAAATATCACTGACATCTTTGATGCTGTTCTACATTTAGCTGAAACTCACACATAAAGGGCCATCTCCCCGACAGAAGCATTTTGTGTCTCTCTTCTTGTTCTGTCTCATCCAGTCTGCTCTCAGGGGGCCCAACCACTTAGGAAAGGACCTGCTTCAAGGAATTACATGTGACAATTCCTCTCCACCTGAAACATCTACGCATACATTAATTTGTCCCTCCTTTGTCATGATGTTGTCATCATCTAAAGACTGAGATCAAATAAATTAAACATTAGGGGTAAATATAAAGGTAACCACAAAGGAAAGTAACGATCCTACACATCAGAACAAGAGACAAAATCAGGAAGTCTCAGCAGATGCTAAACCAACAACAATGAAAATGATGAAAAGAAAATCCACAAAGAAAAACAACCCAGCACAGAAATTCAGTGGAAAAACAAGCAGTTAAGAATCCTCACAAAAGACATCAAAATGACAGCACTGAATTCACAGATATCAATAAACACATTGAATGCAAATGGGTTAAACACACCAATAAAGAGACAAGGAGTAGCAGAATGGATTAAAAAAAAAAAAGGATGCTCCTTCTATGAGCTCCTTACAAGAGACACACCTTAAACTTAATGACATAAACAAAGTGAAACTTACTGGAGGGAAAAATATGTACCAAGCTAACAGCATTCAAAAAAGAGCAGGAGTGGCAATATTAATTAAAGATGAAACAGACTTAAATATAAAATACACCACAGTGGATGAGGAAGGTCACTACATGTTACTTAAGGTGTCAATACATCACAAGGACATAACCATATTGAATATTTATGCACCCAACAACAGAGCTTCCAAATAGGTCAAACAAACTCTAACCTGATGGAAAAGTGAGACAGACCGCTCCACAACAGTAAGAGGAGACTTCAACATATCACTTTTGGTGACAGACAGACCATCCAGAAAGCTCAGTCCAGACACAGAAGACCTAAATGCCACAGTCAACCAAGAGGATCTCACAGACCTACACAGAACACTCCACCCAACAACATACAAGTAAACCTTTTCCAATGCACACGGAACATTCTCCGGAATAGACCATGTACTAGGCCATAAGCCAAGCCAAGTGCCGTCAAGTCCGTCTTAACAAAATCCAAAGCACTGAAATATTGCAAAACACCTTCTGAGACCACAAAGCCATAAAAGTCTAAATTAGTAACAGAAAAATCATGAGTGAAAAATCAGACACATGGAAACAAAACCTTGCTCAAAAACTTCTGGGTTACAGAAGAAATCAAGCACGGAACAAAGAAATTCACAGAAACAAATGAGAATGAAACACATCCTACCACAATCTATGGGACACAGCAAAAGTAGTGCTCAGCAATCTCAGTAAATACACACATCCAAAAAGAAGGGCCCAAATCAAAGAATTAACCACACAACTCCAACAAGTCAAAAGAGAGCAACAGAAGAATCCCTCAAGCACAAACAGAAAACAGACAGCAAAAATCACAGCAGGACTAAACGAGTCAGTGACTACAAAAGTTAACAAGACCAAAAGGCGGTATTTTGAAAAGATGAACAAAATCAATAAATCACTGGCCAAACTGACAAAAGAAAAGCAGGAGAGGAAGCATAGAACTCCAATTAAGAAATGAGATGGGAGATGTCACAATAGACCCAATTGAAATTTAAAAAAAAAAAAATCGTAACAGCATACTACGAAAAATTGTACTGTAATAAACTTGAAAACCTAGAGAAAATGAACAAATTTCTAAAAATAACACTACCTACCAAAACTAACACAAAGAGAAGTAGAAAAACTTACTAAACCCATCACAAAAGAAGAGACTGAGCATGTCATAACCTGGTTTCAACTGGAAGACATTATGTTGAGTGAAATTAGTCAGTGGTATGAAGACAAATGCTGTATGAGACCCCTACTTTAAGGACTTGAAAACAGACTTGTGTACAGAAGAAAAGACTCTTTGACAGCTGCAAGAGAAGGGAGGGAAGGAGTTATAGATTAGACAGTTCATAGAAATTTGGTTGGGTAAAAACAGTGACAGCACATACTAGAAAGAAGATCAATTTAACTGGACTTCAACATAACCTGATAACTCTTCCAATCTTAACCCAAAATGGCAAGGACAGAGTAGCAGGAGTGGGGGTGCAGGGGGTGCACACTCTCAGGGGACGTCGTGGCCAACTGGCATAACTAGTCTATTGCTAAGGGAGTCTTCTCCACCCCCATACTGGTGACTGGCATCTGGGGTCTTAAAGCTGGCAAGCTGTCATCTGAGGTACACCAAGTGGTCCCAACACAGCAGGAACAGATGATCACCAAGGACAAAATCAACATGGGGAAAGGAAAACCCAGAAGAGAGAAAGACCCACGTGAATGGGTGACTGCATCAACATGCGACCAGAATAATCAGACAGCATCCACCCACCTCCAGTGATAGCCATGATGGGGCTCACACAAGCTGAGTCTCAGTGGCAATACAAGAATGGAAGGGGGTGCACCCCAAGAACTCCACTAAAAGACCGCAATTGATGGTCCGAAGGCCTGAGGGTTCCCCTGGGAGCATGGCCCCTAGACCCGATGCTGCCCCTGATCACAAGTCATTACTGAGGTCAACTCCTTGGACAGGAATTGATTGGACCCGGTGACACAGAGTGACCATATCATGTGTGCACTGTATGGTTCTATGCATCTATAGGATGCCATCCTACTGGCAGCTTACTGGAGAAGAGTGGAGAGGGTGGAGAAGAGGGACAGGGGATTTCTGGGAGGTTATGACTTGTAATGGAACAGAAGGGAGGAGTGTGCTGTCACCGGGCAAGGAGAGCAGTGGGAGCTGCGCTTAAGCAGGCATGTGAATTTGAAACAGAGTGTACACTTTCACTCAAATTACAATAAAAAAAAAAAAAAGAAGAAGAAGAGATTAACCCCCAACCAAAAAAAAGCCCTGGCCCAAATGGTTTTGCTGGAGAATTCTACCAAACTTTTAGAGAAGAGTTGACACAACTATTAGCAAAGGTATTTCACAGCACAGAAAAGTGGGGAATGCTCTCAAATTCATTCTATGAGGCTAGCATAACCCTGATATCAAAACTAGGTAAAGACAACACAAAAGAGGAAAATTACAGACCAATATCTCTCATGAACTTAGATGTAAAAATTCTAGCCAACAGAATTCAGTAACATATCAAAAGAACAAATGACCATGACCAAGTAGGATTCCAGCCAAGGAAGCAGGAATGGTTCACCACTAATAAAACAATAAACGTAATCAACCACATAAATAAAACAAAAGATATGTAAAAACCATTTAAATTTATCAGTTGATTCAGAAATAGTATTTGACAAAGTCTAACACCCATTCATGCTAAAAAATTTCAAGAAAACAGGAACAGAAGGGAAATTCTTCAACAAAATAAGGGGCATCTATGAAAAGCCAACAGCCAATATCATACTAAATGGAAACAGACTGAAAGAATTCCCCCTAGGAACAGGAATTAGACAAGGATGCCCATCATCACTGCTTTTATTCCACATTGTGCTTGAGGTTCTAGCCAGCACAATCAGACAAGATAAAGAAATAAAGGGCACCCACATAGGTTAGGGTTGGTAGAGAAGAATGTTGAATATACCACGGACCACCAACAGAACAAACAGGTCTGAAAGACCTGAAAGAAGCCCAACCAGAGCGCTCCTTGGAAGCAAAGACGGCAAGACTGCACCTTACATACTTTGGACATTGTCATCAGGAAGGATCAGACCCTGGAGAAGCACATCACACTTGGCAGAGTGGAGGGTCAGCAAAAAAGAGGAAGACCTTCGATAAGATGGATTGACCTGGTGGCCACAACAATGGGATTAAGCATAAGAAGGATTGTGGACATGGTGCAAGACCGGGCAGTGTTCCGTTCTGTTGTTCATAGGGTTGCGAGAGTTGGAAATGACTCAATGGCACTAACAACAGTAACAATACATAGGTAAGGAAGATGTAAAAGCATCTCTATTTGCAGATGACATGATCTTACACACAAAAAATCCTAAAAAATTCACAAAGAAACTTACAGAAGAACTCAGCCAAGTATCAGGATATAAGATAAACACACGTAAGTCAGTTGCATTCCTTTACAGTAACAGATTAGAGGAAATCACCAAATCAATGTCATTCACAATCGTTCCCAAGGCCATAAAAGACTTAGGAATAAATCTAATCAGATGTCATGAATTGAACTGTATCCCCCCACAATATCTATGTGTTGATTTGATTTGGCTATGAGTCCCAATATGGTACCCTTCCTCCCATGTGTTGTAAATCCTGCCTCTGTGAGATTGATGATGGAGAATGGGCAACAGTTGTGTTAGTGAGGCAGGTCTCAAGCTACAAGCTTGTGGGTTATAAGGGAGAAAAGTGAGGTGAGGAAGTTGGGAACCTCATACCACCAAGAGAGAAGCACTGAGAGCAGAGCACGTCCTTTAGACCCAAGGTTCCTGTGCTGAGATGCTCTCACTAGATTTTGACTTATCCTACTGGACTATGATGATCTCTCTTATTGAATGGACTTACAGTTTGTAAATGGATTTGCAGCTTACTAGACTGTGTCAATAAAAGCTTCTCTTTGTGAAACCTTCCACTCATGGTATCTTCTGTTAGAGCAGTACCAGGTGACTAGGACACCAGAGACGTAAAAGACCTATACAAAGAAAATTATAAGACTCTACTGTGAGAAACCAAACAGACCTAAAAAAGTGAAGAAACCTACCTTCCTCAAGGATAGGAAGACTTAACACTGTGAAAATGTCTATTCCCAAAGCAATCTATGGATACAACACAATCCCAATATAAATTCCAACAGCATTTTTTAATGAGACGGAGAAATACATCACCAACTTTGCATGGAAAGGGAAGAAGTCCTGAATAAGTCAACTGTTACTGAAAAAGAACTAGGTGGGAGGCCTCACACTACCTAACTTCAATACCCATTACACTGCCACAATATTCAAAACAGCACGGTACTGGCCAAAAACACAGATTAATGGAACAGAATAGAGAACCCAAATATAACACCATCCACCTATGAGCAGATGGCATTTGACAAAGGCTTACAGTCCATGAACTGGGAAAAAAAGTCTCTTCAACAAATGGTGTTAGTATAACTGGATATCCATCTGAAAAAATATGAAACAAGATCAGTATCTCACACCATGCACAAAAACTAACTCAAAATGGATCAAAGCCCTAAATAGAAAATCTAAAACAATAAACATCATGAAGTAAAAATTTAGGGACAACACTGAGAGCCCTCATACAAGACATAAACAGATTATAAAATATTACAAACAATGCACAAACACCAGAAAAGAAAATAAATCAGCACCCCCAGAAATCAAATATTTATGGTCTTCCAACAACCTCACATGAGAGTAAAAAGACTACTTACAGACTGGGGGAAAAACAACAACCATGTAGGTAATCAGCATCTAATTTGCATCATCTACAAGGTACTTCAAAACCTGAACAAAAAGACAACCCAACTGAACAATGGGCAATGGATATAAACAGGCACTTCAACAAAGAAGACATCCAGACAGCCAACAGATACATGAGGAGATGCTCGTGATCCTCATCCACTAGAGAAATCCCAATCAAAACTACAATGAGATACCATCTCACCCCAACAAGGCTCACATTAATCCGAAAGACACAAAACAACAAATGTTGGAGAGGTTGTGGAGAGACTGGAACTCTTCTCTTCCATACTGCTGCGGAGATGTAAAGTGGTACAACCACTTTGGAAATTGATTACATGCTTTCTAAAAAGCTAGAAATACCATGATCCAGCAATCCCACTTCTTGGAATAAGGACTGCCACACAAACAGATACATGCACAACAATGTCTACTGCAGCACTCTCCACAACAGCAAAAATATGGAATCAACCTAGGTGCCTGTCATTCAATGAATGGACAAACCAACCATGGTACATCCATACAACAGAATACTGTGCAATGATAAAGAACAGTGTCACTGACTGAATTGTGTCCCCCCAAAAATATGGGTAGCCATGTGGCTGGGCCATGACTCCCAGTATCTTGTGACTGTCCACATTTTGTGGTTTTTCTATGCTGTGTGTTAAAGGATTAGGGTGGGGCTGTAAATCCCTTCATAGGATCACCGCCCTGCTCCACTGTAAAGGGAGTTTCCCTGGAGTATGCCTTGCCCCACCCTTAATCCTTTCATCCTATGAGAGACAAAAGGACAGAGAAGCTGGCAGAGAAATGGGAACTTTGCACCATCAAGAAATCTGCACCAGGAGAAGAGTGCGTCTTTCAGACATGAGGTTCCTGAGCCAAGATGCTCCGTGGACAGACTTTCCTCCAGAGCCGACAAGGGGAAAGCCTTCCCCTGGAGCGGACACCCTGAATATGGACTTGCAACCTACCAGACTGTGTAAGAATAAACCTTTCTTTGTTAAAGCCATCCATTCTGTGGTATTTCTGTTACAGCAGCCCTAGCTGACTAAAATAAACAGGTATTATCTTGAAAATACCTGATAACATGGAGTCATCTGGAAGACATTATGCTGAGTGAAATTAGTCAGCCAGAAAAGGACAAATATTATAAGATCACTATTATGAGGACTCAAGAAAAAGTTTAAGCACAGAAGAAAATAATCTTTGATGGTTATCAGGAAGGGAAGGGGGGAGGAGACGTATTCACATATTAGACGGTAGATAAGAATTGGGTTAAGGGAAGTTAGTGACAGCACACAGCAGAATGGAGACTGACACTGCTGGACTTAACAAGAGGTTTCCCAAGTACAACCCAACATTCTGAAGGTCAGAGTAGCAGGGCAGGGGTCTGGGGACCATGCTTTCAAAGGACATCTAGGTCCACTGGCATAAGTTTTTTTGGTTTTGTTTCTTAAGAGAATGTTCTGCATCCCATTTTGGTGAGTGGTATCTGGGGTCTTAAAAGCTAGCAAGCTGACATCTCAGGTACAACAAATGGTCCCAACCCATATGGAACAGATGATGACTCAAAATAACAAAGACATGAGGGAAAAACAGCCCAGGAGACAGACAGGCCCATATGAACGGGAGACTGCATCACCATGAGACCAGAAGAACCAGACTTCAAGGCAACCACCAAAAGCAGCCATGATGGGGGACACAATGTAGAGTCCCTGAGACAACAGAAGAAAAATGTGTGCAGCTCAAGAACTCTACTAAAAGACCAGAACTGAAGGTCCGACAGCCTGGAGGGTCCCCTGGGAACATGACCCCTAGACCTGCTGCTGGCCCTGACCACAGCCATTACTGAGGTTGACTCTTCAGACAAGAATGGCCTGGACTCGGGTGACAGTGTGACCAGACGCTGTGTGTACATTATGCTCTTGTACATTTATAGGAGGCTGTCCGACTGGTTTCTTTCTAGATGGGAGACAAGAAAGTGGAGAGGAGGGGACAGGTGCTCGTTAGTAGGATACTAGGAGTACAGAGCAAAAAGGAGGAATATGCTGTTACTGGAGGAGGAGAGTAGATGGAGCTGTAGACAGGAGGGCATGCAAAATTGATTTGGACTGTACACTTTCACTGAATCACACACACACACAACCAAAGCTAGCAAACTGCCATCTAAGAAGTATTAATTGGCCTCAATCCACCTAGAGCACAGGAGAATTAAGGACATCAAAGACATGAGGAAAATACGAGCCCAGGAGACAGAAGGAGCCATATGATCCACAGAGTACATCAACACCAGACCAGAAGAATTAGACGGTGCCTGGCCACCACCGAAAACCCTGGTGGCACAGTGGTTAAACGCTACAGCTGCTAACTGAAAGGTCAGCAATTCAAATCCACCAGGTGTTCCCTAGAAACTCTATGTCTTACAGAGTATGCTACTAGTCGGAATCGACTCGATGGCACTGGGTTTTTTCGGGGGGAAGGGTACCACCAACGACTGCCTTGACAGGGAACACAGTGTAGAGTCCCTGACGTAATGGGAGAAAAATGGGGGTACAGATCTAGAATTCTATTAAAAGACTACACCTGATCGTCTGACATCCTGGTGGGTCCCCCGAGAACATGGTCCCTGGACTCACTGCTAGCCCGGAGCTGAAATCAGAACCAAAGACCACTCTTCAGACAAAAACTGGACTGGACTATGTGACAGAGTGATGCTGGTGCTGTGGGTGCTTCCTGCCTTAAACACACACAGGCTGTCAGAGCGGCTCCTCTCCAGAGGTGAGGTGGCAGGGTGGAGGGGTGGACAAGAGTTGGGTGAAGGAATAAGGGGTGGGTGGGATGGACAGGAGTGTGCTGTCACGGGGTTGGCAGAGCAGATAGAGCTGCACAGAAGCGTGTGTACAGGGTTTTATGTGGCAAAGTGACATAGATTGTAAGCTTCCACTTCATCACAATACAATTTTTTTAAAAGGCTCCGCAACACTAATGGCAACCTACACACAATCTACACACAAACTGTTCTCCGACATTGACTGAAACCCTCATCACTCCCCCTGTTTACACACTGGGTTCCCTGGGTCCATCTGTTCCATTTTTCCCTCTTTTCTTGTCTTTTCATCTTAGCTTTTCAGCAGGTATCACCTGTTTGGTCTTGCATACCTGTTTGATCTAAGAAGCACTGTCCTCACCTGTGTCACTGTTCACTTTATAGGCCTATCTAACCTTTGGCTGAAAGGTGGACTTCGGCAGTGGCCTCAGTTCTCTGTTAGAGGGGTGTCCAGGCGCCTCAGTCTTCAGGGTTCTACCAGTCACTGTTAGATCAGGGAGTCTGGTCTTTCCTGCGAATCTGAATTTTGTTCTACATTTTTCTCCTGCTCTGCCTGGGACCCTTTATTGTGATCCCTGTTAGAGCAGTTAGTGGTGGCAGCCAGGCACCATCTAGGTACTCCAGGCTCAGGTTGGTGGGGGCTCTGTTTCATGCAAGCCATCTGTACTTTGGACAAATGATTTCCTTGTGTCTTTAGTTTTTTTCATTCTCCTTTGCTCCAGACAGGATTGGACCAATGGACGGCTGCTCATGAGCTTTTAAGACCCCAGATACTACTCAACAAAGTCAGACACAGAACATTTTCTTTACAGACTGTTACGGAAATTGACTTAGATGTTCCCAAGAGCACAGTCCCCAGCCCTCAAGGTATCTGGGTGTGTCTAGGAAGCTTCTCTGACTGTCTCCTCAGCGCTCTACTGCACACACGAAAATCCCTGTTGCCGTCAGGTGCCATTCACGGCACCCTACCTGGTTCCACAGCACCGCCTGGTTCCACACCAACCTCACAACTGTTACTCTCGGGCCCCTCGCTGTAGCCACTGGGAAGTCCCATCTCACTTGGGGTCCTCCTCTTTGAGGCTGATCTTTACCAAGCATGATGTCCTTCTCCAGGAACTGGTCCTCGCCAATGACATGTCCAAAGTACATGAGATGAAGTCTCTTCAACCTTGCTTCTGAGAAGCATCGTCTGTGTTTCCACGACAGACTTGTTCATTCTTCTGGCAGTCCGCGGTACACTCGACACTTCTCGCCAACACCGCTGTAATTCAAAGGTGTCACTTCTTCAGTTCTCCTTACTCATCACACAGCGTCCACACGCATGTGAGGCAAATGGGGACACCAGGGCTCGGGGGAGGCACACCTCAGTCCTCACAGTGACAGCTTCGCTTTCTAACACTTTAAGGGGCCTTGCAGTAGGATTTGCCCACCATGATGAACGGTTTCATTTCCTAACTACCATTTCCACGGGCACTGATTTTGGATCTAAGTAAAACACATATGAATATACACGCTACATACAGAAATATGTATGTAAGAACACCACAGCCTACCCTATATATGTATGTGGGTACAGTCCTACATACCCTCTCTCTCCTATTCAGCATGGGTAGTGGACTCAGTCTCTGCTTTGGCCTTCACCGAAGTTGTGGGGCTGGCTACTGTGCTCTGGGTTTACTGCAACTGCCCACCTGCCACCCTTTTTCTGTTCTTTGTATTTCTCTAAGCATCTTCCTTTGCCTTGGTCACGCTGTGATGACTTCCCCTACCCTGCGTACTCTCTCTCCCTTCACCGAAGTCCACTCATCTATTATCTACCTAGCGAGTTCCCCTCTTTATCCTCCCTCCCCTCATAACCATCAAGATTCTTTCTTTGTTTGTACAAGCCTTTTCCTGAGCTCTTACGACAGTGGCCTCACACTTGTCCTTTGGTGACCGACGGAACTTACTCAGCATAATGGCCTTCAGACTCATCCATGTTGTGAGACATTCCACAAGTTCATCAGTACGCACTGAGTGTGCACCCTAATTTATCCACTTGATGTTTCCCAGGTTCATCAGTATCCACTGAGTATGCACCTTAATCTGTTTACCCATTCATCTGCCAGGGGGCACTGAGGCTGCTTCCATCTCCTTGCTGTCGTGAGGAATGCGACAGCGAACACGGGTGTGCCTGTGTCCGTCCGCGTTGTGGCTCTTGTTTCTGCAGGACACATCCCTAGCACTGGGACTGCCGAATCATACGGTATTTCCCTTTCTAACTTTCTGAGGAAGTGTTGTATCATCCTCCACAGCTGTTAGGAGATGCACACCTGAGAGCTGTGAACATGGGCCACTTTCCAGTGCGTGAACCGAGAAAAAGAGAAGCCCATTTTCAGGGGCAGAAAAGGACAGATGTTGCTGACAGAAGCAGAGGCAGAGACATACAGCGCACAGTTTCTGTGTCCTCCTCACACGACAACTCCCAGTTCCCACGAGTGCCACGGCTTCCAGAATGTGTCTCTGTATCCGTACAGCCAAGTCCCTTTCTGCTGAATGTCTGCTTACTCGTAACTAAAGTAGAAAGAGCGTGGAGTTCCAGGACCACTTACACTTCTCCAGCACTGCTACTGTTCCCGCTTTAGGCACACCATTAGCACTGTGTTGCTTCCTCATACATAACAATCTTCTATTAAAAATTAAACACCACACTAACAGTCCTCAGGATGGTCAGGGCCTAGGGAAAAGGCAACATGGAATTGTGGAGACGAAGGAAGAAGAGGGACCGCCCAGCTCAGCTTCCGTACTCTGCAGGAGTTCCCGGGGGATGCGAACGGTTAACACACACGGCTGCTAAGTGAACACCAGAAGGCTGAGTCCACCAGAGAACCTAGGAAGAAAGGCCCAGCGACCTGCTTCTAAAACCCACACTGCTGAAAACCCTCCAGTCTGACGCACATGCGGCTGCAACGGATTGAGGTGACCCCACAACTGGTTTACGTTGTAGATGAGGATGCTGAGGGCTCTGAGGGCTTCCTCAACTTTGCAAATCCTCTACCAGAGCTGTGACTGCCCAGCTCTACAAACACACCAGCGCTGCCCCCACATTTAAAGCCCAGTGAAACAAGCCATCAGGACACACAGCACGACGGAGAGAAGTGCAGCAACTCAGAGTGTTTCTAGAACGTGCTTGACCTGTTCACGGGCGCTACATCTCTCTCAGGGAACAGACCCGATTTCTACTCACTCTTCCATGTGCTATTAAGCTGTTCTCACTCTTCCCAACAGAGAAGAAAGAGATAATTTAAACTAAAAAAAAAGATGTGACTGTTAGCATTGTTAGTAAGATTTCTGGAAATGTCACCCTCTTCTCTATTTTTGCTGTGTCCTTTCAGGTTGGTTCTGACTCACAGCGGCCCTCTGGGACAGCGCAGAAGTGCCCTGGCGCACCTTCGGCCGTCATCCTTACAGAAGCTGCCACGCCTCTCCTCCGGCAGAGCCGCTGAGGGTCCCAACCAGCAACCCTGCAGTCCACAGCCGAGGTCTTAACCAGTGCGTCACCAGGGCTCCCAGTATAAACAGCCTGGACTGACAGACTATCAAAAGCATGTCTCTTTAACCAACTACAATGAAGTCAATTGTAAAAACACAAGTAAGGTTTAAGGGGAAGAGAAAACAAACACAAAATGTCCTAAATTTCTTTCAGGCTCACTAACTGATTTTTAAGATCAATATTCTCTCTTGTACCAGGAATTAGCAAATTACAGGCTGTCTTAAAATAAATAGCGTGTCATCGACAACGAGAAGTTCCATACAGCACTAGGTCTCAAGATGAGTCATTACACGAACACACTGACGATGAATCAGTTCTTCAGGAATGTCTTTTACAGTGACACCCAGGGGAGCTGGAGGGCTGCCTCATGTTACCGAGGCATGCAAATTTTCCACCTTGACAAGGTACCGTCTTACCACTTTAATACTGCTCCTTTTAATGGAAAATATTTGCGTGTGCCTCCTGACAGGTTTCCACCTTACACAGGTTCTGGATCTCACAGGTTTGGCGTGTAACAATGACTACTTAAATAAAGAAATCCTCCAGGAGACAGAAACTAAGCATCCCACGTCATCTCCACACACAACAGCGCCACCTGCTGACACACAGATGAACACACGCAGCGGGATTTACAAGGTAACCACGGCTACCCGACAGCCTTCTCTTGAATCTGATTCTGCTTGACCTGACTACAGCAACAGCCCATTAACACGGCCTGCATTTTCACTCATGTCAGCTGACATCATGGTAACTGGTTTGGTTTTGATTTTGATTTTGATATGAACTTTCAAGCTTGTGCCTTATATATCTGAGTGTCCTGAAAGTCTAAGGTAAAAATAAAATTTACTACAAAATCTAAGCAACAAGTAAGGCATTATGACTTTTCACTTGTACTCCACAACTACTTCATCTGTACCCTATTTTACTAACCACTCAACAATGTACATTTAGTTTGTGCCTGGTATTCTGACTACCTCACCTAAGACAACACCATGTCCCTTCTCAGCTCAATCATTTATAGAGCTATTACTAACATGCTAGACATTCATTCCTTTTAATTGTTGCCTTTCATCTGCCAGAATAAAAATGCTCAAAAGCAGGAACTTTACCTTGTTTGCTGTTATTTCTTTAACACTTAAGGCATTGCTTGGCATGTAATAGGCTCTCAATAAATATTTGTGAAAGAACTAATCAGTATGAAAATAAACAAACAAATGAATACACAGTTCATTTTATACTCTCTTGAGGGCATAAGAGCTGGCCAAGAGATTCAAGGTTCTTGACAGACCTACTATGTTCTTCTTGAGAAGCTAGAGCAACAGGCATGCTCACCATCACTCTGTGAGGCACATCTAGGGAGCGGGAGATGGTGCTGCAGTGTGAGGTTTGTCCCCATGCAGCTTACTGCAGAGAAGGGACACACCTGGGGCTGAAGGGTGTCTTCACAGAGCCCTGGTGGTGCAGTGGTTACGTAATCAGCTGCTAACCGAGACGTCTGCAGCTCCACCCCAGCAGCCACTCTGCAGTATGAAGACACGGCAGTCGGCCTCCCCAGGGACAACAGCCTTGCAAACCCTACAAGGCAGCTCTGCTCTGCCCTGCGGGGCTGCTGTGAGTAGGAACTCACTCGTGGACAACGGGTTTAGGGGCACTTTCACATCTTTGATCATTTGCTCATTTTTTTCCACACCAGAATTTCCACTGGGTTCCTTTTTATAATTTCCAACTCTTCACCAGTATTTCTGATTTGTTCCCAGGTTGCTCTCCTCATTTCTTTTACTTCTTTGCCCTTGGTTTCTTTTAGCTCCTTGAGCATATTTATATTTAATACTGACAGTTTAAAGTTTTTGTCCAGTTAGTCCAATGTTTGGGTGCTCTCAGTTTCTGTTCACTTCCTTTTCTTCTACGAATGGGCCCTACTTTCCTGCTTCTTTGTATGCCTTGAAGGGAAAAACTGGGACCTCATGACTCAAGGGACAACCCAGTGGTGAGTTCCATGGGCTTCTGTCCTCTTTTCTGTTTATCTGCCTCTCTATCCTGGACTGGAAGCCAAAGAAGCCCATGTTCCAAAGCACCAATAGGTGCCCAGGCCCCATCAGGACTACGTAAAGCTGACTCCGTCCAGCCAAAAGACCAGGTTGGAAGGGAGGCCCTGCAGGACAGGACACAAAAGCTGCATTATCAGGCAGACCACACAAGCCATGGATCCCAGCACTCTGGGCACTGGGTGCTGCCGAGACATGAGATGTAGCAGGGGAAGTGCACCTCCCTTCCCTACCCGGTACCAGGGACCACCCAGTCCCGCAGTAACAAAGCAGCGGCCCTTCGGAGCTGGTACTGCGGAGTGGGGTCCCCGTCTACTATCCTGGAACGGTCCTGAATGACCACAAAGAGTTAATACCAAGTCTTCTCTCAACAAGGAAGTGACCAAAATCAACCAAGCACAGTTATGAAAATGGAGCTAAAGTGTGGAAATACCACCTACGTTTCCAATCTGCCTCTGGGTAGAAAATGACCGGGACAGACAAGAACGACACCCCAACAGCTCTGACAACTAGGCTGACATTTAAACTACAATTCGCAAAAGTCAGCCCGGACACGAGCACTGAGCCTGCAAGTCTCTACTGAAATATAAGATTTAAATAGAAACCAGTCTCATAACCATAGTCTTACAATATCCAGAATACAACAAAAAATTATTTGTGAGTTCCCAAAACCCATAAAATTCTCAATTCAAGAGTAGAGAAAATCAAAATACACCAACACTGAGTTGCCACAGATGCCCCTATCATAAAAAACTTGGACGACAGGCCTGGCAATCTGCTTCTGACAGACTGCAGCCTTGAAAACAGTGTGGAGTAGCTCCATTCTGCATTCTGGGGTCACTGCACGGCCAGAACTGACTGAACAGCAGCATCACACAAGTGCTCTGACAGCAACTACAGACGCTCCTGAGACGCATGGAAAAGCAGAAAGTCTCAGAAAACAGAAGACATAATGAACTACATGGAAATTACAGAACTGAAAATAACCTAAACAAATGACTAGACAGGTTCAAGGACACAATAATGACAAAGAACCAATGACCTCTGAAGATGCATCAGTGCAAAATGATTCACAGGGACACAGTGTGAGCATGTGGCATGTGTACTTCATGGTTTCATACCTTTATAAAAGGCTGTCCTACTGGTATCTGACTGGAGGGCAGAGGAGAGGGTGGAGAGGAGGAAATAGGTGGTTGTCGAGAGGAGGCTAGAAGCAAACAGCAGAAGGAAGAAGTGTGCTGTCACTTGGTGGGGAGGGCAGACAGCGTTGTAGAGAGGCAGGTATGCAAAAGAGACTTGGATTGCAGATTTTTCCATTAGTCATGGTTAAAAAAAAATTATTCAATTTGAACAGTAAAGAAAAAATAAACAGAAAGAAAAAACGAGCAGAGCCCCCAGCAGCTGTGGGATTGTAATTTGGCCTGGCATCCCGGAAAGAGAGGGGCTGAAACGACACTTAAGGAAATAGTACCTGGAAACTTCTCTAATTTGACACAAGACATAACGCTACAGACTCAGAGTGCTGAGGAAATCCAAAGACATTCATGCCAAGATCCATCATGATCACATTTCTGAAAACTCAAGACAAAGAAAAAACCTTGAAAGCAGCCACAGAGAAATGAAGCATCACCCACAGGGAAACAACAGCTGATTTCTCAGCAGAAACCACAGAGCCC
The DNA here is from genome assembly GCA_028571685.1 of Heterohyrax brucei. Taxonomy (NCBI): domain Eukaryota; kingdom Metazoa; phylum Chordata; class Mammalia; order Hyracoidea; family Procaviidae; genus Heterohyrax; species Heterohyrax brucei. Next base: position 73,719,069 of record CM053163.1, read on the forward strand.
AAAAGGAAATGGTATAACATTTTCAAGAGCTAAAAGAAAAATGTCCATGTAGAACTCTATAATCATGAAAAATGTCCCTTAGGGATGACGGTACAGTGAGGGCAGTACAAGACAAAGAAAACTTAACCGCCGCTGTCATCAGCAGACCTGCCCTGAAGGAACTTCTCAGAGGACGGTCTTCAGGGAGAAGTAAAGGAAAACAAAAGAAAGAGCAGTACAAAGTGCCAATCCCTACACAAACAGCAGAGACTACTGTTTCCCTTGTGAGTATTTAAAGTCAGGCTGTGCACCTGAGAGCAAAAAGAAGACACTGCTGATGGGGTTCTCGGTGCCGAGAGAAGACTGAGCACCGCAACACTGGAGGTCACGGCAGACCTGACTGGCGGCAAGGCTTCCGCGCCTCTACGCACGTGCTAGACGGACGACAGTAACAGAACGTGGGATCTCCAGAGCAACCAAGACAGGCGTCGGTTTCACCCCACCTGCATCAGTCACTGGGGCTGACTCAAAGGCAGTCAACAACATAGTCAGGCTGGAGTCCTGTACGTACACAAGAACCTAAGAATTTCTGCTTCTTCAAATAGGCATGGCATGGATCAAGTTACAGCCTTGCACAGTAAGAAACACACTCAAAGCCAAAGCTAAATATATTACCAGCAGCTTCCATGCAATCAAGTTCCCTTCCATCACTAGAAATATTTCTTGAAAAACAAAACGTCTTTTTAACCTTAATACTTTGACGAGTAACCTGAAATTTTCCCCATCATTCTTTGAAGCTCACGTTACAAATTCCTACCCCATTTCTGTGAAGGGAGCCTATATAAGAATTTTAAATAAAACGTTGATTGAGATATACTATCCTCAACTACCAACTTGTGACTGGCTCTCAAAATCTAAATAAAAAGCTGGCAAATCTGTAGAAGAGGTTAGACTGCAAATCATTCCTGAAGACCAGATTCCTCTAACACCTAATGGATACCCCCACTGACACTGAGTCAGGTCTCTTCCCACAAAATCTGGTCTTGGATAGTGATTACCGCTACTACTTAAAAACAAAAATAAATAAATAAAAACCATTGCCGATCAGTCCGTCTGGACGCCTGGCTCTTACCCCATGTGCCGCCACGACCCCAAACTGATTAGACGATGAGAGAAACAAAAAGCAACAAGGAGCTACCATTGAAGGTTAACGCCTTCCAGTTTGAAAAGACTATGTATTTACTTCTTAAAAGAAGTCTTGGCAAAAGTCTTCAAGAGATAAAGAATTGTGTGAGAAAAGCAGCAGGCACCTGCTGACGGAAATGTTCTACTCTAAATTGACAGCACTTATTCAGTAAGCAGGACTGGCTGTGAGTGTCACTAAGTCTCCCCTCAGTAATTCACCTTGGCCCTAAGTCTCCCACCAGTCTCCTCTGTCACCCTACAAATCCATCTTGACCCTAAATATCCCTAAGTCTCCCTTGTCACCCCACTAAGCCACCTCGACCCTCCTAAGTGTCCCTCAGTCTCCATTCACCCCACTAACCCACCTCACCCCCAAGTGTCCCTCAGTCTCCCTTGTCACCCGACTAATCCACCTTGACCCTCCTGAGCGTCCCTCAGTCTCCCATCACCTCACTACGCCACCTCAACCCTCCAAGTGGGTTTTAGTTCTCATTACTGAAAGCAGCCTGTGCCTCCTTTGTACAACTGGTTACAACTGTAACAAAACAAATGCATGTGTAACTAACCATTAGGCATCTGTTTCATCTACAAGAAAGCAAACTCCACAGGGCCGTGTCTGTTTGGCTTCTTTTTTAAAGAAGGTGCACAGGAGTCACTTGCCCAGGCAGTGTGTGTCTGTGGGAAACACAGTGTGTGTCCAAGGGCCTGCGGCACTGCTCAATTAGGGAACAGAGTCCCTGCCCAGATGGGGCGGCCGTCAGACGGAGACCGCGGCCCTGACCCTTGACACCGCCCACCGTGACATGCAGCGCTTACCTCCCGAACCGTCTGCTTTTTTTCATCACCACTGCTACCCCCTGTTTTGGGGGCCAATATCATCCTTTTTGGACAACTACAACCAGCAGCCTAACTGGCCATCTAGCCTCTGGCTCCACTTTAATTCATCCTCCGTGCCAACCTTAGAGGAGGCTCCTCAAACACCCAAATCCAATAAGGTCACTACTTACATTCTTCAGGGCTCGCCACGGCCCCTAGCGTAAACATCAAGCACCAGAGCCCTGCTGAGCCTTCATTTCTCCAGCGGAATGCAATCCCTCGCTTTTGCCTGTGCTGTTTCCTCTCCTGGGCCACTGCACCTTTGAGTCCAAAGGAGTATTTCCAATATGTCAATGTCATCAGTCACCATCCCCCTTAAAAATCACCCAAGGCTCTGCCGTGGGGAACGCAACAGCTTCCAACAGCCTTGTCTTAGCTGAGGCCCGCAGGTCTCAGACTCCCGGACAAGAAACAGTCAGTGCGACACAAAGGAACCAGCGGAGCTAAGTTCGCCACGTGCTCCTTGGAAACTCTAGGGAGGAGTTCTTCCCTGTCCTAGAGGGTTGCTATGAGTCAGAACCAACTCGACGGCACTGGGTTTGGTGTTTTGGGTTTTGTTTTAGCTGTGGGGCCCTTGGTTCAAAGGAAAACTTAGATACTGAGCATTCCAGGAGTCCAACAGATCACTGCAGAGGGTCTCTGGTCACAGGCCGACAGTGGGACCAGAAACTCAACCCCTCACCTCTTTTACACCTTACAGCAGCCTCTAAGAGGGCTCCACCAAAAATAATTACAAAACCACTGTTCTAAAGATTAAAACCTAAACTCTTTCAGATGGCAAACATGGATCTCATCTAGAGTACCTTCTCTGTATTACCTCCTGAACTATTCTGTGCAAAATCTTACACCGCACAGAAGCCAGGTCCTCTTAACTTCAATGCACAAAAGGTTCCTTCTGCTAGCAAGGCCTTACCCCAACCCTGTCTCCTGGTACAACTACCAATTCTTTAAGTCACAGCTCAAACATCACTGCCTTTAGGAACTACTTCCCGTAGATGCCTGCAGGCCGGTAGCCCCTTCAGAGCACTTGTATAAATCTCCTGTATGATACTGTTACAACTAAATTAAGTTCCCCCCAAAATCTGTGTAACAATTTGGCTAGACCTTGATTCCTGGTATTGAGTGTAGTTCCCGTGTGTTGTAAATCCTGCCTCCATGATGTCAGTGCAGGAGGACTGGCAGCAGTTGGGTTTGTGGGGCAGGACTCAATCTGTAACACTGTACTGTGCCTTGGGGCAATCTCTTGGGCTATAAAGGAAGGAAACTAGCAGAGATCTGGTGACCTAATAGCACCAGGAAAGAAGCAGTGTTGGGAGACCACTTTGGACCTAGGGTCCCTGCTCCCCAGAAGCACCCAGTCCAGGGTAAGGCCGACAATAAGGACCTTCCTCCAGAATGGAAAGAGAAAGCCTTCCCTGGAGCTGACATCCTGAATATGAGCTTGTAACCTACCGGCCTGTAACAGAATAAAATTTCTCTTTTAGAAGCCATCCACTTGTGGTATTTCTGTTCGAGCAGCACCAGGTGACTAAGATAAACACTTTGGTACCATGAGTTCTCTTCTGTGGCCTTCTGCCCTTCGTTTTCAAAAACACAATTTAGGAGATGTCCTCCAAGAAACTGATAACCCTGAGATGCTGGTCTGGCTTGGGAGCCCACCCAGTAACTGATACAGGAGCACGTGGCTTATCAAAGCCCTAGGGTGAGAGAAAATAGAAAAGGAAGATAAACGGCCCATGGATCCCCCACAGGAGGCATCAGAGGAGGACACCAAAGGGGACAGGCCTGGAAGGACGGGCAGAAATCAGCAAGCCTGCAGCAGAAGTAGCAGCAGGCCATGAAAGGAGAGACGCGACGCCAGTCGTGAGGGTCACAAGAGCCGGCAGAGCCAGTGTGCAGCCTGATCCACGCACAGACACTCCTGAGGGAGCCGTCGGGGACAGACAGAGAGGTGTCATCACAGCCCGCTTCAGGGAGTTCCCACAGGCAGACCAAGGACCTCACATTCTGTGCGCGAGAACACTTCACTGGAAACCCTGCTGGCACAAGAGGTCAGGGCCACGGCTGCTAACCAGCAGGGTGGCAGGTACTTCACAGATCACGGCCAGAGTTAGCTGTCTTGTCTCACACTTGAGGACAGTGAGCCACTGTCACGTGACTTCTGCACAGGCAGGGGGCAGACAGGCGGGCCTCGTTCAGGCTCCTCTTCCCATGTGATGTTGCTGCGTCTGGAGCACTTCCATGGAGGGACTCAAGGACAGTGGGCAGATGTCACGGCGCCTGGCCGCCTGCCTGGGCTCTAAAGACAATGTGTACACAACATGACTCTCTGGGAGCAAAGATTCTCCCATGTACTCAAATATGCATTACCATCAAACAGAAAGATTTCCTTTGGTTTTAAAACAACTGTATTTTCTGCCATCAGTTCCTTACCAAAAGTGTGCAACTAAAATTTTTTTATGAAACATGCTAATAATTGAAAAGAAGTTTAGAACTGTATTCTCCATATGGGTTTTGAATAAATTTTAATACATTAACTATGTTATCCATCCTTCAGAATCATGCTCAAAATATGTATTTCCAGAAAAATAACTAGTAGAGAACATGCTCATTCTTAACCCTAAGAGCTCACATGGTCCCATAAACCGGGGACTGGCTGAACCAGTATGTTACGACAGATAGAAAGATTCCATACCACATACTCACTGAAAATGCTTTAACCTGCGTGTGCTGTGCACCCCACATTTATGATGGCACACCGCTCACCATGTAACTTACCCCAGTTTTATCACACAAGCGTAAAGTGTGAAATGATCCAACAGCAAATAATTCCCCATCTGGGGCCCAGGCAACCGAGGTGATGGGGTGCTCGTGCGGCTGGGAGCTGTACAGCAGGCGGCCGTAGCTGTCCCATACCTACAAAACCAGAGGTTGTTTTCATCTTTGCAGACAGCTACCACATTATTACCAAATCTGTCCTCCAGTGAACTACTAAGACTTACAAATCATCACTTTATAATATTAGCAATTAAATATCTTTACTTTTTTTTAACTGTCATGCAAGGAAAAAAGTAGTATTTCTTGAAACCTAAGTATGTCAAAAAGAATGCATTTTATAACACTGATAAGTTTGAGATTTTATTAAATCTTTCATTAAAACATAAAACCTACCCATTCTAAGTCCTTTTTAATTTAATAATTTTAACAAAAAATCAAAAAATGAACAAAAAAAAGACATGTAAAGTGAGGAACTAAAAGAATATTATCACATGCTAAACACTTCCCACCCAAATTCAGTCCCTTCCAGCAGGTGATGAACGGGAACAGCACATACCTTGTACCTGCAGTCCTCGCCAGCAGACAGAATAAGGTCATTGACTGAGTTCCAATCGACTTTTAAAATAATGCCATCATGAGCCTTCCACTATGAGGAGAAAAAGATACTCGATGAAAACTTTAAGAGCACTTCAACACATTTTCCCGAAGACACCGTGCCTCTTTCTAGTGACTCTTCTCCTCAGAAACGCCTCCTTTTACAGCCATCGTGCACGGTCTCAGCTGGTTCTAGCTCTGACACCAGTGACACCACCCAGCATCACACCACCTACTGCAGGGCTCACTTTCCAAAAATTCCCTAAGCTTCCCAGACTCCAGACAGAAAATCACCTGCTGCTGAATCATTTACACCTTGACATTCATGTGATGATACTGGGAGGAACGTCATGCACATACTTTGAAAAGGTGAGCTGAAGCCCAATCTCGCTGTCGTATCAGCGCAGCTGATCCTGGCACTGACGCTGCCTTCTCGCTCGTTTACTAACTCTTCTTTCTTACTTCTCTTCACCAACATCACCTTTCGCCCTCTCTTCCTTTGGTTCTGCACAGACGCCTAAGCTTCCTTCTCTTTGCCTTCACGTATTCTCGTTTAAAACATGCTACTCTGAGAACTTCCTGATGCATTCGCCAGACAAGAAAAAGACGACGTTTTCCACTAATACACACGCATTCTGAAGTCACCAAGATACTGGCAACCTAGAAAACGGGCCAGCCCGTCGCCCTGCACTTCAGCTGATGTGGGCTTTAGCTGTTACCGCCCATGTCCTCAAACACTGTCTCTCCCCACAGTCAGGCAGGCTAACAGAACCAAGAGAGACCCACTTTCCTTGAAGATTGCAAGGACATCTGAAAGCAGGAGCTAATTAGCTTCACAGAAAGAGAGACTGATTTTAAGAGCTCCCTCTACAAACCCTGCTCAACCTATTGTTCTCATTGTATAAAGAATAAAATATTAGAGTCAAATCAGATGTAAGAATCAGAATAAGCAATAATTTGTAACTTGTTTTATTCAAGATGTACAAAAGTATATATTTTGGGAACAAATGTTTTGATGCCACCCAACATGCTAAAAAGCAGTAATTCTCACAATTATCTTTCAAGCTAATCTAATTTCCTCACATAAACTGCAAGGAAAAATATGATACACACATGATGACTGCCAAGAGTTTCATTTTAGAGTTACAAATGTCTGCATATTCAAGTTATAAGCAAAGGATGATTTAAATTTCATCATTTAAAATATTAAACTGCATCCTAAGGACACAATTCAGAATATCAACTGGTGTATTAAATACGTATATACACATTACATATAATACAGTCAGTTATTTCTCAATGGATTAGGTATTTTGTGAAATTCCTACCAGCAAAGAGCTACCTGAAGGCAGGAACTCTGTTGCTTCCACTTTAAGTATCTCATACCTAGCCTAGTATGTGGCATATAACAGATTTGTACTATATATTTTTAATGAATGAATAAATAAAATTCTCCTCACTATAAAAACAAGTTCCGGGTACCTAGAAGAGGCCCTAGAAAGTCTTCAAGGAACTGAGGTGTATACTTCTGAACCGCATTCCACAAGCAATAATTAATTATGCATTCCTTTTCAGGGACAACTCCAGTCTCCTGCATACTCAAGGCGAACCGCTGCAGTTTTAGTCTCTCAAAAGTATGAGATAATTTGAATTAAATTACTTAACTAGAATTTAACTCCTCTTCTGGTATAGTTGAATTTTGGCAGTGGGTACTTATTCTTCTCCCCATTATCTCGAGGCCCAAAGTTTCTCCCGAATCCCTGAACCAAAATTTAACTCATCTGAATCTTATATACACAGCCCACTGCCACTGAGTTGGTTCTGACTCATAATGATCCTGTAAGACAGAGTAGAACTGCCCCACACGGTTTCCAAGGAGCGTCTGGCAGATCTGAACTGCTGATCTTTAGATCTTAACCACTACACCCACCAGGGTTTCCCTTTTATATATATAATTACTGCATCTGAGTATAAACAATTGGTCTGGAAGGACTTTGCCTACAGGCAGTCAGGTCTAGTCCTCTTTACAGCTTCTCCCCTTTGATGAAGTTCTTGACCTTTAGTTGCCTACAGGCCAGAACTTCGTTTGTCCTCAAAGTTCTCGGCAGAGCTCTACGTACAGTCCAATATAAGTATATCACAGAAGCTCCACAGACACCCCCAGACTTCTGAGTTACAGGGTGAGGGCCACAGGGATCACAGTCTCAGGGGACACATCTAGCTCAACTGGCATAATATAGTTGCTAAAGAAAATGTTCTACATTCTACTTTGGCAAGTAGGGTATGAGGTCTTAAAAACCCGTGAGTGGCCATCTAACATATTCACTGGTACCACATCCAAGGTGACGACTACTCCAGAGGCCACAGCTGCTGTGACCTCTCCTGCTCTGAGTCCAGCACAACCAGACAGTGCCCGGCTACTGTCACTGACTGCTCCAACAGCAGTCACAACAGTGTCCTGGACAAAGCTGGAGAAAAATTTAGAACAAAATTCTAACTCACAAAAGAAGACCAGACTTCCTGCCCTTACAGAGACTGTACAAACCCCAGGAGTGTGGCCCCCAGACACCCTTTCAGTTCAGTAATGAAGTCGCTCCCAAAGGTCACCCCACCGCCAGAGATCAGATGGCCCTTAAAACAGAAGAAGATTGACGGGGCATGACAGCCCGGGGCACAGGAGAGCTGCAACAGGGAACCCCAGGTAGAGAAGGGGACTGCTGGCATGTCGTGGGGTCGCTGATCAGCGCCACAACACAACGCGTGTGCTGTTTAATGAGAAACAATATGTATACTGTTTAATGAAAAACTAGTTGTTCTGAAAACTTTCACCTGAAGTACAATTACAAAAAACAAAAGACACTGCACGTCAACTTGGCGTAAATACACACAGGCAGTCCCTCAGAACGTATTCCACCACCCACCCTTTTGCTCTGTTGGGGGTTTGGGCACAATTTGCATCAGTGACACGTACTGTGCACAGCGCTGCACTGTGTGATCCATGGATGTTATTTTCAGACGCTCACTGCACACACTCCAAGACAGGTTTACAGACTGACGGACAACAAAAAGCCAATCACGGTGAAAACCAAAAAGAAAAAAAGGAGGCCACTGACATGTGTCAAACCAATGTAGGAAGTAGGCATGGGAGCAGAATTCCAGCGTGAGTCAGGGAAGACCTGCACCGTGTAACACATATAGAATACATATACTACACAGCATAGCATATGTAGACTATACACAACACACACTATAACACATAGAGAAGTCACTAGCACAGGACATCGAGCTCCTCACTCCCCATCTGCCTCTTTACTGGTCACACTGACACCCTCCCACAACATTCTTACAGCTGCTGCAACCCTTCACTCCCGACCAGGACCTGGTCAGTCGAGACCCTTCCCAGCCTTCCTGGCTCCCACTTGCTAGCGGGGCACAGAAGCCGTGGAGACAGCTCTGACACCTGGCAACCCCAAGTGCAGCAGAGAGAGCAGCGCTTCACAGGGCTGTCAGTGGGTAATTTTGGGGCCGCAGACTGCCAGGCCCTTCTCCAGAGGCACCTGTGGGTGGACCCAAACTGTTAGCCTTTCTGGTTAGCAGCCAGACATGTTAGCCCTTTATACCACCCGGGGACTCCTGACTAAGAGGAAGAGGTGACAAAATAGCATATAACAACAGCCTAACAATGACTGAGCGCCAGCGAATGCTTACTGTACTCCAGGATCAGTCTGCGTACTCTGCAGCCGACTCAGTAACTCCCACAAGCGTGTCCAGCAGGTATTCACATCACCAACAAAGAGCTCAGAAAGTGAAACTCAAAGGTATTTCATAATCAAAGGTATTATAAGGTCATAAAACCAGAAACTCAAACCCACCAACATCGAGTCAGTTCCGACTCATAGTGACCCTACAGACAGAGCAGAACTGCCTCACAGAGTTTCCAAGGAGCACCTGGCATATATTTTGGTTGGCAGACACAGCACTTAACCACCACACTGTAGGGTTTCTGCCTAAGGTGACAGACAGGTAATAAAGAAATGAGGACTCAAACCCAGAAGACTAATTCCAAAGTCTGTCAGCAGCATGCATGGTGCCATTATCAACACACAGAGAAAATGACTCTGCCATAGTACACTGGAATTGAACACCAACGTCCTGCAAACAGGCTTTGCTTTCCATGATTGTCCTCCTTGATCCGTCTTAACTGTCACATTGCTTCTCCCGCTTTTGTCGGTTCCCAGTTTGACCCTTCCTGTTCCCTTCCTTTATGTTCTGGATTGAAGTGTGTCCCCCAAAAATACGTGCTGTCAATCCTAACCTCAACGCCTACAGTTAGAATCCCATTTGGGAAGGGGCTGTTTTGCTATGTCAGTGCGACATCATTCGTGTAGGATGTGTCTGAAATCTTTCTGTGAAATATAAAAGAGACTACAAAGCAAGCAGAACCAGAGATGAGGGAAGACAGATGTCACGCCACACGTGACAGGTCACAAGCAGCAACAGCTTAAAAAAGACAAGGACCCTCCTCCAGAGCTGACGAGAGAGAAAATCTTCCTCTACAGCCAGCACCCTGACCTCAGACTTCTGGCTTCCTGAACCGAGGGAAAGCCACCCAATCTGTGGGCTTTCCGTCACAGCAGCACTAGATAACTAAGACAGTAAACAAATCACTCGTCCTGGTCCCTAGGCTTAGAATGCAGTCCTGGTAGAGGAACAGTCAAGAGCTCAGGCTGCTAGCCAAAAGGTCGGCAGTTCAAATCCACCAGCTACTCCTCGGAAACCTTACAGGTGGCCCTACTCTGTCCTACAGAACTGCTGAGTGAAAACCAACTCGACAGCACACACAACAGGCTTAGAACAACTTTCCCTCTCCTGTTCAAGAGCCAACTCCTAGCTTCACCATCCCTTTCTGAACAGCACAAAATAAAAAGTGCAATAGCACCATCCTTACAATAAATATTCTCTCTCTAATTGGCAGAGTTACACACACTCAATGTGTTTTAAACATGACACTGACTCCACCTCCACTCTAAAAGTACTAAAAGAACGGCAGACACAGAGATCACATGTGCTCAGGTGAGGAGGAGGAGGAGGAGGACAAATAGAGCTTGAACCACCTCCTCAAATTCTATGATTAAGTCCTATTTTGTCTCAAATCTATACACTGAAGGCTGACTCTGCTAAATTTAAACATGCCTAATTTTGTCAAATCATATAACAATTGTGTAATTGAAAATACATCTATGATTTACTGGTAAAATGTGAGCAGGAAGAGAAAGCCAAGTGAACCTTGATGGACATATAGCTAGAATATAACTAGCCGTTCCCTGTACTCTAACAAAGCCTGATGGAAGACCACCAAGATGCTGACAACAGCCTGTAGGCCCGGGACAAGTACCTGTAAAACTTTAGCATTGGGTTGCAGAGGTTTGATGACCAGCTGCTTGCCTGCAGGGTAGAGAACCTTGTCTGAATCAGGGCCCCAGGCTACTGAATACACCGGCATTCCTGTGAAACAGAAGAGAAACTGTAGTTATTACACTTTATAAAAAGAGATTGCTAAGAGGATCAAACAACAGTGAAAAGCCATTTGGGGTGTCAAAGCACCTCCTTTCCGACTGCAGTACAGCCTGATGGTGAACTGCAGGCTGGGTTACACTGGCCGCTAAAACTCTAGTCGCAAAAGCTGAACTACATTTTTAACCGATTTCAAACTAGCTGAGAAAATCCAGAGTTCTCAGAAATTCCATGTAGTGTGCTACAGAAACACACTGAAAAAGAAATAAATACATCTCATATTTTAAGATATACACAGCTATCAGAAAACCCCCTTTCTCATCATCGACTTTCATCCTGGTGTAAACTGACTGACACAGACGCCAACTTAGATCTTCTGTATAAAAGCACCCCGCGCGCACTAATGTTACGGGTCAGGTCCCACCCTGACACCGCAGCAGGTAGATCTGTATAAAAGCACCCCGGACACACTAACTTTATGTGTCAGGTCCCACCCTGACCCTGCAGCAGGTAGATCTGTATAAAAGCATCCCGGACGCACTAGCTTTATGGGTCAGGTCCCACCATGACACCAGAGCAGGCAACAGCGCTTCTTCTCAACTGCTGTTCAAGCAGCAATCTAACCGGGGTAGATAACCCACCCTAAACTTTCTCTCCCTCCCACCCATAAATTCATGAATGGCAAATAAATGCCTGAATCATGGAAATTTTGTTATTTACCAAGAGTACCTTGGTCTCAAAGCTAGGATAAGATGAGGTTAAAGTTCTGTAATCAAGATACAGTGATTCCACTCTCACAAGAAAGGTGCAAGGTAGATGTCTCTGTCACACTATAAAATGCCTTAAATATGATACTGTTTCCTGTTTCATGGGACATCAACTTAGGAACACTATATGTTTGTAACTCAACTACTCAAAAGCAGTATTTCTCATGTATTGAACTCTGTACCCCCAAAAATGTGTACAGCCATTTGTCTAGGCCATGATTCCCAGTATTGTGTTATGTCCCTATACACTACAAACCCTGCCTCTAGGAAGTTAATGAGGGAGGCGGGGCAGCTGTGGGTTGGCCCGGCAGGACTCCCTGTGAAGACTGTACTATGCCTTGAGGCAATCTCTTGAGACAGAAAAGACACTAGCAGAGAGAGCCGACCTCACACCACCTAGAAGCAGTGCCAGGAGCAGAGCAGAGCCCATCCTTTGAAGAGGACCAGGGGTCCTTAAGCCTCAGAAGTTCCCAATCCAGGGGAAGACTGATGACAAGGACCTTCCTCCAGAGCCAACACAGAAAAGCTTCCCCCGGAGCTGATGCCCTGAATTTGGACTTTTAGCCTCCTGGACTGCGACAGAATACAACTTCTCTTTCGAAAGCCATCCCCTTGTGGTATTTCTGTTGCAGTGGTACTAGGTGACTAAGACAGTATTGTTTAACTTAATTACTTTCTAGATTACCTAATATGTTCTGTAACTTTAAGTAAGCCTAGTGTCCAAAACCAGACATTAGACATATTAACTACACGGCAGTAAACAATCAGTGTTTCACTGCCTGACTCAGCTATGTACTTCTCAAGGAAGGAGAGCAAGGTTCTACAACTAATCTATGAAATATTAACTCAATTATATTCATGAAATCAAGTTTCTAAAAACTGCCCAGAACTCCTAAGTCAGACTACTGAAGCAGTTGATTTTCTGTGAGTCAATACGTGAGTGAATTAATGAAACTCCCAGTAAAATGAAACTTGAACTTGAGGAATAATGGACAATCAATTGTACTTAATTGTTTACCTCAGTAGAAAACCCACTAGCACAGCGGCCAACGGGGAGTAAATGTCAGTAGGACGAAGTGTTGAACAAATAGCAGCCTACTTTTTTTGTGTCCTTTTCCTCCCAACCAAACATCATTCAATTGTGAGCAAGCCCCAGTGGCACAAGCTGTCGACATGGTCCACGCAGCCCTGGAGCAAGCTTCCCACAGCCCAGGTCTGATGCTGTAACAGATTCAGCCAGTTCAGTCGTTGACATCTGAGACAGAGCTACACAAAAGAACCTCGCAGAAATTCTTCCCAATAAAAGCCAACCTTCGGAAGTCTCACTTCTTCCTGGGGAGTGTTAAGCGCATCCTCCAGAGCCAGCTCACCTAGGCTTCGAGAGTCATCTCCAAATGATACACTACCCAGAAAAAGTCAGTCCACATGTCAGACATCTGAAATGGGTTCTCAGCAAGGATGGGAAGGAAGTATAAGAGAAAACAGTTTATTTTTTTAGGGTAGACAAATTACAAGGTCTGTTCTTCATTTGTTGTTATAGTTATAATTTATGTAAAAATAAAGCAAATACATTTTAATTTACAGATTACCAAATCCTCATGAATACACTGAGTATACAATGACCCTTTCCTGAGGATCATTAACTAACCTGTGACAAACACCTACCCACAAGGAAATAATTCCGTGACTACAAGTCCCTTTGACTTACACAGGATGCGACCCCAGCGCCTCAGTTGTGGTGAAGGCCTAGTCTGGGTGTCGGGTGAGGAGCCAGGAATTCTGACGTCCTCTTAACAGACTGAGTTCACGGCCCCAACACATCAGCTGTGCCACTGTTTTACAGTTCACAAATCTTCCTTCAGAATACTTATCAGGAACACGGTTAGAATACAGAAATAATTCATGCTTAAGAAACAATTTCTTAACAGTAATAATGCTAAACAAACATGTAAAGCAAAACAAGCCATGGAGGAAAAGCAATCCCCTTGCTACAGCTAATGATTTTGTTTTCATTTGTGTGAAGTGAAAACACAGAGACCAAAACACTGGCCAGCGCAGTGTTTCCCACATGCAAAACCCGGGACAGCGATCACGCTCCTCATGGCGCTCCACAGTCACTGTCGCCTGTTCACAAACAGCACCACCACCCTAGTGGACACTCGGTGTTCCTAGGTACTAACGCCACCAGTCTGACAAACACTCCGTGTCCCCTATGCAGTGATATCACCACTCTGACAGACACTCTGTCCCCTAAGCAACAGTACCACCACCTTTACCAGAAGGACTAGTTACCCCTGGAAACTGAGTGTCCATTCAGGGCAGTGGTAGTATTACTTAGGGGACACTGAGTGTCTGTTAGGGTGGTGGTCGTACTGCTTAGGGGATACAGAGTGTTTGTCAGGGTGGTTGGGTCAGGAGCACCTTAGTCTTCAACATGACATCTTTACTTTTCCATACTTTAAAGACATCCTTTGCAGCAGATTTTCCCAAGCAATGTGTCTTTTGCTCTCTTGACTGCTGCTTCCCTGGGCATTGATTGTGGAACCAAGTAAAATGAAATCCTTGACAACCTCAGTCCTTTCTCCATTTACAACAACACTGCTTACTGGTCCAGTTGTGAGGATTTTTGATTTCTGGATGTGGAGGTGCAATCCATACTAAAGGCTTTGGTCTTTGATCTTCATCAGTTATGTGTTTCAAATCTTCTTCACTTCCAGCAAGTAAGATGGCGCCATCTGTGTAGCAAAGGTTGTTAATGAGTCATCCTCCAATCGTGACGCCTCCTTCTGCTTTGTATAATTCAGCTTCTCAGATTATCTGCTTAGCATACAGACTGAAAAGGTATGGTAAAAGGATACAACCCTGATGCAACACCTTTCCTGACTTTACACCGCGCAGTGTCCCCTTGCTTTGTCTGCACAGCTGCCTCTCGATCCGCCTACAGATTCCTTAAGAGCACAGTTAAGTGTTCTGGAATTTCCATTCTCTGCAGTGTTATCCATAGTTTATTATGATCCACACACTCAAAGGCCTTTGCATAGTCAATGGAACACAGGTAAACACCTCTCTGGTGTGCTCTGCTTCCAGCCCAGATCCGTCTGCCATCAGCGATGACAGCCCTGGTCCCCGGTGACAGCCCTGGTCCCGCGTCCTCTTCACGATTCAGCTGGAATTTGTCACCGCTCCCTGTCAACGTGCTGTTGCAGTCGCTTTGAACAATCTTTAGCAAGATTTTACTTGCATGTGATATTAATGATGTCGTTCTAAGATTTCTGCGTTTGGTTGAATCATCTTTCTTGGGAACTGGCAAAAATGTGGGCTCTTCCAGTCAGTTGGCCAGGTGGCTGTCCTCCAAATTTTTTGACAGAGATAAGTGAGCACTTCCAGCACTGTATTATTGCTTTTATCCATTTGTTGAAACATCTCAATTCTGGAGCCTTGTTTTTTGCCAATGCCTTCAATGCAGCTTCAACTTCTTCCTTCCATGTTTAACTCTTTGAGGAGCCACCAAACTCTTTACCACAGGGGCCGTACTATTTCTAATTCTCATCAAAAGTGGACAAGGGTTCCACAATACCCACTGTCACCACTCTTATTCAACACTGTGCTGGAGGTTCCCGCCAGAGCAATCAGGCTAGATAGAGAAATAAAGGGTACCCGGACTGGTTGGGAAGAAGTAAAAGGATCTCTATTTGCAGACGAAATGATCTTATACACAGAAAACCCTAAAGAATCCACACAAAAAAACCTACTAGAATTAATAGAAGAGTTCACCAAAGCATCGAGATCTAAGATCAACATACAAAAATCAGTTGGATTCCTCTATGCCAACAAAGAAACTATCAGAGGAGATCACTGAATCAATATCACATACAATAACCCCCAAGATAAAATATTTAGGAATAAATCTAATCAGAGACATAAAAGACCTACACAAAGAAAACTACAAGACCCTACTGCAAGAAACCAAAAGAGACCTATGTAAGTGGAGAAAACTACCTTGCTCATGGATAGGAAGACTTGATACCATGAAAACATCTGTTCTACCAAAGCAATTATCATGGCTTGAACTGTGTCCCTCAAAAATATGCAGAAGAATTTGACTGGCCCGTGATTCCTGGTATTGTGTGACTCCTCTCCATTGTGTAACTTTCCTGTGCTGTAAATCCTAATCTCTGTTTGAGACTAACAGACTAGATTATTTTAAAGAGAATTAGGGTGGGACTGAAACACCCTTCCTCAGGTCACCTCTAGCTCCAAGGTAAAGGGAGTTTCCCCGGAGTGTGGCTTGCAGGTCTTCTCCTTTTATCCTACAAGACACACGAGATAAAAGGAAAAGGAAGCAAGGAGAGGTGAGAGACCTCACACTATCAAGAGAGCAGCAGGGAGAGCAGACCTAATGCTCCTGCACTGTGAAGCTCTCAGGCCTAAGAAAGACTGATGCAACACAAGGGACTTCCTTCAGAGATGACAGAGAATGTGTTCCCCTGGAGCCAGCACCCTGAATTCGGCCTTCCAGCCTACTAGAGTGTGTAGGAATAAACTTCTCTTCGCTAAAGCCATCCACGTGCAGCATTTCTGTTCCAGCAGTACCAGACGTCTAAGACAGTGATCTACAAATACAAGGCAATACTGACTCAAACTCCAATGGCATTTTTCAATGAGATGGTTGAACAAACCACTAACTTCATAAGGAAAGGGAAGGAGCCCTGGATTAGTAAATTGTTACGGATGAAGAAGAGGCTGTGGAGAGACCAGAACACTTTTACACTGTCAGTGGGAATGTACAACAGTACAACCACTTTGTAAATCGATTTGGTGCTTCCTTAAAAACCTAGAAATGGAAATACTATATGATTCGGCAGTCCCACATCTTGAATGGTGTCTTAGAGAAATAGGGCTGCCATACAAATACACACACCACTGTTCACCACAGCACTGTTCACAACAGAAGAAGATAGAATCAACCTAGGTGCCCATCAGTGGGCGAGTGGATAAACTATGGTACATTCACACAATGGAACATTATACAATGACAAAGAACAATAATGAATTTGGGAAACATCTCACAATATGGAGGAAACTGTAAGGAATTATGTTGAGTGAAATTAGCCAGCTGCAAAAGGACAAACATCACATGAGACCACTATTATAAGAACTCAAGATAAGGTTTAAACACTGAAGAAAACAGTCTTGGATGGTTATGAGGTGTGGAGGGAGCTCATCAGGTAAGAGATAAGAATTATTTTAGGCGAAGGGAGGGTCACACACAGTAGAGACGTCAGCACAAATAGACTAAATCAAAAGCTGAGAAGTTTTCTAAATACAATCAAACACTTCAAGGGACAGAGTAGCAGAGGCAGGGGTCTAGGGACTATGGTTTCAGGAGATATCTAATCAACAAGCATAACAAAGTTTATTAAGAAAATGCTCTACATTCCACTTTGGTGGGATAGCAAGCGACTATCTAAGAAGCATCAACTGGTCTCAACCCACCTGGAGCAAAGCAGAACCAAGAGCATCAACGATATGTGCCCAGGAGACAGAAAGGGCCACATACACCCGAGATTCCATCAGCCTGAGACCAGCAGGAGTGATGGTGCACAGCCACCACCACTGACTGCCCTTACAGAGGACTCAACAAAGAGTCCCCGATGGGAGAGAGACTCAACAAAGAGTCCCCAGGAGAAATATGGGGTGCAGAACTCCAACACTAGTAAAAAGACTTCATAGTCTGACAGACAGGAGGGTCCTCCAAAGACACACTCCCTCAGAATCTCTATTAGCTCAAAGCTGAAACTATGACGGCCTTGTCGGGATGAGATCACGGTATCTCACTGTGGTTTTGATTCCAGAAGCCGACTCCTCAGACAAAGACTCAACTGGCCTATAAGACATAAAATGATCCCGGTGAAGAGTGTGCCTCTTGGCTTCAGTAACACATGAGGTTAACACGTCAGCTCCTGTCTGGATGAGATATGCGGGGGCAGATGGGACAGGAGCTGGTTGAATGGGCACAAAACATACGAAGGGGAAGAGTGCGTTGTCACAGTGTGGGGACAGTAGCCAGGGTCACAAAACAACGTGTGTATGTATAAGTTTTGTGCGCGAAAAGCTGACTCATCATATTGATATTCCTTGCTGACAGTTGTAGGAAATGAAGGGTAAGAGCCTTTTCTTCTCCAAAAGGAGAGTACTGGGGAGCTCTAAGGGCCCCAGTCGGGGTGGGTCTGGTGAAGTCCCCTGCTGAGAGTAAAGGGAGTAAGGTCAAGGACAGGAGGACTTCTATTGTGATGACATGTGTCCCACTAGCATTTGAAACAAACTCTTACTTAATATTTAAAATGTTTTTTTTTAAACAGACTCATTAAATCACTAATCATTCCCAACGCTACACTTTCTTTGAAAAGTCAGTATGGAAATAAGAAATTTAGCCTGCAGACAATTATTTTAAAACAAAAAGTTTACCAATTACATAACAAGATGTTATGAACTTCATTAACAAAAAATGTACTAAAGCACTGAATAAAAAGTTTTATTATGACTAAATAATTTTTCTTTTTATATTGGCAACTTTTATTTATACTCCATTTCCGTTAAGACACTGAAAAAAGATCTTGTTTTTCTCCCTTAGTACACTAAGATCATGTGACCTTTTTGACATTTTTTTTTTTTTTTTTTTTTTTTTAAGAAACCACATGCACCTGGGGTTGAGTTAAATGTCAGACCTGTATCTCTCCCTAAAACAAATTATCTACATTCTTTCAGCCTGTTGAAGGCATTTTAAACCACAGGAGAGAAAAATGTATTTCAACTGTTTTAAGGAAGTACAGGTTCAAATATACCATATTTTTCACACTCATACTACAAATCTATCTCATAAAATAAGCTCTTTTTGCATGTTTTGAAACAAACTATTCAGTCCTAAAATGAAGCATCAGCTATCTCTGCCTTGAATGCAATATTAGCCAGTAATGTGCAGATGAGCAGGAATCAACTTGACGGCCAACAGTTTGATTCTAGTTTACTGAGCAAGTCTCAGTACAAGCAAAGTGCTCAGAGCACCATGCGGCATGAGGACAGCACTGACTGTCACTGCTCCTACTGGAGACGACTCTAGGGCAGCATCCGGCACGAGGACAGCTCTGTCTGTTGCTACTACAAGCAGAATGACACCGTGGTGCACTAAACAACCATTTGCTGAGTGTGTCATTCATCACAGCAGGTACTGAATTTCCTTCAGCAGAGGCATCAACAATTCCACAGCTAAGAATTATTTCCCCTTCATTCTGTTTATAGGAGACATATACTAAAAATGGGTAGTCAACTGAGGTTTACTCCAAAAATGCAACTTTTTGGTTATGTACGTCACTGGGTCAGTAGAGAGTAAGTTTCAAAGAAGACATTTCTTTCTTTAGATGCTTCCCTGGGGGGTCTCAACCTCCCCCTCAGATTCACCTTTCCCTTTCCAGTACCTCCTCTCCAGGTGACTCTTCCAGTGCTGATGTCTGACCCCTACCACTGCATTTCACTTGCCCCAGAGACAGCTCCCCTCCGGACCTCCAAACTCGACCCAGTTACCACTATGGCCTGCGTTCATTTCTCCCTCTGAGTTCTCCACCCTTCTACTCAGGTGTTTCCGCTACAACCCTCACTGCCTCTCCTGAGCCTTTATCAGCACTTGCAGAGAACATTTCCAGAATCTTTTTAACTGCCCCACCCCATCTAATCTTTATCTCCTCTAATTTATCCTACAAATTACCGCTGAGGTAATCTTCCTAAAACACCCTGGCACCACAGTGGTGGAAGTGCTCAGGCCCTAACCAGAAGACGGGCAATTCAAAACCACCAGTCACTCCTTGGGAAGAAGATGCGGTGTGGTCTGCTTTAGAAACCCTTCAGTTTACTGAGCAAATACAGGCCTGTTCTATTCTGCCCTATGGGGTCACTAAGACCCAGAAGTGACTCCACGACAGTGGGTATGTGTACGAGCTTACAGCTTAAGCTCTAGACCCTTCGTTTCGCATGCGGCCCCTCTAGGTCCCACCCTGTGTCTCACTCTGACCCTGCAAACTCCTCCCACAGCTCCACTCCAGTGCCAACAAGTCACCTCCTCACCATCTCCTCGCCCTTCAAAACTCACTCAAAAGACACCGCCATGCTTTCCAAGGAGCCTTTCCAACACCTCCCGCAGCGGTCCTCTCCTCCCCGGGCATCTGTGGCAAGGAGCACATTCCGCTCTAAATTACAGCAATTTATGTCTCCAAGTTACCTCCTTTCCTAAACCCGAGTCCACGTTTTGTCATTCCATTCCTCAGGGAATCCACTCAGCACTGCCCGACATTAAGTCCAAATTCCTACACCTTTAATGTGAATGATGTTTAACGTGAATTTCTACTAAAGTATTATGGAAACAGAGAGGGCGAGCTGTTTCTTACTCCATAATGCTTTCCGTGCAACCCAAGACAAATTTCCCATAAAGAACTTACTACCGAAAAATAATACAGTATATTTAGTCATTTACAATTAAGCAGTGCAAAGTATCAAAATATATGTTTTAGCTGTGGTGGCAGCTATGTGATCATGTATGTTTATTCACAGAACTATATACTTAAAATAAGGTGAATCTTATTGTATGTAAAGTGTATCTCAATATGTCTGACTTTAAAAATACCTATCATTCATAATCATCTTGAATGAACTTAATATAGGTGAAATAATCTAAGTATATATTATGATTAGTAAAAACTCCTCAGACTTTCCAAGTTTCTTTCCTGTTCAATACCACTAGCCATTCCAAGAAAAACCTGTTGCCATCAAGTTGATTGTGACTCACAGTGACCCTACAGGACAGAGCCGAACTACCTGATGAGAGTGTCCCAGAAGCACCAGGTGGATTTGAACTGCTGGCCTTCTGGTTAGCAGACATAGCTCTCAACTGGTTTCCATTAGGAAGATAAAAGTGAAAACCAGGAGATGCTGCTTCATTCCCACTAAAATGGTTAGAATCAAAAACCAGAAAACAAATGTTGGCAGAGCATTTAACCTATAAGCACCTTCACACAGACTAACATGCAAAGAAAAAAAAACCTTCAGTATTGCTTATAATTCTTGGTTACAATAATATGGCTATTGTATTCCAACAGGCAACATGGACAGTAGGAGGAAAAACTGTAAATAGAAATAAAAGATTTCAGTTTTAACCCTACTGAGCTCAGTCTCAGAAACTAAGGCTGCTTTTAAAGAGAAATGTGAGGGCATTTTTGTACTCCATTGTTTTTAGAAAACAAAATTATTAATAAAGAAACACACCTTGCTGAGCTAAAGTTGATCTTAGCATTCCAGTCTTTGACCAGATTTTTATTTGTCCATCTTCTCCAACTGCAAAGATAAAATAATTCATATTGTCATTAAAAGATTAAACATTAAATTCACACATAAGTATCAACAATGTCTATATTAATGCTATTTAAGATTCAAACACAACTCATTCTAATGAAAAGAGAGAGTGCTTCATAACTGTCGTACTTAATACAAATGACGTTAAAACAATTTTATCAAAGTAGCCTAACTTCCATGAGCAAAGTTTTATTTTCTTCCTTCAGTCGTATTGGTGCTGTGCGTCGGTTCCAACTCTGAGTAATCCTACACACAACAATGAAAGCCTGCCTGGTCCTGTGCTGTCCTCACGACCATCACCACCCATAAGCCCATCACTATGATGTCATTTTGTTGAAGGCTTCCTCTTTCTTGCAGACCCTCTTCTTTACCAAGCATGATGTCCTTCTCCAGGACCTGACCCCTCCCGACAGCGTGTCCCGAGCGTGTCAGATGAAGTCTCTCAATGCCTGTTTCCCAGGACCCCTCTGGCTGCACTCCTTCCGAGACGCATCTGTTTGCTCACTCAGCATTCACTGCCAGCACCACTGTTCAGAGGCATCAGCTGCAGTTTTTCTCTGTCTTCCCTACTCATCCAAACTTAGATGATACAGTATTCAAATAATGTCTTCATCTTCAAGGCAGTCTTCATCTTAGACACTCAACACTAACAAAAGTGCTTTCAGTGTAGTAAGAAAAGCTGCCGCCCAATTCCAGAGCTGCGGACCGAATTAAGTAGCTGACTATTTTTTGAAACAGCCTGGCTAAAAAAGGGAGGAGAAGAGCGTAGCTGTAGTTAGAGTGTTTCCTTAAGGGAGGTATTCCTTTCTGCTTCATTTTTAAAACAGGAAACATCTGAACCCATTTATATGCTGAAAAACCAGCCATGTGAAAAGGACAGGAAACCCTGGTGGCGCAGTGGTTAGTGCTACACCCGCTCACCAGAAGGTCAGCAGCTCAAACCTGCCAGGTGCTCCTTGGAAACCCCATGGGACAGTCCTGCTCTGTCCTACGGGGTCACTATGAGTCGACACCAACTTGACAGCAGTGGAAAAGCAGAAGCCGAACACACAGGTGAGAGAAGGGAAAACTCCCTGAGAAAAATCTGAGGAATGGCCTAAGGGGCAGAGGCGATGGTTTTAAAATACATCCATAAATTCTTTGCTATTCCTCCTTCAAGAGACACAGCTGATGTCTCCTCCTCGTGGGCATGAGCTGTGCTCAGAGACCTGCTAGGGAGAAAAGGCTAGCAGAGCAACGGCGCTGACTTCCGAGGGTAGGGGACAAGAGACACAGTGGCCGGCGTCATCTGCCCTCTCGGGGCCTTCACTCCTGGAGAGCCAGCTGCCACGCTGTGAGGACACTCCAGCAGCTCTACACAGAGGCTTGTGCTGAGAGCTGCGCTCTCCAGACAACAGCCAGAGTGGGACTCAGGCCTCTTACTGAAGCCAGCAAGCCGGCCACTCTGGAGACAGCACTCGAGCCCCAGACGGACCCTCATGACTGCGGTGCCAGCCAGCCTGACCGCACCGTCAGGACAGACTCAGCCAGCCAGCCCCGTCCAGCTAAGCTGCTTCCTGACTGACAGAAACCGTGAGATAACACGTTTATTAAAACCCTGACGGTGCAGTGGGTAAGTGCTACAGCTGCTCACCAAAAGGTTAGTGGTTCAAATCCACCAGGTGCTCCTTGGAAACTCTGTGGGGTAGTTCTACTCTGCCCTATAGGGCCACTACGGGCAACAAAAGATAACACAACGATGAATCCGTGGGGTACAGGAGGGCGTGGGAGATTTAAGAGGGCAAAGATCTGTGAAACGAGAATACTGTCTCTACTCCTGACTATACCAAAGCCTCCTTTGACTGAATGTTCTCCGTAAGTCAGAAAGAAAACTAACAAGGCATTCCTAATGATTACATTTATACAGCAGGCTAGAACCACAGTGTGCCAAGGACCTGCTCCTAGAAAGTGAAGGACCCCACAGCACAGCTACATGAAAATGTTCTCCTTTGGAAATTTTTCTTCTAAAAAATGCATTTACAGTGTCACTTTTGCAAACAACTTGCCTGTAACCAACGCAGTTCCTTCATGATTCCATCTTCCCGCAAGCACTGCTCCACAGTGAGCTTCTACACTTTTTTCCACTCTTCCTAACTTGGAAATCAGATGAAATTTACCTAAAAGAAATTACACTTGAAAAATCTATTTCATTAAATCAATTTATTTAGCTAACAAACACTCATTGATTACTCACAACTAGTTGGCACAGCATCACACAGAGCTAAGACCACGGTAAATAACAGATATTCTTACTCTCAAGGAAAACTCCTATCTATTAGAAAACAGGCACGAAAGCAACGTTATAAACGTTTGAGAAAAGTGCTATCACAGACGTTTGAATATGGTGCTATGACAGTTTAGAGAGCCAAGAAAAATCTACTGAGATACGCCCAAGGGTAGCCAGGAGAAACGTCAAGAAAGACTTTTTTATTTAAGCACAGTCTTGCAGTTCTGTGCTCTGTTTAAAGGCTATGGAAAAGGTGAACAGGGAGAGGAACAAAAACAGATGAGTGAATGGATATCACAGATTGAACTGTGTCTCACAAAAATACTTGGCTACACCTTAATTCCCAATTCTGTGTGATCACCTGATACAATTTTCCTATGTATTGTGAGTCCTATCTCTACGCAGTTGATGAGTCAGGACTCAGTCTATAAGACTGGGTTGTTTTGAGCACGTCTCTTTTGAGACATAAAAGAAAAGCCGGCAGAGATACATGGGAACTCATACCACCAAAAAAGCAGTACCAGGCACAGAGCGTGTCCTTTAGGCCCCGCCTTCCTGGCTGGAGAAGCTCCCAGAGCAAAGGAAGACTGATGACAAGGGCGTTCTCCAGGGCCCACAGAGCCGGTGCCCTGAGTGCGGGGCTCTGAGTGCGGGGCTCTGACCTCCTAGACTATGACAGAGTAAGTTTCTCTGTATTAAAGCCATCCACAGGTGGTGTTTCTGTTACAGTAGCACCAGATAACTAAGACAATGGGTCATCTCAGGTTTTAAAATAGCTGTCTTACATGATGTTATACTGTGCCAGGTACAGGCAGGTAAAAAGAAGCCAGCTACTCTGCCACTCTCGCTAAGTTTATACACACATATAATGAAAAAAGTACAAACTCAACATTTTAAAGGACAAAAACAAACATGTCAACAGGACAGACCAACTGCGCAGAGTTACGTGCTCAGGAAACCAAGAAAGGATCAGAGCAGTTTGGAAAAACTAAGAAATCCAGTAACATAAAGAGAGATACAGATGACAAAGTACAGTGAAACTAGAAACTTTTCTCCAAATTAAAAAACAAGCCATTTTTCCTAAAGTAGTAAAAGAATAATGTGGCAGTGAACACGAGCTGCCTAATCACATTTTGGCTCAAAGGATTTACTGTGTTTAAATTTACTTTTAACTTTTAAAGATTCTGACCTAATGTTAACAACTCATTAAAAATATAATTTAAGTCAGATGCTTAAGACAGCTTTAAAACATTTAACAACCAGCAGCTTGTGGTTCTTTCACTGACCACCTAACTACCTGTTCCCACCAACAGTCACTCCCTTTTTGGCAGCTCTGGGACAGCCTTTCTCTACCGCAGCTCTGGGACAGCCTTTCTCTATTGGGCTGTGACTTCTTTCCGAGCAGGGGCTCCGGTCTTACTCACATTTTTACCGGCAACAATGCTTCCTCTTAAATTTAACCAGTTGTGTAGCCACACACACAACTGCACAAAGTGACCTTCTCGGACATCTTTGTCTCATGTGCTGCCGTAGCCTTCTCCCTCTTGTCCCTCTCTGGGCTCTCAGCCATCAGCCACCACTTTCTTTATCTACCTGTCGCACCCAGCACCATCCGCTTCTCTTCATATTTCCCTTTTCAGTTTTATGTCACCACTCAGCCATTTCTCTATGTATCAAGGTCACTATGAATACAACGGTGCCATTACCGTCTAAGACTAACATTTCTTTGAATGCACTTTTTTAAATTCATTTCTTTAACCCTAAAACCATGACTTCCTTTATTCGGATCTGCTGCACTAGAAGAGAGCATATCACACAGCACACAGCATCCACTGAATCAACAACTGTTGAATATAATCCACCAACCAAAGTTATTAACCAGAAATATTTCTCTAAAACCAGAAATAAAGGGCTCACAAATTACCCGTCACCTATTTTTTATTTTAAAGAAATTCTATATACTGAGATCACTGTTACTGCTTGTTCTAAAACATGGAGCACTGATTTTCCTGACAAGGGCTAAAATTACTTTTGCATCCTATGACCTTACAGAAGACTCACCCAGGGCACTGGAGGCCAGCTCTTCACACAAACTTGTCAGTCAATAAATCTTTGACCTTTGTATTTTATCTGATAGTTACAAATTACTTGAATAACACATCCAGAGTAAACATAAAATCACATCAGTCAAATATTTTAAAGCCTGTAATTATCCATTTAACTATCTGGGTTCTTCTCCACACCTTTCCTAGTTTTTTGACAACTTTTTTAAAACTGCATGGCCATGACTGGGACTCAACACATTTAGTTCCCATAACGTGTTGGCGTAGACTTGGGAAGACAATGTAAACACGAAGATTCCCTCATTCATCAGACAAAAAAATGAGTGATCTGCATGAGAAAGGTGACTACCTGAGTCCTAAAATGAATTCCCAAAAGATAAACTTTAAAAGAGGAAACTATAAATAAGAAAAAAAAACAGAGGAAAAGGACTAAAAACAAAGCAAACACCCCCTGTAACTACTGTTCTGAAACAATCTTTAAACCTTAAACCAAAACTATCCTCTGATGTCTTTTTAAAACTAAAAAACAGTTTAGCTAACTAGTCAAGAACGCCTGCTGAGCATGATGCTCTTTCAAGCTCTACCTACATAGGATTAAGGAGCCCTGGTGGTGCAGCGGTTAAAGCACTCAGCTACTAACCAAAAAGGTTGGTAGCTGGAAACCAGCAGCTGCGCTGCGGGAGAAGGATCGGCTCAGGGTGGCTGTGAGTCAGAACGGGACGTGATGATGAGAGCGTTGCCATATGAGATCAAACTGACCACAGCAACTCCTCAGATGAGACACGAAACTTAAGGGGCAATGAGTTTATATTACTGGAGGACGGCCAGCTCGGGAAAGGAGGCTGAGGAGGGCTGCACAGCCTGAAGGACGTCAGCTGGGTCACCGAATCGCACATGTACAAACTGTTGAGTTGATACACGTTCTGCCGTGCATTTTCCCAACACCATAAAAAATACAGGAAATGTGTTTTCAAACATTCAAAATGTCTTAAGGAAAGGCTATTTTATGAAGCAAAAGAAGACCTGGAACACAGCATTTAATGAAAACCAGGCATGAGTCCTTTTTTTTAATTGCTCTTGAAGTGAAAGTCTCCGGTTACTTTTGCAGGTGACAAAAGGCTGCAAAAGTGCGGCAGATGTTTAAAAAAAGCCACAGAGATGCTGGTGACGGCTGACTCCTGACAAAAACACACAGACACACAAACAGATTTTAAAGCGAACATATTAACTAAGAAGGTAACATGTAGGTTACTTGAAGATCTCCCATACAGCATATAAAAAAAGTCAGCTTTCATTAATTATAATGTAAGGAATGTTTAATAGCTTTACAGAAGATGTTAGGCCAAAAGCACTTTACACAGCAGTTCTTCTAACACATTTAAAATAATGCAGTAAATGTGATTAACAAAGAAACACCTCTTCTAAAAAGCGAGATACAGCTGCACAAAAATTCAAAAAGAGGGAATCAGGCTGCAACTGGAACTAGGGACAAGAGAAAAGACGCGACGCAGCCTCCTATACTTCAGGACCTCCAAATCCCAAGGTCCTGTTTTGAATCTGAAACAAAAGCAAAGGCCCAGGCAAACGGAAGGAGGAGGAACAAACTCTGAAACTGTAACCTCCTTGCCAACCTGAGGGGAGGAAAAAACCAAGCTAAGAAATTCGTGGTAACTAGTAAAAAGAAGCTCTTGAGCAACAAACCAAACCTCGAAAGAATGTTTTAAATATGGGGGAGGTGCCACCAAAGAAGGCAGCACTAAAATACAGTGACCTCAGATGTCTCAGTGGCCGGCGGTCCTCTGATCACCTCTGGATGTCAACTACCTTCTCTGAGTAAGTCCTTCCCACTTCCAGGTACTGTTCTCTGTCACACTCTTCCCTTGCTGCTCTTTCAGCTGTCTTTTCCCCCTTTGTAAGACCCCAAACATCCCTCCAACCCACCCAGCCAGCAGCACGCTCCCCCCCACACCATTCCGCTCCCTGTTCTCCCACAACCCCCGGGGTGTGTCATGCTGTCTGCTGTCTCACACAGTACACGTTAACAGAAAACATTATGCTTTCTCAAGAGTCACAATATATTTTGCCATATTTAATCTTGCAAATTTACCTTTTAAATTATCATACATTTTATTTCATTTTCCCTCTTATCAGAAAGTGTTTGATCCAAAGCCAGTGTGAAACAGAAGCCCATTGCAACTACTGTTATTGAGGCAAAGCCACAGACAAGAAACGTTCTCCAGACTAACTATGCTCACTGCCCAAAGCCACCAGGTAAAAGCCAACCTTCACATACCACTGAATTTAAAAACAAAGTACAAAAGAGAATGTGGGATATACCACTGTCTGTATTAAAGGGAAAAAAAAGGCAAAATGAGAAAATCCCCATCTTTTCATTTTTGCTCTAAGAATGACAGAAGGGTATGTCAGAAACTAGAGACACTGGTACCTACAAGGAATAAAAATGAACAGGCTTTATGACAGCAAAAGGTGACACTGCTTTGCGTGTATTTTTTAACACAGTTTTAACTTTCTGGAACCATCCATGTTAATGCTTTACATATTTAAAAATAGTCAAATCAACAAAGAATGGGAGGGTCTTAAAAGAAAAACACATAGAAATAAACAAACCTAACTGTATTTCCAGTGAGTAACATCACCACACTGAAGCAGCTGAACTCAATTCTGACTCTATATCCTTAGTCTAAAGACAAAAACAACATGAAACGAATATTAAACTGAGTACATTTCTTTTCTGAAACAGTGTGTGTTACTGTGGGTTAGCAACTCTGAAACTAACACTCCCTGAAGACTGTAGGACTGAGTAGGTGGCTCAACACACTGGGAATGATGGAAGTCACTTGTCCTGACTGTCTCCGAACATGCAGAAAGGGAAGACCAGAATTAACTTCTGTGGTGTTCAGTTACAACTGGCGGTGTCAGAAGAACTCATAATTTTTTAATAAGAACGGATAGATGGACAGATACAGAGCTAGACAGAGAAACAGCCACAGGGATGCCTGCTTTGAACAGACGTTTCTATCTCCTAGCTCTGGTCACTAACAGATCTGGAAGCACAAACACCCCATGGGAACAAAGGAAAACACACCCAACAGGTTTCCCTGGATAGGGGCTGGATCTGGTGAAGTATGAGCAGAACCTAAGGTGGAAAAAAACTATCGTTTGGCAACCACCCGGGTGATGAACAGGTTAGCCAGGAGCCGTCAACAGATGCCAAGAGGGTGAGGGGAAGCTTGCGGAGACAGAGAACACTCACCTGGTATCCAAGTATCTCTTTATAAGTTACTTATTAAAAAGGAAAAATGGAAACTTGACACCCTATCAGCCTCATGAACACAACCTCACCAGTCATCCAAGATCACACCACCAAGTGGTGGTCACACCGACACTGTAGGTCTCCAGATCTGATACTCTGCGAGGGCCACAGTAAGTGTCTCCAATATGTCTGCCAAAAATACTTTGAAGAAATCCAGTCATGAGCAAACAGTAGACATTCTACAAAATAACAGGCCTGTTTTCTTTGAAACTCTCAAGATCCTAAGAGAAAAACACAGGCTATGGAGCTACACCAGATCAGAGGAGACCAGAGACGAGACAGAAATAATGCACGATCCCAACCAGGAAAAAGATGTCTATGAACGAAACTACTGGGAAAACTAGTGAAACTTAAATCGGAACTGCAGATTTAATAACAGTACTACATCAACATCAAATGTTCTGGTTTTGAGAAACGTACTGTGGTTACTGAACAGAAAATCCTCATCTTTGGAAATCCACTTAAGTATTTATCGTTAAAGGGATGTGTCCGCAAATTATTCACAAATGTTTCAGACGACAAAGGTGTGTGCGCATGTGCACATGTGACCACGTGCACGCGTGTGCATGCGTGTGTGTGCAGGTGCGTGCGTGTGTGTGTGTGC
This sequence comes from Heterohyrax brucei, assembly GCA_028571685.1. Taxonomy (NCBI): domain Eukaryota; kingdom Metazoa; phylum Chordata; class Mammalia; order Hyracoidea; family Procaviidae; genus Heterohyrax; species Heterohyrax brucei. The sequence goes on from CM053163.1 coordinate 73,748,428, forward strand.
ATGTGCGTGGGGGAGGAGCCAGTGATGCAGTACATGGGCCAAATGTTAACAACTCATGAATCTGGATAAAGGACATACAGGATTTCATGTACCACTCTTGTAATTTTCCTATGAATCTGCAATTATATAAAAAAGAGTTAACTCCCAAATTCATTCTACGAAGCAAGCATACCCCTGATACCAAAACCAGGCAAAGACAGAACAAAAAAAATTACTAATACCTCTCATGAACTTAAATGCAAAAATCTGTAACAAAATTCTAGCCAAGAGAATTCAACAACATATCAAAAAAATAATTCACCATGACCAAGTAGGATTCATACCACAGAGGTGGGGATGGTTCAACATTAGAAAAACAATTAATGTAGTCACCCACATAAATAAAAGACAAGAACCACTTGATTTTATCACATGATACAGAAATCGCATTTGACAAATCCCAACATGCATTCCTATTAAAAACTCCAGCAAAAGAGAAACAGAAGGGAAATTTCACAAGATAAAAACAGGCATCTATGCAAAGCCAACAGCAACACCACTCTAAATGGAGAGAGTCTGAAAGCACTCCCCTTCAGCGCAGGACCGGACAAGGATGCCCACTGTCACCACTTCTGTTCAACACTGTGCTGGAGGTTCCAGCCAGAGCAATCAGGGAAGATAAAGAAATGAAGGCACACATATAAGTAGGGAAGAAGTAAAATCATCTCCATTTAGAGACGCTATGATCTTAGCGAAAACCCTAAAGAATTCATACACACACAAAAAACCTACTGGAACTAATAGTTCAGCACAGTAACAGCATACAAGACAAACATACAAAAATCATAGTAACGAGACTATCAAAGGAAATCACTAAATCATCACCATTGACAATATCCCCCAAGATAAAACACTTAGGAAGAAATCTAATCCGAGACATAAAAGACCTATACAAAGATAATTAAAGACTCTACTGCAAGAAAGCAAAAGAGACCCACATAAGTGGAGAAAACTACCTTGCTCGTGGATAGGAAGACTTAATATTGTAAACATGCCTGTTCTACCCAAAGCGATGTATGGATACAATGTAATCCCAATACAAATTCCAACAGCATTTTTTAATGAGATGGAGAAACAAATCTCCAACTTTACACGGACAAGGAAGAAGCCCTGGATAAATAAAGCATTACTGAAGAAGTAGAACGCAGTGGGAGGCCTCACTCTACCTGACTTCAGAACCCATTACATGGCCATGGTCATCAAAACTCTCTGGTAGTGGTACAAAAACAGATACATAGATCAATACATAGAACAGAACTGAGAATCCAGGCATAGCATCATCCGCCTAAGAGCAGCTGATATTTGACCAAGGCCCAAAGGCCATGAACTGGAGAAAAGACAGTCTCTTTATCGAATGGTGTCAGCATAAATGGATATCCCATCTGCCAAAAAAGAAACAAGACCCATATCTCACACCGTGTACAAAAACTAAAGCCAAATGACTCAAATACTGAACTATCAAATCTAAAACAGTAAGTATCATGGAAGAAAAAATAGGGACAACGCTGGGAGCTTTAATGCACAGCAGAAACAGACTACAAAATATTACTAATAACATGCAAACACCAGAAGAGAAATGAGATTAACTGGAAACTACTGAAAATCAAACACTCATGTTCATCCAAAGACTTTACCAAGAGTAGAAAGGCTACGTACAGACTGGGAAAGAAATTTTGGTTACCACGAATCTGATCGGCATCTAATCTCCATAATCTACAAGGTACTCCAAAAACTCAGTAAGAAGAAGACAAATAACCCAGTTAAAAAATGGGCAAAGGGTATGAATAGGCAATTCACCAAAGATAAAAGACAAATGAGGACATGCTTATGATCATCAGCCATTACCAAAAACCCAAACGTACCACTGTCGAGTTGATTCCAACTCATAGAGACCCTATAGGACAGAGCAGAACTGCACCAAGACATTCCAAGGAGCACCTGGTGGATTCAAACTGCTAAGCTTTTGGTTAGAAGCTGTTAGAGAAATCCAAATCAAAAGTCATCCCAGTAAGGCTGGCATTAACACAAAATACACAAAACAACAAATATTGGAGAGGTTGTAAAGAGCCTGGAACTCTTCTACACTGCTAACAAGAATGTAAAATGGTACCCTCACTTTGGAAATTGATTTGGTGCTCTCTTAAAAAACTAGAAATACAAATACCGTAATGCAGCAATGCCACTTCTGGGAACACACCTAGAAAAATGCAGGCTGTCACCATGAATAGAGACATGCACACCAACGTTTACTGCACTACTGTCCACTAAAGGAAGAGATGGGGTCAACCTGGGTGCTCACCAACAGAACAACAGATAATGATAAAGAACAATGATGATCTGAGGAAACACCTGGTAACACGGAGTCATCTGGAAGACACGCTGAGTGTAATCAGGGAGAAGCCAAAAGACAAATATTATATGAAACCACTGTTATAAGGACTTAAGACTTCAGCACAGAAGAAGAAAATTTTTGATGGTTACAATGGTGGCAAGGGAAGGAAACAAGTATTCATAAATTAAAATAGTAGCTAAGAATTCGGTCTCGTGAAAGGAGTGACAGCGTGCCGTTGAAGGGAAGTTAACACATCTGGAAGACACCAAAAGCTAAAAGGTTTTCTAAATACAACCCAACATTCTGAAGGACAGAGTAACACAGACAGGGGTCTGGAGACATCAATTTCAGGAGACATCCATGTCAACTGGGATAACTTTTTTTAAAGAAAGTGTTCTCTCAGTCACATTAAATAAAAAAAAAGAAAGTGTCCTGCATCCCACTTTGGTGAGTGGCATCTGGGGTCTTAAAAGCTAGCAAGTGCATCTAAGTAGCATCAATTGGTCTTAATCCACCTGGAGCAGAGAAGAATGAAGGACATCAAAGACATGAAGGGAATGTGAACCAAAGAGACAGACGGTGCCACATGACCAGGAGATAACCGTAAGGATAAGGCCCTGGGACTCTCTGTTACCCCGAGGCTGAAACCAGTCCCAAAGCCAACTCTTCAAAGATTGGACTGGACTATACATATATAAGACACTCAAAAGTAAAGACATCACCTTGAAGACCGAAATGCGCCTGACCCAAGCCATGGTATTTTCAGTCACATCACATGTATGTGAAAAGCTGGACCATGAACAAAGAAGACAGAAGAAGGATTGATGCCTTTGACTTGTGGTACTGGAGAAGAATGTTGAATGTACCGTGGCCCGCCAAGAGAACAAACAGGTCTGCTCTGGAAGTACAGCCAGAGTGCTCCTCGGAAGCAAAGACGGCAAGACTGCATCTTACATACTTTGGAGATGTTGTCAGGAAGGACTGGTCCCTAGAAAAGGACATCATGCTTGATAAGATGGAGAGTCAGTGAAAAAGACGAAGACCCTCAACGAGATGGACTGACACAGTGGCCGCAACAATGGGCTTAAGCATAAAACTATTGTGGACAATGGCACAAGACCAGGCAGTGCTTCCTCCTTCTGTTGTTCACAGGGTCACCATGGGTCAGAACTGACTCGACGGCACCTAACAACATATATAAAACATAAAGTGATGCTGGCAGAGAGCGAGCTTCTTGGCTTGAATATACACATGCGGCTGCCTGAGCAGCTTCTGTCGAGAGGAGGGGTGGGAAGGGGGCAAGAGTTGGCTGAACTGTCGAGGGAGACACAGGGCGGAGGGCGAAGAGCGGCACGGGTGGGGAGAGCAGTTAAAGTTGCCTGATGGTATGGGTACAGTATTTTATGTGGCAAACTGATCTGAATTGTAAACTATAAAGTACAAAATATTTTTTAAAAATAGTTTCAAAAAGTCTACCCTCTATCGTCTGAGGTAAGTTAAATTCTAGCTGCCGTACAAACACAACCAATTCTCACTTTGGATTCATTCTTCTCTGCATCAGGTACCACCTGCTTTCACACATACATCTCATTTATTGGAGTGTCAGAAAAATAAGGGTTTTAAAAAAAAAAAACAACAGCCACAGCTGTCCTGTAAGCAATGTGGAATCTGATGTCACTGTATGCCATAACATCGTTCCCTCTTCTGTTTATAAAAGCTGTCCTTCCTCTTCCATGACCTGAGCCTGATCAGAGTATCCCACCCCCTTCAACAAAGTGATGTCAGTGACAGGCACATGACCCACGTGCGGCCAGGACACTCGTTGTAACTCACCTCCCAGACACACTGAGAAAGAAGCCCTCTTTCTGCTCCTGTTTCTGATCTGGCAGAGGAGAATTTGCCATATAAAACCCTTACCACACGCCTCTACACAGCTCTGCCTGCTCCCCTCCCCCTGTGGCGGCACACTCCTCCCTCCCGCCCTGTACTTCTGGTACCCACTCACCAGCACCTCTCCCCTCCTCTCCACCCTCCCTTCCCTCTTCCCTCCACAGAGGAACTGGAAGGGCAACCTCGTATACAGTGAGCCGAGACGTACACACACCACCTGCGTCACTCTTCGTCCCACAGCCCAGCCCAGCCTTTGTCTGAAGTATTGGTTCCAGCTCTGGGCCAGCAGCAAGTCCAGGGGCCACATTCTCAGGGGACCCTCCAGGATACCAGACTATCCGGTCTGGTCTTTATTTTAATAGAGTTCTAGATGTGCACACCCCCTTTTTCTCAGGCTACATCAGGGGCTCTACATTACGTTCCTTGGCAGGGCTGTCACTGGTGGTGGCTGGGCACCATCTAGTTCTTCTGGTCCCCTGCTGATGTAGTCTCCCAGTCACATGGACCCTCCTGTCTCCTGGGCTCTTGTTCTCATGTCTTTGATGTTCCTGGTTTTTATCTGCTCCAGGTGGGTTGGAGCCAAACTCATGACCTTTAGATGGCAGTTTGCTGGCTTTTAAGACCCCAGATACCACTCACAAATATGCAGTGCAGAGAAATTTCTTAGAACAAAACTAGTTATGCCAATTAACCTTGATGTCCATGGGAACCATGCTCCCCAGACCCGCGTCCCTGCTACTCTGTCCTTTAAAATGTTGGGTTGTATTTAGAAAACCTTTTAGCTTATCGTGTAACAGTCCAGTTGTGCTGACCTCCCTTCTACTGTGTGCTGTTACTACCTTCACCTAACTGAATTCCTGTCGACTATCTAAACTGTGAAAAACTCTCTCCCTCCTTCCCTACCCTTGTAGACTTCAAAGATTATTTTCTTCTGTGTAAACTTCTTGAGTCCTTGTAATAGTGGTCTCTTACAATATTTGCCCTTTTGCAGCTAACTGATTTCACTCAGCATGTCTTCCAGTTGATTCCAGGTTACGAGATGTTTCCTAAAATCATCATTCTTAGATCAGGAACTAGACAAGGATGCCCATTGTAACCCCTCCTATTCAACATTGTGCTAGAAGTTCTAGCCAGAGCAATTAGACAAGACGAAGAAATGAAGGGCATCTGCATCGGCAAAGAGGAAGTTAAAATCTCCCTGTTCGCAGATGATATGATTGTATATGCAGAGAACCCCAAGGAATCTATAAGTAAGCTACTCAAACTGATAGAAGAGTTCAGCAAAGTCTCAGGATACAAGATAAACATAAGTAAATCAGTCGGATTCCTTTATACCAACATCGAGACTGTTAAGGAGGAAATTATTAAATCAATACCATTTACGATAGCCCCTAAGAAGATAAAGTACCTAGGAATTAATCTAACCAGAGAAACAACAGACCTTTACAAAGAGAACTACAAGCCCTTACTACAAGAAACTAAGAGAGACTTAGATAAATGGAAAAACCTACCCTGCTCATGGATAGGAAGACTTAACATTGTGAAAATGTCTATTTTACCCAAAGCAATTTATTTATATAATGCAATCCTAATACAAGTTCCAGCATCATTTTTTAATGAGATCGAGAAACAAATCACCAATTTTGTTTGGAAAGGGAAGAAGCCCCGGATAAGTAAGGTACTACTAAAGAAGAAGAACACACTGGGAGGCCTCTCATGACCCGACCTTAGAACATACTACACTGCCACAGTGGTCAAAACAGCCTGGTAGTGGTACAAGAACAGATAGATCGATCAATGGAACAGAATTGAGACCCCAGAGATGACACCATCTGCCTATGAACAGTTGATATTCGACAAAGGCCCTAAGACATTAAACTGGGGTAAAAACAAATGGTGCTGGCAAAATTGGTTATCCATCTGCAATAAACTGAATCAAGATCCATATCTTACACCTTATACAAAAACCAATTCCCACTGGATAAAAGACCTAAATATCAAACCTAAAATGATAAAGCTCATCCAAGAAAAAGTAGGAACAACAATGGAAGTTTTAATACACAATGAGGACAGACTCCAAAATCTGTCAAAGAAACCACAATCATCAGAAGAGAAAATAGATAAATGAGAACTATTAAGAATCAAACACTTTTGCTCATCCAAAGACTTTATTAATAGAATTAAAAGAACATCCACAGAATGGGAAAAAATATTTGGCAACTCTATGTCAGACCAACGCCTGATCTCCACAATCTATAAGATACTACAAAATATCAATAAGAAGAAGATAAACCATCCAATTAAGCGATGGGCAAAGGAGATGGACAGACACTTCACAAAAGAGGAGATTCAGGCAGCCAAAAAACACATGCGGACATGTTCACGACCTTTAGTTATTAAAGAAATTCAAATCAAGACAACAATGAGATACCATCTCACCCCAACAAGATTGGCCATGATCCAGAAAACACAAAACAACAAATGCTGGAGAGGCTGTGAGAGAGAAAGTGGAACCTTCCTACACTGTTGGTGGGGTTGCAAAATGGTCCAGCCTCTTTGGAAGGCAATCTGGCACTTCCTTAAGAAAATGGATATCGATATACCATTTGACTCAGTAATTCCACTTCTTGGAATATATCCTACAGAATCAAGGCCTTTCACACCAACGGACACATGCACCAGAATGTTTATCGCAGCACAGTCCACGATAGCAAAAAGATGGAATCAACCAGATGCCTGACAATAGAAGAATGGATAGGTAAACTATGGTACATATACTCAATGGAGCACTATGCAATGATAAAGAATAACGATGATTCCAGGAAATATCTCCTAACCTGGTTTCAACTGGAAGACATTATGTTGAGTGAAAGTAGTCAGCGGCAAAAGGACAAATACTGTATGAGACCTCTATGATAAGATCTCAAAAACAGACTTGTGTATAGAAGAAAAGACTCTTCAACAGCTGCAGGGAAGGGAGGGAGGGTGAGGGGGGAGGGCTTAGTTTAGGTAGTTACTAGCAATCTAGTTGGGAGAAAGCGGTGACAGCACACATTAGAAGCAAGAACAACATTAAGTGGACTTCAGCATAACTTGAGTACTTCTTCCATCTTAACTCAATACTGCAAGGATAGAGTAGCTGGGGTGGCGGGCGGGGGACCATGCTTTTAGGCGAATTCCAGGCCAATTGGCACAACTAGCGTTTTGCTAAGAGAGCTCTCTGCACCCCACATTGGTGAGTGGCATCTGGGGTCTTAAAAGCTGCCAAGCTGCCATCCGAGGACACAGCAAATGGTCCCAACTCAGCAGGAACAGATGCTCACCGAGGACCAAAATGACATGCAGTAAAGACAACCGAGAAGCAGAGAGACCCACAAGAGTGGGTGCCTACATTGACTTGGGACCGGAAGAACCGAATGGTGCCCGGCCACCACCAGCAATAGCCACGATGGAGCTCACAGAGAAGAGTCTCACTGGCAACACAAGAATAAAAAGAGGTGCATCATGAGATCTCCACTAAAAGACCTCTATTGATGGTCCAGTGGTTTTGGGGTTCCTCTGAGAGCATGGCCCCCGGCCCTGATGCTGCCTTTTCCCATAAATTATAACAAAGCTCCACTCTTTAGACAGGAATGGATTGGACTTGGCAATGCAGAGTGACCATATATTGGAAGCACTTTATGGTTCTATACATCTATAGGATATCATCCTGCTGACCTCTGGCTGGAGGAAGGGGAGTGGACAGAGAGGAGGGGAAAGGAGGCTGTTGGGAGGATGAGACATGTGTGGAGCAGAGAGGAATAGTGTGCAGTCACCGGACAGGGAGAGCAGTGGAAGCTGCATATAGGTGGGCATGTAAATTTATATGTGAATATACATTTTCACTCAGTTATGTTAAATAAAAAATAAAATTAAAATAAATAAATAAATAAATAAAATCATCATTCTCTACCACTGCATGGTGTACATATGTACACACTGCACTGTGTACATGTACCATAGTTTGTTTATCCATTCATCTGCTGATGGGCACCTAGGTTGATTCCGTCTTTTTACTACTGTGGACTGTGCTGCAATACACATGTCTATACTTGCATCTGTAAGCGTGACAGCCCTTATTTCTGTAGGATATTTTCCAAGCAGTAAGGGTGCTGGATTATATGGCATTTCTATTTCTAGCTTTTTAAGAAAGCGCCAATCCCCTGGTAGCATGGCCCCTAGACCTACTGCTGTCCCTGACCAGAAAACATTATTGAGGTCAACTCTTTGGACAGGAATGGACTGGAGTCAGGGACACAGTGTGACCATATGGTGTGTATACGTTACAGTTCTATGAATCCACAAGATGCTGTCCTACTGGCTTCTTGCTAGAAGGGAGAAGGGAGGGTGGAGAGGAAGGGACAGGAGATTGTTAAGAGGATACAACATGTATAAAACAGAAAGGAGGAGTGTGCTGTCACCAGGCAAGGAGAGCAGAAGGAACTGCAGATAGGCCAGCCAAAAGCCAAGCGCCGTCGAGTCGGATCTGACTCATGGCAAGATAGGCAGGCATGCAAATTTAATTTGGATTATACACTTTCACTCAATCATAATAAAAAGGGAAAAAAGTGCCAAATTTCTTTCCACAGTGGTTCTACCATTTTACATTCCACCAGTAGTCAGAAGAGCTCCAGTCTCTCCACAGCCTCTCCAACATTTGCCGTTTTGTGTTTCTTGGATTAATATTAGCCTTAGAGTGAGGTGGTATCTCATTATACTTTTGATTTTGACTTCTCTGGTGGTTAATGATTGTCAGCATTCCTCATGTATCTTTTGGTTCCTGGGATGTCTTAGGTCCACTATTTTTTAAGTGCATTTATGTCACAATTAAATCTGAAGAAATCAAAACTGTGATGACAACTTAGTTCAGCTCTTGAGAGCACAGCATAATTCACTTTCTTGCATGACAGTGGGCAGTTAAATCCAAGAATCAGTTTTGTAAAACAACCCAAAGCATAAGTTATATTAATATGTCCCGTAATATGTATTTTAAATGCAAAGATGAATGTGCATCATTTATTTAAAACTTACCATCAGAACTTGTGAGGACAAAGCTTTCTGCCTGAGTTGGTTTCTTTACGCCTAAACTTTTTGGAAACCAGTGAAGATCTATGGGGTATATGTCATCGGGAAGCTTCACTATCTGGCTTGTCTCACTGGTCAGCAAGTTCCACTTGACTATCTGGTGATCGTCACTGCAGGAATACAGTTCTTCCGCCGTCGTCCAGCCCACACAGCTTACTAATTCTTGATGTGTCACTACGTTAAGGAGACATCAAATACATAGGAGTCTTCATCTTGATAAACAAAATAATGTGCACATATACAGATTATAAGAAAGTAAAATTGGGTCAAACATTTACAAGCTTTTAAAGGTATTTTTCTAACTTTTTTACAACTTTCACACTTTTTTCCACATGCGAAAATAAGTATCAAAACAGTTGTAAAAGAACAGAAAGCACTGTAAGGAATTCACATGCCAAAAATGGAAGAAAAAAATGTGACTACATGAAAACTGAAAACCCGTGTGTTACAAAATACTCCATAAACAAGACCAAAAGAGACACAAGACATCAAGCAGATTAAAAGGTATGGAAGGGGATACACTAAACTGTTGGGGACTGGGTGGGTGATGGGAAGGAGTCATGCTTTCTTTATATGTATCTGTACCGTTTAAAGTAGTAGAACAAGCACGTATTAACTTCAGGAGAAAAACAAGTATCAACAAGAAGTGTGAAATCTAATGGTAAAACAGCTGATTCTATCACACATTACAATAACAGCATACGAAAGGAAGGAACATTAAGCTTAACAGAGGAAACTAAAATCTTACCAAACTTTACGACATGAAATTCAGAAATTATGTTCTAATTTATTTCACGTATGAGGTGCACCATGTAAGGATATATGAATTCTAAAATGCTAACTTCATTTAACACATAGTTTCAGCCTCCAATTCATCAGGGTGATTTCTAAACTAAGGTGCTCGGGAAGCCCTCACTTAATTCATCAGAACAGGCTGTGTACCCCAGCAACACTGCATATCCACAGAAGGCATCTCAGTCCATCCTCTACAAAGCAGGTCTTCTCCTGTGGAAACCCAAACATCTGTATTGCCAGATCATTCCGGAAAGGGTTTATTTTTCCTCCCTTTCTCTCCAGTACTTCATTTGGTTCATCTGAGTAGCTGGTACGCTCTTTCTAAGGAATGGGAAAGACACAACGTGCAGTAATTATTCTGGGATACTGTAAGATTTTTTTTTAACCCAAAAGGTAGAAATATGTTACAGGATGATCTTCAGAGCTGGCACAAGATGCAACAAAGCAGTACGGAATGCTCCGAAAGCAAAGCACAGTCTCAGCAAAAGGAAGTGACGTCACCAGCTCACTCTTGAAGGGCCTGTACCCATGTAACTGCTGCGCCCTACGGAAAGCCACGCCAAACCCAGAAAGACAGAAAGCACAGGTACAGATCCCAAACCAAAGACCCCAGGTCATCTCCATAAAAACCTCTTCAGTGCACACCAGAGGTGCGCGATGCTAGTTTGGGTCACTGTGTCTACAAGCTGACACATCCACTAGAATTAACAGGAGAAACAGGAGGACTGCCAGAATAAGAAGGCTTAAAAGGAGGATTCTTCTCCAGCTTTAAAAGCTACAAGCAGACGACAAACACAATCAAAGTTCATAAAATGATGTCTGGCATGAACTCCACAGGGCACACTTCCACAAAAGAGTAAAAATTGTTTAGGGAGAAATAAAAGGAATTACATCTCCACCTAAGAGGTAAAATAAGCAAACAAGGTAACACAGGTGAAAATGCACAGCAACTCAGAAAGTTCGCTGAAATGCCTAACTCAGTCCTTTCCTGGGGCAGAACCAGATTTTTCTTTATTTCAAACCCACCATATGTTGACGGAAACCCTGGTGGCGCAGAGGTTAAGAGCTACAGCTGCTAACCAGAAGGCCAGGAGTTCAAATCCTCGAGGCACTCCTTCAAAATTCTATGGGGCAGTTATCCATCCTACAGGGTTGCTGTGAGTCGGAATCAACCTGAAAGCACTGGATTTATACACTGACAGTTTGTAAAACAGAATAAAAGTGAATTACTAAAAGAAAGTGACCTTCCATTTCGATGTTGTGGTACTGTCAATTTACCCTAAGAATTTCTCAGTTTACTTCCAATCCCCAAACCGACCCTACAGAGACCTATAATATAGTCCACAGAGGACACTTTGAAGAGACTTGTCCAGCAACCAAGAATGATCCCAGAGGCGTCAAATGTATTTCCTTTCACATAAATGACAACTCTTGGTGACAAAATATAAAATCACATATCTAAGAAAATAATAATTGCCACCTTCCCATGTAAAATAATGAGGTTTGACTACTCAGATTTTCCCCAGTCTGTCCTCCACCTTACCCTGTGAAAAAAGCAGAACTGAGTGGATACATTATCAGGTCACACTAGCAAAGAAATGACTTGGTCTACGTGGGGGGGGGGGGCGGAGGGAGCTTCCTAAGATCCTAGTAGACTGAAAAACTGCCATGCCAAGCCAAGTGCAAAAACTGCCATATATTTACCTAAATACAATACTTGAATAAGAAAAATGTCAGTGAGGATTTGAAAGACTTAAAGCCAATAGTTTGCTTTGCAGACTTATCTGAACATACATAACCTTAAATATCTCAAAAACAACTCTGCTAAGTTCTCATGCATCCTGCAATGAGAATACCAAATAAAAGAAAAATTTTAACAATACTTATCCGATGGAAAACCTAGTGGCTAGTAGTTAAGAGTGACAGCTGCTAAGGTACGGTCTGGCAGCTGAAATCCACCAGGCACCCCACAGAAACCAGGGGGCAGGCTGAATCTGCCCTTTGGCTATGAGTCAGCATTGACTCTGTGGTGATGAATTCCATTTGTCTTTCTGGCTTAATGTGATGGTCACAGGAGAGTCTCTAAGCACCAAAAGGATATGTTTTGGTTCTTTCAAAAGAGATATCTTCAGCCTCATATCGCCAGTGTCCCGCCAGGTGAGAAGCTCACTTGATCACGCTCACTGTAAATACAACAATTAGAGGGAAAATACACAATCAGTACCAGAAACAAACACATAGGCACAAAAAAATAACTAAAAGTAAATAAAAGATCTTAAAACACCCCCAAGGCATACCAAAATACATTAAAACCCAGGAAAAGAGGAGGGAAGCTAGCGGGGCAGCCAGCCTGCTGAGGGACAGCTCAGGGCCTCAGACAGCACCACAGGGTCCTCTACACCTTGCCTGAGACCACCCTGGTCCGGAACACCAGGAAATAAACCAGGTCAGGTAAAGAGCTTGCAAAGGTAGTTTTAAAGCCAAATTAAAAAATTCTTCAAACTGGGAACCCCTCTTGGCAGACCAACTTTGGTCCTACAGAGTGAATATAGGCTAGAATAAATTCCAAAGGTCTGACTGGAGCCTAAACTACATTCCTTAAGGGCCTTGACATTTCTGGAACCCACATGGACATCATCAACCTAGTGGCTCAATACGGGGTTTACATTCTGTGCAGTACAGATAGATTGCCCACATTGTTTTCCAGCAACAACAGAAAAAATAACTGAGATACTTACAGACACCACTTTATTACCTCTCATCAAAGTTATAAAAAAAATTGTAGTTACATAATGATTGTCAAATAAAAACATGGAAGAGTATAGCTCCGCAAATAAAGTGACCCCAAGCCATCACCGTCCCCAACCTGGGTTACAGCAACAGTCCCAGAACTGATCTCCCAGCCTCCACACTCACTCACCGAGGCCTTCTACATACAGTGGAGACAGATCATGGGAGACGGTACACCCAAATGGAGCACGGGAAGGGGACACAGGGAATGGGGGGGGAGGAGAGGGACCCCACAGGGCCTTCACAAAGTCACGGTGAAAACCAAAAACTTCACTTCTTCTGAATGGACCAAGACTCCAGTAGAGGATTATAAATAAAGGAGTCACGGACAGGACTTCATTTTTACAAGGATCACTGTGGACAGAAATGGGGATGGGGGATGACAGTTCGAATCCATCTGTCACTCCTCAGAAACCTAATGTGGCAGTTCCATTCTGTCCTACAGGGTTGCTACACGGCTGCCACAAGAAGGAACTGACTTGACGGCAACTGATTTTTTTTATTTTTAGTTTTATGGTTATGCTGTGGTAATTATATTTCCTTACAATTCCAGCTGTGGTTGTTATTAATCAGTAGATACTACCAATAACCATATTTCAGCATTATTCTTATTGGCTATATTTACCACTCTTATGCAGGGAGGCCTAATAAATGATAGCCAATGAACCGTGTAACTCATAAATTAAAGAACATGTGACTATCTTTAATTCATGCTTTAATTCATCAACTAGAATAAAAGACTCACACTTGACACAATACGTCAGATTTCTGCTTCCCTGCATTTTAAAAAGGAGCTGGATCTGTACCTGTTGATATAAAGATATCTAAAAGTCATTAGATAACAAAAACAAGACATGTAACAATATTATGCGATGTAGTTTCTTCTATGCAAATAAAAGTGATACAGAGTTAAAGCTCTTGGACAAAGAAAACTTTCTCTGAGAAGATAAGGAAGACAGTAACGGAGGTCTTTGCAAGGCAGGGCCACAGGGTGACAGGCCTTCAGTTTTGCTCACTTTGTTTTTTTCTTCACACCCTTCTGTATTTAAAAGAAAGCAGTGTTTTTCATAAGGTCTCCACTCTTGTTCTCTTTGCTGCCTTGACCAACCTTACACCCTCTTGCTGAAGTGCTCACCAAGCTGGCCTTCATGATACTGTTCTGTGCTCCCTTCTTTATTATTTTAAGCATTTTATCTCTGTCACCTGGCAAGCTGATTCTGATTCATGATGACCTCATGTGTCATGAAGCAGGGCTAACATCACCGGACACACAGTTTGGTTACGATGATTTAATGAGATAAAGCACATAAAAGGTCCAGCAGAGTGCCTGACATACAGCTGTTTCCTTGTTAGATGCCACCAAGCCAGCTCCGACTCACAGCAACTCTACAGACAGCAGACCGACACAGCACATGGGCCTGGGCCACCCTCAGAATTCTTGCTGTGTCTGAGCCCACTACTACAGCCACAGTGGCCATCCATCCTGTTGAGGGGCATTCTCTTTCTCACTGACCCTCTAACTGACCAAGTACGATGCCCTTCTCCAGGGACTGTCTAAAGTGCGTGAGATGAAGTCTCACCATCCTTGCTTCTAAGGATGATTCTGGCTGCACTTCTTCCAAGGCAGGTTTGTTTGTTCTCCTGGCACTCCATGGGGTAGTTGACAATTTTCACCAATACCATCACTGAAAGGCATTAATTCTTCTGCTGTCTTCCTTTTTCACTCTTCACCTTTCCCATGCTTATGAGGCAGCCTGAGTACAATAAGCCCTCAACTACTGCTGGCTATTTGTAGTAAACTGGAACAATGAACCTGCGGCTGCTGAGCTGACGTCAACTCACAGTGACCTTCCCGGAGAGGACAACTGCTCCCAGGTCTCCACAGCGTACTCTGGTGGATTCACACTGCCACCGCCTCGGTTAGCAGCCTTATTAGCTCTCACTAACTGCACTACAGGAATCCGGTGAAAGTACACACACCCTCAATCACTGCGACCTGTAGGGAAAACTGCAGTTTTCACCTTATGAAAACTGTTTTCAACCACGCCACGTACATCCGCTCTCTTCCCGGCTTGCCTTTAGCCCACGAGAGCTCTTCATCCCCTCCACGCGGCGGCTGTGGCACTGGGGCCAGTGCTTGATTGCAAATAAATGAAGCGTAAGAAGAGCTCTCTAGACCCCCTGGTCTTTAATTGTACAGGACCTGAGGCTCCAGTTACTGTAGCTATCTCACCATAGCAGGGGAGCGCTGGAAGGTGCCAGGGGCAGCTGTGTGGAGCCTCAGAAAAAAGCCAAGACAGTGGAACGCAGGCTAAAAAACCCAACCCCGGGGTCTTTGTTTGAGCCACTAAATCCGATTATTCGCACCTGACTTCTTACTGCTGAGAATCAATAAGCTCTTTTCTCAAGATAATTTGAGTTTTCTGTCACTTGTAACCTAAAAGGTCCTACCTGAGACATTACTGTAACTATTTCTCCTTCCCAGATTCTAAGAATGGAGATTTCCTTCAAAGTCCCAGCCTGCTGCCATCCTCTTCTCTGCTCACAACCTAAAAACACTCCATCGACTGTTACTGCTCCTACCTGTCCTAAGACGATCTCATCCTATTTTCTCTTGAGCCACATTCCCTCCTTCTAGTGCCTGTATGATGTCATCCCATAATCCCAACCCACATGAACAAAAACAAACTTACCTTTCAAAATTATATTGCCCCCAAAAAACTGTTCCACTTCCCAGTTTCCTGTTTTCCCCATGATACATTAGCTAGGTGAAAGTTTCAACAACATTAACGTACTAAGGGGCTTATCTATCAACAGGAATATTCATTACTGTTCATACTTTCTATATATCCAATTTTATTAGTATATTTGATTAATGTTGGTATTGAGAACATTTTCTAAATATTTATATATTAAATAATTCATGTTTATTCATTTTATTAGTTAATACAAACTTAATTGGTTAATATTTTTAAATATTTACTCACAAATCTAACTTCAGACTTTCTTAAGTGCTGTAGACACTTTAGAAGGCAGACAAAACACATAATAACTATAATACGTACAAAATGTAAAGGTACACTTAAAGTACTACAAACGTAGATTTTAATTCCAACTCCAATCTTACTCTTTGAAGTTATCTTCTTAGACTTCCTGAACTGAAGGAAGGATTGTCGGTGGGTGATTCTGGTCCAGAAGATGAGACTTGGTTAGACTTTACAAAATTACTCTAGCCCAGTCCTTTCTTCTTGGACCTGCTTCTCTTTACAGTTGTTGCTGTTAGGTGCCATCAAGTTGGTTCCAACTCCCAGCAACCATACGCCCGGTCTTGCGCCGTGTCCAGAATTGTTTTTATGCTTAAGCCCATTGTTGCAGCCGTGCTGTCAATCCATCTTGTCGAGGGTCATCTTCTTTTTCAATGACCTTCCACTCTACCAAGCAGGATGTTCTTCTCCAGGAACTAATCCTTTCTGACAACACATCCATAGTACATTTGCCATCTTTGCTTCCAAGGAGCACTCTGGTTGTACTTCTTCCAGAATAGATCTCTGTTCTTTTGGCAGTCCACTGTACATTCAACATTCTTCTCTATCACCACAATTCAAAGGCATCAATTCTTCTTCTGTCTTCTTTGTTCACTGTCCAGCTTCTGCATGCATGCATTTGATGTGACTGAAGTACCATGGCATGGGTTAAGAACATCTTAGTCTTCAGCATGGCCTTTTTACTTTTTGATACTTTAAAGAGATCCTTTGCAGCAGATTTTCCCAATACAATGTGTCTTTTGATTTCTTAACTGCTGCTTCCATGGGTACTGATTGTGGAACCAAGTAAAATGAAATCCTTGACAACCTCAGTCGTTTCTCCATTTATGACAACACTGCTTACCGGTCCAGTTGTGAGGATTTCTGTTTTCTTGTTGTTGGGGTACAATCCATGCTGAAGGCTGTGGTCCTTAGATCTTCATCAGTAAGTGTTTCAAATCTTCTTCACTTCCAGCAACTAAGGTGGTGTCACCTGCATAACACAGGTTGTTAATGAGTCATCCTCCAATCCTGATGCCTTGTTCTTCTTCATATAATCCAGCTTCCTGGATTACTTACTTGGCATAAAGATTGGAAATGTATAGTGAAAGGATACAACCCTAACGTACACCTTTGTGACTTTAAACCACGCAGTGTCCCCTTGTTCCGTCTGCACAACTGCCTCTTGATCCATGTACAAATTCCTCAAGTGTTCCGGAATTCCCATTTTATGGAATGTTAGCCATAATTTGTTACCATCCACACAATCAAATACCTTTGTATAGTCAATGAAACACAGGCAAACATCATTCTGGTTGGTGTTCTCCATTTTCAGCTGAGATCCACCTGACATCAGCCATGATATCCCTGCTTCCACAACCTCTTCTGAATCCAGCTTGAATTTCTGGCAATTCCTTGTCAATACTTTTTATAATTAGACTGTTAGTTTCATGAGAAATGATGAAAATATTCACAAACATCAACCAAGTCTTTATTTTTTATTATGTAAATCTTTTCTCAAAAAATTACACTCCAAGTGTCTAATTCTCATAGTACATATAAATACCCAGATTAAAGTCTCCTCTCCAGCTGTTTGTTGTGAACATCTGTCATGGTTGGAATTGTGTCCCCCCAAAAATGTGTGCAGTCATGTGGCTGGGATATGGTTCCCAGTATCTTGGGACTGTCCTCCATTGTGTGGTTTTGCTAACCTGTATGTTAAAGGATTAGGGTGGGGCTGTAAATTCCTGCTGTAGGGGGAGTTTCCCTGGAGTGTGGCTTGCCCCACCCTTAATGCTTTTAGCTTGCAAGGAATAAAAGGAAAAAGAAACAAAAGACAATTTGAGAACCTCGCTACCATCAAGCAAGCAGCACCGGGAGCAGAGCGCGTCCTTCAGACCAGAGGTTCTTGCATCAGGATGCTCCCTGGACAAAGACTGATGCAATACCGGACTTTCCTCCAGAGCCGACAAGGGGAAAGTCTTTCCCTGGAGCAGACACCCTGAATACGGACTTGCAACCTACCGGACTGTGTAAGAATAAATCTTTCTTTGTTAAAGTCATCCACTCTGTGGTATTTCTGTTAGAGCAGCCTAGCTGACTAAAACAACATCTTTCCTTCATTATACAACCTACTTAAGCCTGCTCTGAAAATATTTGTCCTTCATGGAACATAGTTAGATTAAATTAACCCTAAGGCCACAGGTCAGTTTACTGACTAATTCAAACCACGTTACTTTCTCATCGGTCACTAACACCCACCGTACTGACAGCAATCGCTGAGGCCACTCATCTTTATCATTAATTCAGGGGTTCATGAAGAACACTATGGGATTTTTTTTTTTTCCTGACTGACTTTTAAGTTTATACTCATCCATCAAAACCTACAAAAGCTACAGACATTTCCCTTAAAATAATTCTGGATGTTTTTCCATTCTTTTGTGTAGCCATTTCTCACCTTTCACAGGGAGAACTGACAGCAACAGTCTAACTAAAGTCACCAGTGATGTCAGTCTCTTTCCCTATTAGCACACACACATACTACTGTTAATTATTCTCCCTATTTTCACCAAGTCACTTCTTGGCTCAAAACTTTTCTAACAGTGAGAAAAAAGAGCGATCACACAAACAGGTAAATGCACACCCATGTTCACAGCAGCACTATACACAACAGCAAAAAAAATGAAACAACCTAGGTGCCCGTCAATGAGCAAATGCATAAACAAGTTATGATGAAGTCATACAAGGGAATACTGCACAGTGATGAAGAACAACAATGAATCCACAAAACATCTTACAACATGGATGAATCTGGAAAGGCGTTATCCCGAGTAAAACTAGTTAGTTGGAAAAGGACAAAGGTTTAAACAGAGAGGAAAATATTGTTCGATGGTTACAAGGGTAGGGAGGGAAGCAAAGTGGAATTCACTAACTAGACAGAAGACAAGGATTATCTGACAGGAAGAGTAGCACACAGTACGAGGAAGTCAACACAAGAGAACGACACAAAAAGCTAAGCCTACGAACAAAACCAAACCCTTCAGGAGACAGCACAGCAGGGGTAGCATCTCAGGACTGTGGTTTCAGGGGACTTACAGGTCAACTTGCAGAAACCCTGGTGGCACAGTGGTTAAGTGCTACAGCAGCTAACCAAAGGGTTGGTGGTTCAAACCCACCAGGCACTCCTTGGAAACTCAACGGGGAAGTTCTACCCTGCCCTATAGGGTTGCTATGAGTTGGAATCATCTCAATGGTACTGAGTTTTTTTTTCCCCCCCTTAGGCCAACTCACATAACAAAGTTTATTAACAAATGTTCTGCATCTCAGTTTGGTGAGTAGCATCTGGGATCTTAAAAGTCAGCAAGTGGCCATCTAAGGTGCATTAATTTGTCCCAACCTACCTGGGGCAAACAAGAATGGAAGAGCACCACAGACACAAGGAAAATACTAGCCCAAGAGACAAAAAGGGTCACATAAAACAGAGACTACATCAGCCTGAGACCAGATGCCCTAAATGGTGCCCACCTACCACCAATGACCACCCCGACAAGGAACCCCAGAGTCCCTCTGGGAGCAAAAGAAAAGTGGGATGCAGAACTCAAATTCCAGTAAAAAGACCAGACTTAACAGGCTGAACAAGACTGGAGGAACCCCAGAAGACATGGCCCATGGACTCTTAACCCAGAACTAAAGCTAAGCCTGAAGCCAAGTCTTCAGACAAAGAATAGACTGGACCGTAAGACGTAAAATGACCCTCAGGCAGAGTATACCGCTTAGTCCTGGTAACACAGGAGGCTAAATGAGCAGCCCCTAGCTGGAGGTGAGATGCAAAGGCAGAAAGGACAGCAGCTGGCTGAACGGACACAGGAAGTCTGGGGTAGGAAGGAGGACAGTGCTGTCACGCTGGAGTGGTACCAGCTAGAGCCACACAACAATGCGTGTACAACTTGGCTGTAAACTGTCACAATTTGGTTTATAAGCAAACCAATTTGGTTTTGTTTTCACCATCAGATAGCTCTGTTTTCTTCCATATCACTTCTAACATCCTTGACCTGGTTTTCAAGACTTGCCATACGCTCCTCTTCTTGTAACCCGACATTTCATTCTTCACGTACATAACCTAACAAAGTCAATGTCATAAACAGCAACATCAACTGCATACAGAGTATGTGCTAGAAATTTTCTCAGAAGCAATCCAATGAAGTATTAGATACCAGTTTTAGAAATACTGACTGATACACTGAGTAGCTAAAAAAGTGATGACAGCCAGCATTCTAACAGTTATCTGTACCACCTCTTTCCACCATATTGTGGATGTCTGTCACATGCCAAAAAACCCAAACTCAACCCACTGCTGTCATGGCAATTCCCACTCTCCGAGACCCTGTAAGACAGAGTAGAATGGCCCCACAGTTTCTGGGGAGCGCCTGGTGAATATGATCTGCTGACCTTTTTCGGTTAGCAGCTGTAGCGCTCACCCAGTGTCTCTACTCACATGCAGCGTATCACTAAATCTGGCCTCCTATCCGCTTTTTTTCCTGTTTGATGTCTCTCGACGTCAGGTTTTGCAGTGCTTTCACCAACAAATCAGTTGTTACTGAGGAGGTTCCACAGGAGTGTCAGAGCAGAACTGTCCTCGTCAGTCCCTCAGTGCCAGACTTCTCACAAGCAGACCCCCATTGCTCAGTTAGCAGCTGGAGACATGAATCCTCTGCATCCACTTTACAGCCGTCAAAAATCCACAAGCTTCAGGGCTCTCCAAGAAAATCACTGGATCTTCTCGGTGTGCCTACCCGCCTAAAACGTTTTCATTTCCTGTAGCTTGTGTTATGAAAACAATAATTACTTTTTCAACTTCAAACACAAAAGCATATTATAGTATCAAGTTACTGCTTATTCAGACCACACCAGCCTCTCAACCTCACCAAGTTTCTACATTTGGAGGAATGTCCTCACCCCTGAATCGAACTTTATGCCCCCGCAGGGCAGGAACCATTACATGCTCAGAGTGCCAATGTAAATCATAAAGCTGACGTACTGCTTTCAATTTGCAAGGCTCCAAGTGAGGCCCTAAGGATGCGAACAGTAAACAAACAAACAAAAAGCTTCCAGTTCTCAGCGTCCGGACAGAAAACAAAACCCTCTGGCATCTAGTGACTGTGACTCCCCGTGACTCCGCAGAGCAGAACTGCCCAGCGTCCGAGCAGCGCCCGGCGACGTCAACCGCCGACAGGCCACCTAACCGCTGCGCCACCAGGGTTCCCAGGTCCTAGATAAATCCTCGCTGCAAGTCGCCAAATTAAGCCGTTTATTTTCGTTTTGCTTTGCTTTTTAACACTGTGTAGGGCCTAGAGCCCCATCTGAGAAAGGGATTCAACTTTTGGGAAAACTAACCTCCAGGAAAATGCACAAATACACAAAATTTTGGATACAGCTTCGGAGGGCTTGTGAATTGTTCTGAATCCGGATCACCGACCACTGGATCCACAAGATTAGGTTAAAAACCACAAAACAAAACTCGGTCTCTCGGGACTTCTTGGATAACCCCGGGGCTGTCGTGCACATCGCCGCGGAAAAAGCCCCGTAAGAAATGTCTGATGATGGAGACAAATAATAAGACAACACCAGCAAATTACGTCTTCCCTGATGAAGTCCTTCCGTCAATCACTTGAAAACCCCGAAATCCCCTTTCATTCCTTATGACGTAACACCAAGAACTCCAAATCATCATTTTGCTATTCACATTGTGGATCTTACACGACCACTCTCGAATCCAGCCTCTCCTCTTCTCCTATTCCCCAACACACCACAAAAGCTACGCCCCAAGTCCAACTGCCCCCAGAGAGACAGACAACAAGATGCTCCATGCCACACGCACCCTCACGGCAGGAAAGGTGCCAACGACAACCACCGGACAGTCCCGAGCTGAAAAGATTTACCTCAGGTTCCGGGGAAGCAGCGAAGACTGCCAGCGCAGAGACAGGACCAGCTCCCCAGCCGCCGCCGACCTCCCGTCACCATAGCGACTCCTCCCAGCAGCGCTCCCGCCTTCCCGCGATACTTCCCGCCCCGCGGCGCGTCACCGCGAGAGCCCGCCCGGGGCCAGCCCGCCGTCTTCTCAGGGGGTGTTAGCGGGAGGTTCAGCCTGCTGCTGTGGGCGGAGCCCGGCCCTGTTTTTTTTCTGTTTTTCAAAAACCGCCACTTTTTTTTAAAGTATGGTTTATCACAGTGCTACTGGTGTCAGCCGCAGGGTAAACGTTCCCTCGCTGTCCCTTTTCACTCAGTAGGGACGTCCCCACCGCCCGAGCTCCGCCTGGACTTGGCACTTGCGCAGAAGTGACCAGAAGATGGCGGCGATAATCGCCGCACTTTTTTTCAAATTGGCGACTCCCAGAAAGCATTGCGCGCATTTGTAACGAATTTCCGTTCGAGTTTGTATTTTAGGCGCCATTTTCGAGTGAAGGACCCGGAGTGGAGACAGCGGCAGGAGCGGGGGCAGTGCGCACCGTTTCCAGCTTCGGGCCGCCCCGCAGGTAAAGCGCTTCTTCTCCTGGCCGGGCTGTCCCCCTCTCTCCCGCTGGCCCGCCCACGGGCGCCGGGAGCGCAGCGGCCTGCGCTGGGCCGCGGGAGTCAGCACCGAAGCTCCGCCGAGCGGCGGCTCCGGCTGTCACCCCTCCCCCAGGCCCTGCCGGCGGCCCGAGCGCCCGCGCGTCCCCCGAGCGCCGCTCCCCGGCTTCGTGGGCGTCTCGCGGGCCTTCGCTCCGAAAATCCTCGTCTCTTTCGGGGAACGCCGTCTTCCCGACCCTGGCCCCTGCCCCCTCTCGTCTCTGAGGGACCGGTGACCCTTCCAGTCCGGTTTCCATCTCACGGGGCTCGGCCGCGGGCCGTGCTGGAGCGATAGCGCCGGAGCTGGCGCCGCTGACGTCCGACTTGAAGTCACCGCTGCTGGACCCGGCCCTTGGCCGCCCTTCCGGGTCGGGCGGTGGGGGGAGCTGGCCAGGCCCCCCGAGCCGTCGGCGCCTCCGAGCGCTGCGTGGCGGGGAGAGCGGGGGCCGGCGGGCCGCTGGCCCCGGGGGAGGTGGCGGCCACTGTGGCCCGAGGCTAGCTCTCGACAGTCCGCGCGCCTGCACCCCTGTCCCGGGAGCGTGGGCTTGTTGGTGAGGGTCAGCGTGTGGCGACACGTCCTTTGAAGGCTAGATTATGGGGGGGTGATTGTATGCGCGTTCCGGAGGGCCGCGCCTGCCGGGGTCCCGTGGAGAAAGCCCGTCCCGCCCGCTCGCCGGCTGGGTCTCCTCTGCGGGGCCCACGGGGGTTCTCGGAAGCGGGGAACCGGAGACTGACGCGCCCCGGGTGTCCCGCCCCAGCGACCATGCCCCGCAAGGGCTCCCAGCCGTCCACCGCTCGGCGCCGAGAAGAGCCGCCGTCCCCCGGCGGCGCCAGCACCGACACCGAACCCGAACCGCCGGCGCCCGGCCGTGCCCAGAGCCCGACGGCAGCCGCCGCCTCAGGTAAGTGCTCGGGGTCGGGCCGGGGGGCTGCGGGGCGACCCCCGGGGGCGGGCGCCCTGACGTTCTGGGTGTTGGTGTCGGGGTGGGGGGTGGGTTGCCGAGCGAAGCTGAGAAGTCGTGCTCCAGGCTCTGGTCTCTGCGCCGACCTGTTTATCTCTGCGGAAGTGGGCACGGCCCGCCGAGGGCCGGTGGAGCCCGGACAGAGTTGGTGTCGGTGTCTGGGGGCTTGATGAAACGATGTGCGGCACTGACCATTTCTGTGGTCTTCAGTGAAACTTAGCGAAGGTGACGATTGCCTTCAGGCCACACGTAGCCTTTGTAACTAGGCATTGTATCCCATCGTGAAGGTCCCGTGTCAGTGTCGCTAGCGCTCTTCCCAGAGTGACCGTTCCGAATGCCCAAGATCATGGAGTCACCCGGAGTCCAGACCGTGTTGAGAGCGGGGTGGCTTTCCCACCCTCACCCTGTGATGTCGTTCTGTGACTCCTAAGAGGCACAGCTGTAGAATTTTGTGGCTTGTGGCATTTCTCCCTGGGATTTTATAAAACTCGAGTGCAAGATTGTATGCTGGCTGCCTGTGAGTTTAGGTTAACAGTGTTTTAAGTGGCAAAGACAGGGTCTTGCTGGGCGTCTCTCGGAGGAGTAGGCGCCCGTCCCCGAACTCAGGGCTCTGATGGGGGCTCCCCTCGCCTTCCCGGGACGGACTCAGAAACCCCAAGTGAGGAGCTCGACAACAGAAGTTTAGAAGACATTCTGAGGAGCGTGCCCCCTCCGCCTCCCCCAGCCATGACCAGCGAGGCTGGGGCCCCGAGACTCATGATCACCCACATCGTGAATCAGAACTTCAAGTCCTATGCCGGGGAGAAGGTTCTGGGACCTTTTCACAAGGTACTGGCCCGATGGAGACAACAGCTGTTTGGCTTAAGAGATTTTTCTTTTCATTTTTTTAAATTATTTATTCCTAGCCCTGTTGGTTGTGTCTTGTCTGTGTCCGTGTCTGCCTGTTTGTGTGTACATGTGTTGAGTACATTTCCTGTGCTTTGAGAATGCAATTTTTGCTTTCTGGCTATCTTGGACACACTTTTTAATATAAAGTATTTTTCACTGAAAAGAATTGATGAGTTTCTGGTTTGAAGGGAGTGAGTTACAGTTAGAATACGGTTTTTTGGTGGATAAAGCTTGTGAGAGAGGAGAACTTTTTTCATAAAATGAAAGTTTTAAGAAGTTGTAGTTGGGTGTGTTCTAGCAGTGAAAACTTGGGTGTAGTTTTCATTTAAAAAAATAAGGAGCTTAGAATCAGTAGTTTCGGTATAACATTTTACACTTTGAATTTTTTGTATTCTTTCTATGCAGCGCTTTTCATGTATTATTGGGCCAAATGGCAGTGGCAAGTCCAATGTTATTGACTCTATGCTTTTTGTGTTTGGCTATCGAGCACAAAAAATAAGGTCTAAAAGACTCTCGGTACTAATCCATAATTCTGATGAGCACAAGGATATCCAGAGTTGTACTGTTGAAGTCCATTTCCAGAAGATAATTGATAAGGTAAGGTAAGGTATTAAATTCACTGCTTAGCTATTTGAAACTTAAGGAATGCAGAGGGCTTTGATACATTGCACATTTTATTATGTTTAGTTTAGATCAGCTGTTTAAATTTTGAATATAGTTAAAGTAGAACAGTTACTGATTCTGTTACTTCCTTGAGTGTATTCACTTTTAGAGAGAGCATAGTGGCTATTTAAAATAGTAAAATTTTTAGAGACATGTATTATAAGTAATTGATAGTAACGCTTACCATTACAAATGTAGAGCACTTTCAGTGTCCAGTGTGCTACATAGATGTTGTTTTACTATAGGTTTGGCACCATCTTAAAAGTTGTCATTTTATTGCTGTTTAAAAATAAATTTTTGTTGAAATGGTAAAACTGGTGTCACTCTCCTCATTATTTCAGTTCATGGGAAATGTAATGTCAGTGGTCCCATGGGTCTGTGAAATGAGAGAGCTCTGCTTCGGTTGGCCCTTTTTACATGTGGAAAAATTGTGGAGCTAACGTGTTTGTTTTCTAGAAATGGAGATGATTGCTTGTAAAATACCTGTTTTGATTATTTGCAGAGTTCTTGATGGCTTTTGTGTTCTTTCCTTCTTCTTAATAGTGACTTTGGAAATTTATGGTTTAAAGATTCTGAATGAAACTAATTACATAATGAAATGGTTTGAGTTGGTTATTTTAATATATACAACCAGTGTTAAATTTGCAAGGAAGTGTCTTTTGATTTTATTTCTTAACGTTTTCTGTTGTACAATTTGAGTTGAGAAATAGCTAGTAAATCATATTTGAATTCTTTACCTACTATATTTGATTTGACTTCAGTTTTGAAATGTAGCTCTTTGAAGGGTCAGGAAAAGTAAATTTTACCATTAAAATTGATTTGCACTAGAATTTTTTTTAAAAAAAACCTGGTTTAAAAAATTAGGGCATACAGTTGTTGTCTGTTGTTTTCAACTTTTTTTTCTTCAATTAAGATAGTCTTTACCCCCAGAAAACTAGGCTATGTCACTAGATTACTACCTATCTTTTTCCTTGAGTGGCCTATTGCTGCAGCTCTTGAAAAATGAACAAGTAATTATGTGAATATTGTTGAATAATTCCAGTGGTCTTGTTTTGAACATGGTAAAATTCTTGTTGCTCTGCATCAGCTCTGTTTTCTCAGCCAGTATGTGTATAGATTTGTTTGGAAGTTGAGTATGTTGTTGTGTTTGGTAGTTTAGTTTTTGTGATCTGAGTCAGGGACCGAGCAACTTCAAAAAGAGAGGGATGTCGTCTTTGCTAAGCAAAGAGGTTTGTTGTGTGCACGTTCAATCGAAGTTCTGAATCCATGGAAATTTGAAGTAGACTGTGGCTATTCAATACCAGTGATCTTTTTTTTTTTTTTTGGCTTGTTTTTCCTCAAAACAGGAAGGAGATGATTATGAAATCATTCCTAACAGTAACTTCTATGTATCCAGAACAGCCTACAGAGACAATACTTCTGTCTACCATATAAGTGGGAAAAAGAAGACATTTAAGGATGTTGGAAATCTTCTTCGAAGCCATGGAATTGACTTGGACCATAATAGATTTTTAATCTTACAGGTAAGCTTATTAAAGATTTCAAAGGTTCCTTTGGTCTTACGTTTTTTTGTTTGATTTTGTTTCCTTTTCAGTAAGGGTAAGGTCTTCCCCGTTGGATGAATCCTGTCTCTGAGCCTTAAAGTCCTGTAGCAGCACATCATGGTTTACATACTGTAGTCAAGGTGCGAATCATTATTTGCTGCTCTAGAAATTTAAGGAAGTTCATTCAAAACACGGTTTTCTCATCACATACTCACGTTGTGTTCACATGGACTGACGTACTTGTTCCACTCTAGCAGCACGTAAATATTGGCGTAGTAAAATAAATATTAAACACCAATATTATTGTGCTGCTTTAGTGTGACGGGGATATAGCAGCTGTTCGTCCTTTCTGTTCGTAGTTTACAAACTGATCAGCTGTGAAACTTGTCAGCAGGTCAGCGTTCTCGCTGGGTTCTGGTTGCCCTGCGTCCACCACTCTAGTTTCCCTTCTCCCTTGTCTTCCTGAAGGTAACATTTTAAATGGAATTTATTACCTTTTGATAGTGTACCATTTTCCTTTATTTTTGTTGTTACTGTTTATGGTGATATGACAAAAAGAAATGTACATAGAAACCTGTATACCTGGTACTGTGTTAAATTTATCTGAGCTCCTAATTTAATTTCATCTTTTTAACACTTAGACGGACAGATTGATTCAAATCAATGCTGTTTTGTTTACAGTGGCCTGCTTTATGGAACTGTTATCACTAGTAAATCAGAAAATAACTTGGACATTTCATTCTTATTAAAGAACAAAAGTTTTTTGATTTTCTTTTAAGAAGCTTGAAACTTAAATACCTAGTGTCAGGTTGATTTTTATTATTAGAAAACCTGTTCTTGACTCTTTAACAGCATTGGTTGGTAAGAAAATCTCTCTGTCTTTTCCCAAAAGAAAAAAAACCTTAGCTTTGTCAGACATTTAAATTTTCTTTTTTATTTGAGACTGTCTTCTTTTTCTGGGTTCTGTTTAGAATCAGGAAACCATGGTGGCATAGTGGTTAAGTGATATACCCGCTGACCAAAAGGTCGGCAGTTTGAATCTACTGGGTGTTCCTTGAAAACTGTGGGGCAGTTCTACTGTGTCCTGTAGAGTCACTATGAGTTGGAATCAACTCATGGCAACACATTCGGTTTTGTTTTGGTTTTTTTTACAGTCACCAAGAACATGCTAATAAAAGCAAACCTAGTTTGTGGTGTTGAAATTGCTACTAGTACTCTTAGTATCTTGTGCTGCTGATAGTAAAACAAGTGAGAATTTTGATTTGACATTAAAAGCTTTGTTAGGATAACTGAATGTTCCCGATAACAAACTTAAAAAACGTTGCTCCCTACTTCCATTTTAATTTTTATTTTTCAGTTGCTTTAAAAAAAATGCTTAACAGGCATACAGTGTACAATATAAATCAGTATTATTCTGGAATAACTATAAGTATTTTTTGTTATCAGATACACTACTTTTTGTGACCCAAATTTATTTAAAAGTGAATGTTGGGAAATGGTTTGAACTTGTATATTCTGGTGCTTGATTTGGTTAATTATAGATTAAAAAGTTACATCTTTTTATAGTACGAAATTTGATGATGAAACCTATCATTTTGCAGAAAAGTATACTTGTTTTTCTTTTATTCTTTGGTGTGTATTTACTTTCATTCTGGAATAATCAGTCCAAGTTCTCTAATAGTACGAGGATTGATCAAACTGTAGTGAACTGCATTCTGACCTCTCTGAGGATAGTTTTTTTTCCCTGAGTGTGGCTTCCCTGTATGTTATGGAGTCATAAATAAAGGAAGCTAATAACTTGCCAAAGAAGTAATTAAGAATAATTTATGAAGTTTCTACTTCATGTTAAATATGTGCTTCTGAAATACCTGAAATGCTTAAACCATTTATTGTTGTAATAACCTGAACCTTTTTTATGTGTTGTTTCAACAAATTGTCCTGAATATTTCTCCACAAATATGCTAAGGTAAAGTGTTCAAGTTAGCAGGTGAGATTCTGGTCTATTAAACTCACAGATAAGAATCTCAGGAACTTGCTAGGAAGAAGAGGTAGGGATTGAGTAGGTAGAGTTCATGGTGTCCTAGGAGGAGTTTGAGAGAAAGTGTTGATTGTGCTAGCTGTTGAATTTTTAATCATCATAACTTTAGACTTCTGTTCTAGAGATCTAAACATTATAAGGTGAGTATGTGGGTTTTATTACCTTTTTCTCTTAAATAAAATTTATGTTTTAAGTCTTGATTTGGGAAGCTGGGAACTTGGAGACAGCCTCCTAAATCACCATCAAAGGCAAGTGATTACTTTCAATAAAATATGTAAAAACTTTGGGTAATAATAAACGGATTAATCTAAATTTAGTACAAGTAAATATTTTAAGTTAAAACCACTAAATTTTAGAAGTGCACCAGGATTCCCCCCCCCCCCCCCCGGCCATAACAATGCCTGTGTATTGATTTGGAGGTCTGAAGGTGTAGTGGTTAAGCGCTCTTTTACTGAGCAGAAGGTTGGCAGTTGGAATCTACCAAGCACTCCTTGGAAATTGTATGGGGCAGTTCTCCTCTCTCCTGCAGGGTTATTATGAGTCAGAATTGACCGGACAGCAGTGAGTTTATTAGCA
This sequence comes from Heterohyrax brucei, assembly GCA_028571685.1. NCBI lineage: Eukaryota > Metazoa > Chordata > Mammalia > Hyracoidea > Procaviidae > Heterohyrax > Heterohyrax brucei. The sequence goes on from CM053163.1 coordinate 73,777,698, forward strand.
TAACATTAGCTTTATGTAAATTTCCAACTTAAATCATTACATGTTTGTATTATACAGTTCGTTAAAACTTAAAAACAAAACCAGGATTATTTTTATTGTTCGGTAATTTTAGAGGTTAGATTAGCATAGATCAGAGTTGTTGCCTAATTCATCTCCTCCATTTTGTATTCCAGTGTGCATTTCCCAAGTGGTGGGTTGGTGGCATAACATACAAATTGTTTGCGTTCTAGTTTAGTCCGTAGAAATCAGTCTGTGCTGTAATACCAAAAGGAACCTGTAGCTTTCCCAATACCTGTTCTCCTGTGGTGTCAGGCTCAGCACCCAGAACTGTGAAAATAGGAAGCTACCTCTAGGCAACCCACGTAGATGCCAGGAATTCTACCCTGATAACGATGGATGCACCTAATGTCACTGAATTATGTGAATAAAGAATGTTGAAATGGCATGTGTTTTATTACCGATATTCACCACAAACTTAAAAAGGAGGGGCAAGAGAAGTTTACTCTTTAAGGTGTCACCCTTTCTGTTTGTATTTTAGGGAGATTGCAACTTTGGTGATTTGGTCTCTTAATTTCTGGTAGCTCACCAAAAGCACATTAAAATAGAATTGATTAAGGGGAGATGTAGCAGTGGCAAAAAAGAAAAAAAAACAATAACAATAATAGCTTATACTTCACTGGAAAATGAAATAAAAAGAGTATCAAAGGAACCTAAAGATGCATAGCCCAGCTGTTCTGAGCCATTTAATTTTGATAAAAAAAAAAACTCATATTTAAAGAGTTTCTTAGGTTTTTATTAGGAAAAAAGTTTTCTGTGTACTGTTAAAAGAGTTGCAGTGTCTTTGGCCTCCACCCATTAGATGCTGCTAGCACAGCCCCCTAGCTGTGACAACCAGAAATGTCTCCAAATGTTGCTCAGTGTCCAGGAAGGTGAAGAGAAAGGAGCAGAACTGCTCCAGGTTGAGTGCCCTTGCTCTTCGAGTATGAGTGCAGGACGTCTTTCCCAGTAGCTCCTCTTAGAGTTTTAAGTTATTTTATTGTTATGACTGAAAGTTTACATTCCCGTATAAATTGACATGCCCACCTATATGCAGCTTCCACTGCTCTCCCTGCCCCCCGGGGACAGCACACTCTTCCTCTCTGCTCCATACATGTCTCCTCCTCCCAACAGTCTCCTTTTCCCTCCTCTCCACCCACTCTCCTCCATCCAGAGGTCAGCAGGATGGCATCCTGTAGATGCATAGAATCATAAAGTGCATCAAATATATGGTCACTGCATCACCAAGTCCAGTCCATTCGTGTCCAAAGAGTGGACCTTCATTATGATTTATGGGCAAGGGCAGCATCAGGGCCAGGGGCCGTGCTCCCAGGGGAACTCCGAAGCCACTGGACCATCAGTTGCACTCTTCTAGTGAGGGTCTCAGGGTGCACCCCTTTTTATTGTGTCGCCAGTGAGACTCAACTTAGTGAGCTCCATCGCACGTATTGCTGGTGGTGGCCAGGCACCGTCTGGTTCTTCTGGTCCCAAGTCTATGTAGACACCCACTCGGGTGCGTCTCTATCTTCTGGGTTGTCTTTACCCCATGTTATTTTGGTCCTTGGTGATCATCCATTCCAGCTGAGATGGGACCGTTTGCTGTGCCCTCGGATGGCAGCTTGGCATAAGCTACCTGCTCTTAAATTCGGTTGTCAGAGTACAGTGTTTGAGCCACCCCACAGAGCCTTCAGTCAGTTTGTGCTACTTTTGTGCTACTTGTGAAAACCATAGTTTAAGTTTTCCACAGTGGCTGAAGTGTCCTGACTGGATGTGCACATGACCTAGAAGAGAAAGTCTGTAGTAAATAGCGGTGGCAAGCGTGCAGTAAAATCTTGCCTAACCCAGCAAATGGTCCCAACTCAGCAGGAATGGATGCTGACCGAGGACCAAAATGACATGGGGGAAAGACAACCCAGAAGACAAAGAGACCTACATCAGTGGGTGCCTACATTGACTTGGGACCGGAAGAAGCGGATGGTGCCCGGCCACCACCAGTGATAGCCACGATGGAGCTCACTAGGTTGAGTTTCACTGGCAACACAAGAATAAAAAGGGGTGAACCCTGAGATCCCCACTAAAAGACCTCAATTGATGGTCCAGTGGTTTCAGGGTTCCCCTGGGAGCATGGCCCCTCGCCCCGATGCTGCCCTTGACCATAAATCATAACGAAGGTCCACGCTTCGGACAGGAATGGATTGGACTTGGCGATGAAGAGTGACCATATGTTGGTCGCACTTTATGGTTCTATACATCTATAGGATACCATCCTGCTGACCTCTGGCTGGAGGAAGGAGAGTGGGTGGAGAGGAGGGGAAAGGAGACTGTTGGGAGGATGAGACATGTATGGAGCAGAGAGGAATAGTGTGCTGTCACCGGACAGGGAGAGCATGGAAGCTGCGTATAGGTGGGTATGTAGATTTATATGGGAATGTACGTTTTCACTCAGTTATATTAAATAAAGAATTTTTTTTTAAAAAAATCTTGCCTAGTGTGCTACAAGCCACGATTTTTGAGAGCCTCATGGGGAAGAGAGCCTTGAATTTATTGAATGTCTTGAATTTATTGTTGCCCTAACGTAAAACTTTGATTTCACATGGCATAGATAAGTTTTCTGAAAAGTAGAAGGTCTGTGTTTAGAAGACTGTCACCCCACAGATAAATGTAAGATGGTATACAGAATGAGAAAGGACAAAAGGAGGTGACATGTCAGGTGGTAGCCGTCCATAGGCAGGCCGAGCGCCTTGAGGACAGTCGTGGGACCGAAGTAGCACGGTAACAGGACAAGGCGGGGCCTAGGCAGCCCAGGTGCCTGCTGGTCCCGGTGCTGCTGGTGCGGTACATTCTCGAGAAACGCATGACACAGCACGGTCCCCTGGGTAGCAGAGCCATCTCTAGAGTGAAGGCTCTGACAGATCTTGTGTTGAGGAGCCAAGGAGGACCTGTCAGTGTTGGGCTCTCGAAAACTGAGTGCTGTGTGGGACTGGGAGAGGAACAGTTGTGAGTCAGACACTGCGTTGTCTTTGTATGGAGTCTTTTCACTTGCGTAACGTGTTTAAATCAGGAGAAAACTGTAGCTGTGCGTCCTTCATGTTAACTGGGGAAGGGGCAGCAACCAAAGCCGAGCAGCCCCTCTGCTTTCCACAGAGCTGGGCATCACCTGAGAACCCACCTGTACTCCACCTCAAGAAATAATTGGGCTGGGGACCATGGGGTACCTGCAGGAATATGGTGACCAGCATAGACTCTCAGTACAGATTCCAGGTTTTCTGTACCTGAAAAATGTGTACTTACGTATGTCACGTCACAGGCATTTGGGAAGTCCTGGTGACGTGTGGGTAAGTGCTGCAGCTGTTTACCAAAAGGTGAGCAGTTCAGATCAACTGGACACTCCGTGTAAGCTCTATGGGACAGTTCTGTGTCCTGTAGGGTCACTGTAAGTAAGAACTGACGGCAGCAGCAGCTTTGGTTGGGGTTGATGGCCACTGACACGTGGAGGTCCACTCGGCGTAGGTTCTCATGTATCTTACATGGATAACTCAGGCTGCCCTGGGTACTGCGTTAGAGCATCAGTGGTTCTCATCTGGGGGCTGTTTTGACGCCTTTTGACCCCTACCTGCTGGACAGATGAGCAATATGGAGAGAGGTTCCTGGTTGTCACAGCTAGCGGGTGTGCTGCTGATTTCTGTGGCTGGGGGCAAAGGCGCTGCATAGCACCCCGCAGTTGCCGGCACGGCTCTCCTCCGCAGACATCAGTGGCACCGCTGTAAACAAAACCTGCTGTTGGTCACAACGTGAGTGAAGACTCAGCCTCTTCATTGTCAAAAATGTATAGTGTTGCGATTCAAAGCTCTGGACATTGTTCCGAGCTAGAACCCAGTCTAGAGGTTGAATGATTGCTGCCAACATTGAGATGGAGCTGATGGTTGAGAGCAGAATAAAATGTTTGCCGTGAATACTTTTGTCCATGCATAGTGTACTGAAGTTTATGGAGAAAAACAAAAAAAAGGATTTTTGAGTAACACTTTATTTTTAGTAATCATGCTAATGGAGTATTACAGTACAGAAAGATAATGATGTATTAAAATTTCAGTTACGTCTTAAGAAATTCTTTTTGATGAGCCACTGTTCTGTTTTCTCTTACAAGATTTATGATTAATGTTGACTTTTAATAAATACTGTCATTAGCAAATTTTACCCCTAATTTTTGAGATTTAGCCATATTAAGGAAATAGGAATGGCTAAGATATTTCAGTTGAGACAGTACTGTGCTTTTTAATGGGTGTATTTATTTTCTTCACTTTCTTTGTTCATCTCTGCTGTTTTTTCTGGAAATCAGGGATATATGTTTCTCTCTTTTTCCCCACATGTTGTCTCCTGATGGTGCAAGCAGGCTGCTTGGGGTGTCGGGGTTATAGGGGACAGCTCTTCCTAAGCATGTGCAGGCAGCGCCCTCGACAGACCGCAGGGTGCCTGGCGTTCCCTGATGTCCCTTACTGTGGGCGTTTGTCTTCCCATACCTGTGTGAACTTGATTAAACTGCATGTAGAAAAATACTTGAAGTTAATCTAGGGCTTTAATGAATTAACAGTTCAAAGTGGTCATGTTAATGATTGCAAGCAAAGACATTCCAGCCTCATGTGTACTGGTGCCGTATTTTTTCCTAGTCAGGGCAGTCGATCAGGTTTCTTCTGTTATTGTGAGAAATGGGCTGATTTCCCTTCTTACTTAAGGCCTTGTTTTTAGGAAGAGTCCTTTTTCTTGAGGAACTCGTAACATCAGGCTCACAGAAACTTCAGTCAGCACTAAAACCTTGGGAACGGTACCCCTGGCTTAACCATGAAGGTTCTCTTGGAAAGTGTTGTGAGACAGGGGCTCAGGCTGCGTCAGGTGGACATTAAGTGGTCATGGGTCTCCCAGGTCGCACCGGCACAGTAATGGACCTGCAGATTACGTGGATATTTCACTGAATTTTGCTTAGCAGAAAACTTTTATTTGTTTATAATGACAGCGTTCCAGGTGAGGGATTTTTCTTTGGCACTGTGTGTGTGTGTGGTGAATATTACAATTCTGAGGGAATGGAAATACACATTTCTTACATCCTAAGTAAACCTAGAGCTCATTAAAAAGAGTGTCAGTGCAGAGAAGCTTTTCATTTCTACAACCTGAAATCTCTTTAAAGCCCTTCAGTGTTACATTAGTTGTTCATTTCTGTTGGGCTTGTTCATCGACTGACTCCCAGATCTGACTTTGATTTAGCTAAACATAACACAATGGACGTATAAAATATGACCTTCTTTTTTTAAGGGCGAAGTTGAGCAGATCGCTATGATGAAACCAAAAGGCCAAACTGACCACGACGAAGGCATGCTGGAGTACTTAGAAGACATCATCGGCTGTGGACGGCTGAACGAGCCTATTCGAGTCCTGTGTCGGAGAGTTGAAATGCTAAATGAGCACAGAGGAGAAAAGGTGAGTCTTCTGTGGATTTTGGTTAAAGATCAAAATGTGTAGTTTGTAGATTACAGATTTTACTGAGTGAGAAATTCATATTTTAGTAGGTCGTAAGCATTGAAATGTTTACTGTTTTAAATGAAATATTTTCTTGTTGGCAACATTAAAGTTGAACATTGTCCTCGTTAACATGGTTTATTATGTTGGAATATTTGAAATTCACATACATAGAAGTATGCGCTGTTGAAACAGTATTTTAATTTTTGTAGTTAAACAGAGTTAAGATGGTGGAAAAGGAAAAAGATGCCTTAGAAGGAGAGAAAAACATAGCTATTGAATTTCTTACCTTAGAAAATGAAATATTTAGGAAGAAGAATCACATTTGTCAGTATTACATGTAAGTACCTTAATTTATTAATCTTTTACTGGTCTTTGACTATCTTATATTAGAAAATTGTAATAACTGAAAAGAAAAACATTCTAAAAATAGTTTTATGTGATGAATTGGTTAAATTTGGATTATTTCCCATGTTATTGAATTTAGTTTGTCAGTGTCCTGCTTGAAGTTGGAAGGTGTTTCATAGCTTTATGGAGACCCTGCTGGGCTGGCGGTTTGGGGTTACAGCTGTGTCACCGCAGGGTCAGCGTGCACAGCCACCAAGCACCATTTGGAACCCCTCTGGGGCAGTTCTGCTCTGCTCTGCAAGTGCTTTGAGTCAGAATCAACACTGCAATAACGGATTCATTTTTTGTGGGTGTTTTATTCTGTGTAATATCAGATCTGGTCTTGTCGTACACTGAATCTGTTTTTGTTCTTAATTGTAACCTTATTTATTTGAATATAGTTATCAGTTACTATCGAGTTTGTTAATTGACTATTCCCAGGTCTAACCTGGGTTTGATTTAGATAAACATACACAGGTGTATAAGATATGCCTTTTTTTTTTTTAAGGTGAAGTTGAACTGATCATTATGATCAAATCAGAAGGGCACGCTGGGTTTTTTCCCTTCCTCAGTGGCCCTAGGTCGCTGTAAATTAACTGTAATAAGAATAGAAACAGCTGGTTTTACTAAAATAGTTGTACACTTTCAGAAATGACAGTTTGGGATCTCATCATTTTTTCTCTCCTAGTTATGATCTGCAGAAAAGAATTGCTGAAATGGAAGTGCAGAAAGAAAAAATTCATGAAAATACCAAGGAAATTAATGAGAAGAGCAATATACTATCAAATGAAATGAAAACTAAAAGTAAAGCTGTAAAAGATGTAGAGAAGTAATAATTTTTTTGCAAATACTGAAAGATTTAGATTAATGAGTTTTATCAGTGTATGTTTGTATGTCAACTTAATGCTAGTCTTTTGGGCATAAACCATTTCCCAGTCTAAAATGGTCTCCTTTTGCCTCCCTGCAAAAAATCTGAATCGCCCTGCATTCAATTCATGATAGTTACAGACTGAATGCCAGACTTTGAAGGCACAAAATAATGGGGGTGCTACCCCCTAGTGACAAAATATAGAACATCCCTGCAAAAATAAACACATGACCTGACAGATTAGTTAGTCTTAATCCAGAAGTGGCATTGCAGAGGGAGAAGTTTAGTTTTATGATGCCACTACTCTACCAGCATTCAGTGACATCAGTATCTCTAGTCTGTGTGCTTTTCCTGTATTACTCATAAAAATATTTTAGTTTTATGATACAGTGTTTTTAGACCTAGACACTAGAGTCACTGGAAAATACAGTATTTCCCATTCAGGTTGGAAGAGCAAAACTACTCAGAATCACAGAATTTCATGGCCTCCTTGCATAGCAGGAAGTGAAGGGAGGGGAGGGTAGAGGAGAGTCAGCTTCAAACAGGTGGAGTTTGAGGGCTCCCTCTTGGAAACACGGGCAGAAGAAGTGTCCCTGGCAGTCTAGAACATGGCTCTAAAATACCTGAATATCCAAAAGAGTGGCATAATTTTCTTGCTTTGTTAGAAAACTGAACAAAATTTCAAAATTTATTGAAGAGAACAAAGAAAAGTTTACCCAGCTAGATTTGGAAGATGTTCAAGTTCGGGAAAAATTGAAACATGCTACAAGTAAGGCCAAAAAACTGGAGAAACAACTTCAGAAAGATAAAGAAAAGGTAGGTGTTGGAGGGAAAAATTAAAATTTGATATCTGAATATCGAGTCTGAGTTCCATTATTTTTCATGAGTGTGTTAACTTGCTAAGTAAGAAAATGAGCCAGGTTCTGAATGTCTAGTATTGTAAGATTTATCTCTGACCCTGATTTTTTTTTCCTTCCCAAGGAAAAAACCAACCTTCCATTTGTTAAAAGTTTTAGAACTTCAAGTACTGTAATCTGCATTGTTGCAAAAACATTTATTGAATCAGCAATTGTATTTTGATGATAGACAATATAGTGCTCTTTGAGTACTAAGTTGCCTGCCTCCCAGGAGGATCAGGGAAAGTATTCCCTCTTCAAAGGTGAGGGAAGATCATAATTTAAAAGGAAAAGGGTGATTAGATGTTTAAAGTATTAAAAAGTTTGAACTACAGTGTAGTGACTGCGTAGCTTAATCAGCCAGACTGTGATCAATTTGGGATTTCTTGGCTGTGTTCCTAATAACCCTGCCAGTAGAGATGAAGAGAGGTAATCCCTATGTCCAGATAGAGTCCCTGGTGTGGTACGTGTGGCTGACTCTTGTTACTTGCTGACCAAAGATTGGGAGTCCCAGTCTACCTAGGGACGCCTCCGGAGAAAAACCTAACGGCCCACTTCTGGGAAAATCAGCCGCTGAAAACCCTGTGATCATCATTTCTTCTCTTGACATGTGAAGTTGTCGTGAGTCAGGGTTGGCTTGATGGCAGCTGTTCTCATGGTCAAATAAGTTCCAGAAAGGCTCTGTACCGTATCATTACACAGTGATTGTTGTATGGGCTCTGCTTTACCATCTCCTGATTTTCCAAATGGATTTGTTTGCAGACTAATTTCTGCTAAGTACATCAAAAAAGTCATCTGTGAGTCAGTATTTGAAGAACACCATTTTGGGAAATGGGGAACTCCTCTGGTTCTAGACAGGATGAGCAAAATAATATCAAGGTTTGGGAATAACCCCCAAACTCAACAGACTGTTTTAAGGATACTAGTTTTTAGGTATACAGGTACATAGGTGATAAATGATTATTACCAGAAGCTGTTAGTGAAAGAAAATATTACATGGACTTGGGAAGAGTAACACAGTGAAAGATCTTAGGATTTGATGAAGGTTTGAGAGTGTAAGGAACAGTTGTGATCAGCTGTATCATGAAGAGCTAGTTGAAGATATTCTGCATTTTGATGTCTGTGACCATTAAGTCAGGCTCATCTATAGCTGACAAAAACCAAATTCACTGCCATCAAGTCGATTCTGACTGTCAGCAACCCTAGAGGTCAGAGTAGAACTGCCCTGTAGAGTTTCCAGAGAGCACCTGGTGGATTTGGGCTGCCGGCCTTCTGGGTAGCAGCTGTAGCACTTAACCACTGCGCCACCAAGATTTTCACGTACCACTGAAGAAGTCACTGGAAGAGTGAGAGGAGAGACCAGAAGCCCCGCCAAGGAGAACACGGTGTCATAAAGAAGCAGGAGTTCATAGGGTTAGCTTTGCCGTTGGACAGTGAGCATCTAGAAATTCCACTGGGTGGCTCGGAAAGGACTTGCTGAAGCCAGCTGGGCCAGATGGAATGGTAGCGACATGCTGGACCCGGAGGACCTGGAGATAGGCGTTCAGAAATGTCAGGCGCTGCATTCTGTAGCCCAGAGAAATGTTGCCGTAACTTGAATTGGTTTTATAATCTTAGGTTGAAGAATATAAAAGTATCCCTGCCAAGAGTGAGAGTATAATAGCGGAGACGACAACCAGAAGCGGTGTTCTTGAGAAGGAAAAAGAGAAAGAAGAGAAGAAATTAAAGCAAGTTATGGATAGCCTGAAACAGGAAACACAAGGGCTTCAAAAAGAGAAAGAAGTAAGACTCATTATCAGTTATTGCTCATTTCGATATCTACATTGTTATTTTACTGAGAAGGTATTTGCAGTGATGCTAGAAAGAAGGAAGAAAATGGACTTTTAATGTCTAGCGTTCCAGAAATGGTCAACCTAGACTCTTCCCTGACTGATTTTTCTGCTTTCTCAATTTAAAACGGAACCAAGTAATTCATACCGTTAGCAGTAAATGTGACATCTGCGAGATATTTTGATCAGTATATTTACCATTTTTCCATAAGAATGCTCAGCATTGGCATTTTCTTTTCATTTTCTCAATTTTCTTGGTAATTGATGTGTTGACTCCTTCATAATCTGGGGCTAGGCTAAGCATGGATTGATGTCTCTATATAAAAGACACATTTTACTAGGCAGTGGTAATTGATTTTGTAAACGATTTAGGAACGTGATAGATTTTAAAATACGAGTATGTTTTAATATCAGACCACGGAACGTCGTTTGGATGCCCTTGCAGTGAGGTGGTGGGTGACGGGCCTGTGGCCTTGACTCTGACGCGCGCTAGGTGCTCGCTCTTGTGCCTGCACCTCCATTCATGGCGAGACAAGCTGGCAAATCCAGGCGTCCTCCTTCCTCAGCGTACAGTGATGGCGAGCATCCCTCTGCTTAGGAGTGCATAAGTATTCAGTCAGTTTGTTGTACTGTGGTGGCTTATGTGGTGTTGTGATTCTCTGTGTAAGCTCTGCCACTGCTCATTTCAAGCACTAGCAGTTTCATCGAGGGTAGACAGCTTTCGGCAGAAACTCCAGGCTAAGACAGACCCCTAATGACGAGCCGGTGAAAGCCCTAGGAATCGCCAGAGAAGACTGGCTGGTGTGCTGCGGAAGAGGAGGGGCCCCTGTACGAAACAGGGACCACCACAGTGAAGAGTGTCCTGACCCCTGCAGCACTCACCCATAAGACTTACTGGGGAGAGATACCTTGCCTTAAGCTGTAATGATTTTCAGTATAAACGTACTGGGAACTTTTTGCTGAACGGGCCTTAGACCTTCACATTTCAGATGGGGAAATAGTGCAAGAGTTTGGACTCAAGATTTTTTTTAAATTGTGGTGAAAATACATACACTGCAGCAGTCACTGAGTGTGCAGTATCTAAATGTATAATTCAGTCCATTCTTCATGTAGTGTGTCCAGTATTGCTTTCCTTTTCCAGATTTCAAGACATTAACAGAAACTCAGTGCTCCTTCATCAGAAACTCTGCCTGGACCCCTTTGTCCCGTCCGTGGTAACCACAGAATTCTTTGGTTTCTCTGTATTTGCTTATTTCACAAGAAGGAGATAATGTGTGGATGCTCAGCCTGGTATTTTCTGGGCGCATCCGTGCTGAGGCGTGTGTCTCACAGCCTCGTTTCTCTTGTGTGTCCGTTGTGTGGATACATCACATTGTGCCCATCTCTTCGTCTGCCAGTGGGCATTTCAGGTGGGCCACCTTTGGGCGGCTAGAAAAAGTGCTGCAGCGGACGTTGGTGTGACATTGGTGTAGGCTGTCTGCTCGTGGTCTCCGTCTGGGTTGGGGATCCCTGGGGTATGCGGTCGCTCCTGGGGGGCTTTCCAAGGAGCTGCCGCGCTTTTCCTACACGTTCCTACCGGGGATGAAGAGGAGTTCTGGTTTCCTCACAGCTTTGCCAGCAAATAGTTGTTTTTCTTTTCTTTTTCCCCTCTTTGTTGTTCTGATAGGTATGGAGTGTTAATCTCCCTGTTGGTGTTTATGCCTTCCTCAGGGCTCTTGGGAGCCTTGAGGGTGTAGTGATCACGGGCAGTGGCTGCTCACCAGAGGGTCAGCAGTCTGAGCCCACCAGCCACCCTTTGGAAGCCCTGTGGGGTGGTTCTCCCCTGTCCTGTGGGGTCACTGGGAATTGAGTCAAGTCAGCAGCAACAGGTTTGGTTTGGACCAGAGAGATGGTTCTGGAAAATCGCTCATTTCTAAGTTGTAAGTTAAAAACGAAAACTTTGGATTTTTGTTGGTTCCCATTTATCTGTTTTGTCTTTTGCTGCTCATGCTTTGTCAGATTTGCTGATCCATTATTAAAACTAGACGCCTGTATGTTTTCTGCTAAGAATTTTGTAGTTTCAGTTTTGATGTTTAGGTCTTTGATTCATTCTGAATTGGTTTTTGTATGTAGTGTGGGACACAGATCCAGCTTCATTTCCTCCATGTCTTAGAAAGCTGGTTTTCCTACCACCGTTAACCATTCCTTTGTGTTGTTTGTTTCAGTCTCTAAAATGAAGATAGTGATGTTTACCTCACGGAGTTATTGCAAAAGTCAGTAGAGCAAACCAAACCAAACCCACTGCAGTCAAGTTGATTCTGCTAACTTAGTTGTAAAAAACCACTTAAACTGTAAAGTGTTACAGAATTCTGTTTTTAACTTTAGTTTTAAACATTACTGTCACCAGTTCTGACTGAGAACAACCGTGTAGAATGGGGTGGAACTGCCTTCTCCTGTTCCAGAGCAGTGACGTTTGGTGGGAGCAGGTGCCGCACCGTTCTCCCTGGGCTGCCTGCTGAGTTCCAGCCCCTGGCGTTTTGGGTTCACACTGAGGCTTAACCACTGCACCACCAGGGCTTCTTAATTTTAAGTGAGCTCTTTTAAATTGGAAGATGCAGAAGTCTGCAGTTTTTGACGTTTAGATCTGTGAGGTTCTTCATAGCATGCAGGGATGGGTAGGCGGACACTACTAGACCTCCGCCTGCGAGAGTGACATCATGCCTCTGGTCGCTCTTAAAATTGAATTGAAGAATGCATGGTTTCCACTTCAGTTTAGGGTTAAAAAAGTAAGTGTTTATAAAACAAAACGAGTCTAAAGGGGCACAAGAGCCCGGGGACAAGGACGAGAAGGCAAGAGGGGACAGAAAGCTGGTAATAGGGGTCGCAGGTCCAGAAGGGACAGTGTTGACGTGTTGCAGGGTTATTCGCCCGGGTCAGAGAACAGTAAGTTTGCTAACTGTTTAATGAGAATCTAGTTTGTTCTGTGAAGCTTTAAAGTATGATAAAAGAACTAGAAATACATGTGTTTTGAATGTAATTGAGCGTACCATGTTTTCACAGAGCCTCGAGAAAGAACTCATGGGTTTCAGTAAATCTGTAAACGAAGCTCGTTCCCAGATGGACGTAGCCCAGTCCGAGCTGGACATATACCTCAGCCGCCATAACACTGCGGTGGCCCAGCTGGCGAAGGCCCAGGACGCGCGGCTGGCCGCCGCTGAGACTCTCCGGGAGAGGAAGGCTGCAATCAAAGACCTGGAGTCGAAATGCCCTCAGGCTGAATGCGAGTTAAAGGGGGTGAGTCTGCGCTGGTGTCTGAGGGTCATCTGGACGTCGTTGACTAGCCGTGGTTGGCGAGATACTGGACACTCCGGTGTGGGAGGCTTTTTAATCCTAGTATCTGAAGTTACGGACAGGACACAAAGGTGTTTCTCATTCATTGTCATTCCCAAGGAATGAGGTTACATTACAGTGTTACAACCTTCTGATAACAGTTGGAACTTTCTGCCCAGAAATATCAAGCAGAAAATACTACCACCACTACCCTTTGGAAATACAGAAAGGGTATGTTTCTCTTAGTGTAAGAGCAGCCAGTTCCTGTAAGAGTAAAGGAAATACACGAACAGCTGTGTTTCTTACGTGCAAACAGCTGTGTTTCTTTTTGTTTTCAAATTTATGAATGTCATTTTTTTTCTCTCTTGGAATTGTAAAATGTTACACTCTGGTCAGGGTCTCTAGTGTAGCTCATCATCCGTCCCTTTCTTGACTGAATTAGATTTTCAGAAACTTGAACATGATGTCTAAAGCGTCTTTGAGGGAAGATGAAATGGGAAAATGCTATTTGAAGAGAAACTATACTAAGAATAAAGTATGCACTTTGGCAGATGCTGCTTCTAGTCACAAGGAGTCTCCTGTTCGTATAGACAGCAGGTGAAACTGCCGCGGACACCCAGGGAAGACCCCACCTCCCTGGGACCCCACCTCCCCTTGCATGTCGGGTTTGGGTCACCTGTCACTTGAGCTTCTGCATCGTGCCAGTGACGGGTAATGGGGTGCGAGGGGAGAGCCCGGAGTTATGGCGGTGCCCACCCTCGGGGTCTCCAGGGGGCGGTGAATGGATTCAGTCTTCCAGCCTTCTGATCCTTAGTCACCGCGGCACCCAGGTGCCCAGGACAGTGTTGGTGTAGGAGCAGCTGCCGCGAGGGTGGAGACTGGAAAAGAAGTTTGGGTTCATGTGGGCGTCTTCCCTCTCTTCTTGGTAGCCTGACTTTTCTATCTAACAATGGGGCTATTCAGGCATTTTCCTCCCCTTTTTACTTCCTTATTTTCAGAAGACAGGTTGTTTTTGGTTTTTCTCCTTCGCTGCACTAGAAATCAAAACATGCTGTCACCGTGGTCACACCCGCTCTGTGGGGCCTGGGGCCACATCTGTGGTTGTAGTGACTGAAGGCAAGTGGAAGAGTTGCAAAGTGTTTCTGCATAATTATAAGGTGCCAAATGGGACTCCCACTGTCCTGGCTCTGATTTTTCTGTCTGAGTGGACTGCTGCTGTGTCATCAGGATTTGCTTCTGTCATTTTATTATCACTGGCCCATGTTTCATTTTGAAAAGGGGAGACCCATCGACATCTTTCCAGACCAACCCAGCAGTTGCACTGACAGCTGGATTCCAGATCAAGTGTTCACTGTTTTGTTTTTTTAATCATTCGGCCGTTATACGTCGTTCTGTGCTGCGGCTGGACATATTTGAGATCTAATGCTTCTGGCATTCATTTTCTTTACTTTTTGCTTTTAGAAAGAAAAAGAACTTCAGAAACTTACACAAGAGGAAATAAGCTTGAAAAGTTTGGTTCATGATCTTTTCCAAAAAGTGGAGGACGCTAAGAGCTCTTTAGCAACAAACCGAAGTCGGGGCAAAGTCCTTGATGCCCTCATTCAGGAAAAGAAATCTGGGAGGATTCCAGGAATATACGGAAGATTGGTAACATTTGTTTCGGAATAATTTTAGATTTTCTGAAGAAAGACATGCTGAATTATTTTCTTACTTTGGTATCAAGAACTGTGTATTGAGTGTCACTGTACCTAAAATAACCTTCATTTCTGTATATCTTAAGGGGCATTCATTTAAAGACAGTTTGCTCTTACGGATAGTCAGGCGTGATAAAATCCTCTGGTGTTGATTTTCTTGTGCTAAAAGTAGGTTGTTCTTGTTTTAGTTTGGATGATTACATTTATTTTATATGTATGGGGCTGAGATAATTCTAGTAGTGAAAAATTTGAATAATGAGACCCCTGTTGCCTCTAAAAATATGAAAATTTTTATATTCTCTTCCATTACCTGGAAGGTATGACCAGGATTTGAGGAAATCAGCAAGGAATAATAGCGAAACGCAAGGCTAGCAGGCAGTGGGAGAGCATCCAGCTGCTAACCCAAGGGTCAGTGGTTCTGACCTGTCTGCCGCTGTGCAGGAGAAAGATGGCATTCTGTTTCCATTGAGGTTACAGCCTTGCAAACCCTGTGGTCCAGTTCTGCCCTGTCCTGTAGAGACACTGTGGGTTGCAGCTAGCTTGATGGCGTACAACAACAGGCTAGCCACTGCCAGGCCTGAAACAGGAAGGAAGCTGTGACTACAGCTGGAGGGGAGCCAGGAGAAAACGGGGCGAGACATGCTGGGACCCCTGAGAGTCAGCCTTCCGGAGAGGGCCCAGAGGGAAGAGTGGGTCTAGAAAGGCGAGGGAGAGGACCCAAGCTGTGGCCTTCAGATCTGCACATCCAGTGACAACCCACCTTGTTTTCCTGAAGATGAAACTGAGCCTGTTGGTTTGCTGTCACAGAAAAGACAGCCCGTCAGTGTGCACTGACTGACGAGCAGGCAGCCGTGTCTGTCAGGACGCGCGCCTCTTTGGCTCAGCTTCGCTCACTTTCAGTAGATCGGGGTGTCACTACTTTGTAGGTTGTGCTGACAGTCCTTTTAGGGTTCAGGTCTTCACTTTATATGTTTTCATAAAATGAAAAGGTTCTTTGATTTTGTGACCATTAAAAATTGGACTGCATATCCACAAACTTTTCTCAAAAAGTAAAAAAAACATTGGTAGTGATTGATTCTGCAGGGAGGGAGGGCTGGGAAGAAAGAGACTGAAATTCATCAACTGCAGTGCGTTTTCCTTCATTGTTGGTAGTAGAGTTTTTTTTAAAAAAATCTGTGAATAGTACTAAAACCATCAAGCGCTTTTTGTCTAATTCCTTGCTAATTGCATCTTCCTCCCCACCCCCCATCTTCTGTATTTTTAGGGGGACTTAGGAGCCATTGATGAAAAATACGACGTTGCTGTTTCCTCCTGTTGTCACGCGCTAGACTACATTGTCGTTGATTCTATTGATACAGCCCAGGACTGCGTAAACTTCCTTAAAAGACAGAATGTTGGAGTTGCCACTTTCATAGGTTTAGATAAAGTGAGTGTTGATTATAAGCTGCCTGAGATTTAAGTTTTCAACAGCAGTGCTTCCTTTGCAATCCTAGCTCTTCTGCTGTATCCATTCAGCACCTGATAGGTTATGAAAATTATCTCTGAAGTCACATGGATGTAAAAAAAAATCATGAAGTACCTCCACTGAAGAAATGTAACTTATATTCAAGTGTTACAGTGACTGCTGTTTTGCAGTACTGACTTCCATCATCAGTAACTTTTTGTAACGTCTTTATTGAGATCTCATTCACACACCTCACATTCACTGTTTTAAAGTGTGCAGTTCAGTGAGTTTTAGCACATTCACAACGTGATTGACTCTGTTTAACTCCAGAATATTTTCAGCATCCCAAAGAAACCCCTTACCCAATAGCGGTAACTCCACACTCCTGTCACCCAACGCCTGGCAGCAGCCACTCGTCCGTCAGTCACCTTTGTGCCTCTCTGTTTGCCTCTTGCGCATTTTGTGTAAGTGAAGTCCTGCTGGGAGTGTGTTGGGCTTCTTGCACTTCTCATGTTTTTGGAGTTCATTGTGTGTTCATTCCTTTTTGTGACCACAGAATAGCAGTCCCTTGTGAGGCTGTCCCACATTCACTTAGTGGGCGTTTGGGTGGTCTCTGCTTTGGGGCTGATTTGGCAGTGAGGTCCTGAACATGCCTGTGGGGGGGTTTATGTGCATACGTGGATTCATTTCCACAAGTGTGGACTTGGGGATTGAAATTGCTGGGTCCCAGGGCAGTTCTAGATTTGACTTCTTGAGGAACTGCCCCACTTCCCTACGGGGGCTGCGGCGTGTCCGTTCCCTGCATCCTCAGCGACACTTGGTATCCCCTGCTGTGGTTTGGTTCTGTCATAGCCGTCCTGAGGGATGTGGAGAAGCATCTCCTGGTTTCGATTGGTGTTCCTTCATGCCTGATGATGTTGGTCACATGTCGTCAGTGAGTCTCATACGTTGATTCTCTTGATGGCGCCCTTAGAAACACAGATGTTAATTTTGATTCAGTCTCGTTTATATTATTTGGTTTGTGGTGTAATATTGAAGAAACCAAGGTCATGGAGATGCCATGCCTCTAAGAGCTTTACAGTTGTAGCCGTCAGATTTAAATGTCTGATCCACTTTGAGGGAATTTGTGCCCGCGGTGTAGCACAGAGGTCCGCCTCGTGTTTGCACGTGCTGTTCAGTTGTCACAGCGCCATCTGTCCCTCTTAAGATGGTTGACCCCGTTGCCCTGGGCTCCTTGGCACCCTTAGTGAAATTCAGTTGGTTGTGAGTGTCTGAGTGAATTCCTGAGCTGTGACTCGGCTCCACGGATCGGGTAGGTCTGACTTGATGAGTTGTGCTCAGGTACTTGTTTACTGTGTCTTTGTGATAAATTTTGAAATTAGGAGGTGAAGCCTCTTAATTTTATTCTGTCAGGATTGTTTTGGTTATTCTGAGTGCCGGAATTTCCATGTAAATTTAAACAAGATAGATTTGTTAATTTCCCCAAAAAGGACAATTGGGATTTCAGTAGGGATTGTTTTAAATTTGTAGATCTAATTTGGGGAATATTATTAAAAGTCTTCCAGCCATGAAGATGGGATGCGTTCATTCAGGTCCTTAGCTCTTGTTAACAATATTTTGTAGCTTTCAGTGTCCAAGTCTAGTGCTTCTTTTATTAGGCTTATTCGTAAGTATGTTGCTGTTTTTGATTGTCTTAATTTCCTTTTTAGGTTGTTGATTGTACTAAAGAGAAATACACTGATTTCTGCCTATTAATCTTACACCCTACAACTTTACTGAACTTGATTGCTTTTAATAGAAGCTTTTTTGCAGATTCTTTCTGATTTTGTATCCACATCATCTTATCTGCTAATAGCAATAATTGTACAATAACTTCAATAATAAAAGTATAGTAATGTAATAATTTGGGGAACTCTCAAAACCCGGTGTACCTCTCTCACATAACGTTTGTTATTTATGTAAATACCTAGAAATGGTATATTCTATATTTTATACTTTTTTTTTTTTCTAGATGGCAGTATGGGAGAAAAAAATGACCAAAATTCAAACTCCTGAAAATACTCCTCGATTATTTGATTTAGTAAAGGTAAAAGATGAGAAAATTCGCCAGGCTTTTTACTTTGCTTTACGAGATACTTTAGTAGCGAACAACTTGGATCAAGCCACCAGAGTAGCGTATCAGAAAGAGAGACGATGGAGAGTGGTAACTTTACAGGGACAAATCATAGAACAGTCAGGTAATGTGATTTGTCTGTCACTGAGTTGATTTAAGGCTGCGGTGGGAGACTTCTGGGGCTCATGTCTCCCCCCTCCCCAGGAACAATGACGGGCGGTGGAAGCAAAGTCCTGAAGGGGAGGATGGGCTCGTCGGTCGCCATGGACATCTCTGAGGACGAGGTCAGTGCGTCGTCTTCACCGAGCTCTTCACGCATAAGTCACCCACTGGAAGTAGACTGTAACTCACGTTTTAAATTAGTAGATTGAATTATAAATAACTGATAGGTAATCTGCGGGATTTTTAATATAAAAACCCCTAAATTGTAAAAAATGTAACTTTAGAAAGTATACGCTCAGTGCATATTTTTCTTCAGTTAACTACATTTCATAATTACTTCACGCTGCAGTTATTGTTTGGCGCTGGTCCATTTTTTCACAGTACTGCTGCTGCACTGCACAATGCATCCGTGTTTCACAGTCATTCTTTAGAATGTGAATACAGTAAGGACTTCTGAGGGCATGTTTCCAAATTTTATTTCAGAAGATTTTATTCCTGTACACATGAATGTGCACCCTTAGAACACTGTGTATACTTGGCATTTTCCTCATTCATAAATGGACTTTATGCTGGTAATCCGATGTGACTCTTAGGACACTTCCTTCACTGGTACTTTTCTTTGTAGGTCAATAAAATGGAATCACAATTGCAAAGAGATTCTCAGAAAGCAGCACAAATCCGGGAACAGAAAGTACAGCTAGAAGAAGCAGTAGTGAAATTACGGCAGAGCGAGAGGGAGATGAGGAGCACACTGGAGAAGTTCACGGCCAGCATCCAGGTACACTTTCCATCCATTTAGCTGAGCCTAAATCTGTGTCAGTGGAAGCTCTGTCTCTTGGTGACTCTGTCTCCCAGAGCACTGAGGCCTTGTCACCATGCTGGGGCCACCATAGCCACTCCATACCAGACGTGTTTGCCCCTAGCGGCTGTCTGACCTCCCCCGACTAGGGGCCGCTGACTCGGGTCCAGCTCGTGACTGTGGTGGACGCAGTAGATGTGCAAACTGTAGGGTTTTCGGAGTTGAACCCTCTGGAAGCAGACGGCAGGCTTTTCTTCGGGGATTGTCACATCCTCACCTGCATGTGCCATCCACGGACTTGGTTAGCAGTGATATGACCTTTGTTTGCATCTCTTTTCAAACTGGAATTTTTTGTTGATTATGAAAAAGCAAATGTATGCCCACTGTATTTTTGTTTTCTGGGTTTTTTTTAAATTTCAGGAAGTACCCAACGATCTCCACGTTTCCATTCTGATTGTCTGATCCCATTAATCCAGCGTCCTCATCGGTGTCTTAAGGTTGACCATTTCTCCTGATGTAGGTGGTTCTTGTATTTTAAAGGAATGCAGTGCTCACGAATGAGGTTATTTCAGGGGCCCGTCTGTTGTTTAGATGCAAGGTGACCTCCAAGAGTGTTTCTAATTCCGAGTTTAAAGGGTGTCTCAGGACAGCAGTCTCAGAGGTTCCTCCGATCTCTACGGGTCTAGAAAGGCTGGCTTTCTGATTTTTATAGGAATTAAGAGTTTTGCTCAGAAACAGTCTGTGGTGTCCCTGGTAGCCGGGCTCCATCCAGTGAACGTGCTGAGCTGTCCCTCCTCTGGACCAGCGTCTTGGAGTCTGCACTCTCCTCCTTGCTCTCTGGCTCCAGAAGAGTCGAGACCAACAGCTGCTGCGGAAGTAGCGGCTCACAGGCTTTTAGAACCGGGACACTGTTACCAAACACGGATGGAGAGCATAAACTGTAGACTATGTGGTGCTGTATATATTAAAAAACAGAAAGTTCACAGGGCTTTTTAATGAGGTCAGACTGTCCTTTCTACACTTAGGAGTTTCTAAGCCCATGTAGATTGGTTTTCAATTATTGCACACCATTATTTGACAAATTTTTTCTGTGTTGTTATGTACGTTGCTACATTAAATATCTGTGGGTATACCGTTACACACTCATTCAGTTATTTCCTGGGGTCAGTTTCTAAAATTAACACTCACATATTATGTGTCATATTCTAACAAATTAATAAATGGTATTTTGACTTGTCTTTGGAGTGATCTTACCAAACATTTTGTGTAATGAGTGGCCATTTTCCTTCTTGATGTTAGCTGTTCGTGTTTTATGCTCTAAATCGTTTCTGTAGCGCTTAACAGAGCAAGAGGAGTATCTGAATGTGCAAGTGAAGGAGCTCGAAGCCAATGTGCTTGCTACAGCCCCTGACAAAAAAAAACAGAAATTGCTGGAAGAAAATGTTACTGCTTTCAAAACAGGTATGTTTGAAGGAAACTGTCAGAAACAGGTTTAAACTTTGAAATGGCAGATTGTGAAATGATACACACAGTGTGTGAGTGACTGCAGTGGCTGTTTCCCATGCCAAAGTAGTTGTCACGATCCTAATTGGACAGATACGGAAACCGGTCTGTAGAGTGGTTTCTCTGTTTGCGTGAGGACACAGCACAGTGTGGTGGTCTAGGGGGTCCGGACCGAGGCCTGTGCACTTCATTTCCTGTTTTAAAATCCACTGGCCCCAACTTTGCAAGAACACCTCAACATAGTAGGTACTTTGTAGATTAGGAAAACTAAGGAGCGTATGTATATACATGGCAGCCTAGAGAACTCATACACTGACAGAATTTTTTTGTAGCTGCAGCTGCAGCCCCAAGGGTGTACTCAGAATAGCTGCTTGCTTTGTATACTGGCTCCGATCAGACCTGAGTTTGCTCCGGGAGGGGGCAAGAATGGCTCATGGCCATGTACCCCTCCCCCTCCGAGCTTCCAGTACACCTTGGGGACCCCAGTGGACACAGTGAGCCCTCATTACTCCCTCAGGAAGGAACCTGATGGGCAAAAGCAAATACTGATTGCCTCCCCAAAAGAGAGTGGAAAACCCATTACCACCAAGTCAATTCCAACTTAACAGTGACCCTGTAGGGCAGAGTAGGACTGCCCCATTTAGGGTTTCTAAGGAACAGCTGGTGGATTCCGACTGCTCCCCTTTGGGTGAGCAACCTGAGCTCTTAAAGAGATTTGTTCTGGCATTTGTTCCGCATGCACCAGGTTAGGCCGTGTTGCCTGCAGAAATTCACATCTAAACTGGAGGTGCTCATTTCTAGCACAGAAACAGGCACTGAATTCTTTACTTCTTAATTTCAGAATACAACACTGTAGCTGAGAAGGCAGGTCAAGTCGAAGCTGAGGTTAAAAGACTGCACAACACCATTGTGGAAATTAATAACCATAAACTGAAGGCCCAGCAAGACAGACTGGACCAGATAAACAAACAGTTAGATGAATGCGCATCCGCCGTCACCAAAGCCCAAGTAGCCATCAAGACTGCAGACAGGTGGGATGCGCGTGATGCCCCTTTCCCACTGCAGACTGGTAGTGTGTGTCTGATGTCCAGCCTGCCTCCTGCCCCTCCCTACCTCTGTCCTTTGTGGGGAGGGGGTGGCTTTTGTTGTTATCTTGAGCTATGTTGTACCTCTTGATTCCGTGACATAACATCATGGGTGTATTAAGAGTTAAACAATCTATAATCATCCACATGTACAAAAAAATTTTGGTGATGCTTAGAACTAGTCAACTACAGTTTCCCCATATAGGTAATTTGAAGTCCTAACAAAAAAGGTTACATGCAGCATACTTTGGAAAGCTAGTGTTTTGCTTGAAGTCCTCTAGAAAATTGATAGACAAATTAGTTAAAACTCTTTAGCATATATTGTTACTGCATAAGATAGAAAATTAAATTTGTACTGAGTTTGACATGTAACTCATACTATAAATGTTTATATTAATCAAAAACAAAACCGATTGAAGAATGATTTTAGTAAACACAAGTAAAAAAGTATGATAGAAAAAATGTCATTAAACATCCTGAGAGAGTCTTCGTAGCTTTTTGAAAGTGTAACAAGTCACACATTCCCACATTTTTGATGGATACCTTTGCTGATATAGAAATCTGAAAAAGGTGCAAGACTCGGTCTTTCGCACAGAGAAAGAAATAAAAGACACTCAGAAGGAAGTCGATGACTTGACAGCCGAGCTAACGAGCCTGGAGGACCAAGCAGCGGAGGTTGTGAAGGGCACGAGTGCTGCCGAGGTGAGGCTTGTTCTTGGGGAGAGTCGTGTGTCCTCAGCGTTCAGTAGGTTAGAAAGGGTTTGTAGCTCGATTAACTGATTTGTACAATAAAATATCACCTACTGGAAAATGTAAATAAACCATTCGTGGATCCTGCTACTCAAATAATGAAAGAAAATTTTTACATGTGACAGAATGTCTAAAACTGAGTAAATTTAGGTAAGGAATATATGTGAGTACTTTATATTAAAAGTTTTTCTTTTTTAATTTTTAATTCAAAATAGCAGAAGGGGTATAGACTGCTGACACCACCTTGATTGTTGTGGCAGCGGGAGTGTCTCTTCGGGGCACCCCAGGTTGGGGGAGGGGCTAGTGTGTTCAGCAGCCTCCTGGAGGGCTGCAGGGTCACCGCTACCAGGAGGGCCAGGGATGAGCACCTGGCAGTCCTCTCCTCAGGACAGTCCGCCACAGCGAGCCCTGTAGAGCGCAGTTCTACTCTGACCCACGCAGGGCCACCGGGAGTCCGCTCCGCTCTGCAGCAGCCCGTTTTCTGTTTGGAAAGATCCTGTCTGCAGCCATTACTGGGTGTTTTGTTTGCTGTCTTAAGGAGTCCTTACCAGAGCTCCAAAGAGAACACCGTAATCTACTTAAAGAGCTCAAAGTCATCCAGGAGAATGAGCATGCCCTTCAGAAAGATGCCCTGAGTGTTAAACTGAAACTGGAACAGATAGATGGTCACATTGCTGAACATAATTCTAAAATAAAATACTGGCAGAAAGAGGTGAGACTGTTACCATTTAAGTTCCACTTACTTGAAACACGTCCTTTGTGGGGAGGGGGTGACACTTGTTCCTTGTTTTTTTGAGCTGTGTTGTGACTCTTGACACAGGATAAGCAATCTGCAGTGAGCAAAATGTACCTAACGGTTTGGGTGATGGTACTAGTCAACTGCAGTTCCCCCATCTGGCAGAAACGTTAAATGTGCCTACTTTTAGTGTTTTGCTCAAAGTCCTTTAAAAAAAATCAATAATTTGTTGAAACTTCTTTAGCATATATTGTTTTACTATGTATGTAATTTGTCATAGGTTCTCAAGTTGTTCAGCAGTGACGTGCCTTCTCTAACACTAATTTAAAATAAACTTCCAGATTTCAAAAATATCATTACATCCAATAGACGATAATCCTGTGAAAGAGGTTTCAGTTCTGAGTCCAGAGGATCTTGAAAAAATCAAGAACCCAGATTCCATAACAAACCAGATTGCACTTTTGGAAGCCCAGTGTCATGAACTGAAACCAAACCTTGGTGCCATCGCCGAGTATAAAAAGAAGGTATAGTGGCCGTCATGTTGTGAGCTCGCGACCCCTCGTCTTAGCCTACACTGCGGAACGGGCAGTGCCCATTTCTCCCTTACTGATCAGCTCATCTCATTTTTATCAGAATAGATGGTTTTGTCATGACAATGCTCTTTTCCTAGGAAGAACTGTATTTGCAACGGGTAGCAGAACTGGACACAATCACCCACGAAAGAGATCGTTTCAGACAGGCACACGAAGATCTACGGAAGCAAAGGCTTAATGAATTCATGGCCGGTTTTTATGTAATAACGAATAAGTTAAAAGAAAACTACCAGATGCTGACTTTGGGAGGTGATGCTGAGCTGGAGCTTGTGGACAGCCTGGACCCCTTCTCCGAGGGCGTCACATTCAGGTTGGTCACCATGCACAGCTGGGGTTCCCCCTGCACCGTCTCTGCACTCGGAGTATTTCTGGGGGTTAGTGCGTGAAGTCTGAGCTAAAACTTGTTTTATTTCATGTTAAATACTGACTGCTTCACACACTGACACTTTCACAGTGTAAATGAAGGGCAAACAGCAAATACTTAATCTCTACAAAATACTTAGTTGGGCTTCCCTTCCTCCCCCCCTTAAGCCATTTCAGTTTAACATCAAGATTTAAAAACTGAAAAGTGAAAGATCGCACTGGGAAAGGGGCAAGAATAGTGAGGATACTTACTACCCTGGTGCCTGTGGATGGTTCTGTGTGTGTTCCTCCTTAGGTAATTCTGTGAAGAGCAAATTCAGGAACCCCCAGGAAGAAGATGGGAGAAGCCAGTTGAAAGCCATAAAGTAACAAATAATTGGACTAACATAATTTTCTGATTTCAGTGTTCGACCACCTAAGAAAAGTTGGAAGAAAATCTTCAACCTCTCTGGAGGAGAGAAGACCCTGAGTTCCCTGGCTTTGGTGTTTGCTCTCCACCACTACAAGCCTACACCCCTTTACTTCATGGATGAGATTGACGCAGCCCTGGATTTTAAAAATGTCTCTATTGTTGCTTTTTACATCTATGTGAGTAATCACTCGGGGACTCTCAAAGTTTAGGCACAGAATTCTTTTGACTTACTCGTGACTGTTGTGGTTTCTCCTCTTCTCGAACTCCACGCTCCATAACATGAAAGTAGAGAAACGCTTTTTACCGAGCCAATTATTTCCGTTTTGGAAAGGTAGACTATAATTGATAATGCAAAGTAACACACAGTTAACAGCTAGAATCCCAGTCTGCTGTCTGGGTGTTCTCCACTGAAGACTTTAGGCCACCAGTTTTCCAAAATTTTTCATTTCTCTCAAAGCCCAGTACGGTTAGATGGAGTATCCATGGCAGCATTCCTGTCAATGTCCATTCATCGATGTAATGTTGTACTTACTGCCCAAAAATAGTTGTCAGGAAATCAAAAGTTCAGGTGTTTATTATGATTTACCTGTTAAAACATTTCTTTTCCTTCCTTTTTAGGAGCAAACAAAAAATGCCCAGTTCATAATAATTTCTCTTCGAAATAACATGTTTGAGATTTCAGACAGACTTATTGGAATTTACAAGACATACAATATAACAAAAAGCGTTGCAGTAAACCCAAAGGAAATTGCATCTAAAGGTCTTTGCTGAACTCGGTGTTGCTGAAGATTCCTCAAATTGCCTGCATAATTTTTATAAATTGTTAATTTTACCAAATGCATGTTCCTAAACTGGATCACAGAATTTAATTTTGCTGTGAATTTATGATATGTTGTAAATCTAATAAAATACTCTGTATACATGCGTCTGGTGAGTTGTAAGAATCTGGTCATTTTGTTAAGCCTCGGATGATGAGAAACATGCTTAGAGGACTGACTGGTGACTTCACCTTAGTGCCAAGTTGCACCAGCAGTCAAGTTCTAAACTAGATTGTGTCACCAGGGAGCACAGGACACCCTCGTGAACCTTCAGTTTACACCGGAAAGGATGGCAACTCACCTTGGGTGAATGACGGCATTCTGGCCTCCTTGGTAGTTAGCGTGTGTCAGCATGGCTAAGTGGAGGGGGGCTGACAGGTAGTGATGATGTCATCATCTGTGACCTGTCAGCTTCTTCCCTCTGAATAGAGTTTTCCTTCTCAAGAACCCAGCATGCCCAAATAATGGAAACTGGCTTTTTAAATCAGTTATTCTGAAATGGACGAAAATGTACATGCCTTGAATGATTTTTTAAAATTTAAGGATTGACTCAAAAAAATCCTTAAGAGAACCAGCAATTAACTGAATTATGACCAAGGTATCTCCATCTAAAGGGGAGAGTGCCCCACCGAGTTGTTCTGTAAAGATGGAAATACACAGGGGTTCACTTCCTTAGTAATCAGTGGAGACTAAGATGGAATGCCACTTAACCAGGTCATCCGGGTTTTTGGTTTGTTTTTTTTAAAATTCTGTAATGGCTCCTGAATGCTACTGGAAATCAGTTTATAACCACTTGCTTTCCAGAAGGTATTTTGGTATTGAGTCAGAAATCTTTGGCCTGGCTAGTCAATTTCTAGATAGTAGACCCTGAAGAACTAACAGTTTACTGCCCCCATTTAATGTACCATTAATTAGGTATTAAAAATCTAACAGTTTATGTCAGAACCCATTAGTATAGACCTAAATAAAGCAGAATCTGAAACTCAGGTATACTGGTTTCTGTAGAGCCTGGAAGGACTTAGTAATACACATATACTTCCTTTGTAACTAGTTTTTAATACTTCCATTGGTGAGTAGGGATGAAACTGAAGTATTACACTTTGATAAGCAGTGGACTAAGTAACACTGTAGTACTAAGTCTGAGAGTTAAGGTAAGTGATACCAATCATGTAGAAATCCAAAGTGTCGGGGCCTTATTAAGCCATTCATTCTAGGCAAGTGAAATATCAAAATGAGTTTATTAAAATACATATAGTTGTTAGCATAAAACCCAGAAATACCATATATACAACCTCCCCCTCCTAGTAAAAATACAAGAGAACAGCAGCAAGTATAGTCCGTTCCTTGGTACCTATCCTCATGCACACTTCATAAAATTCATCCAAAAAGTTGCACCACCTGAAAATATGTACTTCAATAGTTGGCTACAAATAATTCTTCAACAGATGGGAAACAAAAGTAACCTTGGCCAAATTAAATACTGAAAAGCTACCCAGAACTCTGAATATATGGGTTCTGCACATAGCTATATGGCCTTGGACAGATTTCTGTACCTGTTTCCTCATAAAAAGCAGGGATTAATAATACCTACACCAGAATTGTAAGACTAAGTGCTTAATGCATTATAGATAGCATTTTAATGATAGCTAGTGTTTGCATTTAAAAATAAATGGCACTTTTGTGGTAAGTTGAGAAAAACTTGTTGCCATGGAGTCAATTCCGACTCCTAGTGACCCTATAGGACAGAGTAGAACTGCCCCATGTGGTTCCCAGGGAGCATGTGGTAGCTTCAAACTGCCAACCCTTGGACTAGTAGCTGTAGCTCTTAACCACTGTACCTTCATGGTTGCCCACTTTCATGGTAAGACTAGAAATTTCTATAAATTGTGTGATTTCAGTCTAAAGTTACCACCTTCCAAGCAACTGATTATAGGTACCTCCCTCATCTCCACAACACTTTCAAGTACTGTCTAGCTATCCCTACGGTAATAGTGCTAGGCACTCGGGTGGTTGTCAGAAATGGAGTTAATACGGCCAGCTAGCTTAGTGCAAACTTCTTTAAGACTCACTCTCAGCAGATAAGCTCTTAGGAGTGTTGAAGTAATGTCCTTGCTACAGCCATATTTATTCATTATCAACTTGAGTTACATGTAATCTAATCTAGCCGGGAACATTGCCTGACCTCACCTGCCAAGTCTGAACCAGGCAAAACTGAACCAAGTTGTAACCTAAGGACAGCAGTCTGTTCTAGAAATTGGAAGTCAACAGTGTGCACTGAGGGTTACACAGACAGTGGACCAAAAAAGTCCCACTATTAAAGGAAATGGATGATGCAGGTGGGTTCTCTAAGCAAAACTCAAGAAAACCAGATAACGCTGTTGACACTTTGGTATTAGCACAAAGGAATGTTTAGGAGAGAAGGCTATTTCTAAAGCAGAAGTTGTACAGACTTCACGTGATAACCATCAAAATCAGGTAAGAAACATCACCAGTTGTATTCTGTGCAAATCATGTTTTAGAGTTTCTACCCAATAACTGATTTAACTAGTAGCTACACTAAAACACTACACAAGACCAAATACAATCTTAAACTTACAACCAATCTTTACCTGCCACCAAGTCAGTTCTGGCTCAGTACAACAAATCAGACTACGACGACTATAAAATGTCACTTTCTCCTCTTAACAAGTCTACAGAAACAGCAATAGCTTTATTTGGAATGTATGTTTACAAACATTTTAGGGCTCTTCATTTAAAACACATCATTGGCCCAAGAAATGTTTCATCAAATAGAAAACCCCAACGTTAAGCAATCCCATACCACTTTTATACTGTAGTACTTGCTTGCCTTTAAAAACTCTCATTACCTTTATTTGCTATTCACAAGGCACATAAAGGCAGATACACTTAGGATTTCAAAAAGAATTGGAAAGCCAACCACCACGGTATATAACTCCAGTAAAATAATACTAGAACAGAAATGTTTAAATGCCATAATGCAGCTCTGAGTCAAGTCAAAAATGGGTTATTTTTAATCAGTCAAGTAAATACTATTCTCATGTTCTAATGTGAATGTTTCAGACACTATGTTTTGTTTCTTTCACACATCGTTTTTATCCAATAGAAATAGGAAAGATATATCAAATACTTCTATTTGCTGCAGCTATAAAACTGAGCTTGTCACTTTGTTTATCCACCATTTCTGCATTCAGACTGCAGTCCAGGATAAGCCCATTTCAGCAACTTTTCAGTGAGGAACTACTGTCCAGACAAACTCCTTCAGCAAATATAAAGCATGACACAGTCTATGCTTTAAATCAAACAGACTGTTAGTAAAATTCTGATAAACAGATACAGATACTTCAGAAAAACATACTACCACTTCCTTTAAAAAAGTGGTAATGTGCTGGTTAAAAACAAGGCTCAACATCAGTGTTAGTGAAATGAGTGTAAGTATAACAAAATTGGAAATTTTAAAAAATTCAGCTTCTTTTTCATTTTTATCAGGCCAGGACAGTGGCACTGTCCTCTCTGAAGAAATTTTCATCTCAGGGATAAGGACTTTCTTAATTTGCCCAATTTCTGTTCGGCACCATTCCTCTTGAAGTACTTGGCTTACTCGAGGATAAATTCCAACAGGCTGAACTTCGGGAAGTGATCTCTGCTTCAAGGTCTGCACACGCTGGCGGACATCGTCCACTTTCTCAAGGAATCTCAGTGGGGGCTCTTCTTTCAGAGATGTTGTGAGTGCCATTAATTCAAGCTGCTGCTCTCTGATTTGCTTCATTCTTTCAATCTGTGGCGTGTACTCCTGATTAATCAGATTGCCAACGTCACGGAGAGCCATCAGGAAATTTTTTTTTTTCTGTTCTAATGTATCACTAAGCTCTTTAAAATACTGGAGAACAATTTCCTTATCACCTTGGATCATTTTCTCAGAATGAAATTTCTGCTGTTCTAGCTTTTCAATCAGGCGAGCCACATCCGTCCAGTGTGAGTCTGTTAATTGTTCAAGCAGTTTCTGAGGCGTGTCCTTTTCTTTCAGATAGGCGCTCTGAAGATCATCTATGGGGTGACCATGGTGCTGGCCTATGGTGAGGCAATGCCCACAGACCAGCTTCTTATCCAGCAGACAGTACACATTCAGTGGCTGCCTGTAATGGTCAGGGCAGGTGACGACATGCGGGTGGTCCTCTTGCTGGTACTTCTCAATAATTGCCTTTAATGCAAAATTAACAGGCAGAGACTCCACGCCAGTTGAAGCAATTTCAATAATACTTCTGCAGTTAGGGCATGTGAGTGGGATTCGTAAAGGTCTCCATATGTAAAAGCTGCCAGATGCCTGGAGAAGGTTCTCCAAACAATTTCTACAAAATGTATGAGAGCAGGGCAGTACACGAGGATCTTCAAAGATACTGTAACAAATGGGACATGTTAACTCGTCCTCAAAGTTGTGCATTTCCTGTCAAGAGAAAAAAAAATTTTCAGTCTACACAGAACCAGTAACCTGCACATACGGGGTCCTAGGAGTCAGACCACCCAACTGGTAACACCCCGTTTCACCATTTAAAACCCGTCCTCAGTTTATCCTGGTATGGTGGCTTGCATGTTGCTAAGATACTGGAAGCTATGCTGCCCCAGTTGAGCGGGTTTCAGCAGGTTTCACACTAAGACTAGGAAAACAAAGGCCTGGAGATGACTTACAAACCTCAGCCAATAAACACCTTACGAATCTCACAAGAAGACTGTCCACCTCACTTGCCTGGCACACTTCACCAAGAGGACCAGCCTGTGGAGGAGGTCACCATGCACAGTGAGGCAGTGGGGACCCCTGCTGGGATGGACTGGGACGGCGGTCCCAGTGAGGGGCTCCAACATGAGCAATCGCAAAGCTGGCGCGGGACTGGGCAGCGTCTCGTGCTGCCGTATGTAAGGGACAGTCCACAGCAGCCATCTTATCTCTGGCTGTCATTTAAAAAGATGACAGTTTGGTTCTTCCTAAGAGACGAACACTGAAGCCCTCCTGGCACTTCAGCTCTGACATGTAGTGCGGTGTTGGCTGCCACCCCGGTCAGTCCTCCCGGGGATGGCACACGGATCAGACCATCATCGTCCACACGGGTGCGGATGTCTGACTCTCCTGGAACTAGCACAGGCCTTTCTTCCTAGTCTTAGCGTGGAAGCACGTGGAGCCCTGTCAGTGTCCTAGCAGGATGCCAGACAGGTGGTGGCTGCCCTTGAGGCGCACTGGGCAGGAATCAAACTCAGGTCCCTGCATGGAAGACAAGACTACTTCCCCGGGATCCCCACTGCCCAAAACAGGTAACGTGGAATAAGTGATCCTGTTTCAGAGCCCATTCCTTTGGAGCAAAAATCATCCTATGCAAAACAACTTCAATTAATCTATATTAAAAATGCTTCAGGTTCAAGTTAGTGAGGTTTGTTTCTGTGTAATGCAGATTCCACAAAAACTGAGTGTTTTCTTGAGGCCTACTTCATGCTAAACATGCTGGGCCAGAACCAAAATTAGCAATGCAGAGAGAGCTGCCCCTTGGTACCCACAGGGATGGCTTCCAGGAACCTCAGCAGATACCCAACTCCCAAGGATGCTCTAATCCCTTCTATAAAATTGCACAGTATCTGCATGTAACCTGTACACATTCTCCTGTATCATATCAGTCACCTCTAGATTACTTAACAATATCTAATGCAATGTAAACACCACATAAAAATGCTATCCTACTCGGAAATACAACAGGAAAACAAGTGTGCAAGTGCTCAGTACAGATGCAGCCCGGCAGGCCTGAGTGCACATCAGACACCAAGCAAAGCGCTCACACAGCCAGTGCTGGACAGATCCGGGCAGCAAGATGAAACATTTCTACAGACACAGTATCACAAGTCAGGCTTAGGAAATATGTATTCTTTAGAAGAAGAACACATGCTTGCAGTTGTCTCAATCATGGTTTCTAGAGCTATTAAATTTCTCCACTAACCAGAATACTAATTAAAGCCCAGGATCAATCAACATGACACAGTTTTCTAAGGCAGTGGTTTTCACATGAAGTTTAGGATGGAAGTAAATTTGAAGTTACTCCTTACAGTGAAAATAAATATGAAAAATAGAACTGTCAATTGTGAGAACTATCAGTTACTGACTGAGTTAATTTAAATAAGTGAAAAACTACAGCATTCGTGGTAAAGAACATTAAGACCACCACTAGTCATCGTCCCCTCACGAAAAAGTCCCTTGGTGGCTACTTCCCTAAGATCCTCTAGAGAAACAAGCACCTGGACCTCTTGGCGAGCTGTCACCAACAGGCCCACCAACACACACCTAATTGGTTTGTAGCCTACCACCGTTTAAAGAACCCAAAACCAAAACCAAAAAAGCCCAGGTGCCATTCATGTGAAATAGAAACATGACCAAATCCTCTCCAAACAACAAAAGCAAAAGTATGAAAAAAGCACATCTAAAAATGACTGTTTTTAATATGCCAAAAAACCTCTTTAGACTGGTTCTGCTCTTGGCTCCTCTGACCACATGCAAAACCCAACTCCTACTCATCCTTCAGGTCTCAAACTGAGCCACCCCCAGACCAGGTCCCCCAGGAATCCCACTGAACACTGCACATCTCCTTCGTAGCACTAACAGGACTGTATCTGAAATAATTCTCTTAACATTTTGGTAGACACTAGAATGTATACCTCTCTCATAAAGGCAAGAAATGTCCCAACTATAATTACATTACTGTCATCTAGCACAGACTTGAAAAATGTCCCAACTGTAGTTCTGTTTCTGTCATTTACTGTCATCCTGCACAAATGACACGCAGCTGGCATTTGTTTACTGGTGAGTGAAGGAGCAAATAAATGCCTCTTACAAGACCAACTTCATTTTTTAGAAAAGGTAGAATGTCCAAGGAAAAATGGTGACTGGAAGCATCCACTAGAAAGACTCCTTTCTGAACAGCCAACTCTTCAGACGGGGACCAGACAGACTGCAAGACAGAGTGATGCTGGCCCAGAGCGCACTCCTGGGCTTCAAGACAGACACAAGGCTGCTGGGACAGCTCTCGTCCAGAGGTGAGACGAGAGGGCGGACAGGGACAGGAGCTGGCTGAGTGGACCTGGGACACACAGGGCAGGAAGGAGGACTGTGCTGCCACTGGGTGGGTGGAGCCACTCGAGTCACACAGCGGTGGTGCAGGTGCGGGGTTTTATATGGAAAGTTGACTTGGGCTGCAAACTGTCAAAACATTTTTTCTTTAAACCCTCCATTCAGAATGACAATATTCAGAACTTCATGAGCCAGGATGTGCCACACAGAAACTAACCCTTAACTGTGAAGCATTTCCAGAAACTAACGAAATCAGGCAACAGTACCAAAGATGACATCCACAGCAAGTGAATTCAAGTCAATGCACGTTGGGAAGACACTGTCTGACACCTACACAGAGCTCTGACGTCGTGCAAACACACCCCAAGAAAAACATGCCTCCTGGGTATTTTAGTGATGGAAGAATGCACAATAAAGGAACAAACAAAACAGCACTTTGTAAGGAATAAAATTCGAGCAGTGGACATACATTCAACCTATGTTTAAAACTAATTTTGGAGCTGTTTAATGTGTAAGTACAGAAGCCAAGCCAGCCAAGTGCCATCGTAAACTAGCCCTAAAACCGAAACCTTTCCCTCCTAAATTCTGTTATAGTTGTTGAAAAGCTAGAGAACAAATTTCCCCTTGAGAATCTAAAAGATCAACTTTGTTTAGAAAACAGACATCCACCAGCTTATGTAAAATGGAAGCAAAAATAGCAATGGCCTTAAAGTGTAAAAAGTTGAGTAAAATTTAGTCAGAGCTTTGTGGGTAGCATGCAAGTCACAGAAATCAAATTTCATTCTCTCACAGATTATTTATTTATAGGCAGCAAATTCACAAGTCAAAACTGGTTGAGCTTCCTGACCATGGCTGCTATTTAGGCATTTAGGCACAGTTCTACTTTGTCCTAGGTTACTAAGTCGGAGTCAACTCCACCAGCCAAGTCAAGTTGCCATCAAGTCGACAGCAGTAGGTTTTGTTTTTTTTTCAATCATGTAGTCGAAAACCTGGTAGCATACTGGTTAAGTTCTAGGGCTGCTAACCAAAAAAGTTGTCAGTTCAAATCCAGCAGGCGCTCCTTGGAAACTCTGTGCAGCAGTTCTACTCTGTCTATAGGGTCACTATAAATCAGAATCAATCCGACAACAATGGGTTTGGGTTTTCTTCTTTAACTGTGATTAAGTGAAAATATACAATCCAAACCAAATTTGCATGACCACCTATCTGCAGCTCCTGCTCTCCTTGCCTGTCATATGCTCTTAACAATGTCCTGTCCCTGTGTGTGTGTGTGTGTGTGTGTGTGTGTGTGAGAGAGAGAGAGAGAGAGAGAGAGAGAGAGAGAGAGAGAGAGAGAGACGTGGTTAAGCACACAGTTGCTAACCAAAAGGCCAGTGGTTTCACCCATCATCTGCCCTGTGAGAGAAATACGTAGCAGTCAGCTTCCATAAAAATTCACAGCCTTGAGAACCTACAAGACTGTTCTACTCTGTCCTGCAGGTTACATGAGTTGGAGCTGACTCAGCAGCTGATTTGTTTTGACCCTGACAGAGGACGAGAGACTGTATGGCAAGAGATGAACCATACAGCTTCTAGACTCAGGAACTCTGCGTCCACCTCTAACAGGGATCTATCACCCCAGTGGAAACAAGGGGTTCCGCAAAAGCTGACGTTCTAATAAAATCAGAAGCTAGACAGGAACGTGCTATACCCAAGATGTCCCCTACGGCAGCTACTAGGGACCTGTAGCTACAGAGCTCCTGAAATAGGTCTTGTGCAGCTGAGGAAGTCAGTTCCTAACTATACAGTCACACGTGGCTACGGCTACTGCCTCCTGCATACATGTCAGACAGGAAACACCGAAGGACCCAAGATAAAATATTTACAGATACTATTCACAGTAACTTTCCAGCCAATACCTGGCAGCCATATGGTCACTCTACTGGCTATCAAACTTTGGTTTCAGGACTTTTAACTATTTTCTTAAATTAATGAGACCTCCAAAGGGTTTCACTTAATTTCTAGCATGGAATACACCAACACATTTTTTTTAATTTGGTAGTAATTTATTTGAAAATAACTGTTAACCTATTTTATGAAAAATATTTTTCAAAACCAAAAAAGAGTGGTAACTTTTTTACGTTTTTGCAAACCTCTTTAATGTCTAGTCTAAAAGGAGGCAGACTCCCAAACCACCTCAACCTCTGCTCCGTCGTATCAGGAGTCATGCAGCATCTGGAACATTCTATGGATGCTCATGAGTGAATGAGAGTGAGACAGGCAAATAACATCTTAGCATTACTAACAGTGTTAGTGTGAAAACAGCTTGGACCTCAAAGGCTCAGAGACTCCTACAGCATCACTGAACCACACTTGGAGAGGGACTACCCTACAGCAAAGCTCACTGGCTGCACCAAGAAGTTCAGCAATTGACTCCTCTCTCTTAATCACAAACAAGAATCACTAGAAATTTAAGGAAAACTTCCAACATGAAGACCAAAAACAGTACATAGAAAATGGAAGTTCAAGGACAAAAATACTTTAGGAAATAGAATAAACTTGAAAGCAAAATACTGAAAACCTCAGGAAAATAACAGAAGGTTTCTATTAAACAGGAACAGAACTCTATCCAAATAAAAATAGTCCAAGAACAAGAGAGAGTTCTTGGAAATTAAAAATGAAAGAACTTTTAAAAAAATAATCAAGAGGCTTCAATGATAAAACTGGAGAAAGCAGAAAAGACCAGTACGTGGAAAATCTGAGCTGAAATAAACAACAGCAGCAATCCGAAGTCCCATATCCACAGAACAGAAGTCTCAAGGGGGGGAAAAATACCAGAATTCAAGGAACCGGGTTTCCTGACTAAAAAGGACCACCAAGTATTTGCCCAGCACAGCTGAAAAATACAATGAAGATGAGAAGATTCTAAAACCACATGCCGCATCCAGTGGTATCTGATTTCTCAACACTGAGAGGTGGAGGAAATGAGGCAATGCCTTCAACAGTCCCAGGGAAATGGCTCCCACTAAAATTCTACACCCACAGAATCTATCAGATCAATATTGAGAGTAAAGACAGTTCCTGACATGCAAGGTCTCAAAAATTAATGATCCCCTGACTACCCTATCTCTAAGCAGGAAAAAAAAAAAAATTAAGACTTCTCACCAGGATAAGGGTAACACAAAGTCCACAAGAAGTACGCAGCAGTCCCAGAGAAAAAATCTAGAGGAGGAAGACAAACAAAGAAGGAATGTCTTGGCAGAGCTGACAGTCGATAAACAAGTGCCTGAACATGCTGCGAGAAATGAGAAAACTAAGTTCAGAGAAAATGTCAAGAACTAGGTAATGACAAGGAATACAACACATTACACAGAAACCCTGGTAGTGCAGGCAGGCGTTGAGTGCTGTGACAGTAGTTCGAGTGCCCACCAGGCGCCCCCTGGGAACTCCACGGGGCAGTTCTATCCTGTCCTCCCAGGTGCTGTGAGTCAGTCAACTAGATGCCAATGGGTTGTACATGGTTCATTTATAGTATTAACATATACATAACATAAACACTCAATTTTGATTTTGCAAAAAAGGATGATAACAATATACTGAGATGAGGGAATAAGAGAAGGGAACAGTGTCCAAGACCTAAATCTCCATCTTCCCCCGTCAGCTGTCAGCCCACCACCACCCTCTGGGGCCGCAGCCCCTGGAAGTCTGAGCACAGCTGCCCTGCCAGGTTTCCACACCTTCCTCCCTCGGAGCGGCGGGGCAGCGGGTAGGTTCAAACCAGCCAACTCTCAGTTAGCAGCCAAGCACTCACTGCTGGCTACCAAGACTCCTCCAAGTAACCAATCAAAAAAAAGCTGCTGTCAAGTTGATCGTGGCTCATAGCACACCTAAAAATGACACTCAAGAAATCACACTGTAAATATAATTAGAAAAACAGAAACAAACGCAAAAGAAACAGTTAAAAGAGATCCAAGTGGGTACTTCTGGAGAAATCAAGAGTAAAGAATAAGGCCAGGAGACTGCTGCTCTTCATTGAAAACCTAAAGAAGGCTGTTTTACTTTCAACTACCAACGTACAACTAAAAAATATTTGAAAGAAAGAAAGACAAGCAACTGGGAAGAACAGTGGGCCACTACATTAAAAAAGAAAATAAAAACCTAATGGTCTCAGACTTCTCTGGAAGACTAATTTCCAAAGACGCCCACACCAACCGCCTCCCATGTGCTCTTCTGTAATGGGACTTTGCTGCGACTCCCTTCACAGGAAATGGAATCTGCTCCACTCTTCGAAAAAACACCTTGGGCAGGCCAAGAGACTGCTGCGACCAGTCAAACAGAGGATACACCATGCTGTACTCAGATACAATGACTCTTAACTAGCCTGGGAGCTTCCTGCCTCACGGAACCACAAATCCCTGAAAAAAGCCAGGTACAGGAGCACTGAGGACCAGACAGGCGAGGGACATCCAGCAAGAGAGCCTTCGGGGTGACTCCAGCTCAGGCCACCGCCTGACTACTAATACAGAGACCTCAAGTAACAACTGCCCCCTGCAATTTAAACCTTGGGAAATAAGACATTGTTCTAAGCTACTCAACAGAAGGGTAGCTTGTTACAAAGCTACAGATGCCAGGCCATCTCTAAGGCAACAAGCAAAGCTAGCAGACAACAAAGGGTCGGGAAAGAAAAGCCTACAACCTAAAATTCCTGCACCTAGCCAAGATGTAATTTATTCATGTGAAATAATCTTAGCCAAATCTCTAGGGCAAAATAATATTAATTCCATAAGGCACAGCCAAAGCCATTTACTTTTATTACCAAACCAAAAGGAATACAAAATGAGGATTCAGCTAAAAAGGCAAAACAGACTAGTTTTTAAAAATATATACTGATTTAAGATCCTAAACACTATCATTAGCAACAACAAATCTAAGGACACATTACAAGAGAACCGCACCACGACCCAGGCGTCTTGGTGGCACAGCACTAACAACAGGTCGCAGTCTGAACCCACCAGCAGCTTCCTGGGTGAAAACACCCAGCAGTCTGCTCCCAGGAGACCCTACGGGGCAGCTCTCCTCTGTCCTCTGGGGTGCTGTGAGGCAGAACCGACTAGACTGCACACAGCAGTTGACACTGTGACCAGACACAGCTCCTTCCAGCTAACTTCACAGAATTATCTATTCACATAACCCACCCACAGACAGCAAGTGGAGAAAAACCAGCATCATATTAAATGTGAAAAAGGCATATAAAATACAAAAACTAGTTAAGAAATCCACAGAAGAAACAGAAGGGACACAAAAAATTTCTTTACAAATACTCAACCTCTTATGATTTTTAAAATACAAGTTTAAAAGATACGCTATTTACCCATTAGATTGCCAACAATCAATAAGGTTGTATTATCTGTACTGTTTTGAAAGAGAAGCAAAATAGCAGATTTCATACACTATTGACAGCAGCTTCACTTCTGGGGGAAGATGTGATTTGGCAATATCTGTTAAAATATAATAAAGTTTATAGTGATTTTCAATATGTTTTATTCTACTAAAGTATTCAAGCAATAGGTAGCAAAGATCTATGTGTCTCAGTGGAATCAAGAGAACAAGGTTCCAGTTTTACAAGCTCAGAAACTTGTAAACTACACCCAAGAAAACTATGATCCATTAAACCACTACAAAATCTAACTCTGGGAATACACACATCAAACCCACAGCACAGGGTTATCTCTGAGTGCTGGAAACAGAAGGGTGTGAGAATTTATTTTCCCATACTTCAAAAGTTGTTACTGAAAAATTTAAACAATCTCTTTATACATATTCAAAAAGTTTTAGTTTACTTATAAATCTCATCCCTATTTCATACGTATATATACATATATATATACACACACATACACACATATACATATATATAAATGCATACAGCTATTTTGATTATGCAGCCTTGTACCCACTTCTCTGTGCGCACTGTTAACCTTTTCTCTAACGGGAGCTACTGAGGACCACTGGGTTAGGTACCGAGAGACACAGCAACCTGTCCCTCAGAAAAGACACACCGGCCTCTGTCACACATGCTCTCAGCACCTATTTTCCATTGTTACCAACAACAGATTTTTTATTGTTTTTCAGAGTGAGTGTTCTCTCTCTTGGTTAACTTTTATTTTCCTGATACTAATAGCTGCTCTTTAAGTATTTGACTGCTTTGTAGGTATTTATATATTCTAGCTGTTAATATCCTGGTCAGTAATCTCCTCATCACCTACCACTTGATTCTTAATTTTATTCTAATTTTACTACAATGAGACCTATTCTTTTTAACAGTTTATGCATTATACACATGGTCAGCTCTCTGTGTTAACTCTCCTCTGTTTTCTTTTAGAACTATAGCTTTATTCTTAATCTCTGAGCCCTATCTAGAATTTGTTTTTGTTTTTTGGTGACGTAGAGATCTAATTTAAATATCTTTAAAAATTAAATCCAAATGCTTCCAAACCATTTATTTAATGTTTCCTTCAATTTAAAATGCCATCTTTAGTATCACATTCATGTCACATTGGTCACTTTCATTGCTCTCTCTATTCTTAACATTACTACTACCTTTTAATGACTGTAATATTTTGATATCTGGTAACGCCAGTCCTCAAATCCTCCAACTGTTTCAAACGTGCCGTACCTATTATCCAACCTCTATACTGCCATATTTATTTTAAAACCATCATGTATATGTATATATATGTACTTTTCATAAGTACACAATTTAAAAGGTAATATAAAGTGATAAACTCATGTAAAATAAATTTTCCTCCAATGAGTACCAAAAGCCCAAGTAAAACCTTGTAGATTAAGATTTCCAAGAAATACAAACAAAACAAAAAAATCTTGTCAGAAAGAAACCTAAGGCTAACCATCTACTTAAAAATTATTTCACAAATTTCTTATGTTTAACTCAAAAGCAAACAACTTGAGCATTTCCAAACTTTTTCCAAGATCTCCCTCCAGAGAGCTGATTCTATGTGGAACCTCGGTGTCCGACCAGAACATGACGAGAGCCAACTTGGATGAGAGTTGACAAATAACGCAGGACCGAAAACACCTTTATCTGGCTACTTCCTCACATCTGATGTCAGCCTCTGGTGTCTGCCTGCGCTTTGCCAGGTTCTTAGGAAATGGATAAGTACCAGCAGGGGTCAGAGCAGCCCAGCAATCTCCGCGACCAAGTAAACTGTCACAAAGGACCTCTTTCTTTCCTACAGCATCATGTTTTTACAAGTTTTAATTCACTAATGCTTTACTGCCTTTTATCTCTAAACAGGAGTAGTTACAAAACATTCATTATCTTACAGACTCTGAAGAGAAACTGTGTCTTTACTACATTACAGAGCTGGATGAGTTGCCCCAGGCCCTAACTGATTCAAGAAAAATGCACATTTACTTAGGAAATAATAATTGTGTCATTTATATGCATACAGAAGGTTTTTAAAAACACCTCCACAACCAATAATACACAAAAATAGTGAAGGACCACCATAAGTCATTCGAATTTTTAAAAAATGCCATTGCCATATTAAGCGCTATGTCTGCCAGTCAAAAGGTTGGCAGTTCAAATCTGCCAGGCGCTCCTCGGACACTCTAAGAAGCAGTTCTACTGTGAGCTCCTGGGTCGCCATGAGTCAGAGTCAACTCGATGGCAGTCGGTATCTCGTCAGAGGTGATATCAGCCGCCCACGTGTACTGTTTCCCTTCATTCGGATACCAATCTCAGCTGTCCCCAAACAAAAAGAAACTAAGTTAACTACAACTCGAAAAGTTAGTTTTGTTTTTCATACTTTTTCAAAATGCAAATACACTTGGCGAAATATTAAGCAACATGTACGATGAAAGGCAATGTCAAAGTTGACACTGACTAAAATCAAAATTTTCACCTCGCCACACAAGGTGAATGATGGTCTAGAAGGCAGGAGATACTATGTCAAGGACTGCGAAAAAAATCCCCCAGTAACCTAACCAAAAAACACAGACGTCATGTATAAAATACTGTCTGTGTGTGTATGTGTGTTCAAATGGTCACACCCTTGTTAAATCTCTGATGGTGACAAAAGTGACGACCTTTCAGGAACAGGGTGGGTGAAGTCCACTTTCCACTTAAGCTCTCTCTATATGGTTTGAATTTTATACCACGAGCATTTTTTTAAGATCTAAAAATTTCGCCTTACTGTTTACAACATAAATTCAGTAAAAATACACTGAAAATCTCTTTCATATTCTCTTAACCTACCACGGCTTACACCTCACCTACTTTGTACATCTGCTGCTTTGGGGACCAAATATCTTCTCCAACTTTTTCAGATTCTTTTATTCTCATTCTAAACTTGAAAATAATTTTAATATTTAATGTTACATCTACTTTCTCTAAGAATATACTGAATAGTCACACGAATGTAATTCCACTTTATCTGACGTCTGCCTCACTGTGTTTTTAGAAAAAAGAGTGACAGACACCAAGTCGCTGGAGCAGCAGCAGAAGTGCCACTCGTGCCTGGAAAGCCCAATTCCGTGACCAAATAAACTGTCACGCAGGACTTGGGTTTCACAGCGTCCGGTGTCGCAGACGCTCTCCAGGACGCCAGCGAGGGACGGTGACGCGGAAGAAACGTCGCGGTCATTTTAGATCGCGTCCCGTGAAGCTTCACGTCTGCAGGACCAGAGCTGACCGGCTGAACGCCGCACCAACTCCGATGAGTCCCTCCCTCGTCCGCGCAGAGCCCAGTCCCACCGTGCACAGGCGGCAGGGCCCCGGTGGGTTCCTCCGCGCCCCGCTGAGAACCGCGGTCTCCCCACCTGTAACAGGGGCGCGGCGGCCGTCTCCGGAGAGAGCTCCGACGCGCGCCGGCGCCGAAGGCGCTCGCGGCGGCAGCGCGTCGCTTTCCCCGGGCTTCCGCCAAGCCCTCCGTCTCCCGCCCAGCCCCGAGAGGCGGACGGTCCTGGGGAGTCCGCTTCGCTCACCTTCACCTCCAGAGCCGGTAAAGGGGCTCCCCAAGCCCCCATCGGGGACGAGAGGGGCCGCCGGACCCAGAGCCCGGGTCCCCATCACCGCTGCCCGCCGCTCCCGTCCCGCACACCGGCCAAACAGCCTGCACTACAGGGAAAGACAAAGACGCAGAGCCGCCTCCTCGGACCCGGCCAGGCCCTCCGACTCACCGTGAGGAGCGGGACGCCTGAACCCGCCGCCCGCCGCCTCTCCTCACACAGCCGCGTCTCCGGAGCTGGACGGGACGCCGGGGGCGGAGCCTCAGGGCGCAGGCGCAGTTTCCCGACAGCGCCCCGCTGCGCATCCTCAGCCAATGGTAAAGAGCGCGGGCCGAGATTCAAAAGTAAACAACCGGGAGAGCGGGGAGGGGGGCGTGACCGAAAGGACCCGCGCCCTGCTTTCCGCGCCTGCGCACTGGGAGCGCGTGGCCTCGGGGTGCTCGGAGGCGCTGCTTCCGGCTGTGGGTCCCCCGGCGGTCGCGCTTCATCGTCGGGGGGAGCCCGCTGGGAAGTGGGTACCGCAGGTGGCCCCGGGAGAAGGCAACCTAGAGGGGCACTGCCAAAGCGCAAGTGAGTGACAATTTCCGGAGGAAAGGTCTGTGGAACCCTTGATATTGTGACAAGGTGGCCCATTCTGATTCTGCGTTTCGGCGCGGGGTGTCTTCCTGTGTCGCCTCACCAGTTCCTGGCTCCGAGAAGTCCCCGCCTGCCCTAGGACTCGCGCTGCCTGCTCTGCCGCCCCCGGCCCGGCCGGTGGTGCTCGGGCCCGACCGTCCTGTAGTGCCCGGGTTCTGGGGACAGGGACCCGTCAGGACACAGGACTGAGCACAGCAGGAGGGTGTTTCTAATTATTAGAACTCTGAGAGTTGGTGGGAGCCTCAGAAATCATTTGGTAGGTTCTTCAGCCCCCTGGCCCCCTTTTCTACTTTAAGGATAATGCCAAGAGGGGGTTTCTGTTGTCTAGAATTCCTGACCTACAATTCAGCACTTTCCCAACTTCGCCAAATTCCTACTTCAACTGAAAAACGCCCTGGAGTCAGAAAACAGCCCCTGCTTTTCCTTGAGAAACTTTGTCCACCTGTGTATCTCCAGTCATACCATATCCCAGTTCCCTTTTCAATGCCCTCCTAAGTCACACTCCAGGGGCTGGCACACTGCGTTGCCGGTGCGTTCAGGTCTTAGGTTCTTACACGGTAGATCAGGAAAGAATCTTAAACTAGATCGCGAAGGCCATATGAGAGTCTGAGTCAATCTCCGACTGGTGGTGAATGTAAGAATCTAACAGCGGTCACTTAGGTCATCAAGCTGCATTCCTCCCCTCACGCTCAGACTGGATTAGCAGGTCTATGTTCCTCTCCCTATCTGTGAAGAAATAAAATGGATTAAGACCTCAGAGAGAGGTAGTGAAATTTTAGATAGTTGACACTGTTTGATTATCCTTTGACAAATTTTAGATAGTCTACTCTTTGATGATCCTGCAACAAACTTCTGGGTAATTCACACTGTTTGACTCTCCTGTGACATACGTAACACCAGCGTCCACTTTAAAGTCTGGCTGTAAAAACCACTAGAAATGTAAACCAAGGGGGACAGTTTTTGGAGAAGTCATTCTCGCTGTCCCCTGGCTGGCACGCTTCTCTGCTAACAACGCATGGATCCTTTCTCCCCGTCTCTGAACTTTGGCTGTCAGTGACAGCTGGGACGAACTTGCTTTAGTTCGGCAGCAAGACATCTTCAGCTGAGCTGCCTAAAAGATTGACAGCGCCAGTGTGGGTCCAGGCACCATCGAGACGTACCCACTGTTACACGTGATGCACACCCATTCCCGCTTTTTTAATACGTAGACATATTCTGTTTCAACTCTGAAATCAGCCTAGCAGCTTTCTGACTTGCTGTCCAAAGGACATGTCGTGTCTTTCACAGTACGAAAAATGCACCAGGCTGTTGCTGCTATTGCCCTCAGATGCCATCGA
The DNA here is from genome assembly GCA_028571685.1 of Heterohyrax brucei. Taxonomy (NCBI): domain Eukaryota; kingdom Metazoa; phylum Chordata; class Mammalia; order Hyracoidea; family Procaviidae; genus Heterohyrax; species Heterohyrax brucei. Next base: position 73,821,105 of record CM053163.1, read on the forward strand.
GTCACCTGCAGCTGTTAGTGACCCCATGTGCCACAGAAGGAAGCGCTGTCCACCCTGTGCGACCATGGTGGCTGCGGCTGAGGCTTGGCCCGCTGTAGCAGCCACTTTGTCAATCCGTCTCTTCAAGGGTCTTCTTTTTTTACTGACACTCTACCAAGCATGACATGCTTCTCCAGGGACTTACTGGTCGCTGCTAACAACATGTCCAAGCACATGAGACAAAGTCACACCAGCCTTGCTTCCAAGAAGCACTCCGGCCATACTTCTTCGGAGACTTGTTCTTTCTTCTGGTAGTCTGTGGTAGATTCAGTATGCTTTGCCAGCACCGTAATTCTTCTTTACCATAATTTATCAATTCTTTGGTCGTCTTTATTCATTGTCCAACTTTCAAGTGCACAGGCAAACCCACGGCCATCGAGGCATTTCCAACTCCTGGCAGTCCTACAGAGGAGAACTGCTCCATAGGGCTTCCAAGGAGCTTCCAGCAGATTTGAACTGCCAACCTTTTGGTTAGCGACCGTAGCACTTGACCAGTATGTCACCAGGGTTTCCACATGCATATGAAATGACTGAAAATACTGTGACTTGAATCAGGTATACCTTGGTCCTCAAGGTGACGTCTTTGCTTTTTAACACTCTAGAGAGGTCAAAAGCACTATACTTCTAAAAATTATTCTTTTTTAAAAAATAAATGTAACTGCCCTGAAACTGTATTAGTGTACTCTGCTGTGCAGACAGTGAGTCCCAGAGGCCGTCTCATTACTGTTCAGTCAGCTAAGGCCCAAGGTCAGTCTCACAGCAGAGGCAAAACCACAACTGACGCACCCTTCCATCCACCCCGATAGCCCTTTCACAGTGTGAGAGTTTGAAGAGCACGTGTCACCACTGGTTAAGGATGTTTTTCTACGCAGCTGCGAGGAGAAATGAAGTCCCGATAAGTGCTAGGACATAGATGAACCTAGAAAACATTATGCTAAATTAAATAAGTCAGACACAGAAGGACAAATGCTGCGTGCTCCTACTTGTGTGAAGTATCTGTAAAAGGCCAGTGCAGAGACGCTAGAGTTCACTAGCGGTTACCAGGGGACGGTGGAGGGAGAAAATTAAAGTTACTCAGTAACAGGTATTGAGTTTCTGTTAAATGAGATTTAAAAAAAAGGAAACAGGCAGTGGTGATGATTAACCGCATGGAGAATATAATTCCTGTCACTGACCCACATACATGAAAACAGTCGGAATGGCAATAGCTTTGAAAAACACCCAATTATGTCAGTTTGTGGCCAACAGCTCAAGGATTGGACCGAGATCTTAGAGTCTGGCCAGTTCCCTTCCATTCAGCCTAAATTAGTTTCTTGAGATGGTTTTTGTGTTAGAAATATTACCTGCACTTCACGGCACAAGACAGCAAACGCCCGAGGGAAGCGGGATGCAGGTCATGATGAGGAACTTCTGGAAAAGGGGTTTGGTCACTGGTTACAGAGGTCTCGTCCGCTCACCTCGGGGAGGGTGTGCAAGGAACAGGAAGACTCGAGTCTGTCCTCTGTCGCAGAGCCGCACTCCACTTCAGGCCCGGCAGGAGGTCCCGGGTGTCCCCTGGTGGGGAGCAGGTCCCAGGGCGCCCCCTAGCGGGGGGCAGGTCCCAGGGTGACCCCTGGCAGGCGAGCTCAGGCGCGCCCTCTGGCCGAGGACAACTGAGTGGCAGCTGCTAACCGCGCTGGTCGTTGCTGCATCAGGGCTGGCCTGTGTCCCCGGAGCTGCTGGACGCTGAGGATCAAGGGACCTAGTGATGAGGGGTGGCGGCTGCCAAAAGTCCAGCCCAACCGTGTGGACTCGAGGGGTCCCCAAGCAGGGCCATCTTCGGAGAACAGCACCTGGGGCAATCGGTGTGAAACTGCTGAAGGATCTCTCAGCGCAGTGAGGCCAGGCGGTGCCCAACCTCAGCCAGTGCCCAGGGCCGCATGCGATGTCTCCAGGCCACATGCGAAGACGCCCAGTTGTGCCTCAGCTGAAAAAGCCTGAGAGTCTCGTGGCACACTTAGGGGCTGCAAGGAGAGTAAGCAGTGACTTGAGGGGTGTAGCCAACCAGGTCAAGTGCACACAGGTGTAAAGACGCTAGCCAGGGACACCAGAGACCCTGTGGAGACACTTCCAAGAACCGAGAAAGCACCCTCGTGAAAAAAGAGCTAGGCCAAGGCCCGGAAAAAATGTGCTTTCCAGATACCAGTCAGGTGAGGACACTCCTACGTGGCATCTCTTTTTCTCCACCCTCTGCTACCACCCAAGAGACTGGAGGTGTGGAAGGTGACCAGGAGGTTCCCTGGAAAGGCGCAACCAAGCTTGTCCCTCCCCAGGAGTTGGCAGCCCACCTGGAGCAAGCCAGATCTGAGGGACAGGGAGTAGTTATAATTTAGAATGAAGTTAGGATCTTTGGCAATAGGCCTAATTTCTGAAATGAGACTGTGTTTTGCAGTTAAAGGAGCCTGGGAACTTTGGATCACCGAACAGTGACAAGAAGAGTCAAGAGCCTGCTGGGGTCTCCATCCAGGGCCAGGGTAAGAGCTTTCGCATTGAATATCTTCTAAACGGTCAGAAGAAGAGGAATGTTAAAGTTGCTGTGTAGTTGATAAGCCCCTTTTCAAACGACTGGTCACACTGTGTTGAAGACAAAAGTCACAATCTCAGCCACCTGTCAGTGAACAATTGGAGGTCTATTCCTCTTAGACAAAAGAACGTTTATTACAGTGGGACAATGTGGGCAGAGACGCCTCCCAGCACGTGGTGGCTTGATGGACTCCCTCCCTCTCACACGACCTCCCTGTCACAAGGCTCAAGACACGGCCTTCACTCTACCACAGGAGACGACTTAGCCATTTCTCCTGCATTAAACTACTAACATCCCTGCTCGCAAGGTCAAGCTGTTCTCTCACGAGGAACGACGGCTCCTTCTCAAAGAGAAATTCTGGTGTCTGTTGAGAAGACAGTGTCGTTTTTATCTCCCACCACGCTTGACAGTAACCAAAACTGAGTTTCCCACGATGTACATTCATAAAAAAATCTTTCCTTTTCAGTAAAAAGTTTCTCGTGTCAAAGCCAAGAGACTCCATACAGGAGTTTTTAGGTGTGTGGTGAGATTTTGCCTGCCGGCATGTCAGTGTTTGGGAAGCCTGGTGGTTATCAGGGCGTTAAAGCTTCATGTTCACTCTCAGCTTCTGCACTTCTGTCCGGAGAGTCTGCACACTCCCCCGTGGGACTGACCGAGTAGGGCCGCCAGACAGCACCCAGTTCTCAACAGCAAGGCTCTGGGCTTCACAAAACTGGAAGGCTTTCTTGAAGCAGAAGAATTTTCTCCTTTTAAAAGTCAGAAATGGCCGACAGGATTTTTTCCATAACTGTAATGATCTTAGACTTTCTAGAATTACATGTCATTTGTAATTGAGAAGATATTTACCGTAAAAAATAAAAATAAAAAATATTCCTAGGTGTGCTTGTGACATCTCGTAATAATTATTTTTTTCCAGAGTTAAATTACAATGTTTCCAAATATTTTCTTAGCATAATTTTTACTGATTTCAGCTCTTAAAATACACATGCAAAAGTTGTAGCCATAAGGTAAATTGTATGATTTGATTTATAACAGTCAACATCTGATACATTCAGATTTGTGCCATGCCTCTAAATGGAAATATTTTGGGAGATGCTACATTTACTTAAATGATTCTAATACTAATCAAAGCATTTCTGCAACTTCTCTGGGAACTGCTTTTAGTATTCGTTTATGAATCAGATAACAAACCAAACTAAAACAGTCATTTTACTTCATTGTCTATCATATTTGGAGCCCTGGTGTGGCACTAAGAGGGTCTGCTACCAAACAGTCTCCAGTCTGAGTCCACCAACAGCTCCCTGGAAACCCTGTGGGGCACTTCCTCTCTCTCCTGTAGGGTCACTTTGAATTGGAATTGACCTGATGGTGGTGGGTTTCTTTTGGGGTGTATTATATTTGGCCAGCAAACAATGGCCTCTTGTCCAGCTTTTGTGTAAATGACCTACTGTTGGAACACATTCCTGCTCACTCAGTTACAAATTGCCTGTGGATGCTTTTTGGGGTACACCACCAGCGATGACCTGACCAACATGCCTAACTACTTTCTCACCAGCCCTGTAAGACAAAGTTTTCTGAGCCCTTGGCTGGAGGGTCATGGAATGGATTTAAGCATATACAAGCACTGAGTATATGGTCGAAGCGCCATCAAGATTACTGGTGGAAAGATGGGCTATCGAAATGAATGGTGCTAGGACAATCAATAGAAACTCTGGTGGTGCAGTGGTTAGGTGCCGTGGCTGCTAACCAACAGGTGGGTGGTTCAAATCCACCAGGTACTCCTGGGACACTCTGCGGGGCAGTGCTACTCTGTCCTGTAGGGCTGCTGTGAGTCAGAATGGACTCTGTGGCGGTGGGTTTTAGGACAGACAGTGAGCCATTTGGAAGATGGTAAAATGACATCCACACCTCACGCCATGCACAGAATAAACTGAATGTATCAAGAGTATACAAATGTAAAAAATAAAACTATTCAAATTTTAGACATAAACATTGGTGAATACCTCTTTACCCTGTGTGTAGGAAAGTATTTCTAACTACAACTTAAGATGTTTGTATGGCAAAAGCTCCATAAATAAAGTTAAAAGGCAACAAAAAACTGGGAGAAAGTATTTGGAATATGTATCACCAAGGACTATGTCCCCAATATATAAAGAACTCTTTAGAAATGAGAAACAAATGACTGAAAACTTGATAGAAAAATTGGAAAAAGACATAAACAGATAGGAACACATAAATTTATAAAAGGGGGGGAATGAAAATCAACACTTGAAGTTCTCATAGAATCCCTACTTTCTGAAGCTGGATGAGCCCAGTGAAACTATTGCCCTGAGATAACCTTTAATCCTTACACCTAAAATATTCCCTGAAGTTTTCTGAAAACCATAAAATAGTTTAGCTTGATCTGTAACGAATGTCTGCCGTGAGCATTGCATTCCTTTAACAACTCTCTCCCTGGGATCAAATTGACAACTGTAAGCTGAAAGATGGCATAGAAAACTTCAGGGCAGTGAATTAGTGGGGTTGAGAAACAGCTTAGGAAAGGAGGGTGTGAATGGTCGTACAGCTCAAAGGATGTCACCAGCGTTACCAGGTTGGACAAGAAGAAATTGCTGGCTTGGTGCCTGTTCTGCTGGTGTATTCTCCACAGCAGCAACAAAAGTTACAAAGATGAGTGAAAACTATTGAGAGAGAGAGACTGAGCGGGCACGCCAACCAGGGGTGAGGATGACCAGCCAGAAAGGGGCAGAAAGGCTGCTAGCAGGGAAGCCAAGGTGGAGAAGAGGAGGGTGCTGGCGTGCTGTGGGGTTGGCAGTACAGGGCAGGGAACCCTGTGTGTGCTCACTGCTTAACGGGAGCGCATTCGCGCTGCAAACCTAAAGTAACAATAAAGAAAATGATACTGAGATGAGAAAAGAAATTAAGTTGAGAAGCAGAGAAAACCTCACGTATGTATATAGGAAAGTGTGCAGACTTACTCCCTTTTAGAAAAACGCAAAGCAAGACAATACCGCGACAGTGTTTCTCGGCTGTAGGACTGGCGAGTCTGACTGCTGACGACCCTGGCCGCGTGCGGCTCCGGAGAGACAGGCTCTCTGGCGTGCTGCGGAGGGGACAACACTCTCCGGAGGGAACCGTGACCCTCGCCAAGCAAACGACACGGAGGGCCGGGGCCGGCGGGGTGGGGGGCGGCCGCTCGACGACCCCGCGAGGGCGACGCGGGCCGGGATGACCCCCCGGCTCGGCACCTGCCTGGCTGGCCGCGGGAGGCCGCCTTTTCCCTCGGGAGGTCGCCGATAGCCGGTCACCAGAGTCTTTTTCTGAAGAACGCTCAAGAAATCCAATTCAAATCTAGTTAGCCAGAGCCAGGCTTTATTGGCCGATTTTGCAAAATCGGGCCCCTGAGCCCACCAAAGAGGCTAGTCAGACAGGGGTGTGGAGCAGTTCCTTACAAACCCTTTTTATGTTCTAACTCGCAAGTCTCTCCCCCAGGTCCCCACTGGCTAAGTACTGTGGGGCTAACAATCTCTCCCAGGCTGTCACCTAAATCTTAACATGCCTTCTCCTGTTTGCCCCCCCCAACAGCCCCCCCACACCCCGTTTACCCCTTCCTTTAGGTTAACTAGTAACTTCTTGTCTTGGCCTTGGCTATGAAGAGGACCATTTGAAATTTTATTTCTCAGGCACAGGACTTGAAGGACCTCTCACTCTGCTCCCATAATGATCACACCATGGATCTTCAACAAATGGTGCTGGCCAAATGGGTTATCCATCTGCAATAAACTGAACCAAGATCCATATCTTACACCTTATACAAAAACCAACTCCAACTGGATAAAAGACCTAAATATCAAACCTAAAACGATAAAGCTCATCCAAGAAAAGGTAGGAACAACAATGAAAGTTTTAATACACAATGAGGACAGACTCCAAAACCTGTCAAAGAAACCACAATCAACAGAAGAGAAAATAGATAAATGGGAACTATTAAGAATCAAACACTTTTGCTCATCCAAAGACTTTATTAATAGAATTAAAAGAACACCCACAAAATAGGAAAAAATATTTGGCAACTCTATGTCAGACCAACGCCTGATCTCCACAATCTATAAGATACTACAAAATATCAATAAGAAGAAGATAAACCATCCAATTAACCGATGGGCAAAGGAGACGGACAGACATTTCACTAAAGAAGAGATCCAGGCAGCCAAAAAACACATGTGGACATGTTCACGACCTTCAGTTATTAAAGAAATTCAAATCAAGACAACAATGAGATACCATCTCACCCCAACAAGATTGGCCATGATCCAAAAAACACAAAACAACAAATGCTGGAGAGGCTGTGGAGAAAGTGGAACCCTTCTACACTTGGGTGGGGTTGCAAAATGGTCCAGCCTCTTTGAAAAGCAATCTGGCGCTTCCTTAAAAAAATGGATATCGATGTACCATTTGACCCAGTAATTCCACTACTTGGAATATATCCTGCAGAATCAAGGCCTTTCACACCAATGGACACATGCACCAGAATGTTTATTGCAGCACAGTCCACGATAGCAAAAAGATGGAATCCACCCAGATGCCCAACAACAGAAGAATGGATAGGTAAACTATGGTACATATATTCAATGGAGCACTAAGCAATGATAAAGAATAACGATGATTCCAGGAAACATCTCCTAACCTGGTTTCAACTGGAAGACATTATGTTGAGTGAAAGTAGTCAGCGACAAAAGGACAAATATTGTATGAGACCTCTACAATAAGATCTCAAAAACAGACTTGTGTATAGAAGAAAAGACTCTTTGACAGCTGGAAGGGAGGGGAGGGAGAGAGGACGAGGAGGGTAGGGTTTAGATTAGATAGTTGCTAGAAATCTGGTTGGGAGAAATCATTGACAGTACACATTAGAAACAAGAACAACACTAAGTGGACTTCAGCATAACTTGAGTACTCTCACCATCTTAACCCAATATTGCAAGGATAGAGTATCTGGGGCAGGGGGCAGGGGACCATGCTCTTAGGCGAAATCAAGGCCAATTGGCACAACTAGCGTTTTGCTAAGAGAGCTCTCTGCACCCCACATTGGTGAGTGGCATCTGGGGTCTTAAAAACTGCCAAGCTGCCATCCGAGGACACAGCAAATGGTCCCAACTCAGCAGGAACGGATGCTCACCGAGGACCAAAATGACAAGCAGTAAAGACAACCTAGAAGACAGACAGACCCACAAGAGTGGGTGCCTACGTCGACTTGGGACTGGAAGAATTGGATGGTGCCCGGCCACCACCAGTGATAGCCGCGATGGAGCTCACAGAGAGGAGTCTCATTGGCAACACAAGAATGAAAACGGGTGCATCCTGAGATCTCCACTAAAAGAACTCAGTTGATGGTCCAGTGGTTTCGGGGTTCCCCTGAGAGCATGGCCCCTCGCCCCAATGCTGCCCTTGACCATAAATCATAACGAAGGTCCACGCTTCGGACAGGAATGGATTGGACTTGGCAATGCAGAGTGACCATATATTGGTTGCACTTTATGGTTCTATATATCTATAGGATATCATCCTGCAGACGACTGGCTGGAGGAAGGGGAGTGGATGGAGAGGAGGGGAAAGGAGGCTGTTGGGAGGATGAGACATGTATGGAGCAGAGAGGAATAGTGTGCAGTCACCGGACAGGGAGAGCAGTGGAAGCTGCATATAGGTGGGCATGTAAATTTATACGGGAATGTACATTTTCACTCAGTCGTGTTAAATAAAAAATAAATACATAAATAAAAAGATCACACCATGGGAAAAAAGTCACACTCTAACACCTGGTAGCTGTGAGTTGACAAGTGCCCCAACAGCCTTGTACAACAACAGAATGCACGACATTTTTTGTTTCAGCGTTGTCTGTCTTTGCAAAATACTGAAAACAACCTCAATGTTTACGTGCAAAAGAGTGACTCCGTGAACTACGGGAAGTCTATGCAATGAAGTACTACTCAGCAGTAAAAGAGAATGAAGGAGATCTGTAACTGCTATGTATGATTGCCAAGATACTTTGTTTTTGCGAGGTGCTGTCAATTTGCTTCCAACCCTCAGGGACCCTGTGTGCAACAGAACAAAACACTGCCTAGCCTTGCACCATGTCAACAATTACTTTTATGCTTAAGCCTCTTGTTGCGGCCACTGTGTGGATCCATCTCGTCGAGGGCCTTCCTCTTTCTCTCTGACCCTGCACTCTACCAGGCATGAAGTCCTTCTCCAGGGACCGATCTTTCCTGACAACATGTCCAAAGTATGTAAGATGCAGTCTTGCCATCTTTGCTTCCGAGGAGCACTCTGGTTGTGCTTCTTCCAGAACAGATCTGTTTGTCCTTTTCGTGTTTCATGGTACATTCAACATTCTTCTCCAACACCACAATTCAAAGGCATCAATTCTTCTTCTGTCTCCTCTGTTCATGGTCTAGCTTTCACATGCATACCATGCGAATGAAAATACCATGGCTTGGGTCACTCACAGTCTTCAAGGTGACATCCTTACTTTTGAACACTTTAAAGAGATCCTTTGCAGAGATTTTGCTAATGCAATGTGTCTTTTGGTTTCTTGACCACTGCTTCCGTGGGCTTTGATTGTGGACCCAAGTACAATGAAATCCTTGACAGTCTCAGTCTTTCCTCCATTTATGACAATGTTGCTTACTGGTCCACTTGTGACAATTTTTGTTTTCCTGATGCTGAGGTGCAGTCCATACTGAAGGCTGTGGTCCTTGATCTCCATCAGTAAGTGTCTCAAATCTTCTTCATTTCCAGCAAGTAAGGTGGTGTCCTCAGCATAATGCAGGTTGTTAATGATACTTAAGTGACAAAGATACTTTAATCGAAAAAAATCAGAGTGTAAAAAGTATAGTGTGCTAATTTTCAGGTAAGAAAGAAATAGATGTAAAAACACACAGACATTTTCTTACTTCTGCAAAAGAAATACAGCCAGGATAATCTTGACATAGTCAAACAATTATCAACAGGAACGTCTGGGATTGGGATGAAGAGCATGGGGGCTGGAAGCTGGAGTGGGGGAATATTTCTCTCACCAAAGCTTTTTGTTTAGCTTTGACTTTTAGAACTATGTTAATGTTTCCCATGGCCAAAAGTTAAACAAACAAAGCCAGGATGTGGGCAGAACCCAAAATGGAATACAATCCGTAACAAACTTAATGCATAAAAAAGACTAACAGTTCTACACGATAACACAGGGAAAACAATCTAGGTTACCTTGGGTTTGGTGACGACTTTAGGGACAGTACCCACACTCCCTACAAGGAAAAAAATGGTAAGCTGGCCTTCATTAAAATCAACAGCTTCTGCTCTGTGAAAGCTGCTGTTCAGAGAGTGACAGCACTCTGTGTGTGGCTGTAATGGTGGACACATGACCTTAAGCATTTGTCAAAGCCCACAGAACTGTACAATATAAAACAGACAGAAATATCCAACACGACAAGTGAACCTAATATAAACTGGGGTGTCCATAGGTTGTGCAGGTGCTTAAGTGCTTGGCTACTGACTAGAAGGGTGGCGATTCAAATCCACCCTGTCCTATAGGGTTGCTATGAGTTGGAATCAACCTGACTACAGCAGGTTAGGCTTTTTTTTTGGTTATGCACATGGACTTCGATAGATTGAGTATATGTATCCTGGAATTGAGGAAATAAAAGAATAATGGGAGCATTGATAACACCTCTGTAATAATGAGCACACCTATTGACCAAATCTTTATTTCTAAATATTATTCTCTTAATGTTTTAAAAAAGAGGGGGACTTCTCAGAGAAATAAGGTGATTTATTCCAGCACTGAAGCAGGGAAAGGAGATCAGCCTATTCCTTGTTAGACAGTAAGGAAAAAAAGAAGACGTTCTGAAGAGCAGGGAACCAACCTGAAGGAGGGCACTAGTACACAAATCGGGGAGAGCGTGTTTCAACAAATCATGATAACAGTGAATTATAACCCGTAGAATGAAAGTAATATACTGAAGTCGAGACTGATAGAAACAAATAACTGAATAGTGAGACAAGCAGGAGGGAGGGGACAGCTGTTACTTAATTCTGAGTATCAATTAATAAATGGAGCAGGAATGATAGAAACAGTCACTGTTCGGCAGACACCACAGCAAGAAGCGTTGCAGACAGAATTCATTATTGGAGGCAAAAACTTGTGGCTATGAAGAGAAACAGAATAGTTTCACAGTTTCAAGGTAAGTTTCTCCCTACAAGTAAATTGAAGCTGGAGAGACCAGCCAGACCCATTCACCGAACCGTCAACGTTACATCACCAGTGACTCAGCAGAGGGTCTCAGGGACCACCTGACACAACACACCAAAAGCTCACAGCACCATTTCTGTGTTCCGTTAAAGACTAGGCAAGCATCAGACAGGGCCCAGACACCAACAACTGTTTCAGTCAGGGCCACAGCAGATGGACCCTGATGGACAGGGAGAAGAAAATGAAACAGAACTTCAGACTCCCCCACACAAAAAAGCTCAAACCCACTGAAGTGGCTAAGACTAGAGGACTCCCCAAGACTACTGCCCTCAGGTACTCTTGAGTCCTTGGACTTAAACTAGCTCCTGAGATCATCTTGTAGCTAAATAACAAATTTACTCAGAAAATATTACCTGTAAGTTCTGTGCTCCTTTAAAAAATCCCCTGAATGAGGGGACATCAAGGCCAATTGGTATAGCTAGCATTTTGCTAAGAGAGTCTTCTGCACCCCAAATTGGTAAGTGGCATCTAGGGTCTTAAAAGCTGCCAAGCTGCCATCTGAGAGGTATACCAAATGGTCCCAATTCAACAGAAACTGATGGTCTCCAAAGACCAAAATGACATGGGGCAAAGTGAACCCGGAAGACAGAGAGGCTCACATGAGTGGGTGAGTACATCAACGTGCAACTGGAAGAGCCGGATGGTGCCCGGCCACCACCAGTGACAGACGTGATGGGGCTCACAAAGTTGATTCTCACTGTCAACACAAAAATAAAAAGAGGTGCACCCTGAGATCTCCACTAAAAGACCACAATTGATGGTCCAGGGGCCTCGGGGTTCCTCTGGGACCACAGCCCCTGACCCCGATGCTGCCTCTGTCCTTAAATCATAATGAAGGTCAACTCTTCGGACAGAAATGGATTGGACTTGGTGATACAGAGCGACCCATATCATGTGTGCACTTTATGGTTCTAGGCATCTGTAGGGTGTCATCCTGTTGATCTCTTACTGGACGCAGGGGAGAGGGTGGAGAGGAGGGGATAGGAGATTGTTAGGAGGATATGACAAGCACAGAACAGAGAGGGGGAACGTGCTGTCACCAGACAGGGATAGCAGTGGGAGCGGCTCATTGGTGGATATGCAAATTTTTATGGCGTTGTATATTTTCACTCAATCATAATATTAGAGAATTGCAAAAAAAAATGAAGTTCGATGATAATGCACTATAAATTTTTTTTGTTTTTTAAAAAAAAATCATCTGAATGAGACCAAATGGTTGATAGTTACTTCAACCGAAAGATGAGAATGTAAGGAGACAGGGAGGTGAGATGAGTGGACACAGAGCAAGCAGAATCATGGATCATGAGAACACTACAAGTTTGTGAAGAACAGAAGCAGTGTCACTGGACAACTCAGGTGGAAGCTGTGGAGCGGGAACCGAAACTGTGTAGTCTTCACCCAAAACACAATCAAATATTATTAAAAAGAAAACACTGGACAAACCCAAGTTGACAGTTTGCATAATAAGAATTCCATGCTCTCCAAGGGTCTAGGTCCTAGGGAGAGCCTGAGCAACTGTTACAGGATGCAGGTGACATCAGTGGGGGATCCTGGAGAAGATACCAGCCCAGAAACTGGACAGTGAAAAGCTGGTGAAACCTGAGTAAAGTCTGGAGCTAGTAGTACTGGACCAGTGTTAAAATCCTGATTCTGCACTCACGTAAATGCTAACATTAGAAGAGTCCAGTGAGAGATACACGGAAATTTTTTGACCTACATTTGCACATTTTCTGTGAGTCTAAAATCAATACAAAGAAGCTTTTAAAAATTAGCGTCCTTAAAAACAAAGAGGAACTGAAGAACTGTCATAGTTTGAAAGAGACAACGGAGATAAGACGCCTTAAGGCTATGCGGGAGCGGTGGGGAAGCCGGGACCAGAAGCTTCTCAGAAACCCCTAGGGACTTACCTGTGTGTGTCTTCTCAGCAGAACTGTTTCAAGGGCAGTGTGATAGGCCCTGATAACCCTGACAAGATGGATTTTAAAAAATTCTTACGTATAAAATATATGCGGTCTGGCAATTAAGTCAGTGAACTCAGTTGTTGTCAGGGCTCCACATCTCATTGCTGAGTATCACCACGGCCACCTTCCAAGTCCTCTCCTGGGGAAGCTGTGCACCAACGCCAGCACCTAGTCCGAGCAAGTTTGGAACTCTTTCTGGAATGGCCTTTGTGCCCAGCGGCATGCATGGTGGCAGGTTTGTGAACTTAATTGCCCGTGAGGGAGTTTTTAGCCAGTAAACAAATAGCTGTGTTGCGGCACCCTCCCTACTCACCTGATCTGGCCCCCAATGACTTTTTTCTTTACCCAAAGATAAAGGAACTATTGAAAGGAGGACATGTGGATGACATTCAGGACAGCAAGGGTAATACATCGACAGCTCTGATGGCCATTCCAGAAAGAGCTCCAGAACTGCTTTGAAGGCTGGACGAGGTGCTGGTGTCGGTGGGTAGCTGCCCGAGCGGGGTGCTCCGAAGGTAGCCATGGCGACAGTCAGCAGCGAGGTAGGTAGCACCTTTCTGAGGGGAGTTCACGAACTTATCGGCAGTCCTCGCATCTTGCAAATACAGTGACAACAGCAGTGATTCTTGAAAGAAGGTTATTTGCTCTACAAATGAGCTATTATATGGACTTATGATAAGGAATAAAGTCGTGAAACCAAGTTTGTTACTTGTGAGGCAACTCTGAGGACTTAGATTTGAAGGAGTTGGAACTACAAAGCAAACCGGGCTTTCTCCACCTGAGGGATTTGTGATTGCTGTCTGCCGTTAGATCCGACTGTGCTGTTTCGAGTGTAACCCACACTCCTGCTCTTGGATAGCAGTCACTGCTGACCTGCCTGTCAGGGAGCGGACGTCCATATGTGGGCACTGGAGGGAACCCTCTAGAAGCACTGTCTGCCGACCTCACAGCTGCACTTGTCCTAAGTTTCTGTCGGAAGCTTGTTAAAATACGCTCCTTACAGGACAAGTTAGTTCAGCTCAAACACAGACTTCCAAAGTGATCATCGGTATCTGTCAAGTACCAGCATAGCAAAGTTTAACTTGATTTCAATTCACCTTTAGGATACTGCTTTTTTTTTTTTTTCCATTTTCAAGTGAAAAAAATAAATCTCTAAGTTCATGACCCAGTTGAAGACTGAAATGCTCAATAAAATCTGCTTTCTAAAAATATGTTCTGACGTCAGCAGTAATGGGAGCTCAAGTTTAGGAGGCAGTGAGTTAGTTTATGTTCACGGAGGGAGAACATCTCAAAAAAGGAGGGTGAGAACCGTCACACAACTGGAAGGACGTCATCAGGGTCCCCAAACTGTGTGTCTATGTTCTGTATCTTCTCAACAACAAGTGTTGAGAACTTGCTGTTTAAAAGCACCATCAGAATAGAAAAGAAAGTGGAAAGTGCAGCAATTCCATCCAAGAAGTGAGAAAAAGAAAAAGATGCTGTTGAGTCTGCCCCCACCCACGGGGGGCCCCGGTCTGTCGCGGGGAGCCGCGCCCCCAGAGCGCAGATGAGACGCAGCAGAACTGTGCTCCGAGGGTTTTCACTGGCTGGTTTTTCAGAATTGGGTCTCCAGGCCTTTCTTTGAAAAGCCTTCGGGTGACTCCACCTCCAACCTTCTGGTCAGCGGCTGAGAGCTTTAACCTGGACTCCACCCTTAGAGGTCCCCACGGCTCTCAGTCTGGGGTGGGGAGAAACGGCCTCGACCTGTGCATCTTCACAGATGTGGGAAAAAGCCGCACCCGAGAAATCCTCACGGGCTCTCCCAGCCACCACGCATGAAGAAGCTGATTGCACAGTAGTGGGACTTGAACCCAGTGACCACTGGGGCTGATTAAAAGCCTTTGAGTGAGTCCCTTTTCCTCAGCTGGGGAGGTCCACCGTCCCCCGGGTTTGTCCCCCGAGTGTCTGCTCAGAGCTGGTGGCCCCGGAGCACTCAGCTGTGGCTGCTCGGACACAGGTGCTGGACTGTTCCGTGGTGTGTCCTGGCTGAAGTTCTTCCTGGACGGCACGCCTTGCTGCCGTCTGCCAACTTACGGAAACTTGCTCCACTACAAATCCTTACATTTTAAAGCACAAGCTCTCAACTTCCACAACCTGGGGGAAATTCTCAGGTTCCTCCCCAAGATTTTGAAAACGTCAACCGTTTTAGTTTTAGGTACCCTTGGCCCCATGGAGGATGCTTTTACTTTACCCCACATCGTTCAGAAAGCAGGGTTCAACCCCACGACCAGTTGCCATGAGACACCCCTTCACAGCAAGCATGCCCTATCTGAAGGCCTGACGGAAGAGGGGAGGGACACGTCAGAGGTCACCTGCCACCTCGTCACTTGCCGTCCTCTTCTGTCTTTCTCTCCTGGATTCCCACCCCCTGCTGCAAAGTCTTTATCCTCAGTTGTTCGGGGAGAGTCTTGGTTCTCGCAACCCAGTGGTTCTCAAAATGTGGTCTCTGAACCAGCCACGTCAGAACCACATGAGAGTTTATTAGAAACACAATTTTTGGACCCCACCTCGGATCCACTGAATCAAAACTTGAGGGAGTAGGGGTCTCCAGAGTTGGGAACTCCTGCATCCACCTGGGGCTCAACCTGTACCCTACACCTGCCTTCAAAGGGGCTACAGAGGAGGGACTCCCCCCAAAGAATCCCCACACCAGCTGCTGAATGAAGGCACCCCCACATGAAGGCACCCCCCACATGAAGGCACTATGCCACATCTGTTACAATAAAACCTTTGCTTCTTGCTTTACTCCTCTGGCCAGACACCTTCCTCACTGTGGGGCTCGGAGGTGGACGGGGCTTGGCCATCCTTCGGAGGGCAGCTGAAGTGTTACTGGGTGGAAATGCCAGTGTCTGGCTTTCATGACTCATAACAGTCAGTACACAAGACCCAGAGGTAGGGGAGCAGGAAAGACACCCCTTATTGTGCCAGTCAGAGGAAAGTTACTTTTAAAGGGTTTTCAAGTAGGGAGTTCATAAGAGTTATGTCAGCTGCAGTCTTAATTATATTATGTGAGTGCAGTGGGGTTCACACAGAATTCCAACAAAAGCAGGGTCTCAACACAGAGCTGTGGAGAGGAAGCCCAGCACAGAGTCTCAGTGCAGAGCTGTTTGAGGCCGACTAGCCCGTCGTCGGCTGATTTGCCCAGCTGCACGGCAGTCTGTTGGATGCGTCCAGCCTGGGGGTGTCCAAGAGGACAGGCTGGGCCACGTGCACCAGAGCAGGGGACGATGAGGCAGCAGCGAATGAGCTGCCACACCCCAAACGCTAAGATGAGAGGGAGGAAGTGTTTCCCACACTAGCAACGGGTAACTGACCGGAGGTTTTGAGTCCCTTTGGAGGAAATACTGGAGGGGAAGAGAAACGGCAGCAGTGCCCACCCACGTCCCTCAGGCTGGTCGGGGTGAATTCTCTCCAGAAAGGGGAGACACTATATCCGCTGGAGACTGCTCTCCCCGAACCGCAGAAAGAGGCCTGCAGCGTTGCTGACTCAGCCTTCCGGAGGCACAGCTGGTTCTTCCTGAGACCTGAATTCACCTTCCCACCCCACCTCCCCAACTCCATGTTGCACCTGTAAATTCTGATGATCTTGGTGACCGCCCAGAGGGAACCCTTCTGATCGCCTCTCCTGTCTCGTCCTCTCCAGCTCATGCTTCTCCAGTCTTCTGTTTCCTAGGCTGGATTTCTATCATTCCTTCCTGAGCCTTTTCTTCCACCGTGACCTCTGGGACTTTCAGGAAAACAAACACCCCTACCTCCACCTTTTCTCGAAAAATACATCCCTTCCTTCCCAGGAAGCTGGCCTTTTCCTGGGGAACCCTGTTTCCTGAGGCTCTTCCCAGGGGAATGCTGCTCATTCCCCGCCCCGAACAGGACCCGAGCAACCCCGGCCTCACCAGTCTGTAGGGACAGATGAGGACGATTTTGTGCTGGGAGAATCTCAGCTCCCCAACTTGCTTGCACTGTGGCCCTAGAAGGCAACTCCCTGCTCTCTAGGTCTTGTCTCCGAGACCCCTGAGAGCCCACAGTCTCGGTGAGCTGCCGGAGGCCGGCCTGCTGCTGCTCTCCCACTGCGTGTGGGCCCAGCCAGATGAAGGCCTCGAGGACTGCTTCCTCCAACTCTGCACCCCCAGGCCCTCAAGTCTCACAATGTCCCTAATTGCACCGGTTCAAGGGTCTCCCTTTCTTTCCATAAAATTTCCACCACCCATACATATAAATCAGTACAAACAATGGCCAGGTGCAGGGGTTATTTACAGCCTCACACAAGAAGCCACTGTGCGTCAGTCTGGGCGCCGGGGACAACCCAGGGGGTGACAGTGGGACCATAATCAATGGGCTTTCAGCAGCTGATTTTTCAGAAGTAGATGTCAGACCTGTCTTCGCAGGTGCCCACGTGGAAACCAACTTCCAGCCTCATTAGCAGCCGCGTGTGTCAACCCTGTGCACTACCCAGGGACCCCTGCTGCAGAGACTCTACTTCCCCTTTGCTCCCTACAACCAGCAAATGACGAAATCTGACCCAGTTCTGTCCTCTTGGTGCAGGCCACCGTGACCGCGGCTAGGCCACAAGCAGGTCTCCGCACCTGGAGTCTGTCGCCCCTCACAGCACACCCAGGAAACGGTGACTTTGATACGGAGCAGAGTCAATAACCACCAGAGGGTGCTGGAAGCTACCGTGTGCCCCCGCCCCCCCACCCCGCTTCCAGAATGTTCTTTCTAAACAAAGCCCGACCTCCCAGGCCTCGCAGGCCCCCGTACTGCTCAGGAGCCTTCAGTGGCTGCGCGCCAGCTCGTATACCTCTTCTACATCTTACCCGTCCCCTCCTCACACCCTGTCCCTGCTCCAACCACACCTTGTTACCCAGAGCACTCCCCCCAGACTCTGCTGAACTCTCCTGGTGCTTCTGGCCTCCGGTGATTATCACTGTGTTTGATGCGGCACTTTACAGTTCAAGTCCCTTTCTTGTATGAAGCCTCACACATACATGGTTATATGACCCTGTTTGCTTTCCCTGTAACGTGACCACACATTTCCTTTTCACCCCAGACAGCCTGTGTCTTCAGACTCTCAGGAGAAGGCTTCCTCACTGCCCTGGACACTCAGCACATGTAACATGTGACGTGTAACATGTACTCTCACTGAGAGAGAAGCTGTGCTCAGAACTGGGCCTGGCAAGTCATGGGAACACCGACATCTCTTGAAGGAGGGAGTCACCTTTAAACCAGGAATGAAAAGTGTCCCTGCTCTGCCACTGACCTGCGAGACGGCTCTGGATACTTGTCTCTGGGCCTCAGACTTTGCACCCATCAATGAGAGGGACTTATCTCTCAATTTGTTTCCAGCTTCAGAGGCCCAAGCTCCTCAAGGCAAAGCTGTGAACCCTTCACTTTTTCCAATAAATGAAGATTTAAACTTGTAACAATCAACAGCAATAGGACATAGCTGACTAGAAGCAGTATCTGTGTGTCGATACTTTTTAAAAACTCCAAGCTGCAGAGTGCCACGACCCTCCTGTTACCCGCGGATGCGTGGCTGACGAGGCGGGCGTGGGGCTCTGAGGGCACTCTGAGAGCCCCCTCGCCTCTTCGCTCCCAGGACCCACCCTTCATCCCCCCTGATTGGGCCTAAGGAAACACACACACGCTGTCTCAAGGCCGACTGCTGATGTCGGAAGACATCCAGTGGTGGAGGCGGGGAGGCAGACAACACAGGTCTGAGGCAGTTCTTCAGTAAACCACTGTCAAGACAATACCAATCTCCTCAGAGCAGCCAACCCAGAGAAGCTTTGGTCCTCACGGCAGGAAGGGTCACATGAATTCCACATTTGACACTGGCTGGAGACTCCAAATGACAACAAATGGGCCAATTCAGAGCGAAGACGTCTGTATCTACTGGAGTGAACTGAAGACGCTCAGCTGCCACCGAGGACCTCTTGGTTTTGGCGTGTGTTGGAATACTGCTCAGGAGGCAGGATGCTGGGTGTTCAGGTTAGTTCAGAAGTTGGTGTGGCCAAGAGCACATGACTGAATTTGGCCTTCTCTTTGAAAACCACTAATGGACCTTGTATCTTGCCTTTCTGAACATGCAACCTTTATACTTCACCCTGGACTTCTCTCTCCACAGAAAAGAAATTACAGATATTACGAGTAATATCACCTTTTGACATTCAAAAATAAAATTCTGAAATAAGTTGCTGCCTGAGGAAAAAAATCACCTGAAATCCCCTCTCCCTCCCGTGAGTTTCCCTCCTGTCAGGCGTGGCCAGCTCTGTGTGGGCAGTTCACAAAGGAAGGGCCACCACTTGCTACGGGGCTGTTGTCAGGGGCCCCTGAGTCGGGTCCGACTCAGAGCAGTCCTGTAGGACAGAGGACAACAGCCCCATGGAGTTTCCAAGGAGGGCCTGCTGGATTTGAACTGCCGACCTCTTGGTTCACAGCCGTAGCACTCAACCACTGCACCACCAGCGTTTCCACATTCACTATACAGGGTTAAAATATTAGCATGTCCTGCAACTTAGGTGCGCAGGGAAGATATACCTTTTTTTTTTTTATTCTCTAGCTGACCTTCTGGTGGTCTCCCCAATATATATCATTTTATACAAAAAGTTTTTGTATTTTAACTAAGTGCCACTCTAAAGCTTAGTTTAATATTGGTATTTACATGCCTCTTTGGGCAGTGCTCAGGTATCCACACATCTCTTTGGGCATTGTCCAGGCATCTACACGTCTGTCTGGGCAATGTCCAGGTACTACACATCTCTTTGGGCAGTATCCAGGCCCCTGCAGCCCCAGCGGCTGAGGTTCCTCCCTCCCTGAGCCAGGGCTGCATGATGGGACCGAGTGGTCCCACTGTGACTGTGTTTGTCTGGGAGGAAGGCAAGGCCCTTAGAACCGCACGTCTCTGCACAACATGAAACCCTCGTCTACTTGGCTTTTCTTCGCACTGCTGTTATGGGGCTGAAGGTGAGTCTGGTGTGAACAGACCATCGGGCTCTCTCTGCTTGGGCCGTGCTCCCAGTGCTCAGCCTTTTTCCTGGCTTCTGTTGCCTGTGGACCCCCAAGTCCCTGCTGTACCTTCTCCTCAGGCTTTTAGCCTTGGTCTCCACCCCAGTCTCTGCCCCCTGGGCCTCAAGGCAGACAAGCAGCTCTCTACCTGGTGTCCACAGAGCGTGGAGCTCTGAGTCCATTAGGCCGACTGAACATGAGGGCCCCACTGCCCAGCCAGGCTGTGTCATGGCACAGACACAGCAGCTCCCACAGTGCTGCGGGGCAGATGTGAGAGGTGACGATTGCCAACCCTGAACAAAGCTGTCTCCCTCTTCCCACCCCCCAGAGGTCTTTGCTGGTGTAGGTGGTTTGCAGTTGACTACTAACCTAGAGGGCAGCAGTTCAAAGCCCCCCAGTGGTCAGAGAAAGGTCCCGCAATCTGCTTCCACAAAGACCGTGCTGTTCTTGTTAACTTTCCTCACCTCAATTTCCACTCCCGGAGTCCCCTTGTATGCAGAGTGGAATGGTTCCAAAGAGCTCTTGAAGCTGTGACCCTTCAGAAGCAGATCTCCAGGCCTGTCTTCCAACACAGCTTGGGCTGGGCCTGAACTGCCCGTCTTTTAGCCTGCTTGCATTTTTTTATGTTGCTGTTGTTAAGTGCCATCAAGTTGGCACCAGCTGATAGCAACCCTGTGTACAGTGGTGAAACACTACCCAGTCCTGTGCCGTCTTTCTGTTACGTACACTTCAGCCCATCGTTGCAGTCACTGGGTCAGCCCATCTTGGCGAGGGTCTTCCTCTTTTTGGTTGAGCCTCTACTTGCCCAAGCATGATGTTCTTCTCCACAGACTGGTCCTCCCGATAACGTGTCCGAAGTACATGAACTGAGGTCTCTCCATCCTCGCTTCTAGGGAGCACTCTGGTTGTACTTCTGAGACAGATTTGGACCTTCTTCTGGCAGTCCATGACACACTCGCTGTTCGCTGCCAGCCCCATCACTCTGAGGCATCCGTTCTTCCTTGTTCATCACCCAGTTTTCACATGTTGTAAGAGGCGACTGCAAACACGATCAGACACTGTAGCTTGGGTCAGGTGGACCTTACAACCTGAAGTGGTATCTTCCCTTTTTAACCCTTCAAAGGGGTCATCCGTAGCATATTTGTCCAATGCAACGTGTTGCCTGATCTCTTGACCGCTGCTGCCGTGAGCGCCGGTCACTGTCCTCATGACCGTTCTTGCCACAGTTGAGCCCACTCTCACAGCCACCGTGCCAACCCATCTTGGGGAGGGCCTTCCCCCTCTCTGCTGGGTCTCTGCCTTACCAAGCATGACGACCTTCTCCAGGGACTGGTCCCTCTTGGTAACACGTCCGAAGTACATGAGACAGTTTCCCCTGGTTCTATTCAAATGACTGCTTCTCGTCTACACAGAGGTCTCTTATAAGTGTACTTGTGTTTTGGAGTTCCCATCTTCTCAATGTGATTTATGACTTGTTATGATCCACACAGTCAAATGCCTTTGTGCAGTCAATAAAACACAGGTAAACAACTTTCTGGTATTCTCTGCTTTCAGCTAGGGTCCATCTAACATCAATGATGTCCTTTATTCCATGTCCTCTTCTGCATCACTATATCTTTAAATGTGTCACTGTATCTTTAAATTGGTCCAAACAAACAAAAACCCAAACCCAGTACTGTCAATTCCGACTCAGAGCAACTCTACAGGACAGAACAGAACCGCCCCATGGGAGTTTCCAAGGAACGCCTGGTGAATTTGAACTTCTGACCTTCTGGTTAACAGTTGTAGCATTTAACTACTACACCACCAGGGTTTCCTTAAATTTGTCCAGCCTTAAAAAAACACAATCCATTCATATGCTGCCTACAAGAGACATACCTTACACTGAAAAACATAAAAAAACCTAAAATTCAAAGGATGAGGCAAATACATATCAAGCAAACAACACTCAAAAAAGAGCATAAGTGGCAATATCAATTTCTGACAAAATAGATTTTAAGGTAAAATCCACCACAATGGACAAGGTAGGACACTATATATTGATTAAAGGGTCAATATACCAGGACTCAACGGCACTTGGCTTGGCATACCAGGACGACCTAACCATATGAAGTATGTGTGCCCACCGACAGGGCTCCTGAGCACAGAAAACACGTCCTAAAGACACTGAGGAGAGAAGCAGACAGCTCCGCAGTTAGGGTAGGAGACCAGCACAAGACTTTTGGAGAAGGACAGACATACAGAAAGCAGCTCACTAAAGACATGGAAGGTCACTAGATCTTCCTCCTCAATTATTCCACCTTATACAAAAACGTATTTTATATATTTTCAGTCCTCTACTGAGTCCTTGAAAACTACAGGCCAAATGGAAAAACTCGTGTCATGAGACGGATTTCAGAATACCGAGTTCTTCCATCAAGCTTTCAACACCGCCACCTTGTGGCAGCCAAGAGTGGAACTTGATTTAGGGCGTCAGGGGCCTTCCAGGGCCTTCCAGCTGACAACCCTGCGACTGAGGGACCACCCCACAGGGTTTTCTGGACCGTCGTGTTTACAGGGGCCGACTGTGGGTGTCTCTCTCGCAGCGGCTGGACGCATTCCCACTACCCTTTCAGGTACAGCCGGGCTCTTAACCGCTGCACCATCTGATATACTGACACAAGAAATTACTAATGCTGGACTCTTCGTGGAGAAAAACTGGTTTTCTAGAGCTGGTTGGTGTAAAAATCATAAATTCACTTCTATTACTCATGAAGTCCAGAATCCAAACAATATTATTTTATCACCATAGGTTAATAAGTCTCCCTCCAACCCCCGTCCCCCAGAGAACCAGTGTCTCCCCACATGGAATCCAATGTTAACAGGTTGTGTGCATTATTCCAGAGATATTTAAGCATATTCAAACAAATATATATGTGTACATATGTGTGTGTAAAACCCCAATGCAGTTCAGTCAGTTCCAACTTACAGCTACCCTACTCACACGGAGCAGAACTGCCTCACTGGATCTCCAAGAAGTGGGTTCAAATGGTCAGCATTTTGGTTGGCAGCCAAGCCCCTAGCCCACTGCAAAACCAGACTGTAGATATATACACATACTAACCAAAATGATAGCACACACACATAGGTACATGGTTGCCTTTTCATAGTCTGGAGATTTTTCTCTATCAATATGCAGCACTCTTGAACTACACAGTATTTCTCCATCCGGCTACAGCCTGAGTTATTTAGTTAGGTCACCACTGAGGGTCAGTTTTCCGAATTTCAGTCATTCTAACAGCAGTATGGAGTGGTATCTCACTGTAGCTTTTATTTGCATCTCTTCACGATTCATGAGGTTGAACACCTCATGTTTGCCATTCAGATTCTTTGGTGAAGTATCTGTGTGAATTTTTTTATTTTAAATTATTTTATTGAGTGCTGAAAGTTGTTTACCTATTTAGATAACAATTCCTTTATCAGATGTATTTTGCAAATATTTTCTCCTAGTTTGTGACTTTTCATTCTGAGTGACTTCCTATGAGAAAGCTTGTTCAGTGTTTTTTTAAATGGATCCTGCAGTTGGTGTCAGTAGCACTTTGAAATGTTAGATTACATTAATTGGCCTCTGAACTAGTAGCCTTTTCAGGCTTTCCTCACACAAACCTCGAACATTTCTCATCAAAGCTTATTCCTGGGATACACTGTTTACTGTAAACAGTTTCACCCTACCTCCAGCACGACACACACAGGACAGCGCTGGGGACGTGGCCTGTTAGAGCTGCCCGGCAGCAGCTGCCCCCTGGGCCCCTCCACTGAAGGCAGAAGTACAACCCCGAGTGTCTCCCTCCCCTAGATGTTTTGGGTGTGCCACTCTAGTGTTCTCTCGGGAGAAAGCCTGACATGCCAGCTGGTAAAGGAGAAATGCTTACAGGGTCCCGTTCCAGTGTGATCAAATAGGGCAAAGGAGGGTGGCTTCAGAACCGATGACTGACGCTTTCTCTAAGTATTTTTCAGTCCACCTTCTCTCTGTTATGCACAACCCCATTCACAACCACCTCAGCTCTTTCCCTGTTCTTCCCAAGGTTTCCTCTCTGGTCTTGTGCATTTATTCTTGTCTTCCTGAAACACAGTGATTTATTTAGAAGTCCTCATGTAACAACGATCCCTTCTCATTTAAAACCCACAAACTCATTCTCTTAAATTCAGCATGTGTGTTTTTTGGTCTGGTCTCTTCCCACCACCCCTTCCTACGAAATTTTAGACCTAAAACAATGTGGTATCTCCCTTGTCCGGCACTTCTCACATTAGAATTCTCCAGTCCCCACTTCACCTGACTAATTCCTAAGTCAGTTAAAGGCTGACCTCCTCCAAGAAGCCTTCCCTGACAGCTCTTCACCTGGTTAGCACCCACCCCTGGGCTCCCATGAAGGCACTTCGGAAAACTGTGTGCAGCAGGTCTGCTCTGGCACAGACCTGCGGGGTTGCCGTGAGTCAGCAGACACTGGGGGCCAGTGTGAGAGGGGCAGCAGAGGAGCCAGCGGGCAAACCGCAGAGAAGATGGGAGGGGCAGGCAGTTCGAGAAGCAGGAGGACACCAGAGAACAAATGGCTATGTTCACAATTTTGGTTTTAATCAAGGACATTTGAGCACTATTTGCTATTAAGGAATTGTTACTTTTTAAAAAGAGGTGGTAACATATCGTGGTTATGGTTATGGACAAGTTACTGCTCAACATACTCAAATGTTGGGGATTTGCTCCCTAATAATCTAAGGGGGACAGAGGTGGTGGTGGGAGAGACGACACAAGACTGACCATTATGTTGATGGTGGCTGACACTGGGTGATGCCAACATGAGACTTCTTTTGTCCCGATTTTATGTCTGCACCGTTCAACAGTCTAACCAATGGGGGAAAAAAAAATGCTACTTTTTATTCTAACAGCAATGAGATGTTATGAACAGTTCTAAGCAAGAAGGTTATGGCACACCCAATTTTCATTGTAGAAACTCCCATCAAAGGTTCTCTGTGGTATGCCCAGATTTAGAGCAGTCTGGCTTCAGTGTGGGGTTTAATTTGGACAAGTTCGGTTGTGATGGAGATTTCAGAGAAAGCTGATACTGAGCTGGCGACCAGTGACACATCACAGATGGTCACTGAGGTGTGGCCAGTGTATCTTTGTATATCATAAAGGAAGCTGGGGTGGTAACCTCAGGCTGAAACTTAGGAAACTCCGCAACATTTTACAACCAGGGAGACGGAGCTAGAAAGGAGAGAGAACTCTGGGAGGTGAGAGAAGAGAGGAGACGGGGGGGGGGGCAGTGGTCAGAGAAGTGACAATCAGTGTGGTGTGGAAAGGCGAAAGCCTGGCACTTTGAAGAGACACTGGCCAAGTGTCCAAGGTTTCTGAGTTAGAGACATAAATTACCACTTAACTCAGTGACCTGCAGGCCACAGCACTCTCTCAAGGGTCTCATGGAGTGACAGGGGCGCACTGACAGCGGCACTCGAACAGTGGGGGACATCAAGCAGACGCTGCAGAAGCTTGGCTGTGGTGGTCAGCAACGCACGAGACAGTAGTCCGATGGGCAATGCTGAGCCTTGTGTCTTTTTTTTTTTAAAGATGGGAAAAACGCGAGCATGTTTCAATGTTAAGAAGGATAACATGGGGACAGTTGGACACAGAGGGGACAAAAGCCGTAATGCGTAGTGTCAGATCCTTAACAGGAGATGGGATTGCTTCACTTACGAGGACAGAAACTTCTTCTAACACAGAGGACAGTGAGTGACACATGGGTTCCTCAGCAGAAGCCGAAACCCTGCTGCTCAGTGGTTAAAAACTCAGCCTGCTGATGGGAAGGTCGGAGTTCAAATCCACACAGCTGCTCCTTGGAAACCTTATGGGGCAGTTCTACTCTGTACTGTGAGACAGAATTGACTCGATGGCACAAATCAACAAGCTCGAAGATGGTCCCTGGGTGACACAGAAGGTTTGTACATCACATCCAGGGGTCACACAGAAGACCTGATGATCTACAGTCAAAAAACATACCATGGATCTCAGCTCTGCCAACATGTGGGGTCACTGGGACTCAGTGACAGTGAGTTGGGTTCTCTGTGTGAGCTGGAGGTGGGCTGAGGGGAGTCCTCTCATTTCGTCTCTTTGCCACCTCCAAACTCCACTGATACACAAAAAGTCATCTACCAAGAGGAGGCAAGTTGGAGAAGTTGGTCCAAAAATGAAGTCTGAAGTCAGAAACTGTAAACTTAGACAGTGTCTCAGCTGTCTGATGTGCGTCCTCAGATGCTCTGACAGACCCCGAGGCGGCAGTGGGGTTATCTGAGGTACCACGGACACTCCTCCCTGTGCTCACGGCTTTCCGTTTTTTCATTTGGGGCTGTCTCTCCCAATAAACTGAGACAGCTGCTACCTTTTAACTGGTTTTGCATCTGTAACTCTCAGGCGCAGCCCAAGGTGGACTCTCAAGTACCTGTCAGATATAATACTAAGGAAATCGGTCTCTACTGGCGGCAAGTAACCTTTAAGGGGCGTTTCCCACAGCAGCTATAAAGGCGAGTCTGCCATCCGCCCAGGGACCTGAAGCCACACAATAACCCCCAGAGGCAGGTGTATTTCTAGTCTTCATTTTTGAGGTAAAGAAAGTGAAGCGCATAGATAGTAACTGTCCCAGTCCCCCGGGGGTCCAACGGCCACAGCCAGGCTCCGAAGCCAGGCCCCAAAGCCAGGCCGAGGGGCCTGGGGGTGAACTTGTACCTCGTGTGCCTGCAGCTGTCAGCAGCCAAGCCGGGCGAACACGACAGTGCACACGTCAATTGCTTAGGTACTACCGCAAGGTTAAAACTGAGGAGGGGGTTCCTTGTCCTTGTTTCTCACTAATTTTAACTGCTGATAACAGCAATACAGCTATTCGGGCAGAATAAAGCCTATAAAACACATCATCATTTTAATCAGTGCACACCAAGACATTAATAACATAAGCATTCTAATAATTTTACACTACAGTTAGATTGAGCAAAACACTCAACAGCTTTTTGCTTCAGATACTGTAAAAACATCTTCTGATTGAAGGTTCTTTAAATAAATGACATGTTCTGGAAAATTAGATGCTTCAATAGTATCAGATGATATGAGGTTACCTGTTCCATGTATAGAACTGGCATCTGAAAACACATGAGGATCCATTTCCATCTCCTATGGGGCCAGATACCAAGACTGGGTACCAGGGAAAGGAAATGACCATTTGTCTGTCAAGGGATGAAGCACCCTTCTCACCTATAGGAAGTCCCCTAAATCTCAGAGGCAATGAGGCAAAAATAAAGCTTGTACACTGCAGACTCTTAGAGGCAATCACTCCAATCAGCTCATCTGAGAGGCAGCATCCTTGTCATCACAAGCCTTTATTGAGCGCCTCGAGGGCTCACCGCGCCTCGGTGGAGTTTACAGTGCTTTGCTGATACGCTGACCTTGCCCTTAAGGAGCTTACAATCTAGTGGACAAAGACTGAGAGACGCAGATAGATAAAGCAACAACTGAACAGGCACTACAGAATGAAAAATTACCACAAACACGGCACACGGACTGCAAAACAAGGGTTGTCTGGGGATGGCCGGGGTTGTAAACAACCCTAAATACACTTCCCGACTCCCAGAAAGCAATGGGCACTGGGATAGTCAAAGGCCACAGAGTGCAGCTGAGGAAACCAGAGGGAAGCAGGACACTTTCCCACCGGCTACCCGTCTGTCCTTACTCGTTGTACAACTGCAAACAAGGGGAACGGGGTGCGGAGAACAGAGACAAACGTCCAGTACACCCTTAGCACCTCTGACCACTAGTCGACCTGGGCTGGAATAAAATTATTATTTAGGAGTCCTGGCCCATCCTAACTTGGTAAAAAACAAACACAGGACCAAGGCAGAAAAAAATCTTTGGCACCAGCCACATGCCAGAGATTACAGAGTCAGGATGACTGGAGCAGCCCCTTGTGTGGAAGACTATAGGCTGGACTTCCCAAGCAGACACGGCAGAACTGCTAGCTCCAGAGGAGGCACTCCCCGTGTACCCAGCTCAGGCAGCTGCTAGATCTGATGCAGAAGTGGGCTGACTGAGGAACCCACGAGTCTGCAGTACAAAGGGAAACGGCTGGAGGCAGACAACCTTAACAGGGGACAGATCAATTTTAAATTCTGTAAGTTCAACAGGGGATGCCCCTAAGAAATCAAAATACAGTGACACAGTAAGAGACAAGAGGTTATCTTGATTCTTCCCATAATCACGATCCCAATGCGGAGCTCCTCCCAAATGAGAGAAATACTCTCCTGAGTCTCAGATTTGTAAACGGTCACTGGCAGCAACCCAAGAGTGAAAAAGTGACATGTAAAATGATGGCGGAACAGTGGCTAATAGGCTCAAAAATCAGAACAGAAGGACATGAGGGAATCAGCTCCAAGGCAGTTAACTGCAGACTGAGGATACCCCCAAAATTAAGGCTGGATGAGGACCATTAATAACTGAGACTAAAAAGAAGTGCGTATTTTTAAGCATATTATCAGAAATCTCTAACACTTGTTTCAAAGTACGAGTAGAGAGAGACTGGAGAGGTGCCGGGCAGGGTCAGAGCAAGAGCTGCTACCAACCACGGACAGAAGAGCGCCAGCGGGAAAACGAGAAATCCTGAAGGACAGGGTGGGCGGAAATGAGAGTGCAGAGAGCGGAGGCACATCAGGTGCCCCAAGAGAAACTCGGTGGAGGCAGAAGGCCGAAAGGGCAGCAGTGACCAGCAGTGAACAGGCAGCGGCCCAGCCCTCTGGGGAGCGGGGGCGGGGGGGGAGTCAGAAACATCTCAGGAGCCGTCTTTCCTTCTCACACATGGCTGCGCTTGCACACCAAGAGCAGCTGTCCAGTCACGGGCACTGAACAAAACCGCTGTCATCTGAAGAGCCCAGACTTAGAATCTTCAAACTCACAAGTCCTTAAAGAGAAGAAAAACCTACCTTCTCTGTACACGATTGATGTACTAGTTAATAAGAAATGAGACACCCCAGTCCAGAGCTGCTTCTGTTATCAAATCAGAATGGCCACTTCACAACTCTCCATCTTCCTCTGTTCTCTGAATTAATTCTGATCATACTAAGACCATCAAGGCACACCTTGATTTGACTTAACGGCATCTATGAAGCAACATCTTTACTACTGTACTTAAGGTTTTCTTTTTTTAAAAAAAGCACCAATATTAGTACAAAATATCAATAAGAAAAAGATAAATCATCCAATTAAGCGATGGGTGAAGGAGATGGACAGACACTTCTCTAGCGAGGAGATCCAGGCAGCCAAAATACACATGTGGAAATGCTCATGATCACTAGCTATTAAAGAAATTCAAATCAAAACTACAGTGAGATACCATCTCACCCCAACAAGGTTAGCCATGTTCCAGAAAACACAAAACAATAAATGCTGGAGAGGCTGTGGAGAAATTGGAACTCTCCTACACTGTTGGTGAGACTGAAAAATGGTCCAACCTCTTTGGAAAGCAATCTGGCACCTCCTTAAAAAGCTGGAAACAGATATACCATTTGACCCAGTAATTCCACTGCTTGGAACATATCCTTCAGAATCAGGGGCATTCACACCAGCTGATACATGCACATGAATGTTTATCACAGCACAGTCCACAATAGCATAAAGATGGAAATCAACCCAGATGTCCAACAACAGAAGAATGGTTAGGTAAACTATGGTATATATACTCAATGGAACACTATGTAATGATAAAGAATGATGATTTTAGGAAGCATCTCATAACCTGGTTTCAATTAGAGGGCCTTATGTTGAGTGACAGTCAGTGGCAAAAGCACAAATACTGTATGAGACCCCTACGGTAAGAACTTAAGAACTTTAAGTAAAAACTTAAAATAAGACTCACGCTTAGAAGAAAAAACTTTTTGATGGCTGCAAGGGTGGGGAGGGAAGGAGGAGAAGGGTGGGGTATAGATTAGTTGATAGAAATTTGGTTGGGGGAAATCTGTGACAGCACACATTAGAAAGATGATCAATTTTAACTGGACTTCGATGTAACATGATTACTCCTCCCATCTTAACCCAATATTGCATGGACAGAGTAGCTGGGGTGTGGGGCCAGGGACCATGCTCTTAGGGGACATCAAGGCCAACTGGCATAACTACTGTTTTGCTAAGAGTCTTTTGCACCCCACACTGGTGAGCGGCATCTGGGGTCTTAAAAGCTGCCAAGCTGCCATCTGAGGTACACCAAATGGTCCCAACTCAGCAGGAACGGATGATCACCAAGGACCAAAATGACATGGGGGAAAGAGAACCCAGAAGACAGAGACCCACATGAGTGGGTGACTACATTGACATGTGACCAGAAGAATGAGATGGTGCCCGGCCACCACCAGTGAAAGCTGTGATGGGGCTCACAGTGTCTCACTGGCAACACAAGAATAAAAAGGGGTGCACCCTGAGCTATCCACTAAAAGACCACTATTGATGGTCTAGGGGCCTTGGGGTTCCCCTGGGAGCACGGCCCCTGGCTCTGATGCTGCCCCGGTCCATAAATCACAATGGAGGTCAGTTCTTTGGACAGGAATAGATTGCACTTGGCAACAGTGGTCATATCGTGTGCGCACTTTATGGTTTCAGCATCTACACGATGTCATCCTGCTGACCTCTTACTAGAGACCGGGGAGTGGGTGGAGAGAAGTGTATAGGAGATTTTTAGGAGGATATGACAAGCATAGAATGGAGAGGAGGAGTGTGCTGTCACCAGGCAGGGAGAGCAGTGGGAGCTGCACATAGGCAGGCATGCAAATTTATATGGGATCGTACATTTTCAATCATAGTAAAAAAAATTTTTTTAAAGCACCAATATTTATTAATGTTCATTTAAAACTCAGAAAAATTCTCTCATTAAAAAATTCAGCAAGTCAAGTTTGTTAGGCACAAATCTATTACCAGTGTTTGGGACTACTGGATCAATTACCTGGGCAAATTTTCCCAATCCCAAACATACTAAATTACTGCGCTGGCTGACTTAGTATTTGATAAAATTTTATCAATCTGAATGTCATTTAAAAAAAAAAAGGTTCAAGAATACTCAGGTATCTTGGTCTTCAAAATAGTTAGCAATCGATTTTATAGTTGAGGTAAATAACCCTCATCAGCTGGGAGTCAACAACTTCCGTTTCTCACTAATGCGACACTGGTCTCTTTACAGTTCATGCGCTGAAGATCTACAATGGAAGAGTCAACACTGTAAATGCCAAAAGGAGAAATGTTTTCAAAACTCTCAGCAAAGCTTCTGTAAGATATTAGCTATTTCTTAATGTACAAGACAGACAGGAAAAGCTGAACAGACTTTTTTTTGCACAGGTTCACAACTTAGCTTCACAGTAATAACTGGAGGCAACAAAGGTCTCACAGGAACCCTGAGGTCCAACGGGTGTCACAGCTGCTCCCCAGAAGGCCGGCAGTCCAACTCTGTCCTTTGGGGTTGGTACGAGTCAGCACTGACTCGATGGCAACAGGTTTGGTTTGGTTTTAGCTACGGTTTAAGACTTGGAGATGGGGGCCTCATCCGGCACAGCACTGCTAGCTGTGCTCTCATGGGCAAGTCACCTCTTGGCAACTCTGTCATCTGAAAAGGAAGACCAGGACAGATCCTTCGTTTGCACCCTCAAACTCATGGACTCCTCCTGCCTTATGCCTTTAGGGGAAGCTGTCCAGCACTTAACCTTCTCACAGGCATTCCTGATGCAGAAATACACTTGCTTTAAGTGATCGCCTCTAAAATGCTCCAATTCGGACATTCCTTGCTGCAGGCAGAACACTAAGACGGCCCCCAAGATTCCCTGGTTTGCACACTTTACACAGTCCCTTGTGTGGGTGGGATCTGTGAAGATGGACAGCATTCTCAAGACCAGATTGTGGATTATAGGATGTGACACAGGTACAAAGATTTTTGCAGCTTCAGTTAAGGCCCCTAGTAATTTTGGCTTTGAGCTAATCAAAAGACTCATCATTCTGGGTGGGCCTACCTGATTAGCAAAAGGATTCTATTGCAGGTTTGAAGAAGCTGGTGGCTATGAGGGCTGCAGTCCTGAGACACTGAGCCTAAGACCCAGCTGGGCCTGACTCTGAGACAGAGAAACACGGGAAAAACTATATGCTGTTTTCAGTCACTCAAGTTTGTGACAGGTTGTTACATAGCAACAGAAAACTAACACAGCCCTCCCTCTTTACTCTTTAAAGCCAGAGCTTAGATTAATTTCTCCTTTTTCTTGAGAGAGCTGAAGCAATGGAGAATCCAAAAAGGGTGCCACGCAAATTAATGTTAAAACAGTCATCTCGTGATGCAGTTATGCCTTTAAACCAACACCAAATGCCTCAACCCCGGAATTAGAGTCGTGGATGTAAGCTTGAGCTAAACGACAAAAAACTTCCAGACCACAACTGATGGTCTGAAGGCTTGGGGGACCCCCTGGGAGCATGGCCCCTAGACCCCCTGCTGCCCCTGACCAGAAAACAATACTGAGGTCAACTCTTCAGATAAAAATGGACTGGACTCGGGGACACAACGTGACCATACGGTGCGTGTACTTTGCGGTTCTCTGCATTTACAGGAGGCTGTCTTGCTGGTCTCTTTCTAGATGGGAGAGAAGAGGGCGAGAGGAGGGGCAGGAGCTTGTTCAGAGGATACAAGAAGTACAGAATGAAAAGTAAAAGTGTGCTGTCACTCGGCCAGGAGAGCAGAAGGAGCTGCAGACCGGCAGGCACGCAAACTTAATTTGGATGGTATACTTTCAGTTAATCACACACACATAAAAAGCCTCCTGCAGACATATTTTCAATGATTATCAGACAGCTTAAAGGACAGGGATGCCCCAGGCTGGGTTCAGAGTGATGTGGAGAGTACTCCTACCACCTCGCACAATTACCAGAATCTCTAAAAATTACAAATATCCTTACAGCTGCTATTGTAGACTTGGGCTGTTCACATACTTCTACCACAGTGTTCTTATTTTATAGCACTTGAAAATGGCTAGTGCTCCAAAAAGCCAGTTTAAAATTTCTGGAGAATCCAGAACTGTGCTAAAATCAGTTAACTGTGGGTGGCTGAAATGAAATGTCAGACACAAAAGAGCCCTGCCTAACATTCTGTTGGAGAATCTACGTCCTGTATGATACCATCGGTGAAAAACCCAACACTGGGGTCATCAGGCAGCCCTTGTGCTCAGAGGGGAGAAGGCTGTCACAGCGACCATGTCTGCACAGAGACCTAATCCAGTAAGTCATCTGGCCTGTTACAGGCTCAGGGGCTCATTTGCTCCCAGATTTTTATCAAAAAAAAAACAAACCATTAACTGTACAAAGTATTGTTACATTCACCTTCTGGTAACTTACGCCTTCTGTAAAAACCCTACTTTGTAACGCAGTCCTTGGCAGCCTGGTGTTGAAGTCACAGTACTTTCGTCTATCTCTGTCCATGCTGCCGGGAGGGGGAAGAAGGATCACCACCTTGGGTCTGGACAGGGAAAAAGCTCAAGTGTGTGGATGGTGTCAGAGATGAACAAATTCAGTGGGTCAGAATATTAAGTCCATATAGAAATGACAGAACCTACAAAATTTCTTGTGCTATGCTGGTTCCAGGTCAAAAGCATGAAGAGTGTATAAGTCACTGGCTTATACTATAATTTTAAATTGATACAAAAAACCCACACACCACACATACACACCTCGTGTAAAACATTGCTTTCAGTTTCAATGTTTATTTCCCCAAGACAGCCTAGCCTGCATTCTACTTGGATAAACTTTACAAGCTAGTTTTCTGCTGCTTCTAGTTTTAAACTTTAACCATGTTTCTGATGACAAGAAATGCTGCAAAAATACTCTAGATCAACAAAGAGTTATGATCACAAAATAATTTTTATCCATTCTACAGTGTTTCAGAATTACCAGTTGATTTTTAAACACAAAGCAGGTACAGATGCTGATGGTGGCTAACCTGGTATGTTTCTTACAGCAAACCGCTGTTCATGCAACATTTGTGCTCAGAGGGGAAGGCACAGGATTTCCTACAATGAGCCACCTTATAAAGAGTTCTTTTTTTTGTACAAATTAATTTATGTCACATTTAATTTAGTGTGCATGACCTCAAAACTGAGGTATTATTCCAATCTATAAAAACCACTTGCATAACTTTTATGCAAGTTTTAAAAATACAAAGTTTTCTCCCTAAAGTGGCTCAAAATAGATTGTTCATGGCCGCCTACATCTAAGATAAAAAGATCCTAAAACAACTGAACAGATTAGGCCTGTTATTAAAGGTGTTCGAACCATTACTTGATTGGTACACCCACTCAAACCCCTTCATCGGTCTGTATTCAGCAGTACATATGCACCAAATTCCATTTCAGAAGTTTCCATATCATTTTCATAGAAAACAAAATTTGAAAACAAGTAACATTAACACAGCACGGTATTCTATCACAACTGAAACTTTTTTCTTCTTCTTCTTTACAGGACTCAACGAAATCTAAAAATGAACTAGGCTGCGGATTTACCTCATGCAAAGGTCTCTGTTGTCTCTGACAATGGAAAGGACAGCTTTTAAAGTACATTTTACTCTTTTATACTACTATGGCAACTTGTGTACTGCAACAGTCTATTCTGAGGGAAATTTATGATTTTTTTTTTCATGCAAAAATCTACACAAATTTGTTTTGATGATATGGAAAGCTTTTCATAGCATCAAACATTCATCTGGTGCAAATGCACAGGGAACCTTCCTGAAAAGTTTTCTGACTTGAGAAGCAACTAAAGCCCATACTAGGAAAAGTAAATAAAGGCTAACAAAACAAAACAAAACAAAAAAAAGGGGTGGGTGGGTAGCTGGGAGTTGGGGGTGGGAGGAGGGAGGGTAGACAACACAGGCTGCAGAGTGAACCGACGTCTGCTGCTAAACCGGTCTCTGTCTGCTTGTCCAGTGTACACCAACACCAAGGGTCTCACTGTGATGACTCACCAGGTTGGTTATCAGCCCCCTGAAGGCAAATCAAGCTTGCATGCGTTCACATACAGCACCACAACCACACTCTCGTACACAGTCACCCCAGCTCTAGGAGTCTGCTTCAGGAGTGAAGAGCCCCAGATTTGAAAGATGAAACTGGCTCCCCGTCACTGAGCCAGACACTCACTCGACACTGCTCACTCACACGCCACACCAGAGCAAGGCCTGGGCTCGTCCTGCTCTGACTCCCGCGGGCGTCCTGTTCTTCTCTCTGACGCTCACGGGGCTTGCAGACGACAGCACCGTACTCCCCCTCAGCCGACAGAGAGGACGCCAAGGTTCCTTCTCAGGCACTGAAGGTCTGTGACCCGTAGCCCTTCTGACTCTGAACAACCTAAATAAGCATTCGCGTCAAGTGTTCGTCACACGTGGCCACTCATTCTCACTCGCACCCACTCGCCGTCTTGACCTCATTTGGGCATTTTCTGTGATTCCAAATGAAATCTTCACATTTTCTTCCCCGATTTAATGCAGCAGCACATCCCATGAGCCAAGCTTGATGGATCAAACCTCTTTATATATATGTATATATATATATCTATATCTCAGTGCTGCACGGACCTGACTTCCACAACATCTCTCTAAAACTGAAACCCTTCCGTTGGTACGTTGGCAGATGAATTGAAACCAAATGTTCCACCTTGTATGGCCTCGGGAACAAGGCTAGGGTCTTCATCAATCTAGGGGAAGAAAAGGGAAAAGTCACGGTTAATTGACAAGCACACATGAGTGGCATTATAGTAATAATTCCTATCACAATTCTGTCCTATCACGCCTTTAGAAAACTGGAACCCTTTTAAAAGGGGAAGCCAAAATCAAAGGGAAGTTAAGACAATACACAAGACGGCTACCTTCCAAGATCACAAAATAGGATCAGTAAACTACATGGCCCTAGTTCTCAAAATGCAAGGGCACACACTGGGCTTTTCCTTGTACTGTGAAAGCAAATATAGTTGATGATACTAAAAAAAATTAATGCTAGCACTTTTGCAGAGTACGTGAAACCTTTCACTAACCTTTGAATAACAATCAGAGACAAATGGTAAAATAACAGCTCTAAGAATCTACTCAATCCCTAAGGTTCTTCCTTGAAATAGCGCAAAATCACACACCTACAGTAAGTGCTACCACTGCTAACCACAAGGTCGGCAGTTCAAATCCACCAGGCGCTCCTCGAATACTTTGGGGGTCAGTTCTGCCCTGGCCCCTAGGGTCGCCGCGAGTCGGATCCGACTCGAGGGCACTTGGCTTTGGCCGGTGCAGTTCTGATAACCACACCAGCTGAAGTGTTCTTTTCACAATATGAGAGCAACCAACCTCAAACTTCACGGTGAAGTACTGGAGATTCTAAGGCCTTGTATTTGCAAACGAGAATCTCTAAAAATCCAACTTTGAGAAACGTTATCAAAGCTATCCTTAAAACAGTTTTCTAGATTTTATTTCTGGCTTATTTAATTGGCTTTCTATTTTAAACAGGACTTAGGCTAGACACCTGTAAGTAAGCAGTCTGTAATTCTTGTTTCTAGTAACTCTCCTTATTAGGCTAATGTTCAACCATATATATCTAGCACAGTGTCTAACAACACATCACTCTTCTGTGGAAAAGTGTGTGATATGAGACCTACTCTTTGAAAAACTGAGAAAATCATTTGGGAAGTACACTGCTGACTGTACCTAAGCACTACAATTTTCTAAGTAAAACTTCCTTTGAATTTAGAGTTACTTTTCTAAGGACCCAATACCAAAAATACGTTCCACTCTCATTCTAAGGACTGTCCACTGACAACACGAGGACACCCGTGGGCCTGTCTCACACTGCACTGTACGTCTTTTACGTTGTCATGACGAGTGTACTGTCACGCGTCACTTAACGACCACAAGACGTCTGTGCCATGAGATGCTACATGACTGGATGTACAAACACCTGGCTCCACTGGGTGGGGGGCTCCCAGGCACACAAGCCTCAGGGGCTGCTGCGCAGTGCAAGGCCCAGGCAGCTCCCGCAGTGGACACCTCAGCAGCTCGGTTGGGTCCTGTCTGGCACGCGGCCCCCCCAGCCCCATGAAGATCATGGAGGCCCCTGGTGCCCAGGAGCACGATCTGGCACCCACTCCTCCTAGTGGCAGGGGCACCTGTTCTAGTAGGGGGCTGGGAGGCGGGCTCACTGCCAAGTCAGGCTGTGGGCACCCCTGAAGGGTGCCCACCCAATCACAGATGTGGTGGGACTTTGTCCAAATGGACATTAGGTGGCACATGACAGTGAGTGTTTATGTGCCCATACACACACCATTCTGACAGCACTTTATCTTTTTGTAACAACATTTTCGTTTTGCATATTATTTTCATATTTGGTTTCGGTTACCAAATAAAAGATCAGTGACAATTTATTCAAATGTAACTAAGCCAGCCGTAGCTAAACTAATTACTATAATAAAGGATAACAAGATACACTGATATTACTGTTCTGTGTATAAATACATTATGCCACTAACAAATAAAACATGAAAACTACGAATATATCAAGTAAAGGCTGATTTACCCATTATAAAAAAAACAAAAAATCCTATCTTTTTACGATTAGTTTCTACTACTTTGTAATGCCCTGAACGAATTTTAGGATGTTGAAATTTTATCAGTTTCTGAAGCAAGTGACAGTATTGTCAATATCTATTTCAATTTCGTTAAAAAAATAAAAAATGCACACAGTATATCCTGGCTGGCTATATTATTTCACCCAGACTTAAGTTTTATAAGGAAAACTAAGAACACAACAAAATTATTAGTACATCATCTGAAGAGAAGAACTGATCAATGATCTCATAGGCCAATTTGTAGATGTCTTCATTCTCGTGATTTTGAAGTTGTTCAATCTTCTCCAGTCCTATAACAAACAATGGTAACATTTGAAAAATAACAGCAAAAACTTTACAATAATGTTATGTCCAGAGAATCCAATTTTTGAGAGTATGTCCCAAAGATGATTTTTAAATATAAAATCATTTTATCTATAAAGATATAAAGCTTATTATTTAAAAAAATTAACAACTTTGGAGAACCCTGAGAGTACGGCTCCTAGACACCCTTTCAGCTCAGTAATGAAGTCACTCCTGAGGTTCACCCTTCAACTGGGCACACTCATAAAGCAAAATGAGACTCAAGGGGCGTGCCAGTCCACAGGCCTGGACTAGAAGGCAGGAGGAGACAGGAGAGCGGGGAACAGGGAAGCCAAGGTGGACAAGGAGAACGTTGGAACAGCATGTGTCCTAACTGTTGGATAAGAAACCAGGGTGCTCCACTGGTAGCCCTTCACCCAAAGTATAACAGGAAAAAGGGACAACCTGAGTGTCTAACTACACATAAACGCTTAACTAAGCAAAGGAACATGTTCAACGAATACTATGTCACCCACGCTTATAAAGAGAAATGACACACAGAGCTGCTCTTGATTAAAAGTGGAAAGATGATCACCCTTTCCCTCCCTGCTTGGTCACCATGACTGAGAACACGACCCACGAGACACCACGCTGGTCTGCACTGCAGGTCTGTGGGCCACTTCTCCTACTCCAAGTCTTGCTACTTTCTACTACCTGCCCAGGTTTTCCGCCGTGAGCCTCTCAGGGTTGGGGGAATGTTAAAAAGTACAGTGATTAACAAATGCGATGCTCAGGACACCTGTAAACGAGCAAGACCAGCCACAGCCTTTCAGGGGGAAGCCAGCTTCCCTGTAAACGTTAACCAGTCCATTAAGTCAAAGGGAGACACACTAAAAGGACACACACACCCAACCTGCTGACACACAAGCTCAATCTTGTGCTGCTTGACACGAGTAACGACCACTCGCGAGGCCTGTGAGACGAAGAGAAGCTGCTCCTCTGCGTCTTCTCCCTCCATCCGGCCCTTACCTGGAAGACCCAGTCTCGGGCTCCCTGCTGCTCTCTCTCCTCTCGGTCAAGCTCTCCCACTGAAACTGCAGTGACAACACAGGCTGGAGACGGGCGCACCTGCGGTTCTAGCGCTCCTCTGAGCTTCAGATGCACCGAGTCCCAGCACCTGTACGGCATCTCACCAACTCCTGACGCTCACCCTGCCCGACCCAGTCTGTTCTCTGGGTGTTTCCTCACGTACACTGGGTTTTCTCCTCCTGAATCTCTAGCTGGGGACAGCAACCACCCGAAATCAGAGAGGAACCCTCAGTCTCCCTTCCCTTTCACACTCCCCGTCAGGTCTCAGACGGCCAGCGCGCCCGTTTCATGCTCTCGTCGCCTCCCTCCCTCCCACTGCCTTCCTTCAGGGAGGCCTGACCACCCTCGAGTTCCCAGCAGGCCCCTTGTCCTTCTCCTGTCCCCAGTGGCCCCATCTCCCTGATATCTGTGCTCCATCAGAACACAGAAAACCCTCCGGTGGCCTATCTGACTCAATGGCAGAACCCACTGGGGGGAACTTCTATGAGACAGAGTTCCAGGCCCCACCCTCCAGTAAGGCAGTTTATGCTTCAGAACCCATATTTTGATTTTAACATCTAAAGACATTTTAATAATTAAGCTATGTTTACATGATTAAAAAAAAAAAAAAACTAGCGATAATAATTTTTAACTATCTCCTGGTTCTAACTTGAAGTTTCTCTCCTATTCACCAATTTAGCAGATTTAAAGAAGGCAGCCCAGCTCACAGACAACTCCCTGCCCCTCCCTCTCCTGTCAAGTCGGCCCTCCTCAAGCACGCTCTTCACACAGTCACCTTCACGGGCCGCACAGGCAGCCTTCAACCACTGGAAAGCCTGAGCCTTCTTCGGCACTGAAGTGAAGCTAAGTAAGAGCCGTGTGCACCGGTCCCTACTTCACCCACAAGTGGACTTGAAGACACAGTTAGGAGCGGCTCTCGTCTGTAACCGGGGGATGGCTCTGTACCTGTTCCTTATCACAGTGATTCTCATGCTTCTTGACTCCCCCACTAACTACATAAAGATACTGACGCCCCAGCCACTTGGCCAGCCACCAGCCGTCAGGCTGAACTTAGTGCCTTGTTGGGTTTGCCTTTTTATAACTTCTAGCTCATTTGCTAGGAGAATTCATGAGACAGTCTCATTCTGCCATATTAAAATAACAAGTCCTGTTCTTTCGTAATATTGCCTTAAAAGAAAAACCAAAGCTCACAAGACAGTGAGACAGGAACAACTCTGATGTGGAAGAGCCTCGATCCTGTAGCTCTCTCTCCTTTCAGACC
The DNA here is from genome assembly GCA_028571685.1 of Heterohyrax brucei. Classification (NCBI taxonomy): domain Eukaryota; kingdom Metazoa; phylum Chordata; class Mammalia; order Hyracoidea; family Procaviidae; genus Heterohyrax; species Heterohyrax brucei. The sequence goes on from CM053163.1 coordinate 73,861,323, forward strand.
CTTTCCGACTTGTCAAGAAACACGAGTAACATCCAACAAGGGTGGTGACACCTGTATTCTGTCCGACAGCCACATTGGGTCAGACCACCTTTGTTCTGTCCTTAGGTTGTAGCTAGTACTTGCTCTTTAAACTCCTGATGGTTCTGGTAACAGTCCGTTCCGTGAGGAACGCCGTGCAGAATGACGTCTTTGCTGTGCCACAAAGCTTCCGAGGCTTTGTAGGGCCTGGTTACTATTTCTACAGCCCCATCTCTCGGCGGCTTCTAGCCCACACTTCATGATTTAGCAATACTTGAACTACTCGGCATTTGTGGACTGTGACTGCTCCCCTCAGACTCTGCTCCTAGTGTTCCTGTGCCTGGACGGCCTTTCACCCCTCCTGTGTTGCCATTCCTCCTTATTCATCTCTCAAGGTCCAGCTCAGCTGTCACTCCCTGCTTCGTCCCGGACAGATGAGGCGTCTCATCCGGCCGTGCACTTCTATTCAGGTCAGGAGCTGCTTCCATCGGTCAGCACTGATCCCCACGACTGGACTACAGGCCCTGAGGGTGACAACAGGGCCTGGCTGGCCACCGTCTCTCTGGTCCCTGGCATAGCACCTGTCCAACACACAGCAGCAATTCAGTGGCCTAGGGAGCTGCACAGCACTGAGCAGGGCTCTCCGCAGGGAACGCAGACTATCTGAACCCTGATCACCAGAAACACGACATCCGTCAGGAAGCAGGAGTGTTTACAAACACAACCCTGAGGTGCGGACAGCCGACCAACCTACCTCCGCACTCTTCTATGAGGCTGGCTATGGTCTCCGCCTCCTCCTCAGCCATCTTCAGTATGTTACTCAGCCCGTCAAGCACCACCTGCACCACCTGGGCGTCTTTTACTGTCAGCAAGTTGCAGAACGGGGGGATGACGTTCTGTTGGATAAGGTAGGCCACCTGAGGAAGAAAAACACCACGAAACGATGCAGGCCGCTAAGCCCACCTGAGTGTTCCGCATTAGTCCACGGAGGTAATTTTTATTTCGAAAACCTGAGGATGGAAACACGACCACATCTCTCATGTTACCGGACTACAAATTAAACCTCTTTTTCTTTTAAAGTAACTATTTTTCTTGAATTTAGAAAGTGAAACTAAAGTAAAAAGGAAGGAATCACTAAACTTCCTGTCACACATTTCTTTGCCATAAGGAATACACCCTTCAGAGATCCTTTCCCCTTGGAGGCTGAGAGGCTATGAAATCAGTTAAGCTGTTGAACATTATTTTTTAAAAACTACAACGGTTCAGTTGGACAGGGTCTATGGGCTCTTTGCTATAGGCCACTCACTCTTCAATTTCTTAGTCTACTGCTTTCAATTGTCTTTTTCGATCACTCTAACAGTGCTATGAATTACATTTCCACGAATTAAACTAACATTCTGCCCTATATTCATCCTGACCCGGACCCACCCACCACTACCTGTCTGTGGCTTCTTTGTAATGTGATCAATGTATCCTGAGCTCCAAATTCAGCCCCCCGCCTCTTTTAGCCTGCTCTGTGAGGCCAATACGGGTCTCTTCAGATGATTTTTCCTTTGTCAGCTCACACAGAGCCAACCTGACCTCCTGCGTGACCCAGAGGACGAGGACCTCGCGTGTTTCACCCTTGTCCCCCGGCCACCGGCTGTCGGGCTGAACTTAGTGCCTTGTTGGGTTTGCCTTTTTATAACTTCTAGTTCCTTTGCTAGGAGAATTCGTGGGGGCAGTCTCATTCTGTCATATTAAAATAACAAGTCCTGTTCTTTCTTAATATTGTCTTTAAAGAAAAAAAACCTAACAAAGTGAGAAGGCAACTCTGATTTGGAAGGGCCTTGATTGCACCCTGGGTTACAAAAATCTTACAGGCCAAGAAGTTGCAAGGATAAACTTTTATGGAACATGACTAGAGGAACTCGAGACTATCCCAGAAGGGAAGAAGCCCCCGAATGCCTGGTATCTCATTATTACTCTAAGTTTTGATTTACTCAGGTACAAGTCTTAGAAGTGCACTGTTATTAATTTTTAGAAATACAAAAGGCTGCACTTACCTGATCTTTCCTCCCACTAATTGTTAAGTTACTCATGGCCCAAGCGGCTTCTTTCTGAGTGCCAAAATCCCCCTGCGAAAGCAACGCCGACAGACACAAACTGTGACACACGCCAAACTGGAAGAAAGGTTTTCTGAAATCATTTAACAGCTGCTCACTTCCCCAGGATTCTTTCTAGCCTTTCTCTGTGCAGACACAATTTTTATCTAGTACGGTTAAATCTTTGAACTGCCTCCAATCCACACTATACAAATGGAGATCCCCTTTTGTGAACTTTCCTGGCAACGTGACGATTTGATATAAATGTTGAAAAAGACACAAAAATAAAGTCAAAAGGGTTTCCAGCTAAAGTATCCTTCTAACTTTCAACAAAGATCTTAAAATAATACCCAGCATTAAGGAGACAATGATAAAATATTACTCATATACACTGCCTCTGAAATATGAATTGGCAAAATACATTTAAGAATCACTTAAAAATATGAATTAGTAATCTCACTTTTGAGAACTTACAAGAAAATAACTTAAAGCAAAGTATTGTATCTTTCTACATCTGGTCATAGCAGTATCCTAATAGCCAAAAATTATAAGCAATTAAGATTCTTAACAACAGGGGAATAGTTGACTAGTTATAATAAAAACTATTTAATGAGCTAATAAGCAGCTATTAACTACTAGGAGCCCCTTGGTGGGTCAACTACTAACCAAAGGTTGAGGCTCTGACCCACCCAGAGACCAGAGATGCCTCAGAGGACGGGCCTGGCTGTCTGCTTCCAAGTAGTCACAGCTCTGAAGACCCTACAGCACAATTCTGCTGTGTACACATGCAGTGGGGATTAGCTGGAATCAATGCAACAACAACTAACAAGAACAAATTAAATATTCAGAAGACTAGCAACATGGAAAAATGTTTTATGATGTTAAATAAAGCAAAAAATATGTAACATAAGGGAAATGCAAATTAAAACTTTACTAAGCCACCCTTTCTTATTTATCAGATTGATACAACTCAAGAATTTGCCAGTGAGGTTGGTAGGAGTGAAAAATGGCCCAACTCTTACAAGAGGAATTGGCATTCTACAGCAAAACTGATGTATGTTTTCCTTTTGATCCAGTAACCCCAAGTATAATCTGGCAAAAACATGGGAGAAAAACCTACTATTCTTCAAAGTACCATTTGATAGCAAGACACAGGAAACACCCTCCAGATCATCACTAAAGGACCGATCGAGCGAGGCTTGGCACACTCACATGCCAGAGAGACATGCAGCTGTGACACAGGAACAAAGCGCGCTCCACAGTGGGGTGGAGACCCTGGTGGCCCAGTGGTTAAGTGCTACATCTGCTCACCAGAAGGTCGGCAGTTCAAACCCACCAGGCAGGCGCTCCTTGGAAACTCTATGGGGCAGTTCTACTCTGTCTAACTGGAACACCGTGAGTCAGAACCAACTCAGTGGCAGTAGGTCTGGTTTGGGTTTTGGTTTATACAGTGCTGTGGCAGGGACTCCAGGAGACAGTTTTAATTTTAAAAAGGTCACGCGAGAAGGCCATGTAACACAAGGACTGACAGTTCAGTGTGCGAACTCATCCTAGAAAGAGTGCTCCACACCTTCACTACGGTCACCTTCCAAATCCTCCCCTTGAGACGCTATGCACCCATGCCAGCACCTAGTCCACCCTTCAAAGCAATTTTACAACTTTTTTTCTGGAATGGCCATGAGACCTGTCACTGTAGCACCTTTAATGACCTGAATGTCATCTAAATGTCTTCCTTTCAATACTTCCTTTATCTTCAGGTAAAGAAAAGTCATTGGGGGCCAGATCAGGTGAGTAGGGAGGGTGTTCTAACACAGTTATTTGTTTACTGGCTACAAAGCCCTTCATAGACAACTAGACAACTCAGTTTGTGAACCTGCCACCACGCTACCCAGTGGCCATTCCCGAAAGCTCCAACATTGCTTTGAAGGGTGAACTAGGTACTGGCATCACCAGCGCCTAGTTTCCCAAGGGGGGGACTTGGAAGGTGACTGCACTCACTGATACCCAGCAGTGAGGTGTGTGGCACTCAGAACGATTCAGTTCATGGACTTAACTGCTGCATCTTGTATGCTACTCTCTGTGTGTAAAGAAGGGTAGAAATAGGAATAAGCATATGCAGTTATTTATATTTTAACAAGAAAAAATGGAAGGATAAACAAAAACTAAGAAAAATGACTATCTGCAAAGACAGGGAGAGAAGGGGCAGAGGAGGAAGGACACAAACGGAATTTAGACCTGTCTCTATATACACACCCTGAAAACAAGGTTAAGTACTTTTGGTGTTTTAAAAAAAATGTACATGTAGATTTACATGGGAATGTACATTTTCACTCAGCCATAATAAAGAAAAAGAGAAAAATGTAACACTAGACACAATGAAAAACAGAAACAAGTAAAGCTATCTGTGTATCGAGTTGGTGGCTTGATCACACTGAAGGAATCACTTCAAGTGGCCGTGTGTTTTCAAGCACATCACTAGTGGAAGGGACTCCAAAGGCAGAAAGACGCTCGGTGAAATCTCAGCCGGATCCAGTAGTCACACGTTAGTGGCCATGCTACTCTTGTTATGGTGATAAATATTATATACATATGTATGTGTGTGTGTGTGTATACGTGTATCAATATATCATAAGGCAAATAAGTATATTTACACTTTTTCAGCATTAAAAAAAAGAATTAAAGATAAAAAGCTTGTTATCCTAAATAACCAGTAATCTCTGAATGCTTTCTACCTTTCATTTATGATTCACTTCTTATGAATTCTTATATTCATGAACTTATTCCAGGCCTTGGTCAGAAAGTACGTTAAGATAAGCCTAGGTCATGCCATATCCAAATGGCAGAAAACTCTCAAAAACTACTGGAGTAATCTCAAAAAAGACACAGGCACTAAGTTGATGAAAAGTGAGACGCATCCAAGAGAGTCAAGGTACAACTCTGACGATGTCCCACCTGAGTGCAGAGACCATCTCAGGCGCAGATTTGGTGCCCTGAAGACCAATGATCAAAGACCGGCCGAGCTGTGGGGTAACATCAAGGACATCACACATAAAGAAAGCAAAAGGTCATTGAAAACTCAGACAAGACCCAAAAAGATGTCAGAGAAGACTGCGAAACTTACTCGTGAACACAGCAGCTGAAGCAAAAGGAAGAAATGATGACGTCCAAGAGGTGAATGTAAGGCTCCAAAGAACAGCCGGAGAAGACAAAGCACCGCGGTGAAGCGCGCAAAGACCCAGAGCAAGAAAACCCACAGGGAAGGACGCGCTTGGCAGTTCTCAAGCGGAAAGAACTGAAAAAACACGCAAGGTAAGCTGCAACACTGAAGGATTCTGTGGGGACTGGAAAGATGAAACGACACCGCAGGCTGACGCACAGCGACGGCTGCGAGGCCGCCAGGCACGGCACAGCCGCGTTCCCACAGGGCCGCTGTGAGTCAAAACTGCCTCAGTGGCACCTCACAACAGCACGGGTGAAAAACGGGCGGACACAGCAAGCCTCAAGAAGGTGGCATACGGAGAGTCACTGTACCAAGAAGAGCTGGCTGGTAGCCACCCGTCTGAGAAGGCCGTGAGTACATGATCAAGAGCTGACGACACTCAAGGGAGGAGTCCGAGCCGCCCTGGAAGCAGAGGTGAGAAACAAGGCTCCCGGAGCAGACACACACCAGCTGAGATGCCTCAACAAATAGATGCAGCACTGGAAGTGCTCACCACCTGTACCAAGACATCCGGAAGACAGCTATCGGGCTGGCTGACATCCGTGCCCCTCCCACAGAGCGGTGAGTTGTTGTGATGTGAAAATCACTGAACAGGAGCATCAACATCAGTGACCGCAACAAGGCGCTCAGGCGCAACAGTGACCGTGGGCACAGTGCCAGGTCGCGCTGTTTCATTCTGTTTACACGGGGCTGCGATGAGTTGGAACCAACTCGATGGCACCCCAGCACGTCAGCATTAATGTCACACGCAAGTAAAATTACGCTGCAGGTAATCCCAAACCAGCAGCAGCGATACTGACAGGAAACTGTTGAGAAACTGAGCTGGGCTTAGAAGAGATGGGCGACAAGGGGCATCAAACCGCTGATGTCATATGGGTCTTGGCTGAAAACAGAAAATACCAGAAAGATGTTTACCTGTTTTATAAGGCATCTCGTTGCATGGATCCTATCAAATTATGGATAACACAATAAGGAACGGGAAACTCACAACGAACCCGCACACAGAACAGGCAGCAGTTGTTCAAACAGACAAGGGGAGGAGACCGCGCAGTCTAAAAATCCAACAGGACGTGCACCAGGGAAGTACTCTTTCACCACACTTGTTCAGTCTAGATGCTGAGAAAATTAATTAGAGAAGGGGGATCATGTGGAGGACAAACACGTGACATACAGATGACACACCTTGCTTGCTGAAAGCCAGAAGGACTTGAAGCCCTTACTGATGACGATCAAAGACCACAGCCTTCAGTGTGGATCACAAGTCACCGTAAAGAAAACAAAAATCCTCAGAATGGAGCATAGGGGCCAACAACATGATAAATGGAAAAAAGACAGAAGTTGTCAAGGATTTCATTTTACTTTGATCCACAATCAATGCCCACGGAAGCAACAGTCAAGAAATAAAGCAATGTAACCAATACTGCTGTGTGATGGGGTTGGCGAAAAAACCCCCCAAGTATTGTGGAATGTCAGAAGAAAGAACTCTGACTCGGAAGAGGTGCAGCCCGCATGCTCCTCAGACGCCATGGCAGCAAGACTCCACCCCACACACTTGGGACACGTCCTCAGGAGGGACGTGTCCCTTCAGAAGGACAGCATGCTTGGTAAAGCAGGTAGTGACAAGGAGGAAGGTCCTCAGCGGGACCGAGTGACCCAGCGGCCACCGACAGCATACTCGTCAGCTGTGAGCATGACACAGGACGGGGGTGTTTCGTCCTGCTGTGCGCAGTGCTGCTCTGAGTCGGCCCTGACTTGACAGCACCTGGTGATGTCATTTTATAGAAAACACAGAGGAACAGAAAACACAGTGTTCTCTTTTATTACTGATCAGTGTTCAAAAAAAGACTCTCATGCTGTGACTGCAACATTATAAATCGCCTTTTTCCCAAATACCATTAAGAGTACAAGAGATGACAGCTGTTTGACAGCAGCCGATGACTTATCTAGTCCATAATTTCTTCATGTGTAAAATGGGGATAATAGCAGTATTTAACCTCAACAGCACTTGGCTTGGCTAACCTCCTAAAAAAACATAAAAACTCACTGCTATTGATTCTGACTCACAGCGACCCTACAGCACAGGGCAGGACTGCCCCTTCGAGTTTCCCAGGAGTGCCCGCCGGTGGATTCAAACTGCCGACCTTTCAGCAGCAGCACTTCACCACTGCGCCAGCAGGCTGTCCTCTGACCTCTCGGGTTATAGCACGAAACACAATTTCAAAGCAAAGTGCTTAGAACATTAAATAAGCATTTATTATCAGTAGTAATAATATTATTTTCTAACAAACCCCAAGATACTGGTAATTTTGGTAGAAGAACCATATAGAAGACGGGCCAGAGGTCTACAAAAATAAATGTTTTGTATGCAACACGCTGTGGGGACCCAATTTTAACACTTTCGAAGTCCTAATTAAGTAAACAGAAACAGATCCACTCACCTCGTCTGCTCCTTTTAAATCACAGTCCTCATGCATGAGATGACCTACCTTATCGAGAAGGTGGATTATCATCGGTACGAGGTTGGCATCGATTACGGCCTGAACCTGTTGCTGATTCCCTGCGGTGATGTTAGACAGGAACCACACTGCTTCCTGTAGAACAAGACCCCATCAATTGTGCTCATGAACAAGTAAGATCTGCATTTGAGCTGAGGAATGACTGTCCAACTAGTTTTGTTTCAGAATCAGCTCCATAACAAAAACTGTAGGAACCTGAATTCCTCCACTTCCTTTCTTACATAGGCTGTAAACAAACTTAAGAAACAATTCTAAAGAATTCTTGAAAGTAGCATTCTCAAACACTGCCTCTAACTCAAAAGAATGCTGACTGAGCAAATACTGAAAAATCGATGAAACACTTTAAAGTTCAAATCTTGAAAGGCCGCCGCGTAAACGAGAAACATCTCTTCCCTCTGTATCCTGCTTTATTCTGTTCTGATCAAGAGTCCTCATCAAAGCAGATACATGTATCAATTACCCACGAGGCCAGGAAGACAAGCAAAACACAGTAGCGGGTAGTTTCAGTACAGTACTTGTAATAGTCATTCACGCTACACCGTTTTCTTCAAAAGCTAAAGTGAAATGCCTTGTTCGCCTGGTACATCGGTCCACTTTCATGATCTTTTGATGTACCCCTCACACCTCAACGGTGCCTCTTTTTACTAAGCTAGTTATTTGGCTGCAAGTGTTTTGTAGTTTTCATAGATAATAAATGCACCCTGAAACCACAGCGTAGGATATTAAAATTTACCAAACTCAATACATTTGTTCAGTTTAGTGATTTACTACAGGGAAATCATTATTCTCTCTATTTTACAATTAGTAATCAACTCTCACTCCTCAAACTCCTAGTCTTATGGCTAAAGCACTCCAGGCTCTCTTGGATCAGAACACAGGACCCCGTTTAATGGAACCTGTTAGAGATCGCAGGGTGCTAGGCCTGTCAGGTGAGCTGTTCTTGGGCTGTAATCATCGGCAATGTTGTGACTGGCACCCAAGCACTTCCACAACCGCCTCAGATGCACTCCACTCTCAGCACCACCAGTCAGTGCCCCCTTCCACAGCCAGCACACACATGCACACGCACGCACACACTCACACATTTTAGCTTAGACTAATAAATATTTAAAATATTCTATCATACAACATTCAACACCCAGTTATCTCTATTTCATCATTTCCAAGAGAGCCAAATTAGCACTTTAAAATTAGCTTGTTTTCCATTAAAAAATCAGACACCAATTAATCCATGTTACAGTGACATATTTTACAGTCTATTTAAGTTTAAATGACAGCCAATATTATAGACGGTTCTCAAATCCCAGTTTTACAAACGAAAACTGCTGACATCTGTTAAACAGTATTAAATACTCACTTTATTAATTTTCTCTTTGGGATGTGTCAGAAGTGCTGGAAAGTGTGAAAGAGCATCACAGTTCAAGACTACTTGTGTCTGCTCATCAGTTCCAGTAACGATGTTGCCTACAGCTCTAAGGGCAGCAGTCTGAAACATAAAAAGATTTAGTGAGACGCTGCTGCGTGGGTGAGGGGTTGGTGAGGGTCAGCCCCTCCGGCCACCTCATCCATCTCGAGCACTTCTCTTTTGTCAGGCATTGATCTGAAAACACAAGTTCCAACTCTTATTCAGCTTTATTACAGAATAAAGTCAATTAATAAACACGACAAACACACAAGAACAATCCTTTTAGATAGCAGTTACTACCACAAAGAAAATAAGTATGGGGGTGGAGGGAACAGGGTGCTGGTTGATGGAGTAATCTCTTCTTTTCTAAAACAATTTGCACACTGACTGACTTTTTTCCTTCTGCACACGTCAAATACTGCCCATCGAGATATTTCAGACAGTGGCCAGCAGCGCGAGCCGCAACACGAGAAGTAAAGAACGCCGGCCAACTGCAACGCAGAGATGGTCGAAACAGCAAATGTTTTCTTTACTCCACCAAACACACACAAATGCTAACACAGTGACAGACAAATGACCCACTTGGCTATTCATGCCAAGAAGAGATTTCACACTGAGATTTCACCGGCAAACAGATTTATTATTTTTCTACAGCTCTATTAAGTCATTTTCTGTCAAGTTACAGCTGTTTTCCTTTAATTTTTCCTTCACAAAACAAATGACTGTGCTTTAGAAAAGGAAAAATTAAGACCTAATTTAGATAACACAAAATTTATCCTTTTGAAATGCACAATTCTGTGGTTTTTAGTGTATTCAAAGTTGTACTACCATTCTAAATACCTAACTCTGAAAAATCTTCATCACAAAACTCATCTTTTAAAAAGAAACTGTCCCCATCAGTAGTTGCTGTCCATCCTCATGACAACCAGGCCCTTGGAAGCCACACACTGACCTCCGTCTCCACGGACTGGCCTACGCATTTCACATAAATGTAACTGTACAGCACGTGACCTACATGGTGTAGCATGTATTAGCCCCTCATTCTTTCCACGGCTCAATACCATTCTACTGTATGGATATACCATGTTGTATACAGCTTCAGCAACTGATGGGCATTTGGGCTGTGTCTACTCTTTGGCTAACAGGAAGAAGGTTGCTTTCAGCACTGTGTGCAGGTTTTTATGTGAACATGTGTTTTCAATTCTCTTGAATATATACCTGGCAGGAGAGCTGCTGAGTCGTATGAAAACTCCTGTGTTTGAGAGGCTACCCGCCTGTGTTCCAACGCAGGCGTACCATTGTGCATTCCCACCAGTGATACACGAGGATTCTAAACTCCCTACATCCTCACCCATGCTCATCATCTCCCTTAAAGAAATACACATCCTAGTGGGTGTGAAGTCCCATCTCCCTCATGGACTGGCATCTCCCTAATAACTAATGAGGAGCCCGGTGGTGCAGTGGTTAAGTGTTTGGCTTGTTCTAAGGTCAGTGGGTGAAATCCCCCAGTTCCTCCAGGGGACAGACGTGACAGCTCCCCCTGGTCCGTTAAGGGTAGGTATGAGTTGGAATCTACTCAGTAGCAACAAGTGAACAAGGGGTGATGTTAGGAACCTTGTCACGTGCTTACTGGCTATCTGTCTTCCATGGAGAATGGTCTATTCAAAACATTCACCTCTTTTTAAACTGTCTTTTTATCATTCAGTTGAAAAAGTCTTTTTTTACATGTTCCAGATACAAGCCCCTCTCCAGATACATGTTTTGCAAATGTCCTCTTGTGTTCTGTGGGTTACCTGGACACCTCAGTGGCACAGTGGTCAAGTGCCACGGCTGCTACTCCAAAGGTCAGCAGTTCAAATCCAGCAGGCACTCCTCGGAAGCCCTACAAGGCAGTCCTACTCTATCCTACAGGGTCGCTACGAGTCGGAATTGACTTGATGTCAATGGGTTTGGGGTGGGCTGTCTCTTCATTTTCTCCTTGGCACCCTTTCAAGCCCAAAAGTTTTTCGTATTTGATGAAGTCTGATCATCCTTTTCTTTTCCCCCAATTATCTGTGCCTGTAGTGTCCTGTCAAGAAATCACTGTCTTGGTGAAGGTCAGAGAGCTTTAATGCCTGGGTTCTTCTATGAGTTTTATACAGTTTTAGCTCTTCTGTTTTGTTTCTTTATCAACTTTGCACTAAGTTTTACACATGGGAAAGGCGGCTGTGAGGTGCGTCTTCCAGTGGGGGGCGCACCGCAGTCCCAGCGCCGTCTGCTCAGGGGGTCTGCTTCCCACCAAACTGTCGTGACGCCCTTGTTGGAAATCAATTAACCATAAATGTAGAGGCTTATTACTGGACTTCTGATTTTATTCCATTTATCAGTGGGTCTAACTTTATGTCAGTACCACACAGGCTTGTTTACCACAGCCAAGCAGTAAGTTTTGAAATCAGGGAGTGAGAGGCTTTCAACTTTGTTCTTTTTCAAGACTGGGTTTTTCTGAGACCCCTATGTTTCCATATGTATTTTAAGATCAGCTTGTAAATTTGCACCAAAAAGGCACCTAGGATTTTGACAAAAACTGCACTGTTTGTGCAGATCAGTTTAGAAGAGTGTTATGGATTAAATTATGTGTTGTGAATCCTAACCTCTATGCCTGTGGTTATAATTTCATTTGGAAATGGGTTGTCTTTGTTATGGTAATGAGACTGAATTAGTGTACGGTGTATCTTGAGTCAAACTCTTTTGAGACATACAGATTAGATGCAAGCTAGCAAGCAGAGATGAGGGAAGAGACATGCCAAGCCACAAGACTGCCGAGGAACAGAAGCCTTCTCCCTGAGCTGACAGAGAAAGCACATCTTCCCCTCGAGTTGACACCTTGCATTTGGACTTCTGGTCTGCTAGATGCAGCCTTGGTGGTAGAAAAGAGCTTGACTACTAATCCAAAGGTTACCAGTTCCAACTACAGCCCGCTCCTGGGAGACCCCACAGGGCAGCTGGAATCAATGGCAACAAGTTTGGTTTTCACGTTTATAAGCTTTTTTCAACAATTACTGTCGTGACCATTTTCTTTAACAATTATATATTTAAAGTGGGAGAAAAAGAAGAGGAAGGAAACCCTAAAGAAATTTATCAACCAAACTGCAATGCACAGAACTTCTTTGGATTTGATTTGATCAAGCTAACCGAAAAAGTTGGACGTGATCAGTGGATACCATTGAACATTTAAACATTTTTAAGGTACAGCAGTGGTACTTTCTTAAAAAAAGAAAGAAAAGAAAAGAAAAAGTCTTAATTTTTAGAGAGGCAAGTGGATAAAACGATGTCTGAGGTTTGTGGCAAAATATTGTGAAGGGAAGTGAGGACACACGAGAGTAATTACACGGTTCTTTCTACTTTCCTAAATTCCAACATAAAGTTGAAAAGTTAAATAAAACAACAACAACAAAAAACTCTATTAGTTATCAGGCGAAATACTGAACATTAATTTTCTTTGACAGTTAACTAAACTCCAAGCCCTATTTTCTCAACTGAAGATGTACTCTCAGAAACACAACAAAATACAAACCCCAAGTCTATATCAAGACAAAGAAAATGCAAAGTAATGATAAACAAAAATGCAAAGTAATGATAAACAACTGGTAAGAATATTTCAAAGAAGTAAAAAAATCCCTAAATAACATAAACAATATGTTCTATTGATTCTTTCTGAACTTCGCTGAGTTTTCTCTCTTTAAAATGCTTTAAATTTCAAGGCAGCAGGTCTCAATCCTGACTATACAGCAGTGGAGTCTGAAGAGATTATAAAAGCTAAAGCATCCATGAAACATTCGAGGTTCACTGAAACAGTATCTGAGGGCTGAGCAAAGGAATAAAGACTTTTTTTTTTAACTCCACATTTGATTCTGAGGCCCAGACCGGGTTAACTGTGTTCCTTATGCAATTCCTGTTCTTACAGGTTCTAAGCTACGACCCAAAGAAAACATGACCCCAAAGGACTGGGAGACCCGGCTGCCTCCCCTCTTCCCACTGTAGTCTGCCACTTCAAACATCTGTGCCAGCTTGGCATGCTATCTTTCTGGTTTTTTCTAGATGCTCGTTCTTTGGGATAAATTTAATCTTCATTTGGAAGATTAAAAAAATAAAAGAAAAAATATAAATACTTCAAAGGCCATAATTTAGAAAGACCCTTACTTAGCAGTGCATTTCAGCGGGAAGCAGGAAACCCTCACCTCGGTGCCTGTGAAGCTGAGCATTAGGCAGCCCTGCCAGGCACAGCGAGGGCGGTGGAGGAGGACGGACCAGAGGGAGAGCACGGCAACAGAGGCGTCGGCACAGGCTTCAGACACCACCCAAGCCGCTGTCCGAAACTGTCCCAGTCCACGCTGGACATCAGTCATCTACAATGGAGTCTGCCCTTCGGGGAGGAGGGAGGGTGGAAGGGTTGGGCAGTGAGGGGGGCAGAGGCCACCCCTACAGGAATGTTTACCTAATTTTCTCCATCGTTACAACGGAGAGACAGTAACTCACTCTGTTCAACCACAGATGTGTTTTTAGCCTAAGAATATACTTCAAACTACTGAAAACAAAATCAATTGAAACTTTCCATCTTTGAATGCCAGGCTTAAGGCAACCAGTGGTAACAAGTTCTACTTTTATCAAGAAGAAACTTACCTGAACTTTTACTTCCTGGTGGCTGAGCAGAGGGACCAAATGAGGAACTATCCCGGAGTCTATCACCATCTGTATCTGCTCATTGCCGGCATCAGTAAGGTAAGAGAGGGCCCAGACAGTGTCTACCAGTATCTGATGAAGACAGTGAAAACCCAAACAGCCTTTGAAGGATTTTTCACTCAGTAATTCCTAACCATACTGACTCATTTAAGTGTTCTTTTTAACTGTATTAAACATCATTACCTATGCATGTCTTTATCACAGACATGCATCTCTTAGCCACATTCAGAATAGTTATGTTAATTATGATCATGATCCCAGTATCCCATCTTAATTCACACTAAAAGATACACACTACATATGACATGAGAAAACCAAACCCACTGCCATGGAGTTGATTCTGACTCACGGCAATTCTAGATGATAGAGTAGAACTGCTCCACCGAGTTTCCAGGAGCACCCGGCACGCCCGAACCACGGACCCTTTGGTCAGCAGGCACGGCACCTAACCACTGCACTACCAGGGTTTCCTACTACATGAGAGAAGGGTAAAAAGTTTCTCCTTTCCCGAATGCTCAAGCTGAGAGGTGCTAGGTGCAAGAATAATGTGGTAAACACACACAGAAAGACTCTATATACCTAACAGGCAGGATGCCTAACACCTGGGCTAGACAAACGGATATATTCAAGGAGTTCTCTTGTATCGTCAATATGATCCAGGTATGTCTAACTGGTATTAAGATTAGAGTAGTTGAATTTACTCCAACTAGTTTGCTTTGCCTTATTAAAACTGGGGGTAACTTTCCAAGTAGTGAAGGAGTCTCCTATACCTGCCAATCGCAACATTAAAGGCAACCGTAGGTCAACCTGTAAGATCTACAATTAAAAAATAAAAATTCTTGTTAAAATGCACACCTTAAATCAGCTGCCAGAACTTATTAAAAAAGAAAAAAAAAAAAAACCCCACAAAGACACCTCTGCAATTAATTTAAAAAGCTTACAATTTTCAACTGTATTGTACTTTTAGGTGCAACATACCACAGCACAGCTGTGAGCCGCCTTTGAGTGTTTAAGTCCCAAATAAAAGTTATACTCAAAGAGAAGGACAACAAACTATCAGACTGTTGCATAAATCCTATAATCACTGACAAAGACAGCGGGACAATAACCGTGCCTGGAACAATTCTAAAGCCCTTCTGGAACATGGACTCTGCCTACCAGGACAGGCCAGAAAACTTTAAAATCTTTAAAATTCAAAACCAGTGCTCTGGTTAAGATACTCACAAAGCTCCTGCAAGAAGAAAACGGCATTTTGCCCCTGTTCCTTAAGAAATTCATGAAAGGTCTATGGATATTTTTAGCATAAAAAAAGAGATCAAAGATACACAAAATAAGAGAATTTACAAACATAAAGGGTTATCAATCATATGTCAAACAAATAAGCTCACTTTGCAAATGTAACTAAGACTGTTTTCCCCTCTGGCCTATCAACACAAGCCAAAATCTGTTAACATAAGCAAAAAATTTCACAAAGTTACTTGTGCATGACTGTACATAAGTAGGTACATATATCCAACAGTCTCACCTCAAATATGTCATTAACAGGCTCAGATCAAAGTTCACAATTCAAATCAGACTAAATCTGACACATATTTCTTTAATAAAAAAGTTTCTATTCCATGGTACACTGATTCATTATGACTACAGGGTTTCACTTAGTTATGGAAACGTCTTTTATAAACTTCTTTGACGGCTGACTTTAAGAACTTGCTGCTAAGTGTTTACCTAGGATTTCATTTTTTAGTAAGCATTGTTTACTAAACACATTACAAAAAGACACAATGTTAAAGAGGTTTGAGAAATTCCCTAAGATGCATCAACCAAAAGCAAGAAAAACCGTTCTCATACAGCTCAACTGGTTTAGGGTCATAAGGAAGAGAAAAGACAGCTGTGAACAGAGTCGACCAAGGAGAGAAGTTTTTAGATAGAGTCACATACTTACAGATCACTCTTGGAAAAATTTTTAAAGCAAATAATGACTACTTTGCTCTGTGTCTAAGCCATGCCCACTGCCATTAAACTGATTCCAACTCACAGCGACCTTACAGGACAAAGCAGAACTACCCCATGAGTTTTCTAAAGCTGTAACCTCTACACAATATGACTGCCACATCTCTCTCCCACAGAAGCAGCTGCTAGGTTCAAACTGCTGACTTCTCAGCTGGCAGCCAGGCACTGACCCACCACGCAACCAGGGCTCAGCCTGACTAAGAGGCACAGAATGGAAAAGCTGCTTACGTGTTTTCTCAGGTAAAATCTTTAGAGCAAAGATCATGTTCATTTTGTCTAATTCTAACCATACTTTGTCCCACTATGTTTTACAGCGGCCCTGGTAAAAAGGCATTACTCTAGAAATTTTCAAGAAATAAAGCAGCTCACACAACACTGACCACCACTAACAAACTGTTTTCAAAGAACCACACAAGTTGCTACACATTCCATCTGGGTAACAGCCCTGTCCCCAGCCTCTCTGACAAGTAGGACGGGGGTCTGGCTGCTTCAGGCAGTCAGAGGGGTTTTCTGTGTCATTCATGCTCCCTGAGCTGCTTTTTTCTTTGCTATCTGTGTGAGAAGGAAAAAGTAAAATATTACAGTTTTATACATTTATGTATATACTTTTTTCTGCACTTATTTCTCCTCCTTTTCATTTAGAAATTAAGAGGTATAGCCACACTACGTGAAAAAAAAACACACCAAACCCAGTGCTGTCGAGTCAAGTCCAACGCACAGCGATCCCATGAGACAGGGCAGATCTGAACTGCCACCCCTCTGGTTAGCAGGTGTGGCACTCAACCACAGGGCCACCAGCGTTTCCACACTGGGTGAAGTCACTACCAGAATCCCATACAAATGTCTGTGAGCACGAGTGCAGGAATAAAGACCTAAGTGCGAATATTAAATGAGGTTCCACAAAAAGCTTATGAACAATGTGATCTCAGGGGGAAATGCCACATATTAGCAATACTAAAACCTTTTATTGTGAATTTTTACGAACACTGACATGTAACAACACACAGATCACTGCCGCTGATCAAAATGAGTTGATTTCTTCACTGAAATTAAATTCTGTGATACAGGTCAAAAAGGAACCCTGGTGGCCCAGTGGTTACTGCCCAAGCTGCCAGTGGTTTGAACACACCAGCTGCTGCTCCACGGAAAGAAGCTGTGGCGGTGTTTGTTTCCGTGAGGAACGCGGCCTCAGAATCCCTGGGGGTAGTTACAGTCAGTCCTGCTGGGTCACTCTGAGTCTGAATTCACTCTACAGCAAGAAATGTGGGTGCTTTTTTGAGGGGACAGGGGTTCTACTGAATAAATTCCAAACTACCAAAATGACTTAAAATAAGAAGAAACAGCTGCAAATATCCGTTAACAATCAGAATGCGGAACACATGGCGCATGAAATCCAGGAAAAGTGAAAGTTGTCAAAAATGAAATGGTACACTGGAAGACAGCTCCCTAGGCATTCATGCGCTGACGTGAATGGTAGCGGCCACTCTGAACCCGACAATCATGTGTACGGTCTGCTATGCCAGGAGTGAACACTGCAGAGAGACCGTGTCACATTCATTGGGAAAAACGTTTCAGCATCCATCCCAAAGTAAAGTGCCATCAACGACAATATCCAGAAACATACAAGAACATCAATTAATATGACTACAATTCAAATTTACACCCCAACCACTAATGGCAAAGATGGGGAAATTGAAGATTTGATTAATTCTGCTCTCTGAAATTGATCAAACATGCAACCATGATGCATCTATAATTCCTGGTAAGTGGGAAGAGAAAGACGGAAACAAAGACAGACCAGGAACTGGAAAATATGGCCTCGAAGACAGACAGGATGCTGGAGAGCGCGCGACAGAGTTCTCTAAGACTGACGACCTGGTCCTTGGGCATGATGTTGCCAACAACATAAACTTGTTACTGTACACGGAGGTGGCACCAGACGGGACGCCCAGGAGTCAGCTGGACTACATCTTTGGAAAGCAGTGACAGAGAAGCTGGACGTCATCAGAACGTGGAAATTACCAAACAGTATCATTAGTGTCAGGAAGCCCTGGGAGCACGGTGGTTAGGAGCTTGGCTGCTCCCCAAAAGGTCAGCAGGTCCAACCTGCCAGCGGCTCCCTGGAAGCCCTGTGGGGTGGTTCTGTCTGCCCTATAGGGTCACTATGGGTTGGAGTTAGTCTGATGGCAATGAGTTTTACCATTACTAACATACCCTAATAGAATTTTACTGAAAATAATTAAAAACTGTTTGCAGCAGTACATCAACAGAGAACTGCCAGAAATTCAAGTCACAGTTAGAAGAGGACATGGAACAAGGGATACCGATGGTGACGTCAAACGGGTCTTGGCTGAATGAAGAAAATACCAGAAAGACGGTTACTTGTGCTTTGTTGACTACACAGAGGGACTCAGCTGTGTGGATTATAACACATGATGGATAATGCTGCAAAGAATGGGAATTCAAAACACTTAATTGTGCTAATGAGGGAACCTGTACATCAACTAAGAGGCAGTCACTTAAACAGAAGGAGGAGACACTGCCTGGCTCCAGACCAAGAAAGGTGTGCATCAGGGCTGCATCCTTCCACTACACTCACTCAATCTGAATGCTGGGAAAATGACCCGAGAAGCTGGACCACACAAAGAGGAATACAGCATCAGGACTGGAGGAAGACTCACCAACAACCTTTGATATGCAGACAACAGCACCTTGACTGCTGAGAACAAAAAGAACTTAAAGCTCTCATTGATAAAGACCACAGCCTTCGGTGCAGATTACAAGTCAACATAAAGAAAACAAAAATCTTCAAGCTGGATGCATTACACAGCATCCTGATAAACGGAAACAATACTGAAGTTGTCTGGTATTCCCTTTCACTCGGTTCTACAGTCAGTGCTCACGGAAGCAGCACTCGGATCAAACGTGCTGCACTGAGCAAATCTGCCACAAAAGTCTGCCTCAGAGTGTTAAAAAGCAAAGCATCCCTTCTAAGACTGCATTGTGCCTGACCCAAGCCAGTGTTTTCAATTGCCTCAGATGCATGTGAAAGCTAGACCACGAATAAGAAGACTAAAGAAGAACGGATGCCTTTGAATTACAGTGCTGGCGAAGAATTTTGCCTGTACCACAGACTGCTGAAAGAATGAATAAGTTTGCCTTGGAAGAAGTACAGCCAGAGTGCTCCTTCGAAGCAAGGATCGGAAGACTACACCTCACCTACTGTGGACATGTTATCAGGAGGTATCTGTCACTGGGGAAAGACCTCATTCCTGGTAAAGCAGAGGTTCAGCACAGAAGAGCAAGACTCTCAGTGAGACTCACAGACACTATGGTCTTAACCCTAACAGGGGTGGTGAGGGCAGGGCAGGACCCTGCAGTGCTTCCCTGCCAGGTGAGTCGGGACGTGTGTTGGTGATGCCAACACACACATCCACAGCTCTAGGGGCCGAAAAGCACAGCCGAGCACATTGACACGACGCCCAGTAGGACATTTTTTCCCTGCTGTCAGAGGAGCAGACCTAGAAATACACACATACACGAGTCAATACACAATGCAAACTTTACTCACATTTACATCTGTGTGATGAATTAAAACACAAAGGGCTGGAAGAATCTGAGGAGAAAAAATATATACACATTTTATAAATACACAGATAAAAATATGCAAAATTGTATCTATTCCTTTTTAAAAAAAAAACAAAAAACTTACCTCCTGAATGGTTTCCATTGGGGGTGGTGGGTCTTTGTGGCGACATAAGTTAACCATAACCCAAGTAACATTTCTTAAGAATGTGATAGGAATAGATGGACTTATGAAGGAAAGTAAGGGTTTCACAACTCCCAGGCTTATGACATAATCTCGACACTGGGGCCCATCACCTGTAAAAAGATTTATTAGCTCAACAAAATATATTCACAAAATGCACTGAGAAAATACAGAGCACTAGGTACAATACGCTGTTTTTTTTTTTTTTCAAAAAAACCTCAAACAATACTAGCCAGCCAAGCCAAGTGCCGTCGAGTCGGATCCGACTCATGGCGACCCTAACCAAGGATATATTCTAGGTTTTTGAACCAACAGAAGCAACTTAAGGTGCTAAGCTAAACTTTCTGTTCATTACTCATTTCTTCAGGTTAATAAGCCACTCATTTATGAAAGGTTTTTATGCCATATAAAGTCAGTAAGCTTAAATTTCCTTTAAAATACTTTAGTCCAGCAAACTTTTTTAAAAAACCATCCCTCAAACTTTAATGTAATAAAAAGGTCAAAACACTATTAAAGAAAGAAAATCCCTGTTCAAAGAGAGAACACTTGCACGGCATCACCCTGACGATCCAATTCTGGGCCACCCAGAGAGTAAACCGCCCACCGTTGCTTAGTTACCGTCAGGCTGGTTCAGTCTCATGCTGACCCAGTGTGCGCAAAGCTGACCCAGTGTGCGCAAAGCAGAACCGCTCATGGGGTTTTCAACGCTGGGATCATCCAGAAGCAGACTGCCAACCTTGTCTTCTAAAGCACCTCTGGATGGGTTCAAACTGCCAGTCTTTTGGCTAGTACTACAGTGGCACCTTGAAGACTAAAGTGCACCCGACCCAAGTCATGGTGTTTTCAATTGCATCATACGCACATGAAGGCTGAACAATGAACAAAGAAGACAGAAGAAGAATTGATGCGTATGAATTGCGGTGTTGAAGAATGCTGAATGTACCACAGACTGCCAAAAGAACAAACACATCTGTTCTGGAAGAAGTACAGCCAGAGTGCTCCTTGGAAGCAAAGATGGCAAGACTGCGTCTCACATACTTAGCACAACTTGTCAGGAAGGTTCAGTCCCTGGAAAAGGACATCATGCCTGGTAGAGTGGAAGGTCAGCAAAAAAGAGGAAGATCCTCCATGAGATGAACTGATACAGTGGCTTCAACAATGGGCTTAAGCATAACAACGATTATGGACATGGCACAAGACCGGACAGTGCTTCACTCTGCTGTTCACAGGGCTGCCTCAACAGCAGGCGACAACAGTAACAGAGGGGCACCCAGGGATCCACCCACGCCTACTGAAGCAGAAACTCTTAACGGTCCAGAACTGTTGTCTTAACAAGCCGTCAGGGTGATTCTGATAGCTTGCTAAACATCACTTCCGCACTGAGAGTATCAATCAAACATCTAAAGCCATGGTGAAGAGCTACGTGCCATAAACACAGACACTCCGCTTGCACTACGGTATTTGCCGATAAAATGCTTTTCGCGTCAACATATTCTAATCAATTCTTAAGATGTCACTGGAGTTCAAAACAAAAAACTCAAAGTGCAGCTTTACCAGTTTTAAATCTAAAATTTTGTATAAAAACAAAAGAGCACAGAACTCTGCACCAGGCTGATCTGGAGGACCTTGGATATAGCAAAAGGTCAGCAATTCAAATCTGCCAGGAGGTCCTGGGAACTCGGTGGTGTAGTTGTATAGATCCTGCGTCTACAGGGTTACTATGAGTCCGAACCCACAGCACGGGTTTGGTTTTTTGGCTTGGATATACAAACACAAGCATTTCTAGAAACAACATGCCTTATACGAAGAATGGAAGAACCCTCCTGTGATAGTTAAGGTGCATGACAACTTGGCTGGGCCATGATTCTCAATGGTTTGGCAGTTATGTTCCAATGGTGTGATCTGATAGAACCCGCCAATCATTTGTAAAGGGAGTTTCCTCGAGGGGTGTGGCTTGCATCGGCTTTGTAGCCAGACATTCTGGCCAGGTTTGTCCATTTGCTCTGGATCCTGCATCTGGCTTGCCATCATCTGACCTCCAGTTCCCAGGACCCTAAGTCCACCATGCTGCTCGACAATCTTGGGATTCATCAGTCTCTGCAACCCGTGAGCCAATGGCCTGCTGATCTTGCGCTCTGTACCTCCTGTAACTGTGAGACCAGAAGATGACTCCAGGCTGATGGCTGATGTATGGACTTGGGACTTGCCAGCCTCTATGACCACATAAGCCATTTTCTTGGGAGCCCCCTTTGGCTACACATACACACACAGATACAGTTTACTGGAGCCCTGGCGGCAAACAGTTAAAAGGTCAGCAGTTGGAATCCCCCAGCTGCTCCTTGGAAACCCCGTGGGGTAATTCTGCTCTATCCTGTAGGGTTACTACAAGCCAGAATACACTCAACAGCATGTACTAACAACCACACATGCTTCTCTGGTTTTCCTTCTCTAGGGAACCCAGCACAAGACACCTCCCTTTCAAAAGTTTGCAATCCTGGGAGACTAGAAGACCCCCAGCACCCGACCTTGGCCCTGTAAAGGGAAGTACAGAGAAATGACACGAAAGCAGCGTCACTTCCATGCAAAAGCAAGAAAACCCCTTTCCTTTACCAAAATAGCAAGAATCCTAGAAAAAGCACCTGAGCTGTGAAACAACACAGTTCAGATCCCAGATCTTTTCCATTCTCCAACAGTCAAAGATAGCTCTTTGAATTTCTCATTTTGGGTTAAGTTAGGCTCTACATAAAACACAAATCCTTGAAATACCAGAATTGTTTTCAGCTATTTATCAAGAGAAAATCTGAAAGGAACAGTAACCATGGTGTTGAACACACATCAACACTGACAACAAACCGAAGGAAGCAAACCCATTGCCATCAAGTCAACACCAGCTCACAGCAACCCTGACAACAGGCTGCAGATACTCCTCGGGATTCCCGATAACGGGGGCTAACACCACTGCATCTTCAAGGCCACAGGAGACAAGAATGTCACTGTCGACTCTCAGAACTCTGCCCCTGTGCAGAAAAGCACTGGTCTATGTTTTGCTGCTCTTTTTTACTTCCTACTTTTTTTGATGAAGAGTGATAAAGGATAAAATGGATTTTAGCCTAAGACAGGAGAGAGAGAGAGAGTCTAAGTCAGGGATAGGAGGGACAGGAGATAGGATCTAAATCATATACTTACTTCATAATTATTGAAATTATTAGAAATTGCTACAAAGATACAATGGTGTCATCAGCAACAAAAATTTTCACTGTTTACCATGGGTTTATACTCAGAACAATTTAATTTTTACAAAACTAGTAGAATTTCACGAAAATTAGTAAGAACAAAGGTAAATAGCTTTCTTTTAGATTATCAATAGTTACTGTAACTACCCAGGATTTGATAATAACAGACACTGTGCTGGCCATGTAAGTTTTATACAAACCTATAATATTCCCGAGTGCCCACACTGCCTGCTCACAAACATTTTGATGAGGTGAGTGGAGAAGCCTCAGAAAAAGTGGCACAGCATCTGAAGAAAAGGGAAAAAAGACGCATCACTTCAAGCTGAAGACACTATACTGATTTATACTCTAAACCAAGTACCAATTCTGTTGGCTGAGACCCAAAAGCAAAAAAAAAAAAAAAAAAAAACCACATAAAAGAATACACCCCAATTAATAAAAGTGAGTGATTTTTAATAAAATAACACTAGTGAAAGAACTCTGACCAGCAGATTCTGACCACTCAGGATTAAAATGAATGTTTTTAACACATGGATGAAGATCAAATTACGTTGGTAAATTTCATTTACAATCAAATCTGGATTCAGTCCCAATTTTCAAATGTATTTCTTATTGTGGGTTCAAGGATCTAGTTTTAGCCCAGGTAAGAAGGCCTTGTCTTTGGCTCCAGAGAAACCACCCTTGAAACAACTGCAGTGCCTTGGTCTGAGACTTCCAGGCCGCACCTGAGGACGCGTGCTGGCAGGTGGCAATTGGCCAGACCAGTAGAGACTGATCTGGGGAGGCATGAGTCAGACTACCACGCAGCACCGGCCAATAAAGAGCCCTGAACACCAAGGCTCAGAGAGGTTCCCAGTTGGCGAGAACATCTGTTCTGGAAAGGTCCCGTACCCCCAACCCCTGACACGAAAGCCCCATGCAGGGAAGCCTCCCAGACCCTGCCCCAGGCATCGTTCAGCTGTACCCTTTCTGGCTGTGATAAACGGGTAGTCGTAATCACGGTATGCTTTCTGCAAACTGTGGGAGTCGTTCTACCGCATTATCAAACCCCAAAGGGCAGTAAGAGCTAGGAGGTCAGAAGGCAAAGAGATCATGTGGACTCCCGAGCTTGTGGCTGCATCTTGAAGGGGCAATAAGAAACCAGCCTCACACTGGCTGGAGAGTCACGTGGACCCCCCAAACCTGTGGTGGCTATCTACCTGTCGGCGGTCTGAGAGTGGTTTCCTCCTCTTAGTGAGCTCTCATCTAACGCCAAACGACTACAGTCAGAGAGAAAGAGAGTCACAGAAGCGGCTAGTGAGGACTGACAAGGGGGAACTGAGTACTGGGTCAATCTCCACAGTTGGGGCACGAATTCATGCTGTTCCTTACTGAACACTTAAGATCAAGTATTGTCTGAAAAACTGAGGGTGTCGTGTCAAGGTTGAAATCATGTTCCTCCCCAAATGCACCACTTTGGGCGGGCCGTGATTCCTCATATTGTGTGGCTATCCTCCATTTTGTTACTGTGATTTTATGTTAAAGAGGATTAGGGTGGGATTGTAATACCCTTACTAAGTTCATATCCCTCATATCAAGGAATTTCTCTGGGATGCGGTTTGTATCACCTTTTATCTCACAAGAGAAAAAGCAGAAGTGAGCAGACTTGGGGACCCCCTAACACCAGGAAATCACTGCTGGGAGCACAGCACCTCTGTGGACCCAGGATGGGCATCGGTGCCTGAGAAGCTCATTGACCCGGGAAGACCCCGGGACAAGGACCTTCCTCCAGAGCCCACAGCCAAGAAGGCCTTCCCCTGAACTGACGCCCTGGGTTCGGGCTGTGAGGAAACAAGCTGCTCCTCATTAAAGCAATTCACTTACGCTACTTTCTTTACAGCACCACCAGATGACTAAGATGGGGGAGATCTAACTGTTTAAATAACTTGTGAATATGTAAGTGTAAAGAAATATTAAGCCAAACCAAAGTAAGACTAAGTAGACCCAAACTCAAAACTAAACCTGTTTTACTAAGACTTAGGGTAATTACCTTTCCTAAATATCATTACAACAGAACTATCTCTACACTTAGTGCTAAGACTTGAACAAACTTAGACAAGTCCACAGCTCGTTGTCGACTTACACCAGGGTTCTGCTCTGATAACTCCATTGCAAGCTGGTGCCAACATCAAGTTGAATATCTTCCTTTTTTTATTATTACTATTATCGCCTTTTATTACTAGTATCTTTATACACCCAATCTTTGTTGGGCACAGAGTCATAACAGTGGAGTCAGGGTGGTAAGGGCTGTCAGGACAGCGCCCAACCCAACGGCACAACGTTAGAGCGGAACACCGCCCAGCCACCTGCCTGCTGTGACCCCTGACGCCGGCACCGACACAGATGTCACTGCAGGCCAGGCCACAGCCTGCCCTGCTGCAGTTTTGTCCCCTCAACTCTCTTTGGCGGTTGAGAATATACACATCAAACACTTACCAACTCAACAGTTTCTACACATACAGATCAGTGGTACTGATTACATTCTTTCAGTTGCGCAACCCTCTCACCCTCTTTTCGGGGGTGTCCCTCCCTCATTAACAAACTCACTGCCCCCTAAAGATTCTGCTCTGATCTGGACAGTTCTTACAAAAGCATAACACTCAAAGCAGATATTATTTACTAGTTCAGCTGAACTATTGTTTGATTAAAGGGGTATTTATTGATTTAAGGTTTAAAGATTATCTTAGAGCACCAGTTTAAGGGGTTTATCTTGCCCTCCTTGGCTCCAGAAAGTAGAGAGTCCATTCTACATTTTTCCCCCTTTGACCAGGATTCTTCTATTGAATCTTTGATCAAAATGTTCAGTAATAGCAGCCAGACACCATTCAGTTCTTCTGGCAAAGGAGGCAGTTGTTCATGCAGGCAATTAGCCATGCATTCCATATCTTCCTCCTGTTCCTGTTCTCCTTCCTCCCCTGTTGCCCCAGGTGAATAGAGACCAACTGCTATGCCTCAGATGGCCATTTGCAAGCTATTAAGACCCCAGACAAAACAGAAATACTAAACACATTATTCTGCCAATTATCTGGGATAATTCCATGAATCCATGATGCTGAATCTTCAAACAAAGGAACTATATATCCCATGAGGTGTTTGGTTGTACATATGATGTCTGACAACTAAGTCTGCAAACTTAACTGTTCTAAGTGGTACATACCTTCATTGCTGAATACCACTCTGGTCACCTTCGAAGTGCTTCCCTTGAGAAGCTAGGCATCAAAGCCAGAGCCTAGTCCACCCTTCAAAGCAATTCTGGAATTCATTCTGGAATGGCCACAGCACACAGTGGTATGGTGGCGAGTTCACAAACTTTACTGTATAGTTGTCTATGAGGGAGCTTTTAACCAGTAAACAAATAATCACATTGGGATGCCGTCTCTACTCACTTGATCTGGCGCTCAATGACTTTTTTCTTTACCTGAAGATAAAGGAAATACTGAAAGGAAGACATTTTGATGACCTTCAGGACATCAAGGGTAATATGATGACAGCTCTGATGCCCATTCCAGAAAAAGAGTTCCAAAACCGCTCTGAAGGGTGGCCTAGACGTTGGCATCGGCACACAGCTTCCACAGCGGAGGACTTCGAAGGCGACCGTGGTGATATTCAGCAATGAGGGGTGCAGCACTTTTTCTAGGACGAGGTCCCAAACTTACACGGCAGTCCCAGTAAGCAGTCTCAGCAGCTACTTTTTTTTTGGCACTGTTGTAAAAACTATCACACAACTTTTGCCAATTCAACTTCTAGCAGGTATACAACTTACTGACAGTAATTACAATAATCAGCTGTGCGACCTCCACGCCAATAAACGGAACACGTGTGAGTGAACTTCTGAGAATGGTGACATCAGCAAATCACAAGCTGTAACACTGTCTGTATGTCACACACAGCACTACTGTAAGACGTAAAAACAAACAACAGGCACAGCCACGCACGCGGCTCTTCACAACTCGTCACTGCGCGCTGGGGGTGACTGCTCATGACAGTGACGGCCTTCACGGCCAGTGTCAGGGATTCTCTTCCACTGACATCCTTTGAAGCATCCATGACGAGCAGGGCTATTACAAGGACAGCGAAAGAAACTGTCATTCCATTCTCTCAACAAGATTACTTTCTAAAGGATTCCTCTGACAAGTAAAACAGAAATCAATAATTTTATCTACTATGATAATTAGGAAATGTTCTCCTAAATCAACTCAATGTTCTAAAACAGAAAATGTCAGTCACTTGAAGTAACATACTGAATACGGTGTCTATAGTTTATAATATTAATACTTACATTCTTTGAGATTTACTGCTTACTTTTTATAGATTTCTTTTTGAAAAATCACAATGTTTTTTCTATTAATAATCGACTTACTGGACTGAACTACTGCTTGAGTTTGCTCAGAGGTTCCAGATGCAATGTTTGTCAAAGCCCATGCAGCTTCAAACTGTAAGGAAGGACTACAAAAGAAAAACATTCTTAACAGGAAGGATTTTTTTACTTTGACCCAGATGCTTACTAATCATGTTTCTTTCCCAGCTTTGTGAAGATATAAAATATTTTGGTCTCAAAACATACCCACCCAGCATTTTTTTTATTTTCTTCTTTAATGACTGTTCAAAATGATCTCTTTAGTATAAAAAGCATATATAGCTACCTCATGTGCTCTTCTCATTTTCTGTAAAAATTCTCTGTTTATTAAGACATTTGTATATTACTGCCCAGTTTTCTGAAGTACCTATTTGGCCAAACCAGTTCATGTAAATTTTCAAAGTTGACTTATAATCTAAATGTCTCATTCTTGACTTGCTAGGGTGGCCTTTCCTGAAGCCTGTATTGTTTTTCCCTTTGACTTTTCCACTTCCATCCCATATCCCTTTCATCTCAAAAGATCAAACTAACTACTAGAAAATCCTATCTTCTCCAAAGTATACAATGTAAAAACACTATTATTTTTTAATAATGTACTTACTTGTCATCTCTTTCAAGACAATGGACTAAAATAGGCAATATTCCAGATTTTATTAGATCATCAATTGGTGGATTTCGATCACTGGACAAAAGCTTCCTATAAGAGATGTATATATATAGATATATATATCCCTTGTGAAACTTAATGACATACATTATAATTAAATTTGAATTCATATCTGATATGGATATAATCCAATACTTGAATATTTGGAGTAAGTATCCCTTTTGAAAGTTACTTTTTATAATTTCTATAATACAACCTCCTTTCTCCAATTACAAAAAGTTTAATAAATGAAATTTGCATAGGTGATCAATAATTAGAAAACCATCCAGACACAAACCACTTTATAACACTTTTTAAAATTACTACAGGAATATTATTTCCTCTATAATGTTCCAAGTCTGACACGAAAGACCACGGAATGTCCCACAGAAAGGCCTGGTGGTGTAGCGGCTCAGAGAGTGGCTGCCAGCCCAAAGACTGGCAGCCTGGATTCGTTCAGCCACTGCAGGAGGGAGACTCGGCCATCGGTTTCTGTAAAAGGTGACAGCCAGGAAAACATCAGGACACGTCGACTCTGTCCACGGGGCTGCTGGGACATGGAACCCACTGGATGGCAGCAGACAACAATACTCTTTATGTTACCTTCACACTTAATTTTCAGTTCAGAGAAAAAAAGTGGGCAGAGGTCTTCAACGTGGCACTTATTGAGAAAGGAATGAAGAGGTCACCGAAATATCCAAAAGTTTTCATAAGGGGTTATAACAGAGTCAAAGCACAAAAACAGGATCGATCTGCTGGTTTAAAATTTACAGCTAATTCTACGGTCTGATTCTCCACCCTACTTCTCACACTTCAGGTTGTAAAAACCCAACAGCACTCGTTTCAGAAACGAAAGTGGTACAGAATGAGCACAGTAACACAGGAAAACATTCAAAGATGCGCTGGAGACCCTGAGGTGAACCAGTTAAACCCACCGCTACCCTACCAGAGCTCGGAAGTCAAAACAGAAACCAAAATCGGATGCCCATTTATACACAGAGGAGCCTGCAGGTTCAGCTGGTAAGTCCTCTGTATGCTCATTTAAAAAAAGAAAAACAGACAAACAAAAGACTTAACCCAGTTTTTCTCAGCCAAGATTCTAAAAAAGAATCAAGGGTCATACAGAAAAGGACTTCAGGGACATTTCCTTAACTTCCCCAAGGATCACACACAGCTAGTGCCACTCCACATGCAGAAGAGAGAAGTTAATCCATTATATGGTTTCATTCTTGTCACACATGAACACTAAAGATACGAAATTAAGGGTCAAATATAATTTTTTAAAAAATTATAGTTTTGTGGCTATTCTTAAAAGAATTGGCCTTTCTTATTTCCCTAAGTGCATGATAGTAAAAGACACCCAAGTGACCACTCTAACACCACCAGCTTGGGGCTGCTGTCCGGCTCCAGGCTAAGGTGCCGGCGGGTCCACCACTACTGCTTTGGCAGCACACCAACGTGAACCGTGAAAAGGGCACATAGCGACTGAGAATTACCACAAAAACAGTTCTGCACTTATCTGAGGGCCTCCCAGGGATCCACAGAGCATATGGTCGAGAATTCCCACCTTAGAAAGAAAAGACCCAGATGGATGTCAGAAAAGACAAACGTGCTTGAATAGCAGCTGAACAGCTAAGGTGACAGGAAGGAATGACCAAGAAGAGGAGCCGGAGAGAAGACTTCACAGGGTGGCTCGGAAGGACAGGCTGTCATCAGGCCACGTGCAGAGACCTGGAGCCCCAAAACCAAACCGAACATGCTCAGTCGTTCTTCAGTTGAAAGAACTCATGAGAATAAAACCAAGCGTCCAGCTGCAATACTGAAGGACTTTACAGGGAAAAGAGTAAATGATGCAGGAAGCATCCAAAGAAGAAGGAAGACAGAGTCACTGCACCAGCCACTCCACGGGGTCGCATGTCGTCAGGAAACAACGACCCTGAAGGAAGAAGGCCAAGCCGCACTGAAGACAGTGCTGAAGGGAAACGCCCTAGGAGCTGACGGACAACCAGCTGAGACGTCTGACTGTTTTCAGTGCTCCGTTGTCTATACTGAGACATCTGACAGACAGCTACCTGGCCAACTGATTTGCGTCTATTCCCAAGAAAGGTGACCCAAATGAATGTGGACACCATCAAACAGTATCATGAACATCACACGTAAATATTCCTGCTGCAGCAGTCTATCACCAGAGTCCTGCCAGGAATTAAGTCAGATCCAGAAGAGGACCTGGAACCAGGGATAATCAGTAGTTGATGTCAGACAGATCTGGACTCAAAGCACAGAATATCAGAAAAATGTTTACTTGTGTCTTACTGGCTATGCAAAACCATTCCACTGTGTGGAACATAACAAATGATGGTAACACTGGAAAGAACCAGAATTCCAGAACTCTTAAATGTGCTCATGAGGAACAGAACAAGGGGACACTCTGTGGTTTAAAGTCGGGAAAGGTGTGTGTTAGGGCTGCATCCCTTCACCATACCTACTCAATCTGTATGTTGAGCAAATAATTCAAAGCAGGAGGATCAGTAGTTGGAAGATACAGCCTTGGTGACAGAAATGATGCCAGAGATTGCAGAACGGAATTTTCTAAGGCCAGTGACTTCTTTGCTGCAAGCACGTTTTTTCACCAACATAAACGGTGACTATACACGTGGACCTCACCAGATGGAACACACAGGAATCAAATCAACTACATCTACAGAAAGAGATGATGGAAAAGCTCAGTACCATCAGTCAGAACAAGACCTGGCGCTGACTGCAAGAGAGACCATTAACTGCTTAAATGCAAGTTCAAACTGAAGCTGAAAAAAATTAGTACAAGTCCACGAAACTCATAGGACGATCTTGAGTATATCCCACTTGAGTTTAGAGACCACCTAATGAACAGATTTGATGTGTTGAACAGTAATGACCAAAGACCAGATGAGTTGTGGAATGACATCAAAGACATCATCCATAAAAAAAACAAGGTCATTAAAAAGACAGAAAAGACCAAGTTGGATGTCAGAAAGAACTATGAAACTTGCTCTTAAACATCAAGTAGCTAAAGCCAAAGGAAGGACTGATGAAGGAAAAGAAGGGAACAGGAGATTTCAAAGGGTGGCTTGAGAACACAAAGCTTTATAACGACATGTGCGAAGAGCAGGGGATAGAAAACCAAAGTAACATGTTCTGCATTGTCAAGCTAAATGAGCTGAAGAAAAGCTCATGCCTCAAGTCACAGCCGTGAAGGGTTCTACAGAGAAAATATTAAAAGACTCAGGAAGCATCAAAAGAAGATGGAGGGCGTACCCAGAGTCATCCTACCAACATGCAACCAGGCCAAGAGGCAGCATGTGATCAGGAACCAACGGCATGCACGAAGAAGCTGACGCTGTGCGGGAGGTGCCGGGGAAAAGCAAAGCTCCAGGAACTGATGGATTCTCAGCGAGACGATTCAACAGACTGATACAGAGGTGGAGGTGCTCACTCATCTATGCCAAGCAACTGAGGAAGAGATCCATATTTATGCCTATTCCCAAAAAAGACGATCCAAATGAACTTGGAAATTGCTGAACAAATATCATTTACATCACATGCAAAAAACTTTTACATTAACTACCTATCTACTCTAGATTATCAAAGGTTGAACACAGAGAAACAGGAAAAGTCCAATAAATTTCAGAGCTTCTATGCACTGAATAAGATACAGGATAAACCTGTGAAATCTTTTTCTACTCCCAAATTCTTTAAGTCAATGTCTTGCTAAAAGTCTCTCACTGATAATTACAACATAAGAACATTCACTCTTGAATTCATAGGTATGCAAACCAACACTACATTCTACTATGATACAACCAAGTTTACCTCAAACTATTTAATATGAAGGTCTCAGTAATCAGCTTTTCTGTCTTTTCCTACGAACAATCTATGGGAGCATGGGTTTCACAAGAGAAATGTGCACAATAACCTGGAAAGAGTAGAATGTCTGTAGCCCTAAATCTTCCTGTCTGTAGCACTGACACACACTTACAATTTTTGATTTATTGCTTGAGCAATATGAAGATGATGAGAAAAATTAGTTACCTGGAGAGGATTTGAAGAGTGTAACTTTTTACATTAAACCTGTTACTTAGTAAAGGTAAGATTCTATAATATTTTCCAACTCTTTTATGTTATTAACCTGTCAAATCAATTTTTCCCTAGCATCTTTTTATGTGCATTAAAGCTTCAACATATTTATGAGTTTAAAAAACTGGTACTAATTCAAATACTCTAAAGATCAGCTTGGTATATGACTGTTTTTTAACATTTATCATCAAAATTTAGTGTGATTACAAGGACTGCTATAGAGTAAAAGCCCAAAATGGAGCCCCTATGTAATTTAAAATACATCCTCAAAATTCAACCTACCTAGCAGCTTGCACTGCACTTAGTTGAACTCCTTGGTTATCACTTGAAGCATTCTATTAAAGAAAAAAAAATTTTGATGTAGGTAAATAATAATGAGTTGTTGAGTCTAAGAAATGTAAATGGAGAGGAAATCACTTACTTGAACAATAGCTTCTAGAGAGGTATTTTGCTGGGGAAAAGTTAAAGAGAAAATGAAGTTAAAAAGTCATCCTGAAATTCTGTGTTTATTGTAAACTATTTCACTGGTAACTGTGCATCACTGGAGTAACAACCTACCACTCTGTAGTCAGCATCCAGGTCAGAGTCTTCACAGATGTCTTCATGTGGGACATTCCTTCTCTTTAAGAGATGCTCATCTCTTTTATTCTTAAAAAATGAAAAGGAACTTCAGGTAAAAAAAAAAAAACCTACTTTTTCTAACACAGGTTCTGTTATGCATTGTGCCTAGACACTGAAATATTACGTGGTTTTAAAGCAAAAGGCAAATGCAGACAATTAAACCAAAGTGTGAATTAAACAAGCCATTATTAATATGAACCCCCAAATACTGCATTTTTAATGAACCGTGATCTATTTAAAGAAAAAAAATTAAATTAAAATACATAGTGTACAATTTAACCCAGAACCAAACATACATAATCACTCAGAAGTACTAAACCGTTCTACACATCATCTGGGCGCTTCTCTGTATCACCTCAAAGCAAAGTCAAAGCAAAAGTTGGGTAGTTCAAAATTAGACAAAAACCAAACACCACCCAAATTTTACTTAAAATGGCGGGGAAAAATTTACAAATATATTCTCAAGTACAACTACATAGAAAGCTGATAAAACTTTCAAGTAGGTTCCTCTAGACTACGGGACACAGAGCGATGCACATGATGTGTGTACTTTACGGTTTAACACACAGATGAGGCTGCCCAGCTGGTTCCTCTCTAGAGGGGGGAAGAGTGGGGAGAGGGGAAGAGGACAAGTGCTGGGTGAGTAGATATGGGAAGTATAAGGGCAGAAAGGAAGAGTGTGCTGTCACAGGGTGAGGAGAGCAGGTAAGAGCTGCACAGAGGTGGGTGCTCAGGGTTTATACAGCAAACTGACCTGGACTGTAAATTTTCACTTAATTGCAATTAAAACAAAATTTTTTAAGTAAGTTCTTGTCATGGATAACCAGTAACCTACAAATAGCAGAACTATTTAGTACAACTATCTCTATGATTTATACTTTACATATATCATTAAAAATTACAGACAATAACATCATTTGGAATCTTGTTGGTTATTGCTATTTTGGGACAGTGGGCAAGTTAGATTCAGCCACCTTCAATGGCTTATCAAATATAGTCAACTCTGTCACTTTTCAAGAGGAAAAGAAACGGTATTTGAAATCTTTTCTAAAAGCTTAACTGTATTTGTACTTCACATAAAATATAAGTATTTTACATAAAAGTATAATATTCACTTGATACCTTTCCAGTGAAATGTACACATACATGCTATAATGTTAGAATTATTCCTATAAGTAATCCAGTATTAATCAGACTCACCTTTCTTAACTCAACTACAACTTCATTTCGTTGTCTTCTCATAGTCTAAAAGAAATTAAAGAAAAAAATTTAAAAAACCATCTCAAATTCCCATCACCCAGAGAAAATCACTACTGATATTTTAATGTACACTCTCAAACTCTATTTTCCTAGTTATATATGTACATTAAGTAATATTTTAGATTTAATAAAGAACATACTATATATAGACGATTTTCTATCTTCATTTCACATTCATATTCCTAAATATTGAAAAGCTCATCAAAAGTATTATTAGTTCTATTAATACTGAGTATATCATAATTCAGAATTCTAACAGAAGGCATTTAAAAAGAGATGCAAAGAATTCTCAGATTCTCTTTAAAGAAGTTACAGCTAAATCATAATTCAAAGTTCTAACAGACAGCATATAAAAAGAGATACAGGGGGCAGAGTCAAGCTGGCGGACTAAGCACACGTCTCCTTATATCCCTCTGGAAACCAAGACCTGAAGTGACAATCAAACAGAGCCTTCCGATCACCTAATCAGCCTCAGGACGGGGCACAGAGCTGTTAATTGGGCCTTCACACCACTCAACGAAAAACCTCCTCTCTCTCACTGACTCCCGCTCCTGGCTAGCCCCGGCTCTCACGGATGGAAGGGAAACGCACCAGTTTGACTTTTTTTTCCTTTGTCTCGGCCGGCAGGCGGAGCTGGGTCTTCCCTGGCGGCTAGACTCAGATGGGCTACTGAGGGGATAGGCAGGCAGAATTCCCATATTCTGAGAGCCAGGCTCGGGACGCTGTTAATCTAGCCACACTGAGCCTTTAGTTTTGTAGCTGCCTCAGCGGGGTTTGTGCGGCGCTTCACAGTTAGTGTGCGGGACGCCATGGTGGTATCAAGATTTTAGCGGGACCTCGTTCTTAGCCTGGGAGCCAGCGCCTGCAAACGGGACAGTGCTTCTCCGACAGAAAAGTAGTGATTTTGCACAGTGCTGCCTACGTTGGGGGCCCTGCATCGGAAGCAGAGGAATCACTACCTCTCGGCACCTTTGGCCCCCCTGTCTGCTGCCTGTGTGGAGGACGCCATCTTGGATACGGTGGCCGCAGCTGGACCCAACTCTTAGCTTGGGAGCCAGAGCCTGCCCACAGGAGAGCGCTTTTCTATCACAAAACCAGTACTCGACGCCGTGTTGGCTAAGGCTAGGCCCTGTCAGCAGAGGCCACCAGGGCAGCAGCATTGCTGTATTCTGAACCAGTCTGTTATCATCTGGGGTTGGATACAGTGGCACTTACTTTGTCAGATGAGAAGAGGGACCTCTATACCTGAAAACCTAACTGACTTGTGAACTGGTTAGATACTTTTTGCTTTACATTTGAAGACAGCCTAGAGAAACATTTGCAATCCATCCGCTCAGTACCTCTTCCAGCCTCTATATACTCACATGGGACCCAAAAAGCAACAGACAATTGTGGCATACAAGCAATGACTCATGGCTTCAGAAGGCTCCCAAACAAAGCAACCAAGGAGTTTTCCGGATGAAGAAACTTTTATGAAAGCATCAGGAAGTGAATACAAATTGATTATATAGAGAGCCCTTCTAGACCTTATACAAAACGCAGCAGAACAAAGTGAAAAATTAAGCAAGCTGTTCGATCTGATGGAACGCCAGTACTCTGAAATCCAACAGATCAAGAAGAAAATCAAAGACAAAGAAACTTCCATGCAAAGCCAAGAAAACAGAATGGAACAAATGGAAAAAAGAATTTCTGACTTGGAAGACAGAGCTACTGATGCAGGCGTCTATGAGCAGAAATGAGAAAAGAGAAACAAGAAAAATGAAGAAACATTAAGAAGCATGTTCGATTAATTGGAGTCCCTAAACAGGGTGAGACATCTGAGAACACAGAGTATTGTTGCTGAGCTGCTAAAAGAAAACTTCCCAGAAATCATGAAGGAAGAGAATATAGACATCTCAGATGCATATCGTACGCCACCCAATATAGATCTCAAAAGAAAGACTCCAAGACATATTATAATCGAGCTTAACAAAATGAAACATAAGCAGCAACTCTTAAAGGCAGCAAGACTCAAAGCAAAGTTAACATTCAGAGGGAAACCCTGAAGACTCTTGTCAGATTTCTCAGCAGAAACCATGCTGGCACGGAGACAGTGGCATGACACATTCAAAGCCTTGAAGGAGAAGAACTTCCAACCAAGAATTATATGTCCTGCAAAACTGTCTTTCAAATACGAAAGTGAAATTAAGACATTCCCAGATAAACAGAAACTCAGAGACTTTGTAAAAACCAAAGCCAAACCCAAACTACAAGAAATACTGAAAGAAGTTCTTGGCTTTGGCTTAGAAGAACAAAACCACTAACTTTATATTTTAGAACTACACACTACTCAATACTCGACTCATTTAGGGAAGGCTCCAAAGTAAATCACAGCTTTGATATGGAAAGAAGCAATCCAGTGATCATCATGAAAACTATGGTGTCATCATAATAAAAAGAGGGATGTACTACAGTCGTTATAGTCCTTCCAGATGCAGAGGAAGATGACAAGACTGGTAGTAATTAAAATTGGGTTTATAAATAGTTTATTAAGGGGGTTCATAGGGGCAGCTGTAAAGCACAACAAAGATGTATCATACCATTTCAAGGAATCTAACACACGAGTCTCAACAACTATATAAAACCAGCTCTGAAAAAGGTGAAAAATCAACTCACAAAAAAGAGTGTCCCAGAACAGACTAATAAGAACAACAGAGAAAACATCAACATAAAAATAAACATATCACAATGGCAGCAGTGAACACATACCTATCAATAATTACACTCAATGTGAATGGACTGAATGCTCCAGTAAAGAGACACCGAGTGTCATCTTGGATCAAAAGACACGACCCATCCATATGTTGTCTACAAGAAACTCACTTGAGACCTAAAGACAGGAACAAACTGAAAATTAAAGGTTGGAAGAATATATATCAAGCTAACAATGAACAAAGAAGAGCAGGGGTGGCAATTCTAATCTCAGACAAAATCAATTTTAAGGTCAAATCCACCATCGTGGACAAAGATGGACACTATTTCTTGCTGAAAGGTTCAGTACACAACCAAGACTTAACTATATTAAATATTTATGCACCTAATGCCAGAGCACCTAAATAGGTCGAAGAAACACTGACTACGCTCAAAAGAGAGTTAGATGACTCCACAATAATAGTGGGAGACTTTAACACTCCACTCTCATTACTAGACAGATCATCTGGAAAAAAGCTCAGTAAAGATACAGAAGACCTCATCGACACAATTAACCAACTAAACCTCATTGATGTATACAGAACTTTCCACCTATCAGCAGACAACTACACCTTCTTCTCCAGTGCACATGGAACATTCTCCAGAATTGACCACGTGATAGGCCATAATGCAATGCTCAACAAAATCCATACCACTGAATTACTGCAAAGCATCTTCTCAGATCATAAAGCCATCAAAGTTGAAATCAATAGCAGAAAAAACAGAGATAGAAAGTGGAACTCTTGGAAACTGAACAACATCTTGCTCAAAAAAACATGGGTTATAGAGGAAATCAAGGATGAATTAAAGAAATTCATGGATTCCAATGAGAACGAAAACACTTCCTACCAGAACCTATGGGATACAGCCAAAGCAGTGCTCAGAGGTCTGTTTATCTCCATAAATGCACACATCGGGAAGGAAGAAAGAAACCAAATCAAGGAACTAACTCTACAGCTGGAACAAGTAGAAAGAGAACAACAGAGGAACCCCTCAGGCACCAAAAGAAATGAGATCATAAAGATTAGAGCAGAGCTAAATGAATTAGAGAATTGAAAAAATTGAAAAGACCAAAAGCTGGTTTTTTGAAAAGATCAACAAAATTGATAAACCACTGGCTAAACTTACTAAAGAAAAGCAGGGAAGGAAACGAATAACCCAAATTAGAAATGAGAGGGAGTTGTCACCACAGATGCAACAGAAATCAAAAACCCCGTAACAGAATACTATGAAAGACTGTACTCTAACAAATTTGAAAACCTAGGGGAAATGGACCAATTCCTTGACTCATACCACCTACCCAAATTATCACAACATGAGGCAGAACAACTTAATAAGCCCATCACAAAGGAAGAGATTGAAAAGGTCATCAAAACACTGCCAACCAAAAAAAGTCCGGGCCCAGATGGCTTCACGGCAGAATTCTACCAAGCATTTAGAGAAGAGTTATCCCCAATACTACTGAGACTATTTCACAGTATAGAAAGGGATGGAGTACTTCCAAACTCATTCTATGAAGCCAGCATAACCCTGATAGTTAAGCCAGGGAAAGACTCAACAAAAAAGGAGAACTACAGACCGATATCATTCATGAAGCTAGATGCAAAAATCTTCAACAAAATTCTTGCCAACAGGATACAATAACATATCAAGAAAATAACCCATCATGACCAAGTGGGATTCATACCAGGGATGCAAGGCTGGTTCAACATCAGGAAAACAATTAATGTGATAAACCACATAAATAACACAAAAGACAAGGATCACCTGATTTTGTCCACTGATGCAGAAAAGGCATTTGATAAAGTCCAACACCCATTCATGCTAAAAATTCTTAGCAAAATGGGCATAGATGGTGAATTCCTCAACACAATAAGGGCCATTTATACAAAGTCAGTTGCCCACATCATCCTGAATGGAGAGAGACTGAAAGACTTTCCCTTGAGATCAGGAATTAGACAAGGATGCCCACTCTCACCTCTCCTATTCAACATTGTGCTAGAAGTTCTAGCCAGAGCAATTAGACAAGACGAAGAAATAAAGTGCATCTGCATTGGCAAAGAGGAAGTTAAAATCTCCCTGTTCGCAGATGATACGATTGTATATGCAGAGAACCCCAAGAAATCTATAAGTAAGCTACTCAAACTGATAGAAGAGTTCAGCAAACTCTCAGGATACAAGATAAACATAAGTAAATCAGTAGGATTCCTTTATACCAACAACAAGACTGTTAAGGAGGAAATTATCAAATC
The DNA here is from genome assembly GCA_028571685.1 of Heterohyrax brucei. NCBI lineage: Eukaryota > Metazoa > Chordata > Mammalia > Hyracoidea > Procaviidae > Heterohyrax > Heterohyrax brucei. The sequence goes on from CM053163.1 coordinate 73,900,315, forward strand.
AATACTATTTACAATAGCCCCTAAGAAGATAAAGTACCTAGGAATTAATCTAACCAGAGAAACAACAGACCTTTACAAAGAGAACTACAAGCCCTTACTACAAGAAACTAAGAGAGACTTAGATAAATGGAAAAACCTACTCTGCTCATGGATAGGAAGACTTAACATTGTGAAAATGTCTATTTTACCCAAAGCAATTTATTCATATAATGCAATCCCAATACAAGTTCCAGCATCATTTTTTAATGAGATGGAGAAACAAATCACCAATTTTGTCTGGAAAGGGAAGAAACCCTGGAGAAGTAAGGTACTACTAAAGAAGAAGAACACACTGGGAGGCCTCTCATGACCCGACCTTAGAACATACTACACTGTCACAGTGGTCAAAACAGCCTGGTACTGGTACAAGAACAGACAGATCGATCAATGGAACAGAATTGAGACCCCAGAGATGACACCATCTGCCTATGAACAGCTGATATTCGACAAAGGCCCTAAGACATTAAACTGGGGTAAAAACAGTCTCTTCAACAAATGGTGCTGGCAAAATTGGTTATCCATCTGCCATAAACTGAATCAAGACCCATATCTTACACCTTATACAAAAACCAACTCCAACTGGATAAAAGACCTAAATATCAAACCTAAAACGATAAAGCTCATCCAAGAAAAGGTAGGAACAACAATGGAAGTTTTAATACACAATGAGGACAGACTCCAAAATCTGTCAAAGAAATCTCAATCAACAGAAGAGAAAGTAGATAAATGGGAACTATTAAGAATGAAACACTTTTGCTCATCCAAAGACTTTATTAATAGAATTAAAAGAACACCCACAGAATGGGAAAAAATATTTGCCAACTCTATGTAAGACCGATGCCTGATCTCCGTAATTTATAAGATACTACAAAATATCAATAAGAAGAAGATAAACCATCCAATTAAGCAATGGGCAAAGGAGATGGACAGACACTTCACTAAAGAGGAGATCCAGGCAGCCAAAAAAACACATGCGGACATGTTCACGACTTTTAGTTATTAAAGAAATTCAAATCAAGACAACAATGAGATACCATCTCACCCCAACAAGATTGGCCATGATCCAGAAAACACAAAACAACAAATGCTGGAGATGCTGTGAGAGAGAAAGTGGAACCCTCCTACACTGTTGGTGGGGTTGCAAAATGGTCCAGCCTCTTTGGAAGGCAATCTGGCACTTCCTTAAAGAAATGGATATTGATACACCATTTGACCCAGTAATTCCACTACTTGGAATATATCCTACAGATTCAAGGCCTTTCACACCAACGGACACGTGCACCAGAATGTTTATCACGGCACAGTCCACGATAGCAAAAAGGTGGAATCAACCCAGATGCCCAACAATAGAAGAATGGATAGGTAAACTGTGGTACATATACTCAATGGAGCACTACGCAATGATAAAGAATAACGATGATTCCAGGAAACATCTTCTAACCTGGTTTCAACTGGAATACATTACGTTGAGTGAAACTAGTCAGCGACAAAGGGACAAATACCGTATGAGACCTCTACAACAAGACCTCAAAAACAGACTTGTGTATAGAAGAAAAGACTCTTTGACAGCTGCAAGGGAGGGGAGGGAGGGAGGGCGAGGGGGGGAAGGTTTAGTTTAGATAGTTGCTAGAAATCTAGTTGGGAGAAAGCGGTGAGAGCACACATCAGAAACAAGAACAACATTAAGTGGACTTCAGCATAACTTGAGTACTCCTTCCATCTTGAGTCAATACTGCAAGGATAGAGTAGCTGGGGCAGGGGGTGGGGGCCATGCTCTTAGGCGAGTTCCAGGCCAATTGGCACAACTAGTGTTTTGCTAAGAGAGCTCTCTGCACCCCACATTGGTGAGTGGCGTCTGGGGTCTTAAAAGCTGCCAAGCTGCCATCCGAGGACACAGCAAATGGTCCCAACTCAGCAGGAACGGATGCTCACCGAGGACCAACGTGACAGGCGGTAAAGACAACCGAGAAGACAGCGAGACCCACAAGAGTGGGTGCCTACATCGACTTGGGACCGGAAGAACCAGATGGTGCCTGGCCACCACCAGTGATAGCCACGATGGAGCTCACAGAGAGGAGTCTCACTGGCAACACAAGAATAAAAAGGGGTGCATCATGAGATCTCCACTAAAAGACCTCAACTGATGGTCCAGCGGTTTTGGGGTTCCTCTGAGAGCATGGCCCCCGGCCCTGATGCTGCCCTTTCCCATAAATTATAACAAAGGTCCACTCTTTGGACAGGAATGGATTGGACTTGGCAATGCAGAGTGACCATATATTGGAAGCACTTTGTGGTTCTATACGTCTACAGGATATCCTCTTGCTGACCTCTGGCTGGAGGAAGGGGAGTGGACGGAGAGGAGGGGAAAGAAGGCTGTTGGGAGGATGAGACAGGTAGGGAGCAGAGAGGAATAGTGTGTTGTCACCAGACAGGGAGAGCAGTGGAAGCTGCATATAGGTGGGCATGTAAATTTATACGTGAATGTACATTTTCACTCAGTTATGTTAAACAAAAAAAAAAAAAGAGATACAAAGAACTCTTAAGTGTGATCACAGCCTCTCTTTAAAAAAGTTACAGCTGCACCACTCAGGTTAACCAATGACATTAGAAAGATAACACACGAACAAGTTTAGTAACCTCAACTGCAAAAAAATAAAGGTGGGGGGAATCTTCTTTTTCCCTATAAGTAAGCACTGTTGAATTTACTACACGCTTCTGAGACATCTTTCTTCTTCTATGCTTTGCCTTTTTTTTGGTTTACCCTATGTATAGATCTTAGAGATCTTCTTTGGTGGCATATAAGGTCTGATGATTAATTCTGCAAACCTGTTCTTACCTCATTGCTGAATATCACTATGGTCACCTTTGAAGTACCTCGCCTTGGGAAGCTATGCCCCATGCCAGCACCTAGACCACCCTTCAAAGCAATTTTGGAATTTTTTCTGGAAAGGCCAGTGTGCATGGTGGTAAGTTCGTGAACTTGTTTAGTTGTCTGTGCGGGAGCTTTTAGCCAAATAACTTTAGTGGAATATCCTCCCTACTCACCTGATCTGGCCCCCAATGAGTTTTTTCTTTACTGGAAGATAAAGGAAATATTGAGAGGAAGACACTTTGATGACAGGATATCAGGGGTAATATGATGACAGCTCTGGTGGCCATTCCAGAAAGAGTTCCACAACTGCTTTGAAGGGTGGACTAGGCTCTGGTTGGTGCACAGCTTCCCAAGGGAGTATTTTGAAGCTGACCACAGTGATTTTCAGCGATGAGGTACACAGCACTGTTTCTGAGTTTGTGAACCTCACTGGCAGTCCTCAGGTCCTGAGCTACTTCATTCTCTGACTACAGAACTATTCTATCCCATACTGGAGCCACTTTCTTAATTTTGAACACAAACATGTTTCCTTTATTAAGTTACCTACTGCACACACACATGCTCACTGTAAAGTATTCTAATGTTCAGAACAATATATGTTCAAGGCCTTCCTACATATATATTCACCTCATTCTTTCTAATAACTATATTATACCAAGACATATTAACTGGAAACAGTAAGTCACAAGATATTAATTAGGTATCTAATAAATATCTCAAATTTACACCCAACACCAAATTCTGATCTTTAACAGATCTATCTGCCCCATCTCAGAAAATGGCACCTCTGCCCTTCCAACTGTGCAGGCCCCAAACCTTTGAGCCGGCCCTGATTATTCTCGTATCACCCACTCCATCTATCAACAAATTCTGTTGGCTCAACCTTTAAACACACACTAACCCACATCACCACCTCCCCCTGCCACTACTCTGATCCAATTTACCATTCACTATCTCATACCAGAGGATGCCAGAAATCTCTTAACTTGCTTTCCTCCTCCTCAGTTCATTTCTATCACAACAACCAGAATAACCCCCACAGAGAGCTCCTTTTTTGTACCACAGACTCCTGTGGCAGTCTGGTAAAACCTAAGGACACAATCTCAGAACAGTGTTTTTAAACAGAGAAAAGAAATATATACTGGATGGAGTTTCAAGACATTATGGTACGTTAAGTGGAAAAAGTCAATCACAAAAGGACAGATAGTGTACGGTAACACTTACTAAAAAGACCAGAAAAGGGAAATGCGTAGAGATCCAAGTTTATCAGAGGTTACCAGGGCTGAGAGGTAAGGTAAAAGGGTGGGGGGTTATTACTTATGGAGTACTGAATTTTGGTTTATGGTGGCAGAAAAACTACACTGATTAACGGTACAACTATACTGCAGATTAATGTAAGTGCTGTCAGTAAGCTGCAAAAAGCTGAATTGCCAAAAGTTATATGATGTATTTACAACAATGACAAACACAAAACAAAGTGTAGGTGCTGGGGCTGCTTAGGCACAACCACCTCATGGGATCTGGTTCGCAGTTTTAGGGTCATGGTTTCACGACACATTCCAATTAATTGGCTCAAAAACATGTTCAGTGCTTCTGCTCTACCTCCACAGTGCCCGAAGTCTTAAAAGCCTGCAAGAGCCATCTAATGAACAATGATTGCTCTCTATTGACCTGCAGAAACAGAGAAAGGACAGTCAGGAATAGAAGTGGAATGTGGCTAACTGCTGCCATGAATAACTGTCTCCTCTGCCTTGAGACTTGAAGAACTGCCTGGTGCCCGGCTGCCATTTCTAAACATTTTGACCGAAGATTCAACAGTAGAATTCTGATCAGAAGGGGGAAAACAGATTTTCAAATTCTCAAGGACTCTAAACTTTCTAGAGTCACAGTGACTGGATGAACACCCGTAACCTACTGCCCTGAGATAATCTTTAAACCTTAAACGAAAAAATATCCCCTGAATTCTTCTTAAAACCAAAAAAAAAATACTTTAGCTTAACTAGTAAGAAAACGTCTGCCTTGGGCGCTGTATTCATCTAAGAACCTGTGTATGGGATCAAACTGACATCAGCAGCCCAAGTTTAGACAGGACCCTGGGGGCAGGGAGTGTGTTCACAAGGGAGGCCGAATGGCTCCACAGCTCATCAGGGTCACTCATTTGTCCTCCCCTTCATGCTGGTGTCAGTTGCTCTATCTTCAGTTTCACTAATTCTGCCTCCCACTGCCTCAATCCTGTCCTTCTGACTTTCAAGTGAATTGCCTAACTCTGTAGTTTTATTGTCAATCTGCTGAATTTCAGACGGTTGTCACTCCAGCATTTCTTGCAGCCTGTTTTTCACTATGCTCTGCTGCACTTTGCCTAATCTCCTTTCTGATGTCTTCAGGAGTTCTAAACATGACTCTGTTGCACTCTATGCCCAATAACTGCAGAAAGTCATCTCTACCTGAAGCCATGGTGGTCTGCTTCTTTAAATAACTAGGAAGGGACTGTCTCCAAGCCATCAGAAAGTTGTAATTTATTTGTTTGGTTACTGTGTTTTATTCTTTAATTTAGTTTTTGAGTATCCAAATTGTCTGGTCTTTGGAGCTGCTCTGATTACAGGCTTTAACCACCTTTCCAGCATCCTATCACTGGATGGTTAGAGCTGTGAGCACTCTGAGAAACAGAGCTGCTGGCTCAGGGGAGCTGGCAGAACGCTTTTTCTTCCCCTCGCTTTGCTTCCCTCTCCAAGTCTGGGAGAGTACCTCAAGAAACAGGCACTAAGATGTCTCACTTCTGGCCCAGGTAGTGCTGAGGAAAGGGGGAGAAATTAGCACACAAGAAAGGTTTAAATCCATTAAGAGCCCGCAAGCACTTAGCCTGTGATGTGCTGGCGAAAGTCTGCTGCAGTTCTTTGGGCCTGGCCATCAGGAGCTCAGTTCCCCTGCTGAAAAAGACGCGTTCTGCTCATGGGCTGCTGCTCTGTTCCGCTGCTGGCTGCCACTGTGCCATGACTCCACGTGTATTGCTGACGTGGGTCCCTCAGTGGAGTGTGGATTTAATTCTAACCAAAGTACTTGCTTCAGACCTGCTCTCTTCCCTGTCACACAGTCTGATTTCTCAGCCTCCCACCTGACCTCCAGGGGCTCCTGGAATGTTCCACACAACCCATTCAGCTGTTTGAGGGATCAGAGAATACATGTGGCTACTCTGCCATCTTAGTCCCACCTCCTCACCGTCACTACATTGTACATGCAGAAACTGCTGAACTGCTATTGTATTTTGCTGTATATTTTTCTCAACTACAAAATAAACAAAATTCAAAAAATAATACGTAAGATTACAAAGGAAACCAACTATAGTGGTATATTCCAATCCCAAAGCTGTCGGGTCAGTTCTGACTCACGGGGGTCCTGCAGAGGCACAGGGGAACTGACCCACAGGGCTTTCAAGGCCATCATCTTTAGGAAAGCAGACGGCCACATCTTTTTCCCCTACAGAGGCTAGTGGGTCCTAGTTGCCGACCTTTCCATTAGCTGGTGAGTGCTTAACCACTAGGCAACCAAGGCTCCTTTGTTGATATATAGTTATTAAAATATAGAAACAAAACATGTAAATATGAAAAAAAAATGTAACGCACAAGCATCTTTATTCTGGCATTAAGTAAGGAGACCCAGCTGCCATCGTGCGCCATCAGGTCGACGGTCGACGCAGACGAGAACCCACATGAGAGCCCAGCTGCCCCGCTGGGCGCCCTCAGCTGTCGTCGGGACAGAAGCGGAATGCCGGGTCCTCAGCAGCTCTGTGGCGCTCTCCCGTGAGCAGCCATGTGCTCCACCAGGGTACCACCAGGGCTCCTGAATAACCACGGTAATTTCAAAGCCATGGCGAGCACACTTGGCCTTTCAGGACATCCAGCAACAGGAATGTGGTTTGTACTGGTGGGGCCTAAATCACAAGTGTCTTCCACACTACTGTGGTTTACAGGCTGTATTCTTCGGTGAGGGTCTGGGGGGTTCAGCGGCGGAGGGCTCAGCCACGAGCTGACAGGCTGACAGGCTGAACCCACCACTTGTGGTGCCGTCTGCTCCCGTCAACATTACAGCTTTGGAAACCCCATGGGCGGCACTCAATTTCTGTCAGAGGTCAGTGAAAATAAAGGTAATTTTTTTTTCCCCCTATAAGATCTCAGACCCTCCTGAATTCTACCAGTAGACCCTACGGGAAGAAAAGTTCATGGACCTTTAGAAACCTTTAATGAATTTTAAAAACTGCTAGTCAGATCACGACACTCTCCTGTTCAAAACTACACAACGGATCCCCATTTCAGAGTAAAAGCTCAGTAGCGATCCTACAGGACAGAGCAGAACTGCCCCACAGAGTTTCCAAGGAATGCCTGGTGGATTAAAAAAGCTCACCTTCTATTAGTAGTCCCAGCCCCCAACCACTATGCTACCAGGCTTTCTTAACAATGCTTTAAGCCCAGTCAAAGTCTCCTACCTCACATACCCTTCTAACGACCTCCTATCAGACCTCAGCTCCCCCCAGCCCCTCCTTCGTTCACGCTACCACAGCTGGACCACCCGTGCCTTTTCTCTAACGCACCTGCAACCCTCTCGCCTCAGGGTCTTAACTAAAACATCACACAGCAACTGCTAAGACGACGAGCTCCAGAACCAAACCACTCAGGTTCAGCTTTTGGCTCTCCAACGTAATAGCCCTCTGTGCCCCACTCCCCATCTAACAAATGGAGACAACAAAAAACACCTACTTCATGGAGTTACTGTAAGGATCAAATATGTCAGTGTACGTGCAGGGTTTAAATAGTTCTTGGCACACAGCAGTGTTGTGTTAGCTATTATGACGGAGCTGGCATCCACCCGGTGGCGGTGGCCGGCTATTCCCTTAGGCAGAAATGAAATGCTCTCCCTCCAGCATCCTCTTCTTCAAGTCTCTGCTCAAATGTCACCTCTCCGGTGAGGTGCTCTCTTTGCTGACCACCCAGCCACAACCCCGCCCGGGTGCCCCCTCCTCTCCCCCTTCATCCCTCTCTGGGTCACTTAGGTCGCTTCGCTTTCCTTGTTGTCTCTCCCTCTTCTTGCACGTGACCTCCACACATCACTGTGAGTCTGTGCCAAGCTGCCTCCCGCTCCCGGAGGCCTGACGGGCCGCTAAGAAAGGATGTGCCCTGTCTTCCTCAGCCCCGCTGTCCCGCAGCCCCTGCTGTCCTTGTTCTGTCCCTTCATCTCATGGAGGGGGGTCTCCCTCGTTCTCCCTGACCCTCTGTTTTTCCAGACAGCATGTCCTCTTCTGTAGTCCTTCCTGAGGACATGTCCAGAGTAGGCCAAAGCCCTGCCACCCTCGCTTCTAAAGAGTGGTCCAGGTGTACTTCTTCTAAGGTTGATGCGTTTGTTCTTCCGGCTGTCCATGGTACATTCAACATTATTTGCCAGCACCATCATTCAAATCCATCAAATCCATCTGTCTTCCTTAGGAGAGGAATTTTTGCCTGTTTGATTGCAGATACTGTACCTTCAGCAGTGCCTAACACAGGAGATCCACAGCAAACATCTACCGGATGAAAAGCAATCTCATCCATACCAAAAATATTAAAACAAGAAAGACTTGGTATATACAAATATTTACATAAATACAAGCATTCCTTAGACAGATTCCTTATGCGAATTTGCTAGCTCAAAGAATGCCAAGCCAAAGCCAAGTGCCGTGGAGTCGGATCCAACTCATGGCTCAAAGAATACACACATTTTAAATCAAGAAAACCTGCCAAATTGTCCTCTGTAAAGTCCACACACCAAACGATTTCTCCCAACAGTGTTCCACTTCCCCACGTTCTCATAAACACTCACTCAGACTCACTGCCTTCGAGTTGGGTCGCTAGATGCTACCACTTAAGAAAAGTTCTGTCAAATCCATTTCTGCCTATCTGGCAGTTTTCACTTGCATTTATTTCTCTGACTAGTAAGACAGAATGTATCTTTACACGTGTCTACTGTCAATACGTGAAACACATCTATGACTTCTCAAAACCTTTGCCAAATTTTCTTCTGCAATTTATCTTTTTGTTTCTGGTGTCTAGGAATTCTTGTTAAATTCTGGATAGTAATCCTTATCATTTGACTTCACTCTTATCTTTTTCCATATAAAGTTGTTTTTGTTTTTGTTTTTTTCCCTCCCAATAAAGCATAATCTGTGAATCTTTTTCTTTTATAGCTTCTGGGTTTTACATCTCACTTAAGGACTCTCCCATCCCAAGATTTAAAAAAAAAAAAAAAAGCCTTCTTTTTTTTTATAGTATGTAAGAAAAAATATCTCTCCCTTTTTAGTTTGTTAACTTGTCTGAAGTTTATTTTGAGAACAGTGTAAGGCTGAGTGAAAATGCATTCCAAATGGATAGTCAATTGTTCAAACACTATTTATAGGACAGTCCATACTTCCCCCACTGATGTGAAATACATACTAAATTCCTATAGCCACAGGTCTATTTCTAACCCTATTTCTGTCGATTCACGAGCCGGTGCTGTGCTGTTTTAATTACAGTAGTTTTATAACTCATGGAAGATCAAATACTACTTTCTCTCTTATGGAATAAATTTAAAAGGTGGGGTTACTACTCTCTAGGTTTGAAAGGACAAGGCTACCACCTTGAGTTCCAGAGGCTATGGCTGCTGACCTCACAGGACAGGAGAACAAGGCCACCCAGGGCTGAGGGTCATACTCACTGTCTTAGCAGGCCCAGCGGGCCTAGAAAGGCAGCCAGCCAAGAAGCCTCTGCCAAGAATCTGGAAGGTGGGGTCAATATCTAGACACAACTCAAAAGCAAGCTGATTTTCAAGCCTTAAGATCTCATAGAATTTGTCAGGAAGAAACCACAATCAACAGAAGAGAAAATAGATAAATGGGAACTATTAAGAATCAAACACTTTTGCTCATCCCAAGACTTTATTAATAGAATTAAAAGAACACCCACAGAATGGGAAAAAATATTTGGCAACTCTATGTCAGACCAATGCCTGATCTCCATAATCTATAAGATACTACAAAATATCAATAAAAAGAAGATAAATCATCCAATTAAGCGATGGGCAAAGGAGATGGACGGACACTTCACTAAAGAGGAAATCCAGGCAGCCCAAAAAACACATGTGGACATGTTCATGATTTTTAGTTATTAAAGAAATTCAAATCAAGACAACAACGAGATACCATCTCACCCCAACAAGATTGGCCATGATCCAGAAAACACAAAACAACAAATGCTGGAGAGGCTGTGGAGAAAGTGGAACCCTCCTACACTGTTGGTGGGGTTGCAAAATGGTCCAGCCTCTTTGGAAAGCAATCTGGCACTTCCTTAAAAAGATGGATATTGATGTACCATTTGACCCAGTAATTCCACTACTTGGAATATATCCTACAGAATCAAAGCCTTTCACACCAACGGACACATGCACCAGAATGTTTACCGCAGCACAGTCCACGATAGCAAAAAGATGGAATCCACCCAGATGCCCAACAACAGAAGAATGGATAGGTAAACTATGGTACAGGCAACATCCGGTTCTTCGGGTCCCAAGTCAATGGAGCACTACGCAATAATAAAGAATAATGATGATTCCAGGAAAAATCTCCCAACCTGGTTTCAACTGGAAGACATTGTGTTGAGTGAAGGTAGTCAGCGACAAAAGGACAAATACTGTATGAGATGTCTACGATAAGATCTCAAAAACAGACTTGTGTATAGAAGACAAGACTCTTTGACAACTGCAAGGGAGGACAGGAAGGGAGGGAGGGGGAGGGTTTAGATTAGATAGTTGCTAGAAATCTGGTTAGGAGAAATCGGTGATAGCACACATTAGAAACAAGAACGAAACATTAAGTAGACTTCAGCATAACTTGAGTACTCCTTCCATCTTAACCCAATATTTCAAGGATAGAGTAGCTGGGGCAGGGGCAGGGGACCATGCTCTTAGGCGAAATTGGGGCCAGTTGGCACAACTAGTTTTGCTAAGAGGGCTCTCTGCACCCCACATTGGTGAGCGACGTCTGGAGTCTTAAAAGCTGCCAAGCTGCCATCCGAGGACACAGCAAATGGTCCCAACTCAGCAGGAACGGATGCTCACCGAGGACCAAAACGACGTGGGGTAAAGACAACCTAGAAGACAGAAAGACCCGCAAGAGTGGGCGCCTCCATTGACTTGGGACCCGAAGAACCGGATGGTGCCTGGCCACCACCAGTGACAGCCACGATGGAGCTCACTAGGTTGAGTCTCACTGGCAACACAAGAATAAAAAGGGGTGCATCAAGAGATCTCCACTAAAAGACCTCAATTGATGGTCCAGTGGTTTCGGGGTTCCCCTGAGAGCACGGCCCCTGGTCCTGATGCTGCCCTTGCCCATAAATCATAACGAAGGTCCACGCTTCGGACAGGAATGGATTGGACTTGGCAATGCAGAGTGACCATATATTGGATGCACTTTATGGTTCTATACATCTATAGGATATCATCTTGCTGACCACTGGCTAGAGGAAGGAGAGTGGGTGCAGAGGAGGGGAAAGAAGCCTGTTGGGAGGATGAGACATGTATGGAGCAGAGAGGAATAATGTGCTGTCACCGGACAGGGAGAACAGTGGAAGCCACATATAGGCGGGCATGTAAATTTTTACGGGAGTGTACATTTTCACTCAGTTATATTAAATAAAAAAAAAGGAAAAGAAAAAAAAGAATTTGTCAGCTCTCTGCTCCTCAGCATTCAACAGATAGCTGCGACTTTTCATACAGTGCCAGCAGCATTCCTGAGACACGATGGTGAAGGTGAGGGTGAATGGATTTGGCTGTATTGGATTTGAATGGATTTGACTGGCCATGAATGGATTTGGCCTGGTCACCAGAGTTGCTTTCAACTCTGGCAAAGTGGACACTATTGCCATCAGACTGTCAGCAATGCCTCCTGCACCACCAACTGCTTCCCCCACCCCCCCGGCCAAGGTCATCCACGACAACTGTGGCCTTGTGGACGGACTCATGACCACAGCCCATGCCATCATTGCCACCCAGAAGACTGCAGATGGCCCCTGTGGGAAACTGTGATGTGATGGCCGTGGGGCTGCCCAGAACACCCTCCCTGCACCTGCTGGTGCTGCCCAGACTGTGGGCAAGGTCATCCCTGAGCTGAATGGGAAGCTCACTGGCACGGCCTTCTGCGTCCCCACCCCCAGTGTGTTGGTCATGGATCTGACCCGCCATCTAGGGAAAGCTGCCAAATACGATGACATCAACAAGGTGGTGGAGCAGGTATCAGAGGGTCCCCCTAAAGGGCATCATGGCCTATACTGAGGACCAGCTTTTCTCCTGCAACTTCAGCAGTGACACTCACTCTTCCACTTTCGATGCTGGGGCTAGCACTGCTCTTTAAGGACCACTTTGTCAAGCTCATCTCTTCGTATGACAATGAATTTGGCTACAGTTAACAGGACGGTGGACTTTATGGTCCACATGGCCTCCAAGGAGTAAGAACCCCCTGGACTACCAGCCCCAGCAATAGCACTAGAGGAAGAGAGAGGCCTCTGAGCTGCTGGGGAGTCCTTACCCTAACTTAATTCAACATACTGAGAATCTCTCATTCTCTGTGGTTTCCATCCATACCCGCTAAAGAAGAGGGGTGGGGCTTAGTTTAACCATATTATGTACCATCAATAAAGTATACTGTACCCAGCTAAGAAAAAGAATTTGTTCTGCTCGGTTTGGGGCTTGCATGGTATCTGTGATCTTTTCTTTCCCTCCAACGTCTCTCTTCCTTTGGAATGGGAATGTCTACCTTGTTCCTGAGCCACGGTGTGGTCTGGTGGCAGACAGTCTCTATCCCAGGTTTCACAGATGGAGCAGGAGTCTGTCCAGGATGCTGGAATAGGTTACGATCTTTGGGGAGGCAGAACCCGTTCTAGCATCCACTCTAAGTCCAAACTCTCATTTTCTGAATCAGCTAAATAAGACGGGGGTGAAAGTCTTTGTAAGATCTATCCTGGGGCAGACCTCTGCTCCATCTGTGAAATTCTGTCTCAGTAAAGTTGTTTAAAAATCACACACACATCCTTCCAACATGAGTTACTATTTTATGACTATACCATTCAGACACTTGCTAGAATGATTCAGGCCATCATTCAAACATTTTTTAACCACCTATTTGACAGGCGCTAGACATACAAAGATGGATCAGATACAACATATCTAGGTCTTTGAGGAAGTAATACTCTGACAGCACAGAAACACAATTTAATTTACTAAAACAGTAAGATCAAATGCACAGTAAACACTTATTATGTGCCAAATACCATTCTAAGTCTGTTGTTAGACTTAACTCATTTACTCACTGCATGTGTTATAGTGTGCATGTAAGATACCCGGACAGCAGACAGGGGACAGCAAAGCGCCTTCCAATAAGGATATCCTATCTTTTAACATGAATAAAACAAGTTGTGTAAATGATCCAGTTTGGTTTTCTTACTTTGAAGCCCACTTGAATGGCATTACATGTGGAAAAAGACTTTGGGTAAATGGCTGCCATGGCACCTTCCAAACGGGGTGAAACATAATCAGGTACAGCAGCCCGATACCTGCTGCCATCGACAGTCGCAGCCTCTCCTCGTTCACCTTCAAAAAAATAAGAGCCGATGGTTCCACCGGACCAAAACACACACTCAACGGTAACTTTGGGGGATGAGGTGGACATTCTGGACTCTCCACTTGATTCTCTTCACTCTAAATGTGACAGTTTTGTTGGTTAACCAAACCATTTAACTAAAAATGGGCCTAGTTGCTGAAGATGGTATTTTTCAGCCAAAAACAGGGTCAACTTCCAACTGCTCCAGAGCCCAATCAGCAAATGCATGGCACAATCTGTGGTCGCTGGACTTTAGTTCTTGAGTTAAAACAGTTCTACAAGGGTAAAGCTTCAAGTCCAGATGCAATATCTGCCAAATTGTGGTTGATGAAAGGTCCAGTTCTTGTGCTCAGCGAGAAATTGATTTGGGATGGATTCTCAAGTACACTCTGAAGAACAGTGGTGATGTTTTCATTTGAACATACAGTTGACTGATGTACAGGTGTTGTCTGATTGGCAACAGACCCGACTGTCTCAAAGTTTTTGATTAAACGCCCAACTGTTCTGGTGGGACAACAGTGTGCATCATAAATTTCACGTAACGCATGGAATGTCTGGTGAACGGATTACCCATTTTGCTAACAAACTTTAATAATTTCTATGGGTTGTGGAACAGTGTAACTTTTCATGGCTATTTTTCAAGACTAATTAAAAAAAGAACGATAAATACGGCAGCTACAGCTTCACAAATATGGCCACTGGGAGCTATCAGAAACAGGACAGCCTTATAGGAAGACCCTTCACTAAAGATGACCTATAAGCTGAGTTTTCGAGAAGTTTATTTAGAGGGAGGATATTCTAGGTAGAAAAGATGCATATACAAAGAAAGAATTATAAAAGACAGCATGTGCAGAGATATTTTCAAGAATGTCAGAAGCCAGGAATGGAAAGGCAAGCAAGAAGCCAAATCAAATAACCATACCACAAGCTACATAGCATTTCAGAGAAAAGTAAGTTCTTGTGTTTTTTTTTTAAATTATCACAACCAATATACTTAACAGAACAGATGCTCAACCCAATCAACACAGTAAATCAAAAGTTACAGCACAACGACAAAAACCTGTTTCCCTATTTCTCCTCTTTTCATCTGTGCTTGTCAATCTCTCCAACCACCGACCACCGTGGCGCCTATTGACAGCTCCGCCAGACAGTGTGAGTGCTGGCAGACTGTACGGGATTAGCAGGTAAACACTGAGGTTTACATCTATGACATTAAAAAGGAAAAAATTTAAATGATTGATATTGTTAAATGTTTACTCAAATGGGTCAATAATTGACACCTAACATAGTTAAAAATTTCTAACTTTCGCTTAGAAAAGTTCACTGAAGTAGTAAGTTTAGTTCTAACTTTCAAACTGTGGATTTACTACCTCAGAGATAGTAATTTACTAGCAGTAACAGAATTAGGAAGAGGCAAAAGTCTGCATAAATAGAATTGAGTTCTTATCTTTCTTTAACATGTAAAAAGGTAAATATAAATAAAGAGGAGTCTGAAAATACATTTAGGGTTGTTGTTGCTGTTAGGTGTCAGAGTCGTCCCTAACTCGTAATCACTGCTCCTGCAACATCCTCGTAACTGTGATGCCTGAGATCTCTGCTGCAGCCAGTGTGTCACGCCGCTTCACTGAAGGTCGTCTTTTCTTCACCCACTGACCCTCTACTTTACCAAGCATGATATCCTTCTCCAGGGACTGATCCCTCCTGAAAATACGTCCAAAGTACGTAAGGCTTAACCTTGCCATTCTTGCTTTTAAAGAATATTCTGGCTGTACTTCTTCCAAGACATACTTGTTCTTTCCTTTGACAATACAGGACACATTCGATAGTCTTCACCAACAGCACAATTTGAAGGCATCCGCTGTCCATCTCTCTCACACGCATGTGCAGTGACTGGAAACACCACGGCTTGGCTCAGCGGCACCGCAGTCTTCAAAGTGACATCTTTGCTTTTTAATACTTTAAAGAGGTCTTTCGCTGCAGGTTCACCCAATGTAATGTGTCTTTTAATTTTTTAACTGCTGTTTCCAAAGGTGTTGACTGTGGATCCAAGTAAAATGAGACAACTTCAAACTTCTTTCTGTTTATCATGAGGATGCTTATTGGTCCAGTTGGTGAGGATTTTTGTATTCTTTGTCAAGCTGCAATCCATAGTGAGGGCTGTGTGGCCTCTGCTCTTCATCAGGAAGTGCATCAAGTTCCCTTCACCTGCAGCAAGGCAGGCTACGTGATTTGCATAACGCAGGCTGTCAATGAGTCTTCCTCCAACCCTGCTGCCCGGTTCTTCTTCACACAGTCTGACTTCTCAGAGCATTTGCTCAGCACACAGACTAAGCACGGTAGAAGCCCATGTACACCTTTCTGGACGTTAAACCACACAGTATCACCATGTTTGCTTGAACTGACTCTTGATCAGCGTACACGGTCCTCATGAGCACAGTTCCATGTTCTGGAATTGCCCTTCTCTGCAATGCTATCCATAATGTGTCACGATCCACACTTACTCCAGCTACCTGATGTTCAAGTTTCAGAGTCTCTTCTGACATCCACCTCCATCTTCCCTTCCTTCCTGTCTTTAATGATTCATTGCTTACTTCACGTATAACGTCCTTGATGTCACTGCACAACTTACCTCGTCTTCAGTGACTAGTTTTCAAGGGTCAAATCTATCTTGAGATGGTCTCTAAACTCCAGTGGGATAGACTCAAGGTCATACTTTGGTGTTCATAGACTTGTTCAAATTTCCTTCAGTTTCAACTTGAACTTGCATACGACTCTTCCGCAAGTGCCCCCTGGCCTTGTTCTGGCTGATGATGTTGAGCTTTTCCACCTTCTTTCGCCACAGATATAGCTGATTTGCTTCCTGTTTATTTCATCTGGTAAGGTCTGTGTGTACAGTGGCCATTTATGTGGTCTCTGGTGTCATTTCTATAACCAGGGCCACATTTCCCTACTACCAAGTCATCTGCTTTGCTCTCGTATGTTCTCAGGTAAGAAAAACAATTATTTTTTTCATTTACTAAACAAGAACAGGTTAAAAAGAAATATGATTAAGGAATGCTTTCTTTCTATGTTATTTGATTAAAAAGCACTCAAACTGACAGTTTTCCTAGGGAAAAAAATTAAACAGCATTACAGAATTTTATAACTGACTTCCCCAAACCACCAGGGCTCAGGAAGCCTAGCCCCAACTCAAGGCTTTTTATATTACACTATTTAGTCTCCTTTTGTTATGTGTTTTTGTCTATCTTCAAACATTTTTCCTTCTCTTTTCCCTCAATTTTTTTTTTATTTTAATTTTTTCTTGTGAAGTTGTGTTCAACGGCTTCAAACTTGGTAATAACAAAAAAAGACCTTCATTAAAAGTCAAATTACTGAATTACTTTACTATTTTAAAGCCAAGTGCCGTCATTTTAAAAGCGTAACTTTTTTGTTCTGCTCAGAAAACTAAACAGATGTGTACATCTACAAGGAGAGTTATTCATTCATCCAACAAACATTTACTGAACTACACGCCACCTGGTTCTTAGTGTTACAGATACAATCCACCAAACCTGCCACTGTCAAGCTAATTCTGACTCACAGCGACCCACGTACCGACAGCCTTGGGAGCAGACTGCCGTGTCTTTTTCCTCCCGAGTCACAGGCAGTAGGCTGCTGTAACCACTGCACTACCAGGTCCCTTGTTTAGGATGCAGTACAGAGCAAAACGAGGAAATTTCTGCCATCATGGAACTTACATTTTAGCGGGGAGAAGAGACAATAAATAAAACGGAAGTGTATAATTTGCAAGATGATGACAAATACTAAGGAGAAGAACATAAAGCTGGCTGAAGGGATGATTTTAAATAAAGGCTTTAAGAAGGAAAGTCAGTAAGCAAAGCCACACAGCTGTTTGGTAAAGCGTACTCAAGGCAGAGGGGTAAATAAGTGAAAGAGGCCTAGGGATGGGAACAAGGACAGGCAAGACCACGTGATGGACACGCAATGAATGAAGAGAGAAGTGAGAAACAGATGGGCAATTGGATCATTCACTCTGCGTAAGACGGGAATCCACTCACGGGTCTGGATGTTCTGACTCAGCATAATCTCAGCTGTTGTGTGGGCAACGACACTGTCACTGCAGTAACACAGGCGGGAGACAACAGCCGCCAGTCCCAGAGGGGTGGCAGTGGGCATCCTGGCACACAGCTGAATTCTGCGCATGTTTCAAAAACCAAACCTTCAAAATTGTCTAATAGGCTGTATAAGACTGAAAAAAAAGGGAGACAACGATGGCTTCAAGATTTTTTGGCTCAAGCAACTGCCACTTACTAAGATGGAATAGTATCCGTTTTGGACACGCTAAGCTGGCATCAGAACCAGATGTCACAGAGTCAGCTGATCCGGGGTTCAAGGGAGACACTCGGCCTAGGGACGCAAACTTAGAAAGTTATCAGTGTCCACAAGGTATTTAAAACCAGGAGACTAGATGAAACTGTCTAGGAGCTAGCATAACCCAAGGGACTTCAGAATTAAGGCAACCTAGAATCTGTGATACTCTGAAACCAAGTGAAAAATCATTTTTCAAGGAAGCATGGTAACTGTGTCAAACACTGTTGACAGGTGCAATAAGACAAGAGCTGAGAATTAACCACTGGTTTACGAAACATATACTGACTTACTGTACACAGTAATTTAAGATGGCTAGTCACTGTCATAAAAACAAATGTTTCACTATGTTATAAAATACACACATCTCACCAAACAAAAACAAAACTCACTCACTCTCCAGCCCATCCTCATTTGCTTAAGCCACTCTGCAGGAAATCCTACTTCGGACTAAGTCGCGGTAGATCTGGTAACAGGCCTCTGACTAAGTTTGTGTGAACTGCCCGTAAGTGTTCCCCTAGCAGTGCAGTCAGTGGGGTGGGCTATAGGTGTCTTAACCCTTAACTCTCCAAATTAGCCACCTGTACAGGAATGAATTAAAAAGGGAAAACTATGAAACATATAAAATTTCAAATTATAAATTTGCAACAGATACATTCATACCAACAAATGTTACTCTTCTGTCATAAATGAGTTAAAAAATAAAGTGATATACATACTGCTAAAATGTAATTACATTTTCAATGCTCTCCCTTCTTTTCCTCCAGAAGAAACCATGTTTCTGATCTGATCAGTGTAATTCCCATGGATATCTTTATGCTTTTACTGTGTTATCAATAATAGTTTAATATACTTAAAATATTTTTAATCGATGGCATGATACCACGCATATCCTTTGCAGTTCTCTTTTCTTATTAATTTTTTGATTGTGATTAAGTATGTTTACAATTCCATTTTCTGCAGAAAACCCCAAGTACCCGCCCACCCGCCACTCCAGCTGCTCTCCTCACCCTGTGACAGCACACACTTCTTTTCCACTCTTTACTTTCAATATCCACCCCACCAACACGCATGTCCTCCTCTCCACCCTGTCCTCGTCCTCTAAAAAGAAACCAGTATATATGTATATATATATACATATATGTATATATACAAATATATGTATATACATATATATACACATATATACACACATATATGTATATATATACACACGCACATACATATTAAGCTTTAACATTAAACTTTATACATATATGTATATATACATATATATGTATATACATATATACATACATATATATACATACATACATATATATACATACATATATGTATATATATATACACACGCACATACATATTAAGCTTTAAAGTGCAGTTCTGTTTTCTTTACAAAAAAGATGACAAATAAAAACAAAATACCTAAATATGACACAGAAATAACTACTTTTAGAATTCAATAAAGGAATGAGCAATATGAATTGATGAGAGCAAGGAAAATTTAACTGAAGCCCAGAGACTTAAAGTCCAACCTGTAAGCATAAATAAAAAATAGCAAGGTTAAGGGAAGGACAGAAGGTGTTACCATTGGGGACTCCACAACAGCAAGGACAGAAACGCAGTGCTGAAGGGGAAGTGGGTCACCTGCCTGAAGTGGTGGGCAAGTCAGAAACCAAGTCGTATCAGCGGGGAGTCATAAACTAAAAAAGCAAGAATTTGGTCCGGAATTTGATGTTTGCATCTTCACTAGCATTTAAGAACTCCTCATATACAGCAAATGCTCACATGTATCTACTACGGTGAACTGACAGCTTGAACTATGTAGACTATCCAGAACCTCTGGGAACCCGACTGCCTCACTGCTGCAGGCGACACGTGGCCACGACACGTTCTGAGCAGAAAAGTGAGAATGGCAACGGTACTGTTTCTGAAGTCACAGCACCGAAGTCACTGTGTCCTGGTGCTCTGGTTCTGCAGCGATCTTGCCACTCACAGGACACGGTGGCAATTTCTGGAGACATTCTTGGTTGTCACAACTTAGGGGAGCGGGAGCCGCTGGCAGCCAGTGATGCTGCTAAACAACTATTTGCATGTATGAGAAACAGCCTGTTCTCTAACATAAGGGAAAACTTACAAAAGCAGCCTTCTTTTACACCCCTTTCAAGCAATTCTAGAAGAAGCAAAGTCCTTGACTCGAGATGAGGCTGTGACTGGAGAACGTCGTAATGTGCTCAGCTTTTGATTAGCTTGTCCAGAGAAAGTATTTCTGAAATGAGAAATGCTGGAGAAGCAGGTAGGCACCAGATTCAACAGGGGCTTGAAGATCTCTGCTAAGAGCTTGGATTTTATTCTGAACGCAGTAACAAGCTCGTGAGACAGAGGAAAAGGTGGGCATGACTTACGTTTTTAAAGAACATAACGCTTATTCTGGAAGCCAGGAAGTAACCATGGCAGAAACAAAGTGACCACTGTGGAGATGACACAAGGATTTGCGCCGGGTTATTCTAACAGTGAGTACACAATTAACAGTAAGGCAGTGACATTAAATAATGTTAAGTATAAAGTATTTAAGAGAAACTGCTCTTCTCGGGGATGTTGCTGCAGAAGCAGCCAGTGGATGCCCCCAATCCTGCGACAACTCTTACCCCCATCTACACACCACTGCTGGCTGACTGGTGGGGGTGGTGGTAAAGGGAAAGAAAGGTACTTGACTTAGGAAAGTCACTCTACGTACAGGCTGGCAATAAAAACCACCCGGTGCTGCTTGGGCAGAGCTGGATTAGCTCAGTCAGATCCTTCTCTCAGCAACTTAACACAGAGTACATCAAGACTAAGCCAGTATCTGGAAAGACACTAGGGAGCCGAGTTAGGGGCTAGCAGAAGAGTCCACCGAGGGACTCTGAATGCCCACCCCACCTGAAGTGGACTGGATGCTGTGAGGATCACTTCTGTAGCTTCCCTAACACTTCACACTTTTACTTTCGGTGCTTAATCAAGACAAGTACCTACTAGGTGGAATCTCAATTCTGGCAGATGTAGAAGCTGATGCCCACCCCCCCAAATTCAACACTCCTGTTAGCATCAGGAGCCCTGGTGATGCAGACGGTGGTCAAGAGTTATGAAGAGCTACAGTGATAACCAAAAGGTCAGCAATCAGCACACACCAGCTGATCCTTGGAAGCCCCGCGGGGCAGTTTTACTCTGTCCTATGGGTCATTATGAGTTGGGATTGACTCGACAGCAGTGGACTGTTTTTTTTGTTGTTGTTGTGTTTTAGTTTTAGTTTTAGTGATAGCCAGCTAGTGAGATACTATTTAAGGTTTTCTCCCTAAAAATCAGACCTTCCCACAAAGCTTCAGTTACATATCTGACACAAAATATTTAGGATTTCCTTTCCTTTCAAATTAAAGGATTATCTGTTATAACACTGAGTTTAGAAAAGACAGATAAGGAGGAGCTACTAACTTAGATTACAGCGGCTGAATACCCCGTGGGATCATTTTAAGGTCAGAGATCTCAGCAAACTTGACCTGCCAGAATATAAACTCCATAACAGAGGTTTAGCCTGTTATTCACTGTTCTATCCTCACTGCCTGGAACAGAACCATATGCTTGTTCCAGGCAGTGAAGCAAAGCCATGTGCCACTAAACCCAAAATATCTGCCAGAAAAATGAATTCAACAGAGTGAACAGCAGAAGTGGAAGTCAGTGAAAAGGAACTGCTGGAGTTTCACTGTGACCGTAAGGAAGTAGAAGCAGAAAGTTGTCCCAGTCCCCACTCTTTTCTCTTAATTCTTTCTCTTTTTTTTTGTGATTAAGCAAAAGTATACAATCCAAATTAATTTTGCATGCCTGCCTAGCTGCAGCTCCTTCTGCTCCCCTTGCCCCGTGACAGCACACTCCTCCTTTTCATTCTGCACCTGCCGTAGCCTCTTAACAAGCTTCTGTCCCCGCTTTCCACCCTCTTCTCTCCCATCTAGAAAGGCACCAGTGGGACATCCTATAAATGCAAACAGCCATGAAGTACACACACCACATGATCGCACTGTCTCTCTTAATGCTTTGTTAGAAGAACAGCAGCTTTACTGAGATACAATCCTCACGATTTGCTCATTTAAAGCACACAGCTCAGAGGCAGGCAGGACCCTCCCCAATGCACGGCCATCGCCCTGTCTAATCACCCCAGAGAAAGCCCCTGACTCAGTAACAGTCACTCTCCTTTTCTGCCCTACTACCTCAGCTCAGGGCAACTATTCATCTCCGTTCCCACTCTTCACATTTGCCTACGCTGGACATTTTTATATACATAAAAGTACACAATATATAATCTTTTGTGGCTGATTCTATCACTTAGCATGTTTCCAAGGTCTGTCCATGCTGGACCTGTATCACTAATTTGGTGCTTTTTATGGCCAAATAATACTCCACTGGAAGCTCCAGCGGCGTGGTGGTTAAAGGCTATGTCTGCTAGCCAAAAGGCTAGAAGTTCAAATCTGTCAGGCCGCTCCCTGGAAACTCTACTGGGTAGTTCTATTGCATGTGTTTAAGAAGCTCTGGTAGTACAGCAGTTAAAGCGCTCAACTGCTAACTGCAAGGTCAGCAACTCAACCCACGCTGGACCAACAGTTATTGTTTCCCTGACTAGAGGCATCTTAGTGGGTGGGAAGCGGTATCTCCATCATTTTGATTTGTATCTCCCCTAACAATTAATGATGATGGTCATCTTTTCATTTGTTTATTGCACTTAATTACACTTTATTATCATTTAA
This sequence comes from Heterohyrax brucei, assembly GCA_028571685.1. Classification (NCBI taxonomy): domain Eukaryota; kingdom Metazoa; phylum Chordata; class Mammalia; order Hyracoidea; family Procaviidae; genus Heterohyrax; species Heterohyrax brucei. The sequence goes on from CM053163.1 coordinate 73,923,023, forward strand.
GTACTGTTACTGCTTTAAAAAACAAACAAAAAGAGTCAGGAGAAACATAGGCTAGTAATACAAATGAACAACCCAACATAATATTCACAGGTGAAATAAGGAACTAGGCTGTATCTGCCCTGCATGGTGGCGCTTTGTGATGTTGTCTTCAGGAGGCTTTTATTGTCTTCTTATTGCAACAGAACCCCTCATTCCTGTGGCCCTTTAAGTGCAACTACCAATATCCTCTCATCTCCCCCACCCCACAAATACACTGCACATGACCTCACACTTAGTTCAAGATATAAGCATGCAATCAGAAAGAACTTAGCTAAGAGATCAAATTGACAACAGCAAGTCAGACGATGAGACAGAAACCTCAGGGGGCAGTGAGTGTACGTTCCCAGGGGAGGTACAACTTGGGAAGGACTCCAGAACAGTTGTACAACTTGGGAAATGTAGTCAATCTCCCTGAACTGTGCATACAGAAACTGCTAAACTGGTGTATGCTCTGCTGTGTACATATTCAACAACAAGAATAAATTACTTTAAAAAAAAGAAGGAAGCCTGGCCAACCAGAGCCCTCTCTAGACTTTCACTGGCATTTTTATTAAACACCAGTGATAGCCCTGCACTCACCCCTGTTGTGAGAGCCAGGGTCCTCCATTATGCTTAGACTAATATGAGTTGGGTTTCTAGTCCCTAAAACGTAAGTAGGTGATACAAAGGCCAGCTCTTATAGCCTAAAGCGATCAGCCTTAACTTTTAATATCAACATTATCTATCTCATTACAGGAAGACTGGGAGGCATTATGCCGAGTGAAATTACTTGCAGAAAAACAAATATTGTATGAGACCACTATGATAAGGACTCAAGAACAGGTTTAAACACAGAAGAAAATGTTCTTTGATGGCTGGCGGGGGCGGGGGGGAGGTGAAGATATTCACCAATTAGATAATTGACAAGACTTTAGGTGAAAAGAGAGACAACACAGAGGAGAGAAGTCAGCACAAACGCACCAAACCCAAAACTTAGACATATTCTAAACAAAACCAAACACTTTGAGGGACACAGTGGCAGGGTCAGGGGCTGGAGACCGCGGTTTCAGGCAACATCTTAGTCAACTGGCATAACAAAGTTTGTTAAAATGTTCTGCATCTCACTTTGGTGAGTGGATTTGGAGTCCTAAAAGATAGCAAGCAACTGTCTAAGAAGCACTGATTCCTCTATACCCACCTGGAGCAAAGGAAAAACAAGAGCATCAAAGATACATGGAAAGAGTAAGATCAAGAACAGAAAGTGTCACGTACACCAGAGACGACGTCAACGGGAAGCCGGAAGTAGATGGTGCCCAGCCACCACCAAACCGCCCTCACAAGGCCCTCAACTAACAGTGCCTGATGGAGTGTGAGAAGCAGGGGATACAGAACTCTTAACTCGAGTAAAAAAGCCAGATGTGACGGTCTGACAGACTGGAGTGTTCCTGGACTCTGTTAGCCCAGAACTGAAACCATTCCTGAAGCCAACTCCTCAGACAAAGACTGAGCTAGTCTGCAAGACATAAAATGATACCGGTGAAGAGCATGCTTCTCAACTTGGGTAAACACAGGAGACTAACTGGGCAGCTCCTGTCTGGAGGTGAGATGAGAGGACAGAGGGTGACAGGAGCTGGTCACACGGCAATGTGGGTGCAAAGTTTTGTATGAGAAACGGACTCAAACTGCAAACATTCATTTAAAACACAATGAAAAAATAAATTATCTAAAAGGACTTTACAGTATCCTTAAAGACAACGTTTTAAAGTATTCAAGAAAATACTTGTGTTTCCTATTTACTAAAGGAGCATGAGGAATGCAACAACTATTTGAGAATCTTAAGACTACATTGTTTTTCTGAACCAGTCATAGCTAAAAGTGGCAAAAGGGAACCAAGTTAAAGAGGCAGGGAGGCTATGAAACAGCAGACACTGCTTAATGTAAGGCTTTCAGGATGCAACAACTAAATCAAAGTTATCTAAGCCCAACTTTAAAGAACCACAAAGGGACACTATAAAAACTAAAACAAGTATTAAGGGTAGATAACGGGCAACCACATGTTCACTAAAGAACAGGAAACTATGACAGAATATGATGTTTCCTAATATTAGAAAATATGTCCATCACAAGTTAAGCAACACCATATTACATTAGGACTCTCCTTCTTAAAAAAAAAAATTCAATGAAATTCCAGGTTTACCAAAAACAAAAAACAAACTAAAAAAAACAAACCCACACCACTATTGTAATTTAATTTTAGCATAAGTTAAATAAGTTAAATTTAGGACAAAGGTGATAGGTGACCAAATTTTGTTCAACTTACAAGTAAAAGAGTAATAAAAGTTTAACCTTTTTGGTAATCAAACAATTCTTGTATTATCAGCAAGTATCTGTGATCTTAAATCATTTTCTAACAAGTGTGTGAATAAGAACTGCTTCCTGCTTAAATTCACAGTCTTGTGGGTAAAGTTATAAAATCCACATAAAACTAAATGTCTATTAACCTTCTAACAACACAGGACTGCAGAAAGGGAGCTGGAAACCAGTAACCTTGCCACAACCTGGTGGGACAGGTGGGAGAGACAACAGGGAAAGGGAGGCTTGCCAGTTCCTGTGACGCTCTCTGGGATAACACAGACTTCTACAACCGGAACTACAAACAAAATGCTATTCTGACAAAAGACAGGGAGGTTTACTTAAACGCAATCACGACAGAGCTGGTGGAAGTAAATCTCCACTTGCTCTGTATGTATTACATGCCAGAACTGCTAACCACTCACTTAAGTTCCATTTAATCCTGCACAATTTTATAAGACACAAATTTCTATTCTAGATTTTCCAGGAGAGGAAACGTTTTAGAGATATTAAGTCACTTCCACAATTATTGAATGAAAAAACCAGGATTCAAAGCCAGGTCCTAAGTGACTCCACAGTCCATGTTCTTTAATCCCTTAACTTTTAAGAGCATACACTTAAAAAAAAAAAAAAAAGACACTTTGACTAAAGTTTAACAACTAAGACAGTGGTTCCCAAAGCTCGATCCATGGGGCTCAGTGAGGCCGTGAGGTCCTTTGTGAGGTCTACAAGGCTGAAACCATTTTTATAGAAACACTAGTATTATTAAAACTTTTTTATTGTGTTAACTTTTGCATGGATGCAATGCTGGGTAAAACTGCTGGAGCCTTAGCTAATACATTAAGCCAACATATTAAGTCACTGTATTTTACAGTTAAAAAGGGCCAGTTTCACCAAAGAATGACCTTGGTGAAACAGTAAAAATTATGACCTTTACTAAACATCAGCCCTTTCTTTTTAACACTCTGTGTGATGAAGTGAAACATGAATCAGGCACTACACACTGCAGCACACGCCTCTCGGCAGCAGGTTCTCCAGGAGTGAGCACTGGGGCCGTCGCTGGAGCTGCAAACCCACCGACCACTGATCCCACTGCACACCGTTTCTACTCGAAAGGACCAACGCCAGACAAACAGCGGTTACACACAGCTAGCGTCTGGCAGATGCTTTCACAGAAAGGAGTGGTGTCCGCACACGGCTTCACGGAACACAGTTCACTAGTTGCTGATGACACAGTCTAAGCTTTCAAGCGTCTGCTCCCTAACTTCACAAGGAGGGGCATAACCAAGACTACCAGCCGAGGCCGAGGCCCACGAGGCCAAGGCCCACGAGGCCAAGGTCAAGGGTGCCTTCCCTCTGCCGTCTTTACCAGCTCCGACACCAGCCGTCCCTCCCAAACACTCTACCTCTCTGTTCGGCTCCATTATTCACTGCAACGGCCAACCAGAACTCACAGACGAGTCTTGACTACGGGGTTTCTTAGAGAAGCCACAGTCACAATTCAGGCTCAGGGACACTCAGGATACAGTCCTCCCAGCAGGACAGCCTCTTCCCAGCTGGGCTTCCAGGCACACCTCCCCCGGCCCTGCGGTCTCGGCCCAAAGACACGCAGCTTTCTCTCCCCGTGGGCCAGGAAGCCCACCACGTCATCTCTGGCCACCACGTCTCACAGTCTTCAAGGCCGCACCTCGCTGTTGCTCACAGTCTGCTTCCAGGGGCTTCTCAGCGTGGGCACCTGGGGTCCAGAGAGCGCACACCTTCTGCTCTCAGCCGTTGGTCCCTGGTAGTGCTGGATCCTCCTCTCTGCTTTGGAGTTTAGCTCTCTTTTAAGGCAAAACTGTCCCATCCCCTTGGTGGGCCACAATAACCTTATCACCAAGCCCTCCCACTCACCTAGGTGAGTGTTACAAGGCCATGGCTAGAAAAAGGCCACACACAAGACTAATCAACCAGGACACACACGTATACAGCACTGACAGTCTGACAGATTTGTAATACTTATTCATTTGATGAACAGTGCCCAGTATTTTCCAGATGACCACCATATGACGCTACAAAATCAGGCATAGGTAAAAAATAATACTGACAGACTGGTGGGTCCCAGGACTGTCTCTCAGCCCAGAAGTGAACCATTCTGGAAGCCAGCCCCTCAGACAAAGATTGAACTGGGCTGCAAGACACAAAATGACACCAGTGAAGAGTGTGCCGCTCAGGTGCCCACCTGGGTGAAGGAGAGATGAAAAGACAGAGGGCGACAGGAGTGTAAGAGAGACCAGGGAATTCTAATGTAACAAAGGAAGAAGAGCTCACTGATTAGGTTCCAGAATAGGCACTGCAACTAATCTGTAAGCTACCATTTGTGGAGCTATCAAGGAGCAACAAAGAACCATTTCTGCAATGAGGTGAAAAGACTACGAAGACATCGCTTTCCAGCTGCCCACCCGTGTGAAGGTGGTTATTATGTCTATACTCCAACCAAAAGAGTGTATCAAGTTAAGACGGAACTCAGACGTACACATGAGAACCTAGCTGTTAAAGAGACGTCAGTGGGATGCTGAACAAGGCCATTCTTTTCACTGAATTTTTTTTGTCTGTTTTGGAAAAGTTATTTTTTCATAAAAGTGGCTTCATATTAATATAAAATAGGTGTATTATTCTAAATGAATTAATAAATATATATTTCTAATTCTTAGTTTTAATTTCTAAAAGGGTAAATACCAACAGAAACCCACAAACAAAGCTTTCCAAGGGCCCTTAATTTTTAACAGTGTGAGCAGGTCTTGGGCCCTAAGGTCTGAAAATTTCTGAATGAAAGTCATTTTTTGCATTTATAAGCAAGTATAAAGTCTTACTTTGTAGGTATCAGTGTAAAGAGTGTTCTCAGAAAACTGTAGGAAAAAATAAAATAACCCTACATTTCTACAACATTGTACTTAAACCTAAACTCACAGCACAAAAAAACTGATTGCGTTCTCCACTGCTCCATGTCCAGATGATACATCATTTCCAAAAACTTTTCTAGGAAAAAAGGAAAGCGTTTCCCAAACACCTACAACCCCCCTTTACTGCGCTAGGTGCTTTCACACCCTTCCTCTTCCCCGGCCTGTAAGGCTTGTGTCAGCACCCTTCAGAGAGAAGCTGAGTGACATTCAAAGGACAAAAAGAAAAAAAAGGTCAACTTGAACACAGACACCCAGATGACGTGGTGGTAAGTGCTATGTCTGCTAACTGAAAGGTGGGCAGTTCCCATCTGCTAGGGGCTCCTTGAAAGCTCTACGGAGCAGTTCCACTCTATCCTGTAGGGTTGCTAGGAGTTGGAATTGACTCAACAGCGGCAGGTTTGTTTTCCGGTTTACTCTAACAAGCACATGCGCCCGTATCCAGAATCATGGGTGGATTCTACTACACGCTACCCATTTCATTCATATCATCGGTGACAAAACTGGAAAAGTGGCAGCAAGTATAGAGCAATCACGTAATTAATTCTTACCTATATTTTTATCAAGTGTTTCATACTGTCACACACTTGGACTATCATATGAAAAATACGACAGTTTTTTTTTTTATTATGATTGAATGAAAATGTACATTCCCGCACAAATTTGCATGCCCACTGATATGAAGCTCCCACTGCTTTCCCTGCCTGGTGACAGCACCCTCTTCCTCTCTGTTCCATACATGTCTCATCCTCCCAACAACCTCCTATCCCCTCCTCTCCACCCACTCCCCTTCCTCCAGTAAGAGGTCAGCAGGACGACATCCTGTAGATGCCTAGAACCATAAAGTGCACAACATGATATGGTCACTCTGTGTCACCAAGTCCAATCCATTCCTGTCCAAGAGTTGACCTCCATTATGATTTATGGACAGGGGCAAGACAGGAGTTATTTTAAGAATAGTACCTATGTTCCAAGATTTGTGATGAGAGAGGTCAGTCTCTAAAAGTTAACAAGACTTAATAGCTTAACAATGCTTTTCACTCCACACAGTTCAGCAAATCACTAAGGCTATGCCTAAATGACCAAGAGTTGATCAATTTATTAAACTTCTGCCAAGCAAGTAACTAATTTTGCTGAAATGACTTCAAAGGTTCAAGCTGACCTACTATGTTTTGTGGAAAATCACAAGTTTCTATTGATGCAGCAATTTAATATTCTTTTATATTTAGGTAGTTTTCTGAAGCTGTGTTTTTGTAAGACGTAATTACTTTCCTAAGTATGACATATATAGAAAAGAGCAGTGTGCTGTCACCGGGGAAGGGGAGCAGAAGAAGCTGCAGATAGGTGGACATGCAAATTTAAACAGGATTGTACACTTTCACTCAATCACAATTAACAAAAAAAAAAAGAACCCAGAAACTTTCCTAACGTTGAAACTTTCTGTATCAACTCTCTTTGAACCTGGGTACTCTAGGAATGTCTATAAAAATTACTAGAAAATCTACATGAGCACTCTTCTCTACTTTTAAAACAAACTGTCAGTGCTGCGTGCTGCTGAATCATTGACCACTGCTAAGTGACCCCGTGTAACTCTCCCATAGGGTGTCCTAGCCCGTAGTCTTTACATGTCCAGGACTTTTCTTCCCGGAGCCACCGGAGGGTTCAAACCCACCTTTCTGTTAGGAGCCAAGCAGTAACCAACACACCTCCAGCCGCCCTAACACATGTCAGATGGGAAACGAATCTGCTTTACTTTGGCCAGTTGTTTTTCTGAAGACTGGTCACTTCCTATTTCCTGGGTTGCTTTATATACTCTTTTGTATGGTTATTCTTAAATGGATTCTCTTACAGCAGCAAAGAGGCACATCCTGGTGAATATCACCTGAGAGTTCCTGAAGATTATTTTAATAGATCTTCACGTATCCCTTCTTTGATGTTTTTGTTCTTTAACAAAGTTAGGAGATCACATTCAGATGAAGCCAGAATGGCAGACAAGAAGCTATGTATAGTTTCAGCAACATAACTTACAGACCGCAACTTTCCAAGGGTCGTTAATTTCCTGAGCTCAAATTGCTCATCAGTGACAGGAATACAAGCTATTACATATCTCTATATTAAAAAAAAAGTCTCCCCCATTAATTGTAAATTCAATATAACTTATGGTACATATGCACAAAGACAGTCACATGAAAATAGGAGAGTAACAATTTACCCTATTATATCTTCTTCCTTCTCCCAAACAAGAAAGTTGAAGGTGATAAAATGCTCCAAGAACTGCCAGGTATCTTGTTCACACTCACCTACTAATCTTCACAACACACATGAAGCAGGTACCAAGTACCTCTAGTTTTACAGATGAAAGAACCATAAAACTAAGTGATTCCCCCACGGTCACACACAGTTAGAGATGGGAATGAACTAAACTCTAGGTCACTACTTTTCATTATTTCTAATAAAACAAACAGTGATATTTCTAACCAAACAGCAATGCAATTACCTCACTCTACATGCTATCCTTTACACCTGTGCTGCCCAGCAGGACAGTCACTAGCCACACTTGGTCATCAAGCACAGCTCCAAACTGAGATATGCTGTAAACATAAACTACAAACTGGACTCTGAAGACTTACAACACAAAATCTTAAGTACTAATTACATGTTGAAATGTTATTGTAGATATGCTGGATTACATAAACACTGTAGAAATTAATTTCACCTGTTTCTTTTAACTTTTGTCAAATTTGTCTACCAGAAAATTTTAAATGACACAAGTGGTTCCCAGATGTAATGATGACACCTAAACCAAACAGTAATTTTTTCCTAAAGTTTTTTGTAGCACAACATAGCAGCCATACTGGGGGGTGGGGGGCTGGGGAGAAGAAATAGGCATAGTAGGTATTTTGAGAGACAAAGGAAAGACCACTGTAGTGTTCTCTTAGGTAATAAATGACGTTCCTATTTCAATGCAGGTATATATGACTCTGAGTAAGTCATAATCAAGAGAAAGTATGACTCTCTAATAGTCACACAGCACTTCCTTAGTTGGAAAGTAAAAATTCTATCCTTAATGCACTTTATCAAAGTCACCAGATGCTGCTCAGAGGGTCCTATGAATTTCTCAAAAAATATACCCAATGTGTATTCACTGCTATATTTTTAAGAATCACTTAGCATAATATTCTTTTCTGACTGAAGTAATAAGAGACACACAGGGGAAACACCAATTTCAAAAATAAGAATCCTGGGATAGCTGCTTCAGAAAAGTCAACAAGATAAAGTTACCATAGGATCCAGCAATTCCACTCCTTAGGTATATACCCAAGAGAAATGAAAACATGTTTATACAAAAACTTGTATGTAATTGTTCAAAGAATTATTCATAATAGCTAAACAGCGGAAACCCAATTGTCTACCAACTGAAATGAACAGATAAACAAAATGTGTTACATTCTTACAACAAAATGTAACTAAGTTACAGGAGGAATAAGCTAGTGATACATAGTATAATATGGACAAACCTCGAAAACAAGCTAAGTGAAAGAAGCTGGTCACAAAAATCACATACAACATAACTCCATTCACATGAAATGTCCAGGATAGGCAAATACAAAGTAGATGATTGTCTAGGTCTCAAATGGGGGAAGGGTGGAACGGAGAGTGACCATCAATGGTAGGTGGTGTCTTTGAGGATGATGAGAATATTCTAAAATTGATTGTAGTGACAAATACACAACTTCGAATACACTGTAAAACATTAAACTGTACACATTAAATTGATGAAGCTGTTTTAAAAATGCAGTCAGAAGTGAAAAGAAAAAAGGATTATATTTTTAAGCATTTAACTGCTATTCTTCTGGATTTTGTACTTGGCAGCTTTTTAAAATTTGCAATTAGTGATTTTCTTCTCATTCCAAATAACGATTCACAGTAAAAAAAAGTCATCATCACATTGTTGCACAAATTGGAAAATTTACTACAAATCATGAATTGTACATTTAGGGTCTGTAGATTTTATGGTATGTAAATTATATACGAAGATATTAATTTCAATAAACTAAGATCAGAGATCATCTTAACCTTATAATAAACCATACCCCTAATTTCTGAACACTTCCTCAAACTGTGAAACCCGTTAAGACGGTATAAACCACCTTACAGTAAGACTGAACGGCCACTACAACAGCACTAGAACTGCCCCCTATAGGGGCAGGCAGAATTAAAAAAAAAAAAGATTGATTGGTTTTGTGGAAAGGCCCCAAATAGTTAGCCAGCGAAGCAAATGTTCTACGATCAGAAAAAATAAGATGGGAATTCGACGATCTCTGTATAGAACGGTGTACAGGGACAACACAAATCATAGCACTTGACCCCTGTGCCCTAAGAAACACTCCTGATTCAGGAGTGTTAATGGAAGCGTTAAGAAAAAAAAACTACACACACCTATTTACCTATTCCACACTTTCTGTACTGAGGACTTCGAGAGCAACAACACTGAAGAGTACCAAGTTTTTTTTTTCTTCTTTTTAAAGAAGAAAACGCGAAGCAGACGGTCCCGAGCCCACCCATCCCCCACTGCCAGCACCAGCAGGTGGAGGTACGGTAGACCAGGGGTGACAGCTTCGTCCCCCCCCCCCCCCCGCACTTTACACGTAAGAGCGCAGCTGGTGGTCTCCCCTCACCGGGCGAGCTGAAATCAGGGGTATCCGCCGACGGGGGCTCGGCTCCACCGGGGAGGGACCCAGGCCGCGGGAAGGGCCGCCAGCATCCCGGGACGGCCGCACACGCCGGGGCGCTTTTCCCACGGAGAAGTTGACTCGGTAGGCGGGGGGCCGGGGAGAGGCCGCCGCGGGGCGGGCGCCGCAGGGGCCGAGAGCACGCCGCTCCGTCGAGCCGCCCGGGGCCGGCGCCGAGCCCGCCCGGCCGCCACTCGCGGGTCCTCCCCTTTCCGCGGCGTCAGACGTCGGGGCCGAGCCGGCGCCGGAACCTCGGCCACGCCGGGGAGCCGGCCGGGCCGCGCCGCCCTCGCGCCTCCTCCGCCGCGCCCGGCCTCCGCGCGCGCCGCCCGGCCCCTGGCGCCCTCGCCGGGCCGCCGCGGCGGGGCAGGCCTAGGCCGCGCACGGAGGCGGAGCAGGCCCGGCACAAACTTCCCGGCGCGCCGGCAGGGGCGTCACGGGCGGGCCGGCCCAGCGCCATCGCCCGGCCGGCGGCCCGCGGCGCCCCACGCTCGGAGTCCCGGCGCAGCCCAGCCCCAGGCCCGGGCCCCCCGCCACCCCTCGGCGCCCCGGAGGGTTACCTCCAAGTCGCGGCCTTTGTTCTTGAAATTCTTGAGCCGTTGGTTGTCCAGTTTCTCGTTGTCCGCCATGGCCGGGCCGGCGACTCCTTCCCCCCGCCCGGGCCCCGCGGGATCCGCCCCAAACACCGCGCCGCACCGACACTCCCAGGAACCGGCCGCCGCCTGAGCCGCTCCGCCTGCTGCGCCTTCGCTTCCTTGCTCCTCGCCCCGGCCTCCGCCGCGGCCTTCTCCCCCGTGCCCCGGCCGCCCCCCCCGACCCCAACCCCGGCGGCGCTACGGCAGCTCAGGCGAAGACAACCGCGGGGCCCGGCGGCGGCGGCAACGGCGGCGGAATCTGCGGCCGGCTCCGAGGGGGAGGCAGCCTCGATCTGAGGGCCCCGGCGCCGTGGCCACGCCCATCGCCGCCAGCCCAGGGCGCCCATTGGCCAGCCTGACTCCGGTGCGCTCGACCAATCAGAAATGGCGATGGAGAGCGGGGGCGGAAGAAGGAGCCCGGCCGGGAGGAGCAGGCCCCCGGACGGAAGGGCGGGGCCAGGCGGGGCGGGGCGGGGCCTGGCGGGGCGGGGCGGCACCACGTGCCACCGGAGCGGAGGCGAGCCGAGGCGGGCGGAGGGGAGCCGGGGGGCGCTGACGGGAAGGGGCGAGAGCTGGGGCGGCTCCGGGAGGGGAGCGCTCGCTCCGGCTCCCGGGGCATCCCCAGACGGCCAGGGTACCTTCTGTTTTTTCCGCCGGCAAGCCTTCTCTTCCAGGAGTCCCTAGCGCTGTCCGCCGGTTTTGCAGGGAGTGGAGCCCAAGCACGTTCCTGGCTGCCTGTCCCGCCGCCCGTGGCCCGAGCCCCGGGCCTCGTCGGCAGGACGAGGTGGGTGCCGGCGAGGCGGCGGCAGGCGACGGGGGCAGTGGGTGGTCAGATCCATCCGCTCAGACCAGGCGCCGCAACAGGTAGGAGCTCGGGGAGCTAGCAGTGAGGGCGCCGCGTGAGACACCTCCAAAGCTGAAGGAGCTCCTCGGCCCCCAAGAGCCTCTCTGACTTCTGGGGGGCGGGAGTCATCGCAGTATCACAATGTTGCCGTGTAACGCCACTGAGAAAGAAGCCAACTCAGAGGTTACACATCTTTACTGGGTGTAGAAAGAACGTAGTAAAATTCAAAAAGGGGAGGAGGAAATGGTGTTAAAATATATTTGCATGCCAAATAATGTGAAGTTGTGGGCAGCCCCTCAAGTGAGAAGGAGGGAACAGCGGGCTGGGCGTGCTCACGCTGGCCAGGTAGAGCAGGAGACCGTGACCCAAACTCCTCTGGGGACTTGGACTCCCATTTCTTTACGGGGTGTGTGTGTGTAAAACATATCCATATCTTAGAACAACGTGCAGCGGTAAAAAGTTTAAAATGGCAAACGTTCGTTGCGGAAACACCTTTAAAGTCAAAGGAAAGAGAAAAGAAAAACGTCAGTGAGTCTGTCAGTGTAAACCCGCTGAGTTCTTTAAGAGGGGATCAGGATGAAGAGAGCTGAAAGACTAAGAGTCATATAAAACCCACTGTCTTTGAGTCGGTTCTGGTTCATAGCGATCCGTTACAGCCCAGGACTGCCCCAAGGGTTTCCATGGAGTGGCTGGTTGACTTGAATTTGGTTAGCAGCCCAGCGCTAACCACTGGCCACCAGGGCTCCCAGGAGTCCCGCAGAGACGAGTTACAGTGTAGAGGGGTCCGCGGTGGGTGGGAGGCGCAACTTCTAAGCAAAACTATGCTTTTCTAAGTCCTCCGTAGGTCATCTACTTCAGCTGAGCTGCAGCAAACAAGCTGTACATTCGCATGGAAGGGTACCATCGGTGTAAAATTCAGCGCAGACTTTAAAATGTGGATTATGAAATTCATTCTAAATCTTCATTTCCCGGTGAATTATTTAACTGAATAAGCATTGATTGTATCTGCATGCTGGAAACTGCTGTTTTTCAAAATGAGTGTACAAATTTCAGTTGATTTTGAGCAGAGTTCAGGAAGACAAATTACAGGTGCTCTCTTGCCCTCAGTTTACAAGTTGTCCTATCAACATGCATGTATAGATGACAGTGCTTCTTGGACTAAATCTCGTGATAGCTTTCACGATGGTCATAGAAGGTCTACCATGACAGAAGTCTTCATGTGTCCCAGCTACTATAGCTTGTTTCTGAGGGTTCAACTGCAACCCAAGATTCTCTCCACAGCATACTCTTAGGAGCATGATTATAGTTACTGAGACAGATGTAATACCGATTATAACCACTGCTTGTAATTTTATTTGCTTAATGTCTGTTTAAGACCAGTCTCCCTCTCTAGACAGAAGCTCCCGTACTTCAGAAAAGTGAAGGCTGAGCTCAGATGCTTGTCGGTCAGTGCTCACTGCAGCCCTGCTTACAGCAGGCCGAAGGTGGAAGCAACCTACCCTACCTACTCAACAGAGAAGAACAGGTAAACAAAGTGTGGTACCTGGTGCAGTGGAGTGCTACTCAGTGGGAGCAAGGAAGTCTTGGTACGTGGTACCATATAGAGGAAACCTGAAGACATTATGCTCAGTGAAAAAAGTCAGTCCCAACAAAAGAACAAATATCGTATGACCTCACTTACATAAAAAGGCAAGAACAGGCAAATGTCTGGAGACCAAAGTTTATTAGTGATTACTGGGGCAGGGTGTGGGGTGGGAGGTGGGTTATGACTTACGGAATATTGAGTTTGGTGTATGGTGATGGAAAAATAACATTGATTAAGGGTAGGTTGCACAGTTATTACTGTCAATAAGTTGTATGCCTGTAAAAGGTTGAATTGTTAAAAATGTGTGATGTGTTTACAACAACAATAACAGCAGCAGAAGTGTAGGTGCTGAGACTGCTGATGTACAGCCAGATACCTCAGGAGGTCTTGTTCCTGAGCTTAGAGATTTAGGGCCATGGTTTTGTAGGATGTCCCAATTAACAGGCCTGATAACGTGTTCAGTGCTTCTCTTCTACCTCCCAGTTTGTTGCGTAGCTCCTGGGGTCTTGAAAATGTGCAAGCGCTGTCCAAGGTATGATAGCTGGTCCATTTGGTTTGTTGCTGTGACCTAGAGCTGGAGGGGTGTGGAGAGAACTGCCGCTTTGGCTGAAGTCCTGAGGTGATAACACACTGAGTTAACCTGCTGCCATCGATACTGATTTGATTGTGGTGAGCCACTTGGTTTTTCTTCAACTTAGTTTTTATTAGAAAAACTTTACTTTGACTTTTTATTCAATTGTAGAAAGTCCAAAAATTCATGTGTAGAGGGTCGGATCTGACTCGACGGCGCTTGGCACTTGGCCAGAATGAATGAATATAATACCTATTTGTATTGTTGCCAGGCAAACATATGTAGATTTTCTAGACCTTTCTGCACTTGCTTTTTATTTGGGTCTAAAATACTGGAAAACAAAAGGCATGTATTATTTGTCTTTAATTAAAAAAAAGGAGTTACTTCAGAAGCTAGATAGTTCCAGGAAACTGATATTATGAGTTGGGACTGCGTTTCTCAAGGAGTCCCCCAGAACTAGATGATAGTTGGTGTTCTTTTTATTAAAAAGAAGAAGGAGAAAATATTGCCTTGCTTTGCTAATGTTCCTTGGGACACCAGCGTCAAGCAGGACGCCTTCTGGTGAGCTTGCATCACTGCCCACCCTCAGTTTTAAAGTTTTTCTTTGGTAGTATCAACCAGGTGTAAAACCAAAACCAAACCTATTGCTGTTGAGTCAGTGCTGACTCATAGCGACCCCACAGGACAGAGCAGAACTGCCCCGATAGTGTTTCCAAGGAGTGCCTGGTGAGTTTGAACTGCTGACCTTTTGGTTAGCAGCTGTAGTGTTTAGTGACCGCATCCCCACTATTTCCTCCACAAAGGTAGTATACCAAAAAAAAACAAGCAAAAGCCAAGCCACCCCATAGCTTTTCCAAGGCTGTAAAATCTTTATGGAAGCAGACTGCCACCTCTTTCTCTTACAGAGCAAGCTGGTAAATTCAAACCACTGACCTTTTGGTTAGCAGCTGAGCACTATGACCACTGTACCACCAGGGTTCCGTAAGTATAAAAAAGTCCAGACCCACTGCTGTCAAGTGAATTTCCACTATGAGCGACCTTGTAAGACAGTGCAGGATGCCCCTGGGGCTTCAGAGGAGCAGTGGTAGATGGGCACTGCTGACCTTTCTGACTAGCTGCCACAGCAATGCGATGGCTCTCAAGCCCTGAGACACCAGGACCTCTCGTGAAGTCCTGTACACCAAAAACCAAACCAGACCTGCTGCTGTCGAGCAATAGGACGTGGTAGAGCTGCTGCAGAAGGCTTCCAGAAAGCAGCTGGTAGATGGGAACTGCTGACTTTTTGGTTAGCAGCGGTGTAGCTCTTAGTCACTGCAAGGCTTCAAGTACAGTATAAGAAACAAAACAGCAAGTCATTCCAGGTCATAGGGACCCTATAACAACCCTATACCCCAAACTCACCACTGTGGAATTGATTCCTCGTGACCCTGTAGGATAGTGTAGAACTGCCCCGTAGAGTTTCCAAGGAGCACCTGGTGGACTTGAACTGCTGATCTTTTGGTTAGCAGATACAGGACTTAACCACTATGCACTAGGGTTTTTGCCTATAGTATGGTGGCTTGCACACAGACACCTGCATGTGTATTCTGAAATGCCTAAGGCGGTAGTTCTCAACTTTCAAGTGCATCAGAATCACCTAAAGGGCTTAAAACTGGTTAACAGATGCCATCCACTGAGTTAGTCTCAGTAAGTGGAATAAGGCCTAGGGATCTGAATTTCTAGCATGAGCTCAGGTGGCGCTGATGCTACCGGTCCACAGAACACATCTGAAAATTGTCTAACAGGCGTGACTGTCAGGTGGTCTCTTCCTTAAAGTACGTACAAAGCTAAAATAAGGGTAATGAAGCACCATAGCAATAGATTATGTGACATGCCAAGTGTAAAGGTAAAGCATATTTAAAATAATGGTTTATATCTCTTACCTGAAAAATGTACTCAGTAGTTTGTGTTTCAAGGAAACAATTTGCAGACTGATAACAGCCCACTCCACATTAATTTCTGAATAGACTTATGTAGTAATACACGGGTTCTCTAGATTTTCTCTTGCATTTTCTCAAATGCAGTTTTCCCTAGGGTATTCTTCTCAAAGACTGACTCCGTTGAAGTGCTAAGTCCATTCTGAGTCCCTTTGTGTTAGCTTGACTCTCATACACTCTACCACTTGTTGCTCCTTCAGGGCTCAAGCCCGTCCAAGCTCGAGTCGATCCCCACAGAGTCCGAGTGTGTCCACATTGACTGTTCTGGGGACACAGCCTTGAATTCCCTTTGGTCCTGATCGGTTGAGCACAGGTGGCTGGATTTACATCCAGGCTCTCAACTCTGTTCATCAGTCAATGTATCTGTTGCTGTACTGGAACCAGGCATCTTTGTTTCTGAGGTTTTTCTCTTATAAACAGTCTATTATGCTGTCATTTAATAGTACTTTTGTTTTGTGATGCTGACATTCTGTTTGTTCCTCTTACTCGCTTGTGCTGAATTTCTCTGGTTTGTGGATTTCTTTTTCATGTCTTTTGTTTTTGTAGGTTTTGTTTTTACTGAGTCTTTGTTTTCCTTCTTTATTCTGATGAGTAGGTTGATGAACTTTCTTTGTGGTTGCCTTGACGTTTACCCGTGTCTTTTAAGTTTGAATCATCCACTGTTACTTGGTGGCACCTTGCCTTTAACTCCATTGGAAAGTTGTGCACGTACATTATGTGTTCCCTTCTCTGTTGTTTCAATGTTGTTGTGATTTACGGATTAACCTCTCTGGTTCCTTGTTGTAATTCTTTTGGTTTTGGATAGTACTTGAGAACTCATTTCCTAGGTTAGTGTCTGGCTGGTACAATCTCGTGTCCTCCATTCAGGCTGTGGTCTGAGATTGATTGCTCTCAAAACAAAGGACTCTCTTTAATAATTTTTGTAAATTTGGTTTCATTTTTACATAGCCACTTAATTTCTGTTTGCCTAGAAATGTCCTAATTTCACCATCATATTTGAATTAGAGTTTGCAGGATGTATTATTCTTGGTTGGCAATTTTTTTCTTTCAAAGTTTTGTGCATGTCATCCCATTGCCTTCTTGCCTGCATGGTTTCTGCCAAGTAACCAGGGCTTGGTCTTACTGGTTCTCCTTTGTATGTGATTTTTGTTTTTCACAAGCTACTCTCAGAATTTGTCTTTCTCTTTGATTCTAGCAAGTGTAATTATGATATCCCTTGCTGATTTTCTTTTAGAGTCTATCCTATACAGGGTTTGTAGAGCTTCTTGGATGATCAGCTTTCATATTAGGGAAGTTTTCTGTCTGCAGTTCTTCAGTAATCTTGGTGTTTTCCATATTCTCCTCCTGTTCTGGAACTCTGATCACTCGCAAATTCTTGCTTTTGGTTGTAACCCACATAATTCTCAGGGTTTCTTATTTTTTTTCTGATATTTTCTCAAACATGGATGTATCCAAGTGTTCAATTCTGCTGATCCTGCTCCTCATCCATTTTATAACAATGTCCACTTCTGAAATCTTGTTTATCTTTTGGATTTCTAATGGTTGGTTTTGTATGATTTCTGGTTGTGAATTTATTTTGGCATTTTGTCCCTATGTTTTTTTTATGAATTTTTCCATGAATTTGTCTGCCTTTTCTGTAAGTTGTTTATTTTTTCCTCACTTTTGTCTACTTTTGGCTTCAGCTCTTGGAGAGCTCTGAATATGAGAGATTTCAGTTCCCTGTCAAGTAGTTCCAGTGCCTTTTCTTCTGCTGGTAAGTCTTTCATTTTGGATGACTACTGCAATCTTCCCCTCCTTTTTTTTTTTTTTTTTAAATGTTTTGATAATTGTCTGCTGTCTTTGGACCATTCAGTATATGTTTTCTTTGTTTATTGACTATTGATCAGTTTGTTTCCTCCTGCCTTTTTTTTTTAATTTGGTTATGTCAGAGCAGGCGGTTTGTGGGTTCTTTGTTGTTTGCTCGTCTGTGGTCACAATACTTTTCATTTGCGTGCCCAGTAGGCAGGGCCAGTTGCTCAGTTGTGGTGTAGCAGGGCCAGTCTAGCAGGTGATCTGTGTCCTGCTGGGACCTCCCGAAGGTGCTTTCAGGTACTTCCGTCAGCCGGTCTCCAGTGTGGGCCTGGTGAGCACCAGGAGCACGGATGGTGCACTACCTAGCGGTGTGGCAGAGCTGCCAAAGCTAGCCCAGAGGCGTCAAAGGGAGCAGTGAGAAGATGGGGTGGGAAAGCATCCTCCGCCGAGACCTTGGTGAATCTACTGTCCAGTGTTCCCTGTCTGCTCGTCTCCAACAAGTGTCCGAAGTAGGGAATCCATGCTGGGTTAGTTGATAGGGAACTTTCCCTGTATCTCTTCTCACTTTCTGTTTTCTGTCAGCTTCTCATTCCACTCAGATTTTCACTGTTAGTTCTTGACTCTTCTCATGTATTGTTTCTGTTAATAGAACTACTCTATTTCGTTGTTTGGACGGACGCCTTGAGGCCCTTGGCTTCACTCTCTTCTCCGGCTTTGCTCTTGCTGTCAGTGCCGATTGTCTGGAATGGGCAGGTGCCTCCACTGCCTCTCTCATTTGCCTCCCCTCTATGCCCAGTGCAACCGTCTTCCACCTGTTCTAAACCTGTCAGAATTTTTCTATATATTCATGATGTCTTAGAGTTGGAAGAGGACGTAAGTGTCATCTAGTTCAGCCACATGTTTTGTGCTTGAATTCTCACTTCAACATCCCTATCAGCTGGTTCTCTAATCTTTGCCTACAACACACTCATTAATGGAAACTCAGTATTTCTTTGTCATAGCCCACTCAGTCTTCAGAGAATGCCGTGAAAAAATTGTTCATGTCATTTACACGTGTGTGTATAATAATTTTAAGAGGTAGTTGTGGTGTTTAAAGTAAAAGCTGTTAAATATCTATAGAGATTATGCAAGACAAATACATTAAATAGAACTCCTTTAGTATTTGTAAGAAATGATAGATTCCAACCTTAAGTAACTTCTTATACCTGGATTATAGGTTCTGTTACGAAATTTAAGAATAGTTGTATTAGTCAAACTGGTGAAAATTTGTTCTCATGAATGAGTGGCTTTCATAGCTTTAATGAAGACACCCCACATAACTGATCACCTGAAACGAATGACTCCCTTAGGTAATCACATGTAAGTAGGAGTCTAATGCCTTTATTAGTTTTTTCCACCTATTACTGACCCATAGATTTTGTGTTTATATGTCACAGGTGGTACCATACATGCACATAGGATTCTGGAGCATGAATTAGAAAATAGTGCAAGATTCAATACTTTTAAGGCATAGAAATTAGTCTTGAAATACATACCTCATACGATTTATCAGCTTTCTATTTTTAATTCTGTCATCATGAAATGTCTTAGATAACTTCTCAATTAGAGTCTCAACAGATTCTCACAGATGCCTCCAGAAATCAAAGTTCTGTACTTCTTGGTGCACCATTTAAACTTAGTTACCACTGATTGCTAGGTGATGAACTTAGGACAAACTTTTAACAACAATTCTTTTTTTCTTTCTTTTTTTTTTATTTTTATTTAACATAACTGAGTGAAAATATACATTCACGTATAAATTTACATGCCCACCTATATGCAGCTTCCACTGCTCTCCCTGTCCGGTGACTGCACACTGTTCCTCTCTGCTTCATACATGTCTCATCCTCCCAACAGCCTCCTTTCCCCTCCTCTTCATCCACTCCCCTTCCTCCAGCCAGAGGTCAGCAAGATGATATGCTATAGATGTATAGAACCATAAAGTGCTTCCAATATATGGTCACTCTGCATTGCCAAGTCCAATCCATTCCTGTCCAAAGAGTGGACCTTTGTTCTAATTTATGGGAACGGGCAGCATCAGGGCTGGGGGCCATGCTCTCAGAGGAACCCCAAAACTGCTGGACCGTCAATTGAGGTCTTTTAGTGGAGATCTCATGAGGCACCCCTTTTTATTCTTGTGTTGCCAGTGAGACTCCTCTCTGTGAGCTCCATCGTGGCTATCGCTGGTGGTGGCCGGGCACCATCCGGTTCTTCCAGTCCCAAGTCGATGTAGGCACCCACTCTTGTGGGTCTGCCTGTCTTCTCGGTTGTCTTTACTGCTTGTCATTTTGGTCCTCGGTGAGCATCCGTTCCTGCTGAGTTGGGACCATTTGCTGTGTCCTCGGATGTCAGCTTGGCAGCTTTTAAGACCCCAGACGCCACTCACCAATGTGGGGTGCAGAGAGCTCTCTTAGCAAAATGCTAGTTGTGCCAGTTGGCCTGGAATTCGCCTAAGGGCATGGTCCCCCACCCCCTGCCCCAGCTACTCTATCCTTGCAGTATTGAGTTAAGATGGAAGGAGTACTCAAGTTATGCTGAAGTCCACTTAATGTTCTTGTTTCTAATGTGTGCTGTCACTGCTTTCTCCCAACTAGATTTCTAGTAACTATCTAAACTAAACCCTCCCCCCCACCCTCCCTCCCTCCCCTCCCTTGCAGCTGTCAAAGAGTCTTTTCTTCTATACACAAGTCTGTTTTTGAGATCTTATCGTAGAGGTCTCATACAGTATTTGTCCCTTTCTCGCTGACTACTTTCACTCAACATAATGTCTTCCAGTTGAAACCAGGTTAGGAGATGTTTCCTGGAATCATCGTTATTCTTTATCATTGCATAGTGCTCCATTGAGTATATGTACCATAGTTTACCTATCCATTCTTCTATTGTTGGGCCTCTGGGTTGATTCCATCTTTTTGCTATTGTGGACTGTGCTGCGGTAAACATTCTGGTGCATGTGTCCGTTGGTGTGAAAGGCCTTGATTCTGTAGGATATATTCCAAGTAGTGGAATTACTGGGTCAAATGGTATATCGATATCCATTTTTTTAAGGAAGCGCCAGATTGCCTTCCAAAGAGGCCGGACCATTTTGCAACCCCACCAGCAGTGTAGGAGGGTTCCGCTTTCTCCATAGCCTCTCCAGCATTTGTTGTTTTGTGTTTTCTGGATCATGGCCAATCTTGTTGGGGTGTTAACAACAATTCTTAATGTTTTCCTCCCTACTTTGCCCCTCTGCTGAAATCCTGCAAACACTTGTCCTTTTACCTGTAGATTCATGCCAGTAGTCTCAGAAGAAATCAACCACTGGCCATCCAGGAGTTCTGACGCACCGTAGTCCATGTGTGTCAGGACAGAAGAGTGCTCCACAGGGTTTCAGTTCTGACCCACGGTAGTCCATGTGTGTCGTGACGGAAAAGTGCTCCATGGGGTTTCCAGTTCTGACCCATGGTAGTCCATGTGTGTCAGGACAGAAGTGTGCTCCATAGGGTTTCCAGGGACAAGTGTTGGTGGAAGCAGGTAGCCAGGCCTTTCTTCCAAGGCATCTCTGGGTTTGCACCACTCAGGGTTAACTTCTCAGTAGGGCCTTTTAAGGCTGCTGCTTTTATAACTACTGGGGATAAAGCCTGGTAAATATTAAACCAGCTCATTTAGAGCCCATAAGGTGTTAGAATGTCTTGTACTCTTGCCGTTTGGCTATGACCCTAAGATCTGCTTGATCAAACGTTGATGTTCTACACGGCAGAACGTGAGCTACCATGCTGTCCACAAACTAGACTTCCCGGGTTTTAGTTCCACTTATAAATAGACGCATCAGAGGAAACCTTTAACTTGTAGACTGATTGAGCTAACTGATGACTAATAGTGCTATTACTTGGTTAATTCATGTCATAGAGTCACTTAGAACAATAGAAATGTATTTATCAATACGTAGATGGCCTAGAGGAACTATTTAATTTTTAGGGATAAGAAATTCCTGCTTAACTGTTACATCTTTGTTCTTTTTTTTCTTCTACTTACCACATGAAAAGAGGAAAAAAATGTTACTCAGCATTCGCTTGTCCAGATATCCGTTGACCTTAGAAATTCTTCAGACGGGTAATTTCCGTTTGCATTAGGACTCTTAGTAGCTGCGTTTGCCTGTCTGCTGGATCCCTGTCAGTCCTTTGGGCTGGGCTCTGGTGGCGTGTGAAGTCCTCTGGAGGACGCACTCCCAAGTCACTCATTTCGGCACCCTCGGCGTGCCAGCTCCCTTAGGAGTAGTTGAAACACAGTCATGTTGGTCTTATTACAAGGTGTCAGCCCTGTCACCGTACCCAAAATAACAAGGCAGGGGGAGATGGACGATGTGTGTATTTACACCCACTTGACCATATGTAACCACTTGTCTATACCTAAGCGATTGTTTAGCATAGTGTAATGTTAGTGTATGTGGTGTAATGTATATAGGCATGTATTGAATGTCTGGGAGCACAATGTATTGTCTATATGATGTACAGCACGTGGTGTAGACAAGGCTAGTTTCACAGCCCTGTGACCTCTGCTGTCACACCATGCCTATGGCAGGGCCCAGTGCTTGGTTTAAGCTCTGCTGTCTTAATTTTTTTAGCAGGGGTCCCCTGATTTCATTTTGCGCTGGGCCCTTCATGTAATACAGTCAGCCGTGTACGTGGTGGTGTATATGTTGTGTAGTACGTGGCGGTGTGTATATTGTGCGGTGTACGTCCTTCTAGTTCCCTGCTCATCACATTTCTTTCTAGCATTGCTTTCTTATTAAAAAAAAAAAAAAAAGCTTATCTATTTCTATTTTAAAAGTAAATAGAGTCACATATGTGCCATTCTGCATCCTGCTTTTGTACTTGATATCTTGGGGGTGCCGCTGCCTGTCAATATGTGTTTGTCTCATCCTTTGAGAAATATCCTCTTGTAGGGATAAACCATAATTGATGGAATCATATTGTCTCCTGCCCTTTGCCATGACAAAGAGTGGACATTCTTGAGTATACAGCTCTGTGCAATTTCCTAACACTTCCCTTAGGAAAAGTCTCTTGTGGAATTACTGAGTCAAAGACTATGAGAATTTAAAAATATGACAGATGCTACTTGATTTCTTCCAGAAAGATTATACTAGATTATATGGTTGTTTCCCCACATGCTGAGTATAATAACCCAGTTTTATCTCTGCCAGTCTGACACTGCCCGCAGTTTGTAATGGCCTTTGTCTGTGCACTATTAGCTCAGTAGAATTTCATTGATTCTGGTAATGTTGAATGGATCTACCCAAGAAAATCCTTTCTAGGGAGTGATTTTGTGCAGGCCTTCCTAACCGAATATTTGAGATGCTATCAGCTCCCAATTTGTCTTTTAAATTAATAAGATTTTTGCTCTTCGCTTGTAACATGGTCCAGAGGTAGCCATTCGGGGTTTCTCTTAAATACCCCAGAAGTTCCTCAGGCACCAGATCTTACTGTCTTTCTGCTTTTAACCACCCAACTTTGAAAAACATATACATATTGTAAACATGTATAAAAAAAAATTTGCAAATTCTGCATATCTCACATGTACAGTTGATTGACATTGATCATGCGTGTCGTGAACCACCATTATCCACTTCTGGACTATTCCCACCACCAACAGAAACTGGCCGCCACCCAAGCTGTGGTTCTCCCTGTGCTCCTCCTTCCGACCCCTGGCACCCACTAATAAACTTTGATTTCTGTGCATTTGCCTATTCTAGATACTCTGTGTAAGTGGTATTAGACCACATTTGGCCCTTTGTAACTCATTTACTTCACTGAGCGTAACGTTCTCAGCATTCATGCGTGCTGTAGCGTGTATCAGGACTTGGTTTTCCTTCAGGGCTGAGTGGTATTCTGTTGTGTGTGGGGGTCCCATTCTGTTTATGTGTTTGTTAGTGGCTGTTTAGGCTGTTCTGCTGTCCTGTCACTGTGCTCTGATAAGCCTTGGTGGGTAACCCCCCCTCCCAACTTTTACAAAATGTTTTTATTTTGAAGCCGTTTTAGACTTCTAGGTAATTGTAAGAGCGTAGCACAGAGATTCCCATGTACCCTTTACCCAGGTTCCTGAAATGTTAGCGTTTGACCAGATTCACATTTGCACCTCCTCCCCCTTTTTCGAAAAGGAGAGTGAGTTGTAGACTGAAAGCCTCTTTAGTGCAAATTCTTCAGGTTCAGTCTCTTACATCAGCACAGTGCGATTGTCAAAATCAGGACATTGACACTGATACAAAACCATGATCCCACCCACAGATCTTATTCAGAGTTAAATGACCCCATAATGTCTTTTATAGGTTGAAGACGTGGCACACTCCGACTAGAGAGAATAGAAACTTGCAGCAATAAATAACGAGCTGGAAAGAATGAAACTTTCAGAAATCTTTTTAAAGTATTTTGGACATTTCACTTTTCACAGACGTGTCTCTTGCTTCCTCAAAAGATTGTTTCCCAGTTTTGCTAGAGACCGGGTGTTGAGGAGTCTGTGGTTTGCAAAAAAAGGTTAAGCAGTCTGCTAGTAGCCTAAAGGGCTGGAAGTTTGAACTCGCCTAGAGGCACCTCCAAGGGCAGGCCCGGCAGTCTGCTTTCGCAGGGTCTCCGCCTTGAGAACCGAGTGGAGCAGCTCTGTTCTGCACCGTGAGGTCTGCATGACAACAGTGACCAAGTGTCAGGCAGTGTGACTGTTTGCAAGCAGACCAAACCCATTGCTGCCAAGTTGATTCCTGCTCCTAGCGACCAGGCAGGACAGAATAGAACTGCCCCCGGGCTTTCCAAGGCTGTCCGTCTTTGTGGGAGCAGACTGCCACATCCTGCTCCCGTGGAGCGGCTGGCAGGTTTGAATCACCGACCTTTCAGTTAGCAGCTTTGTGCAGTGGGACTCATCATGCAAATAACGTCACCTCGTCACCTCAAACTCTGAAGTCTAGGGAAGGGGAAAAACAGTGTTACGAGAAATGTCCTCTCCTGAGTACAAGGGAGACCACTAGCATTTGCTTTTAGCTGAGGGACACTGAGCGGTTGACGTTTCTCTAGGTTTTGTTACAGAAAACAAACGTTGTGTGATGTCCGTTGACAGGGTCAGTTAAAGCTTTACCTGTGAGTAGACGTGAATAGACCCCCCAGACACTAAGGAGGGCTGGAAGTTTGAGTTTGGGTGACCAAGAGCTTTCCCAACTTCAGCAAGGTGAATTCGTAAAGTGGAAGCTGATGAATATTTTATGTGTTGAACCAACAGTCCCAAAGTGTCAAGCAATGTGTTAAAAACCGTGCAAATGAAAACTCATTATCACATTACTTGATCCTCATTTCTCAGATGAGGAAATGGAAGCACAGAGAGCTAGAGCAATTTGTCCAAGGTCACACAGCTAGTAAACGGCAGAGCTAGGAAACTGGGAGGGCTTGAGGGAGCGGTAGCTGTGATTTCTCCAACAGACCTGCCAGGACTGCCTTCTGGTAAGAGCGTCATGCAGAGGAGAAATTGCAGGGGGCACAGCCCAAACTGAGCAGGACAGGGTGACCGATGACAGGGCAGACCTAGAAGGAAGTGGGGGAGGGCACAGAGCCAGGAGGTGTGCGAAAGCAAGCCACCACTTGTTAACAACCACAGTGGAACAAACTTCCTTCTGAAAGTTCAGGAAAACTGAAGTCACTTTAAAAGTGAGCAGCAGAAGAATATCAACATCAAATGCCACACTACATTCTTGTTGTAAAAAAAGGAAATAAGAAGAAAAAAGAGAATAGGGAGAAAAATAATAACCCGTGAGGTAATGAAAGTACACCAAAAAGGCTTTCTCAAAAAACAGAGCAAAACACTGTTACTTCAGAATAAGTTAAGACATCAAAAAAATTATATAAGAAATGGAAGAACAATATAAATTGGAATTAGAATTCAAAACTGAGGGTTCAAACTCAAGAAAAAATTAGAAATCAATGTTGTACTTCTTGGATACCTCCCCTGAGCCTTGCTCCACCGTGTGTGTGCCTGAGACTGCACAACAGGCGCCGCGTCAGCTGACTGGTGAGGGCGGTTCGTGCTGTTACTGGTCATCACAGAGTCAGTCCTGACTCGTGGCAGCCCCGTGCGTGCCCAGTGCAGTGAGACCCTGCCCGTCCCTGCACCGTTCCCGTGATTGGTTGCAGGTAGGACTGTTAACAAGCCATAGGGTTTTCGTCAGTGAATTTTTGGAAGCAGATTGCCAGCTCTTTCTTCCTAGTCAGCCTGAGTCTCAGATCTGCCCTGGAGCCCATCAGCATCGCAGTGACACAGCCTCCGTGGCGCACGGGTAGGTCTGGAATCTCCCGTCGAAGGTTCTACCACTGACCCCCAGTGCCCCTGGAGTTATCAATAAAGGTGGCTTTAAAAATACTCGACATAACAAGCGTTTTGAATGGTTTTTAATGAAGGTTATTACTTTAAGTAAAGTAAGTGAAAATTCCTGTTTGAAATTTTGTGACTGCTTCAGTAAAGATCTGTAGATTCAATCAAAAGACTGTGGTGCCTTCCTATGTCAAATGTAATTTTTTGAAAAGTGAATAAAATTTTGGGGGAAGCCAAAACCATGAAAGTGAACTTAATAAGTGACACGAATGTCACAATGTGTGGTGGGGACATTACGCTCATGCAGAAGCTGACCCGGAATTTATTAGATTCTTTCATAATGTCACAAATGCATTATTATAAATTAGAATTTTGCCATGGTAAATGTGTGAGAAATATATTCAAGAGAAAGTTAGCAGAAGAACTGAATGGTAACTTAGAACAATAACCCTCAAGGTAGGAGAACACAGGTCCTTTAAAGAGGGTATTTCGGATGATAATAATTTTCCTAATGTAAATCAAGAAAATCAAGCTTGATAAAATCTACCCATGGGGTAGACATGCTTTTCTCCTGTGACAAGACACCCTGACAGAAGAGGGTATCTTCTGAGATGTAGTGATGTCAACCTCAACTGTGCGCTTGTGTGTGAACACCGTCTCCCGGAGGTAAAAAGACACGAATGCTGGATTCCAAACACCGGTCGATGTTTCTGATGAGGCCTGTCCAGCTCCAGTGGAAAATCACTCACATGAAGTACTAGGTGAACCGGAGCGACGTGAACGGTGCATGCAAAGCTTGTGCTCTGTGGTTTCGAACTTTCTGGGAAACTTTTCTAGCCCTAAAAATGTTCACACAAAACACCCAAATTTAATGAATGTTGAAACAGCCTTAGAAAGTAAAATGATAGTTTTGTTAGCAAGTTGTTGTTAAATTCTCCAAAGCTGGTTTGTTCTCTGAACCAACATAGAACTTGTATACATATTTTTTAAAAATCCAGATTTTGATAAGTGTGTAAGTCCTAGGTTCTGATCTGGACTTTTCCAGAACAAGTTCTAATCTGGACTCAGAGCTCTTAGTGAACCTATCTCACTAAACAGTGTAATCCTACGTCTTTTTGTCCGCTATTCACTCCATTAATTTGCTAATGCGCTCAGCCACAGTAGACACCAACTGCGTTGATCAGTTTACGGGGTGGTGGTGTGTCCACCTGGATGCTGAGTGAGTTTTGCCTACCTATTGTTCTGCCCAGTCTTTTCTTACCCAGTGAATTGATCGTCTTATGACTTGCTCAGATTCATCACTTCTTCTTTTTCAATGAATAGTTTATTGTATTTTGGATTATGGTACCCAATAAAACACTCTCCCATTCAAGTTTTTAGGCCTAGCGTTTAGTGACATTTGTTACAGTTTTCACACTGTGTCAACATCTGTGTCATTTCTGCTCTAGTTGTGTCACTCCTGTGACCTTTGTCCCACTGCCCCCAGATTCTCATCCATTCTTCTGGTAACTGTTGTCCATTTGGATTTATATAAATGGTCTTTTAAAAGAATGCAGTTTTCAATAGTGACATTCTGTCCTTTTGAACTAAACTGCTTTTTAGCTTAAAGGTGACTTCAGAAGATAGTTTCATTTCCATGTTTATGGAGTGTCTTAGAGAATAGTCTCAGGGATTCCTCTGGTCTGAATGGGTCCAGTAAGTCTGGACTGTTGGAGAATCTGAAGTTCTCTTCCACATTTTTCTCTCAATACCAGGATCTATCTATTGCATCCCTGATTAGAATGTTCAGTAGCAGATCCTTTTTGTTTTTAAAAGTATATGGTCATTGCTCATGGCATGTTCATTGGTTCATTGTAGCTTGAAGATCAAGAAACAAGATGATATAAATCCAATTAAAACTCAGTCCTTTTTGTACCTTGCTAGAAACTTTAACCAAAAGTTGTTAGGAGTGGGATCAAATGTTTGAGTAAAAAGGATGTGAGTTTTAGAGAGTCTACATTCTTGTCGTCTTGACCCTGGGAGCCCTGGTGGCGTCATGATCAGGAGCCTGGCTGCTCATCAGAAGGTTGGCAGTGTGAACCCCCCAGCTGTTCTTCAGAAACCCTGGGGAGCAGTTCTAACTGTGCTGTAGGGTCGCTGAGCCACAACTGATGTGACAGCAACAGGTTTGGTTTGGTTTTTATCACGACCCAGGGAATACAGACCTCTGACTTGGTCCACGGACTGTGTCCGGAGCCCTGGTGGCGCAGTGGTTGGGCACCCAGTGCTAATTGAAAGGTCAGTCATGCTAACCCACCAGACATTTTGCAGGAGAAAGATGTGGCAGTAGGCTTCCGGAAGTTTGTGGCTTTGGAAACCTTATCGGTCAGTTCTGCTCTGCCGTGGGGGGGATGATGTGAGTCCGAACCAACCGGACGGCAGTTGGATTTTGGTCGTGGTCGTGTTCACCACCTGTCCATCCGTTTGTCATCCTGTGGTGGCTTGTGTGTTGTGATGCTAGAAGACACGTCACTGGTCTTTCAAACACCAGCGGAGCCAGCCATGGTGGACAGGTTTCAGCGAGCTTGCAGACTAAGACAGACTAGGAAGAAAGGCCTGGTGATCTCCTTCCAAGAAAGAGCTGATGACAACCTTACAAGTCACAACAGAACACTGACTTGCTTGCTTTGGGCATGTCACCAAGAGGGGTCAGCTGCTGGAGGAGGAGATCGTGTTTGGTGGAGCAGAGGGCCAGCGAGGGGGAAGGAGGCCCTCCAGGAGAAGGACTGCTGTAGAGGCTGCAGCCATCAGCTTGGTCACGAGGGTGATGCAGAAGTGGACGAAATTTCCTTGTGTCGCACACAAGATTGCTGTGAGTCAGGGTTGACTCAGCAGCTGTTGTCTGCATTTTGACTATGTAAAAGTTCAGCTTTGTTTAAACATAATAGGGGATTTTATAGTGAGAATATCAGTAAATTCTATGGAATGTTGGGGAAAGCACTGATTTTCTCCAAGGCTGGTGTGAAAAAGTTATTCATTAAATTTACATAAATTACTTTTTTTTTAGATGTTGATTTGTGGTTACTGTAAGGTGAGACATACGTGTGGTAAAAACAGATACATAAACAATCAAGTGGAAGGGGTACCCGGTGAAAACCAAACCTTCCTCCCAACCTGCTCGCTAACCTGTGGGTGTTGTTCCAGAGGAACACCCATGCTTTTTGGTAATTAAGATTGATAAACTGAACCTATGGTTGTCTGGTTGATTCTGACTCACAGGGACCCTAAAGGACAAAGTAGAACTGCCTCGTAGGGTTTCCAAGGACTGCCTGGTAGATTTGAGCTGCCAACCTTTCAGTTAGTGAATTATTCCTTTTTGTGACTTAGTCTTTGTTTTAGTCAGCTAGGGCTGCTCTAACAGAAATACCACAGAGTGGATGGCTTTAACAAAGAAAGATTTATTCTTACACAGTCCGGTAGGTTGCAAGTCCATATTCAGGGTGTCCGCTCCAGGGAAAGACTTTCCCCTTGACGGCTCTGGAGGAAAGTCCGATATTGCATCAGTCATTGCCCAGGGAGTGTCCTAACGCAAGAACCTCTGGTCTGAACGACGCGCTCTGCTCCCGGTGCTGCTTGCTTGATGGTAGCGAGGTTCTCAAATTGTCCTTGGTTCTTTTTCCTTTTATTCCTTGCAAGCTAAAAGCATTAAGGGTGGGGCAAGCCATACTCCAGGGAAACTTCCCCCATAGCAGGAATTCACAGCCCCACCCTAATCCTTTAACATACAGGTTAGCAAAACCACACAATGGAGGACAGTCCCAAGATACTGGGAACCATATCCCAGCCACGTGGCTGCACACATTTTTGGGGGGACACAATTCAAACCATGACAGTCTTTAAAAACTTAAAAAAAAAAAGTTGGACTGTGAAACTTGTCACTCTTAGAGAAGTCCACATAGCGTTGGTTTCCTAAGAGTCATCAGGGGTGTAGCTTACATGTGAAGTGGATAGGATCCAAGTTTAAAGAATGATTGCCAGTGAGAATTAGAATGCCCTGTTGTGGATCACTGAGTAAGTGTTACTCAGACTGTAATTTACCAGCGCTGAAGAAACCAGACTGTGACCATGCGTGATAGTAAGTAACACTCAGCAGAGATTTGAAACAATTTCATTGTATCTTATAGCTTCTGGGATATTCCTTTCCCCTCAGTGTTGCCAAATTTGAATAGCTGTTGAAAATAATCCAGCTTCTCCCAAACAATTTCTGATCTGAACTTTGGAACTCTAAGCAAGCCTACCTTACCAAACAAGAAAATCCTATGTAAGTGGCCTAGATCTTTTGGGGATTTTCCAAAGAAGTATTGTAAGTCCATTTTCTGCTTTCATAAATGTAAATACTTATCATTTTACTCATTGCTGCTTAAATTTTTTCCACATAAGAAATTCTTGGTGTTTTCACAGTCAATATCCATTTGTCTTTCATCCGTGAATAGCACAATCCTAAAATCATTGTGAATGGAATTTCTCTTTACAGTTCATGGCATTGAGTAGTTTCCTAAAGAGAACATAGGTAGATATTTCCTGTGAACAAATTATTTATGTTTTAGATTTGTGTTTTAGATTATTTGCTTGTGTTTTGGTAAACCAGAACCCAATATTAGTGTGATGTGAATTAGTTTCTTCTAATGCTTTTATATTGGCATTTATTTATGTTGAATTTACCTGTCATATTTCTGCCCTTTTTTAGAAAGCCATTGTTGCTCTCTGCTGTGTTTTACAATCCACAGGATAAGTATCCAATTTCTTTAACAAGCAAACATTTACTAAAGGTCCACTATGGGTCAGAGGTGGGTAAGGCACAATGATGTTTCTAGTAGCCTCACAACATGTGGCTTGAGAGGCAACCAGCATAGAAAAGCAAAATGCGCTTGGACAAATCAATTTTATGAAGGGATAACACAAGAGGTATAGTCACGGAATAGTACTAGTAGTTTACCGTCTGCTCTGTGACATGAAACCTGGGTGGCCTTGTGGTTGAGTGCTGTGGCTGCTCACCAGAAGGTCGGCAGTTCCAGTCCACCAGGCGCTCCTTGGAAACTCTATGGGGCAGTTCTGCTCTGTCCTGTAGGGTCGCTGTGAGTCAGAATGGACTCGACAGCAATGAGTTTATGTGTCACAAAAGTGTCGAGTCATTCACTTGTCAAGCCTAGTCTGAGATGAGGAAATTGAGACAGAGAAGTTAAGCAACTTTCACCAAATTAGTATTTCTAGTGAGTAAAAGACAAGATTCAAATTTAGGTCTCCTGAACTTCAAAGCCTGAGATGTTTCTGTCACTACGCTTTCTAAGATATGACATCTCCCTCCCTTCTTCCTCCTTCTCAATACATACGTCAGGGTCCTCCTCATATATGATCTGTTCGTTCCTTTCTGGCATCCTCTCCCCCTAAATGTCTCCCTGAATTCTCGGCTGACTGAACGGGGATTTGCCGTGCATGTTGGTCTCCGTGCTGTTGCTGTTTCCTGTCCCTGAAATGTACTTCCTATCTCTTTTTCTTCTGCCCATCCTTCGAATGGAGCTCTGCCTTACCAACGTGCCCGAATGACTTGCTTCTTCTGTACCGACAGCACATTGTTTATTGTAGATGGCTTTTAAGTCTTTCTGTTTGATTGGATGTTTTTCTACATGCCTGCATCCCTGACATGTCCTCAGGTTCTGGAAGGCAGGGATCACATCTTCTCATGGTCTGTTCCAGTTCAAAAAGACTGAGGCAACTAGACACTTCCTCTTTTTCTCTATGTATTTCCTAAAACACATAACATAAGGTTTTCTAGAACCCACCAAAAACAAACATTCAATAAATGAATGGACGAACACATGACAAACTGTAACAATTAATATGGCAAGTTCACGAACTTGCTGCTATGCACTTACGTTGGCAGCACTGTACAGACAACTCAGGTTTTATAACCTCGGTGTATCAATGTCTCACAGCCGTGTTTGTGTCGGCGTGTGGCAACATCTTGCTGAGTGGCGTTCATTATCGTTGTGAGTTTTTGTGTGCCATCACAAGAATGTCACAGCTTGAATTAAAGCACTGAGCAAACATGAAATTTCTTGTCAAACTTGGCAATAGTAGATGCGAAATCGGGGAACATGTTAGTCCGAGCTGATGGGGATGATGCCACGAAGAAAACAGCAGTGCACAGATGGATTCAACATTTTTCTGAGGAGCGAAACAGCATCATTGATGAAGAGGGGTCAGGGCAGCCAGTAATGAGCAGTAACATTGCAAAAATCCATCAAATCGTGTGTCAAAATTGTTGCTCGACTGTGAGAAGCATAGGAGACCAAGTAAAGAGGAAAATGTGAACTGAAAATCTTTACATGAGAAAGGTGTGTGCAAAAGTGGTCCCGAAGGAGCTCACCAGGGGCAAAAGCAGAGGAGAGTCCAAGTTGGCCAAGGTCGTTTGGAGAGTCAAGACAGCATTTGAATCGTGTTATCAGTGGTCACCAACACGGGTGAACCAACCCGACCCTGAAACAAAGCATCAAAATGCATAATGGGAGTTGGCCAGTACTCCACGGCCAAAAGTGTTCTGTCAGTCCAAATCAAGAGTCCAAATGATGTTGCTAACCTTTTTTTATATCAGAGGGATTGTTCATTATGAACTTGTACTAACTGAACAAGCACCAACTGAACAAGCAGTTGGCCGAGTTTACTGTTTGTAAGTGCTGAAAAGGCTGCATGAAAAAGTTAGACCAAAACAACCTGAACTTTCCACCAGCAACTCACGGCTCTTGCGACACAACAGTGCACCAGCTCACACGGCACTGCCTGTGAGGGAGTTTTTAGCCAGTAAACAAATAACTGTATTGAAACAGACTCTCTGCCTACCTCATCTGGCCCCCAGGGACTGTTTTCTTTACTCAAAGGTAATGGAAATACTGAAAGGAAGACATTTTGATGACATTCAGGACATCAAGGGTCATACGACAACAGCTCTGATGGCCATTCCAGAAAAAGAGTTCCAAAATTGCTTTGAAGAGTAGACTAAGTGCTGGCGTTGGTACATAGTTTCCCAAGTGGAAGACTTGGAAGGGGATCGTGGTGATACTCAGCATGAGGTACGTAGCAGTTTTTCTAGGATGAATTTGAGAACTTAATTGGCAGTATATTTTTTCTTGATTATAAATGCATGCAAGTTATAGAAAGTTTGGAAACTATAGGGGAAAGAGAAGTAATTCATATTCTCACCAGAAATATCCATATTTCAATCATATGGGTATTGGTAACTATCCTGATTAGGTGATGTCAAGCAAAAGGCTTGGAAAGACACCAGCAGATGCCATTTGGTGTAGGCAGGACCACACGGACAGGAGAGACACCAGCAGATGCCATTTGGTGTAGGCAGAACCACACGGACAGGAGAGACACCAGCAGATGCCATTTGGTGTAGGCAGGACCACACGGACAGGAGATCCATGGTTGTACGGATCCCTGTCCTCTCACTGTCTTTCAGAAAGGTGTGCTTGTGCCAGGTGACTCTGAAAACACCAAGGGGCCCTACGGATATTTTTATGTATAACTATAACATTCAAAAGGTTAATTTACAAAGGGGTATGTACAGAAAAGTGACTCTCCATCCACCCTTGTCCTTCAACTGCCTAGTTCCCCTTCCAGACTCAACCCTCTGGCTACCAGTGGATTTTACAGATTTTAAAAGATGATTACTCCAAATAACAGTTATTTGGAAAAACAATTTTTGTACATCACTCTTATGCCATGAGTCAGATCCGACTCGACGGCACTTGGCTTGGCTCATATCTTAACAAAAGATGCTGTGAAAAGCCTTGTAACTAAACAATGACCCTGATTTAGCAAATTGATTTTGTGAACTAGTCATTATATTTAAACATATTTGAACTTAGAGTGATTCTGAAGGACAGAGTTGCCAAGGCTGTAAATCTTTACAAAAGCAGACCACCACCACTTTCTCCCCTATGGTGGCTGGTGGGTTTGAACTACCGACTTTTCAATTAGCAGCCTATCACATAACCACTAGACCACAGGAGTCTGTTATTTAATCATAGGTGGCTGAATGGTTTTAAGGTTACAGTAAACATGATGTGTTTGTCTGTTGTGATGGTGGCTTATAGGAGGACAGATGTAATTCTTGGAAAACCCTATTCACCTTCAGAATGTCCCCAAATCCTTTGTTTTCAAAATCAGCACTGTCTCGTGAGTGACTGTGTCAGTCTTCTGAGTTTCTCGAATCTTGGACGCTGTCATTTTCTTCCTCAGTTCCAGGAGATTCCATTGCCTCCCATCTCACAGGGTAAAAGAAATCATCGTCGAGTTTTCTTACAGAACAAGCATTGCCAAGGAGATGCACGTGTGCGGATTTTGTGAGGCACGTCTCATGATCTCTGTTCTCGGGAAGGGGATCGCCTGAGGCGTGCATCAGTATCCTGATTTATGAGCAGAAGGCTAAGTCAGGTTGTGGAAAGAACAAAACTGACAGATAGTGACAGGGAGATGTGAAGGGAAAATTGTGTAGATGGACATCTTTAGATTGGGCCCAGAGTGTAAAAGTCGCTGTGCGCCATGTGGATGCTCTTCTGTAGAAGAGAGTCTCAACAGTTAGGGGGCAAGATGATTTTCCTCCAGGAACTTCTCTACATACTTGTTTAGTGCCAAGTGCTGTCGAGTCGGATCCGACTCATGGTGGCAGGGAATGAGATTATGTATGCATAGGTTCCACAGTGGCTGATTTGGCTGTTTCCACTCTGTGGCAGTGATCATTCAGAGCTCCTGATCCACCTCCCAGCCCTGGAACCCCAGCCAGCTGTCTAGTGGCAGAGGGACTGTATAGATCTGGAGAATCACTGTGAGCCAGAACCCACTCTTCAGCAACAGTTTGTTACCCCGTGATGGAGGGGACAGCAGTTTGATGGAGCACAGCCAATCTTCATTACTCACAGATTTCATGTTTACAAATCATAAAATTATTTGTAACCCCAAAATAAATACGGTGTTTTCAAAGTCATTCACAGACAGGCACAACAAAGCAGTGAAGATTTTCAAGTTGAACCACTTACACGTTTCCAGTTGAGGCTGAAAAAGGTGGTGCACTGCCTCTTTGTTTCAACTCTCACACCATGCAAAAGTGTGTTTCAAGTCTATCAAGTGCCATGTTTTTTCACAATTTTACACTTTTTTGTTGCTGATTTCATAGTTTAAATGACCCCTAACTGTAGTGCTGGGGAAAAAAAAAAAAAAACTGTTGATTCCAACTCAGTGACCCTAAAGGACAGAGTGAAACTGCCCCATAGGGTTTCCAAGGAGTGCCTGGTGGACTCAGACTGCCAACAGTTTTGTTAGTAGCCAGAGCTCTTAACGACTATACCACCAGGATTTCCAGGGTGTGGAACTGCTGTGTGATGTTACCACATGCACAAAGGCTGTGATGTACCTTGTGGAGAAAACAACGTGAGGTAAGCTTTGCTCGGGCATGAGTTACAGAGCTCTTGCCTATGAGTTAATATGTATTGTTAATGAATCAACAATATATATTAAAGTATCTTTAAAACAAGGTTATGCATTGATCAGTTGATGAAAATGTGGTCACAGGCTCATACGAACTCAACCCTGTGTTTCCCCTAAGAGCAATCGTTCAACATTCTCTAGTTCAGTGTTCACGGTCACTTTATAGAACATCACTACTGTGCATATTGAGAATTGATTGTGTGCATTTATTACGGGTGTGAGTTTAACTTTCCCCGCTTACCAAATCTGACCTGCAGTCATTATTCGCAGTCCTTCTAAGTACCTCATTCACTATAATGGTAACCTATTCACCGTTGCTTCTGACTGGGGTATTTATCTAATGATAAATACTGAGCTGACACTATTGAGATTCACTGGTCTTACCATGTAGTCCACCATCCGGAAGTAAATGGACTTTTAGAAAAGTAGGAGGTTCTTGGAAGACCCAGTTAACATACCAAGTGGAAAACCCCTTGCGAGGTTGTAATGCTGTAAGTTAGGATGCAGTAAATGTTTTTGTTCCCACAGTCACTTGTGAATTAAATATGTCCCCTAAAAATATGTGCCTCAATTTGGCTAGACCGTGGTTCCCAGTATTATGTGATTTTTCCATTGTTATGTCATCTCATGTGATTTTCCTACGTGTTGTAAATCCTCCTGCGTGATGCTAATGAGGTGGGATGGGCAGCAGTTATGTTAATGAGGCCGGACTCGATCTACAAGATTGGATTGTGTCTTGAGCCAGCCTCTTTTGAGATATAAAAAGAGAGAAGCTAGTGGAGAGTCAGGGTACCTCATATCACCAAGTAAGCAGCACTAGGGGCAGAGTGCATCCTTTGGACCTGGGTTCCTGAATGGAGAAGCTTGTCCAGGGAAAGATTGATGACGAGGACTTTCCTCGAGAGCTGACAGAGAAAGCCTTCCCCTGTAGCTGACACCTTGAATTTGGATGTCTAGCCTGGGTGACTTCTGTTTGTTGAAGCCACCCACTTGTGACATTTCTGGTACAGTGACACCAGATGGCCAAGACAATCACTAATAAATTTAATGGTCTAGTTACTAAATTTTTGTTTAGAAACCCTGATGGCATAGTGGTTAAGTGCCATGGCTGCTAATGAAAAGGTTAGCAGTTTCTAGCCACTCTCTGGAAACTTTATGGGGCGGTTCTACTCAGTCCTGTAGGGTCTCTATGAGTTGGAATTGACTCGATGGAAACACGTTATTCCAGAAACTTTTAATTCTACTGGTCTAGTAGTCTTATCACCCAAAGAAGAAACTATTCTGTCAGGAGACCCAGAAGCAGTTACGTTTAACAACGGCGTGTCCACATACAGAAGTCTGAAGCTGGACCTCTTCCTCACGCCGTGAATGGAGGTTGACTCAGAACAGACTGAGGGCCTAAGTGTGAGAAGTAAAACCATAAAACTGTTAGAAGAAAACACAGAGGTCGTACTTCAGGACCTAGTTCTTAACAGTGAATTCTGAGCTATGGTAACAAAAGCATAACCAACAAAAGACAAAATAGATAAATTGTACTTCATCAAAATTAAAAACTTTTGTTCATCAAAGGAGTCTGTCAGCAAAGTGAAGAGACGACCTACAGATTGGGAGAAAAAGTTTGAGAACCGCGTACTGAATAAGGACCTCATGTCCAGAACATATAAAGAACACTTAGAACTTTACAACAAAAAGACAAACAAATCAAAAACTACACAAGGGTAGTTGTTGGACACACCACATAGGCCTATGTATGTACGCTCCATGTAACTAAGAATTACTGTTAGTATATGAAGAGTACAAGAGAAAGACTGGGGAGAGGAGGACAGTCACTTGTGGAGGCTGCACAGCTGTGCAAGCTTTTGGAAGGACGATTGGGCTGTGCAGGACAAGGGTCGTAAAAACACTCTCCGTAAGGTCTCCTAATGCGTGATGACAGAGTGCTGAAGGGTCCTGGAGCAGGAGATACTCTTCCATGTAAGAGCCTTTTCATCTGGTCTCCCTGACCTGGGTCAAAATTGTCTTTGGCCATTTGTGAAGACACTGATTATCCTGTTGCTGAAAAGAATGCTGAGGTCCCAGCAAGAGGTTGGCTGTCTAACAGATATCCTTGTCTAGATGATCTGTCCTTTGATCAACAACCTCAACATTTTCCAGCTAAAGAGTTTCCAAATAATAATCAAATCTTGTCTCCTCACTTGTAGGCTTAAAATATGCATAGGGTAAGTAAATCCGAGCAGTCTTCCTGCCTTTTCAGGGACTCAGTGAAAGTGTTGCCTGCTCAAATTATACCCTTAGCTACCAATTTTTTTTTTTTTAATGTGAAATAAAATAAAGGACTTGAATAGGCATTTCACCAAAGAGGATATAAACTGACAGATGGCCGAAACGCATGAAAAGATTCTCAATGTCATTGATAATCCGTGAAGTGCAAGTCAAAACCACAATGAGGTGTCACTTCACACCCACTAGGATGAGTATAATTTAAAAAATGGAAAATAACAACTGTTGGAAAGAGTGTGGAGAAAGCGAAATCCTTTGCTTCTTGGGTGGTCAACTGGCATTGACATTGCTGAAAACAGTTCGATAGTTCTTCCAAAAGTTAGACCTGGGTCCTGCACTTCCACTCCCAGGTGTAGACGGATGCCAAAGAACTGAAGGCGGGAAGGCAAACAGACACTTGGACACCAATGTTTATTGGAGCATTATTCAGCATAACCAAAATGTGAACACAGAGCAAGTGTCCATCCACAGATGAGAGGCCAAACAAAACGGCCTATACACACAGTGAAATATTATTCAGCCGTAAAGAGAAAGGAAGGCCTGAGACATGCTCGTGCTCTCTCCAGTGTGGATGGACCCTGACAACATGCTGAGTAAAATCCGTCACAAGATAACAAATATTGCATGAGTCCGCTGACGTGAAATGTCTAGAATAGCTAAGTGTGTAGAGACCAGAGTTTATCCGTGGTTACCGGGGGTGGGTGGGCGGGAGGGAGAGACGGGTAATCACGGCTTCGAGGGCACTGAGCGTGTAAGTGTGAAGGAAAATGTTGGGAATGGAGAGTGGTGATGGTCGCACACCGTGACGGACACCATCGGTGTCATTAAATTGTGTACGTACAAAATGTTCAAATGGTGAATGTTTTTACCACAATTTTTAAGAGATGGTTACTCTGAACTGGAGACTGAGAATGAAAGCAGACCATCTTAGACTTCTTTTGTCTCATGAATAATAAAAAAAAAATTTTCATGTAATCGCTGAAGTGTTTGACCCCGACTTTGAGGAGGATATAGGATTCCTACCACACAAACGAAGGCAAGGAGTGCCTATTTGGAAGCGAGGACATCTTTTACCTTTGACTACTACTGTGTCCAGTGATAAAAATAAGTGAAAAACTGCAGAATCTATGTGTCAAAATCATGAATGGCTGATACCTTTTAGAAAGGAAGGTTTGGGCCATCCCATCAGGTAAATGATTCTAATTGTTGGAGTTTCCAACAGAGGGTAAAGAGAGCAGAGGTAATGAAAGAAGTTCGGAGTACCAGCTACTGCCTGAGGACCTTGCTTTCTTTTTTACTGTGTTCTCTTCTGTCTCATCCTGTCATTTGTGGTTAACTTCACAATTTAGTCACAGATTTCGATAAATCTATATTTAGTTGTGACAGCTAGAGGAGGAAAAAGCATTACTGAAAGATAAATGAAGTTACTGGTCATCATCGTAACTTCTTTGGCACAAGAGATAATGGCGTTATTAGAGGTGTTTTTGTTAGGTGCCACTGGGTCAGTTCCATCTCATAGCAACCCTGTGCACAACAGAATGAAACACTGCCCAGCCTTGCACCGTGTCCACAGTTATTTTTATGCTTAAGCCATCGTTGTAGCTACTGTGTCCATCCATCCCATCAAGAGTCTTCCTCTTTTTCTCTGACCCTCCTCTCTACCAAGCATGAGTCCTTCTCCGGGTACTGATCCTTCCGGACCACACATCCAAAGTATGTACGATGTAGTCTCACCATCTTTGCTTCCAAGGAGCACTGTGGTTGTATTTCTTCCAGAGCAGGTTTATTTGTTCTTTTGGCAGTTTATGGTACATTCAATATTCTTCTCCAACACCACAATTCAAAGGCATCAATTTCGTCTGTCTTCCTTGTTCATTATTCAGTTTTTGCATGCATATGATGCTATTGAAAATGCTATGGCTTGGGCCAGGCACACCTTAGTCTTCAAGTTGACATCTTTTTAATTTAAAGATGTTGTGGTGGTCAGCATTGTGTCAACTTGGCAAGTCCATGTTTGGCTGCTGTATCAAGTGGCAGGGCAGGGCCTGTGGTGGCTTTGCTCCCCTCAACTCTCCTCTGTCCGTCTTCCACCACCTACTTCCTGTCTGCTCATGTTGCCGGCAGCTCCTGCTCTCTTTTGGTGTCTGGTTCTTGGACCTGAGCAGGCAGCTGTTGGATTCATCAACCCTCACAGTCGGCGCTAGAGAGTCCTGTTCCCTGACCTGCTGAACCTGGGTTCGCCAGCCTCTGCAGCTCTGTGAGTCATCAGCTTGAGATCTGCCAGCTTGAGATCTGCCGACCTACACAACTGGTGACCTAGAACCCTGGTCTCTTACCTGCTGATCTTGCGCTCATCAGCTCCCATGGCTATGAGGCTTGTGTCAGGACTTGGAATGTTCAGCTTCTATGATTGCATGGGCTGCTTCCTTTATATATAAATCTTTCCTTGTAGTTTGTATATAAATCTTTCCTTGTACATATACATGTTACTGTTTTGCTTCCCTAGAAAAACCCAGCCTAAGACAGAGGTCTTTTACGGCAGATTTTCTGAATGCAGTGCATCTTCTGATTTCTTAACTGCTGCTGCCATGGGCATTGATCATGGAACCACGTAAAATGAAATCCTTGACAACATCCGTCCTTTCTCCTTTTATCACAACGTTGCTCACTGCTCCAGTTGTGAGGATTTTTGTTTTCTTGATGTTGAGGTGTAATTCCTACTGAAGGCTGTGGTCTTGGTTCTTCATCAGTGTTTCAAATCCTCTTTGCTTTCAGCAAGTAAGGTGCTGTCTTCTGTGGAAAGCAGGTTGTTGGGAAGTCTTCCTCTAATCCTGATGCCTCATTCTTCTTCATATAATCCAGCTTCTCTGATTATTTGCTTGGCATACAGATTGGAAAAGTATGATGAAAGGCTACAACCCAGACCCACACCTTTACTGACTTTAAACTGTGCAGTGTCCTCTTGTTCTGTTTGTACAACTGCCTCTTGATCCATGTTCAGATTCCTTAAGAGCACAATTAAGTGTTCTGTAATTCCCATTCTCTCTATGTTAGCCATAATTTATTTTGATCCACACAGTTGAGTGCCTGTGTACAGTCCCTGAAACACAAGTAAACGTCTTTCTGTTACTCTCTGCTTTCAGCCCAGATCCATCTGACACTAGCAATGATATCCCTGGTTCCATGTCCTCTTCTGAATCTGGAAGAATTCTGGCAGTTCCTTGTTGATACACTGTTATAGTCACTTTTCAATAATCTTAGGAAAATTTTACTTGCATGTGATATTAGTGATATTGTTTGGTAATTTCCACATTTGGTGAGATCACCATTCTTTGGGATGGGCATAAATGTGGATCTCTTCCAGTCAGTTGGCCAGGTAGCTGTTCTCCAAATTTCTTGGTGTAGATGAGGGAGCACTTCCAGTGCTTCATCTATTTGTTAAAGTGTCTCAGTTGATATTCCGTCGGTTCCTGGAGCCTTGTTTTTCACCTATGTAGCTTTGACTTCTTCCTTCAGTACCACTGGTTTTTGATCTTATGCTACCTCTTCAGATGGCTGAACATCAACCACTTCTTTCTGGTGTAATGATTCTATGTATTCCTTCAATCTTCTTTTGATGCTCCCTGAGTCACTTAATATTTTCCTGTAGAGTCCTTCACTATTGCTCCTCGAGGCTTGAGTTTTTCTTCAGTTCTTTCAGCTTGAGACATGCAGAACGTGTTCTTTCCTTTTGGTTTTCTATTTCCAGCTCTTTGCACTTCATTATAATGATTTATTTTGTCCTCTTGATCTGTCCTTTAAAATCTGCTGTTCAGGTCTTTAACTTCATCATTCCTTTCTTTTGCTTTAGCTGCTCAACATTCAAGAGCAAGTTTCAGAGTCTCTTCTGACATCCAATGTGATTTTTCTTTCCTGTCTTTTTAATGGACGTCTTTCTTCATAGATGACGTCTTTGATGTCATTCCACAATTTGTCTGGTCTTTGGTCATTAGTGATCCACACATCAAATTTGGTCTTGAGATGGTCTTTAAACTCAGGTGGGATAGGATCAAGGTCATACTTTGACTCTTGTGGATTTGTTCTAGTTTTCATCAGTTTGACTTTGAATTTGCGCATGTGCAGTTGATGGTCTGTGCCACAGTTAGCACCTGGACTTGTTCTGAATGCTGATATGGGGCTTTTCCATTGTCTCTTTCCACAGACACAGTCGATTTGACGCCTGTGTATTCCATTTAGTGAAGTCCATGGGTACAGTCATCATTTGTGTGGGTTAAAAAAGGTATTTGCAATGAAAATGTTGTTGGTCTTGCAAAATTGCATCTCGTCATCTCCGGCATAATTTCCGTCACTGAGGCTGTATCTTCCAAGTGCCAATCCTTCTTCATTTCCAGGTTTTGCATGCATTCCAATCACCAGTAATTATCAATGCATTCAATTGATCACATGTTTGATCAATTTTGGACTGCTGAAACTGGTAAAAATCTTCAGTTCCTCTTTGGCTTTAGTGGTTGGTGCATAAATTTGAATAACAGTCGTATTACCTGGCTTTTCTTGTAGGCTTATGGATATTAGTCTGTCACTCAAGAAGGCATTGTACTTCAGCACAGATCTTGAAATGGTCTTTTTGATGATGAATGCAACACCAGTCCTCTTCAAGTTTAGCTCCTGGCATGGTAGACCATAGGACTGTCGGATTCAAAATGGCCAGTACTGGTCCATTTCAGCTCCCTGATGCCTAGGATATTGATGTTTGTGCATTCCGTTTCATTTTTGATGATTTCCAATTTTCCTAGATTTATACTTCTCACCTCTTAATGGGTGTTTGCAGCTGTTTCTTGTTATTTTGAGTCATGCCACATTGTCGAATGAAGGTCCCGAAGGCTTTGCTGCATCCCCATCACTAAGGTCGACTCCACTTTGAGGTGGCGGCTCCTCCCCCGTCGTCTTCTGGGTGCCTTCCAACCTGGGGGCCTCATTTTCCAGCACTACATCTGATGGTGTCCCACTGCTATTCGTAAAATTTTCACTGGCAAATTCTTTTCAGAAGTAGACTGTCAGGTCCTTCTTCCTAGTCTCTCTTAGTCTGGAATCTCAGCTGAAACATGTCCTCCACAGGTGACTGCTGGCATCTAAATACCAGTAGCATAGCTTCCAGCATTGCGGTAACATGCAAGCCCTCATGGTATGACAAACTGACAGACAAGTGGGGGATTATGAGGGGTAAGAATGTGTTATTATTCTAATTTTGGAGTGAAAATTTACGTGAGAAGAAGGGCGAATGGATGCTGAGTAGCCAAAGTGATCAGCACTGGCAGGTATTGTTATTAACTAGCTCTTTTCACATGATTCTAGTCCCAGTGGAGCATGCCCTCCTGAGCTTGAGTAGCTGGATAGCTGAAGACTATAACTCAAGACTCCACTGAGGTATAACTAGGGTTACTCATGATTTCTGCCAAGCAGATACATGCCTGGCAGACTTGGCAGACAGAAGCAAGCATCACAAGGCAGAGGCCATGCAGTTCTTCTGGCAGGCATGGTTGTAGAGGGTTTTTTGTTGTTGTTAGTTTTTGTTTTTTCTATTGCAGCTGTTATGGAGGTTCTCTTGACCAGATACTGAATTCATGGGTATATATCAAGCAGCTATTGGTGGCAGCAGGGATGTATCTACTGGGGTATTCCTGTGGTACGATTGGGCCTGCCATGTGTCAATGTCTGTGAAACATCTGAGGTTGGTTCCTTGGCTCTCTGAGACTTCCTGTGACTGAACCAATGTCCTGTAGCAGATTCCTTTGTGCATAAACTAGTGAGAGTATACACTGATGTCTAAAACTAGGGTACTGATATGTTTCTAAACTTGTCAGCGCAAGGGTGATGGGGCTCCCCAATTTGGAGGAAAGGCAGACGATTGAGAATGAGCTACAATAACTTCTATACCTCCCATTTGTACCTTACATTGAAATTTGGCATGTATCTTCTCTGCTACTGCTTTTTGATAAGGTCACCAAGAATTCCCTGTAGGTTACTTCATTTAATCACCACTAAAACTGGTAGGTACTGTTACTCCCATTTTATGGCTGAAAAACTTGAGGTATAGTGAGATATCATTAAAGTGCACAGAGTTTTTTAGAGCCGGCTGGGAGCTCTGTCAGAGGTCAGTTAATACAAGCCCTCCTTGGGCTGACAAGAAAAGCCTGCCCAGAAAGAAGACTGTAGCTTATGAAAAGAAGACCGCCTTGTTTGCTAGAGGTAGAACCTAAATTTGAATCCAGATCTCTCAACTTCTTGTCCAGCACTGATAAGTCATCACTGTGCAAACTAGACAGTATTAATGATAATCAAAACATACACATTTTGAGAGGTGCTTAACTCCCTTTAGAATTTATTTATTACGACTTTGTTTGTGGTATAGTTTCACCAAGTTCTACAGCCACTTTAAAAGTATCAAGCAAGTTCATGTAATAAAAGATTCCCATTTTGTGAGGACAAAATGTCATACAATTTAGGAGGATCTGTTAAGAAGAGGAACTTGAAAATATCGTATTTTGGCAAAATTTACAAAACTGAATGACTGTGTAAACATATTGGTAGAAAGGCCTGATGATAACCAGACTCCTAGATGCCCCCAGTATTCCTCTGTTCTGGTATTTGTTTCCATGGTACCTGTCATGGGTTGAATTGTGTCCCCCCAAAAATATGTGCAGCCGTGTGGCTGGGACATGATTCCCAGTATCTTGGGACTGTCCTCCATTCTGTGGTTTCACTAAACTGTATGCTAAAGGGGCTGTAAATTCCTGCATAGGATTACTTCCTTTCTCTGCTGTAGGGGAAGTTTCCCTGGAGTGTGGCTTGCCCCACCCTTAAGCTTTTCAGCCTGCAAGAGATAAAAGGAAAGAGAAACAAGGAGAGTTGGGAACCTCATTACCATCAAGAGAGCAGCACCGGGAGAAGAACGCATCCTTCAGACCTGAGGTTCCCGCTCCAAGATGCTCCCTGGACAAAGACTGATGCAATACCAGACTTTCCTCCAGAGCCGACAAGGGGAAAGCCCTTCCCTGGAGCGGACACCCTGAATATGGACTTGCAACCTACCAGACTGTGTAAGAATAAATCTCCCTTTATTAAAGCCATCCACTCTGTGGTATTGCTGTTAGAGCAGCCCTAGCTGACTAAAACAGTACCTCTCCCATATTGTACTGGTGTTGGTTTAGGAAACCAACGGAATACAGTAGGAGTGCTGGTATGTCACTGCTGAGGCTAGGTTATAAAATACATTATCCCTTTAACCTCTCTCTCTTGGGTCACACACTCTGGGGGTCCTAACTACTATGTTGTGAAGACCCTCAGAAGGTGTAGAGAGGCC
The DNA here is from genome assembly GCA_028571685.1 of Heterohyrax brucei. NCBI lineage: Eukaryota > Metazoa > Chordata > Mammalia > Hyracoidea > Procaviidae > Heterohyrax > Heterohyrax brucei. Next base: position 73,967,996 of record CM053163.1, read on the forward strand.
CACATGGTGAGAAACTAAGGCCTCCAGCCTCTGGCCATGTGAGTGAGTCATCCTGGAGGCAGGCTCTCCAGCTGCAGGCAAGGTTTCAGATCACTGCATCCTCGGTTGACAACTTGACTGCAACCTCATGAGATGTCCTCAACAAGAACCGCCTGATTAAGCTGCCCCCAGATTCCTGACTCTTGTAACAGTGTGAGATCATAAAAAGTTTACTGTTTTACGCTTAGAAGTTGGGGAAGTGGAGGTGATAACTAACTAACATGGGTTCCTTACAGAAAGGAGCTTCTGTAAGTAAGTTAAGGCCCTGAGGCCTCGGTTTCATGAACTTTATGGGAATGCGGCCTCCTCGTTCTTTGTTAATGACCAAATCTCCTACCCTGTCGTGGTGGAGATGCTGTCGCACCCAAGCCTGTCCTTTCTGTCTTCATAGGAGCTGTGGTGAGGTCGTGCCTGTGGAGCCTGGAACCGTGTTTTCCAGCCTCCTTTGCAGCTAGGTGTTTCATGTGACTAAGCCCTTGATAAGGAGACTTGGTGGCACAGTATTTAAAAGCACTTGGCTGGTTGGTAACTGAACAGCTGGTGGCTGAAGCCCAGCAGCCACTTTGCAGGTGGGAGGAGGATGTGGCAATCTGCTTCTTTCTAAAGGGTTGCCCTGAGCTGGAATTGATTTGATAGCAGTGCGTTAAGCATCTGCTAATAGAACATGAAGAGAAGTAATGCTGCCACCTTCGGACTGGCTTTCAAAAGATTGGACATTGTCCTTCTCGCCTCTTGCCTGTAGGCTGAGATGTGACAAGCAGAATGTCTCTGGAGGCCGCATGTTAAAAATAGCGGAACCTCGATGAGGCTGCGTCCTGTCAAGAATGACAACCCGAAAGCCTGGGTTCTAAAGGTCCAGCGCTCATTCAGCTACTTAACCACTGTCTGTGTGCAGCCACTTACCTAGTTACACAGATCCTCACATTTTCTCGTCTGTCTGCCTCACTGGAATGTAAAACCAGATGCCAAAACCCAAAGCACCAAACCAAAGCAAAAAACACTCATTGCCACAAAGTTGATTCCAATCTGTGAATTGGGCTCCAGCTCCCCATAGGCAGTCACTCGAATCTCTGGACTTGCCTTTTATTCTCTTTTACCTCTCTCTTTTCTCCTAATGTACAATAATTCAGCAGCATCACCCCAGGGGGTTTATTTTTTTATCTTTAAAGAGATATGTGCAATAATTAATATGAAAAATATTCAGTCTATTTTAATTCTTCTTTCCTACTGGATTTGTAGGAAGACTGCCAATAAAATTTGCAAACTCATCCTAGAGAAAGTGCTACATGCCTTGTTGCTGAATATAACTACAGTCCACTTTGAAGTCCTCCCCTTGGGAAGTTATACAGCAACCCTAGCACCTGGTCCACCCTTCAAAGCAGTTTTCAAACTCTTCTTGGGTTGGCCATCAGAGCTGTTGTCGTATTACGATGGAGGTCTTGAATGTCATCCAAATGTTTTCCTTTCAGTACTTCCTTTATCTTTAGGTAAAGAAAAAAGTCTTTGGGGGCCAAATCAGGTGAGTAGGGAGTGTGTTCCAATACAGTGGTTTGTTCACTGGCTAAAAACTCCCTTACAGACAACTACACAATTAAGTTTGTGAACTTGCCATCATACGCAACGACCATTCCAGAAAGAGTTCTAAAGTTGCTTTGAAGGGTGGACTAGGCACTGGCATCAGCGCATAGCTTCCCAAGGGGAGGACTTTGAAGGTGATCATAGTGATATCAGCAATGAGGTATGGAGCACTTAGGACAATGAAGTTCGCAGACTGAATTGTTGACAACATATAAACTTTCTTCTTTCTGGTTTGTTTTTTTAATTATGTTACAAGCAATTGGTGAGTTGGGATCTTTCTTCAAAAGGTTTTTTTTTTTTTTCGGGCCGTTTTAAATTTACAAGAAGTTGCAGCACTGGTAGAGTTCTTGTAGGGCCTTCCTCAGTGTCCCCTACTGTTAATATCTGACATGCTGTATTTGTCACAAGAAACCAACATTGCAGACTTCACGTGGACTTCACTAATGTCTTTCTTCTGTTCCCAGATCCCGTCTAGGGTTCCACATCACTTTTACTCATAATAGCTCCTTAGTCTTCTCTGATTTGTGACAGTTTCTTAGACTTCCCTTGATTTTCATAACCTTGACAGTTTTGAAGCGCACTGGTGTACTTTGTAGAATGTTCCTCAATTTCAGTCTGTCTGATGCTTTTCTTACGGTAAAACTGGGGTCATGTGTTTTTCAGAGGATGGGTGCATGCTATCAATTTGACTGACCACTGTTTATGTTGGCCTGTACCATGTGGTTAAGGTAGTGTTTGCCAGGTTTTTCCAGTGTCAAGTTATTCCCCTCCCCTTCCCAAACTTTATTCTTTGGAATCAAATCATGAAGCTCAGCTGAGATTCAGCGAGCTAAGAGGCCTAAGCTCTTTCCAGGTGGAAGGGTGGGGGTATCTAAAACAATTATTTGGAATTTATTTGGAAGGAAGATTTGTCTGTTCTTCCTCACTTATTTATTGCATCATCTAGCTATGTAAGTATGGACTCTAAACTATTTATTTTATACTTTGGGTTATAATTTATTACTACTACATTATTTTGTTGCTCAAAATGTTCTAAGTTTGGCCATTGGGAACTTTTTCAGGTTAGCCCCCATGTGTTTTGTTTTTTAAATAATATTTTTTATTTTCAGTGAAAGTGTGCACAGAAAATTAGGTTCCCATTCAAGACTTTCAACACAAATTGTTCAGTGACATTGGTTACATTCTTCAAAATGCATCAACATTCTCATTATTTCCATCCTGGTTGTTCCATTTCCAGTTAAGCTGGTTTCCCTGAACCTGTATCTTCTCATCTTTGCATTAAAGTACTTATTGACTGTTTGGTCTCATGTAGATGATTTTCTAAAAGATCAGTATTCACAGGCAATCATCTTTTACTGGAGAAGAACGTTAGAAACCACAGTCTTGCCTCTGGATGTGCTAGTTGCTAATGAAAAGAACCTCCTCTTCTTAAGAACAAATTTTACAAAAATTGTGTTTGTGTCAGTACCAGCCATCTTCCATGCTCTAGAAACTTACAATAATTATTTTTATCATCACTACTACCTGTGAAGCTGCCGCACCTGGGATGGAGCACAAGTTTGGAGATGTAAAGCCTAGGCTCAAATCCCCGCTTGCACCTTGTCTGTCCTCGTCTTAGACTCATCATCTGTATTGGGGAAGTTAAATGAGATAGTACACGTGGGAAAGTCCAGCACACTCTGGTGCCGTAAACGTCTTCAACTTATTTTCCAAGCACACCAAGGAAAGCTGTAAACCAGACATAAAGCAAGTTTAAATGCCTGCTCATTTTGTATACCTGGGACATGGGGTGCTGTGAGCTCAACTGAACACAGCAACACAGTCCCGGTGACTAAGCGAGCAGGAGACCAAGAGAGCAGTATGGGGAGCTGGGGAGTGTTGCCAGGGACTTTTTTTTTTAAAATCATGAGGATCCACGCTGGCCTATTTCTGAACTAGTATTGCACAGAGAATGGTGATGATTAGATCTTGTTTGCTGTGCTTACCTTGTCCCCTCCATTAGAGGACTTCTAGTCTGTTCCACATAGCCCTGGAGAGGCTGTCAATTACAGGGCTTCATTTCACATCTTCAGGTGCAAAATAATGAATCACTTAATGTGGTCCTTCTAGCCATAATCACTGCAACTCCCATATAATGATTAGCTGGGACTATGCAAATAAGGAGCTTTGGGCCCATCAAGGTGAATAGGATGGCACTTACAATAATGCAAATAAGGTGCATGGCACACTTGTGGGGGCAGGGCTGTTCAGATAAGGTACATGGAACTCTAATGAGATGGTTGGTCAGTTTTGCCATTCCACTAGATTTAAAAGAGAATCAATTCCAAAGCAGTCGGTAGACCTCACAACCACCAAGAAAGAAGAGTCAAGAGTGGAGTGCTTACTTTGGACCAAAGATCCCTGCACTGGGAGCCTCTTAGACCCAGGAAACACAGAGAGAGCTGTGACATACGAGACAGCAATAGACAGCTGCACAGCGGTAGCAAGAGTGAGAAGTGTCAGCAACAGAGGCAGTGGAACTGGGAGACTGGCAGAAGATGACACTGGGGGCTTCCACAGGTCACGAAGCGGAAGAGCTGAGTGCTTTCAGGCTGAGGTTTCCTGGTGGAGTGGGGTGCCACAACAGCACACTGGCTAATGATCTAGAGCATCTCTTCATGAATTTGTTGGCTGCCTGAATGTCATCTTTGGTGAGGTATCTGTTCATGTCCTTTGCCCAATCTTTTAACTGGATCCTTTTTTTTTTTTTAATTGTTGAGGTGTAGGAAGTTTCCAGTAAATTTTGGCAGTTAGTCAGCTATGTCATTGCCAAAAATGTTTCCCAGTCCTTTTTTTTACTCTTTTGAAGAAGTCTTTGATATACATGAGTGTTAAATGTTTAGGACACCTCAATCATATAGTTTATCTTCTGCTGTTTTTATGTTTTCAGTTATATTTGATAGTCTGTTCATGCTATAGATTAGGGTCCTCACGTTTGCCCCTATTTTTAGTTTCCACAGTCTTTATAGTTTTAGGTTTTACATTTAGGTCTTTGATTTATCTTGAGGTAGTTTTGGTATATGGTCTGGGGCATGGATCCTGTTTTATCTTTCTGCAGATATATATTCAGTTTTACGAGCACCTTTTGTTATAGAGTCCCTCTTTTCGTTATTTAACAGATGTAGGTTCTTTGTCAAAGATCGGCTGTCCATAGGTGGATAATGTTACTTCTGGCTTCTCAATTCTGTTCCCTTGGTCTATTTGCCTGTTGTAGCGTACCAGGCTGTTTTGACTACTGTGGCTATATAGTGGGCTTTGAGATCAGGAAGTGTGAGATCTCCTACTTTGTCCTTCAGTAGCACTTTTCTTATTCAGGGTCCCTTCTCTTTCCATTGAAAGTCAGTGATTGGCTTTTCTGTCTCTTTACAAATGTTGATGAAATCAGGGTTGGGATTGCATTATATCTGTAGATTGATTTGTATAATATTGACATCCACAACCTTAAATCTTCATGTCTGTCAAGGACTGAATGGTTTCCTCTCAAAATTCAAGTCAACGTGGCCAGGCCATGAGTCCTGTATCGTGTGGTCACCCTTCATTTTGTGATGTGATGGAATTATTGTTATAAATCCCCACCTTTATGCCTAGGATTATGGTCTCATTTGAGAGTGAGTTGTCCGTTCCATTAATGAGGCGTGATTAGGTCATGTTAGTGAGGATTAGGGTGGGATGTACCACCCTTCATTAAGTCACCACTCTTAATGACCTTAAATCAGGTCACAGCCCTGATCCAGCGTAAGGGGAGTTTTTTAGGGTGTGGCCTGTGTCACATTTTATCTTACAAGAGGAAAAGCCAGCAGAGAGAGACCTAAATACTACTAAGACAGAAGAGCCAGGAGTGAAGTGTGTTCTTTGGACCTAGGGTCCCTGCATTGAGAACTTTCTAGAACCAGAGAAAAGCTGATGGGAAGACACATGTAGATCTTCAAGGAACCCTGGGCCCACATGTGCTGAAAGTAGACAAGCCTTCCCCCAGGGCTGACAGAGAGAGAAAGCCTTCCCCTGGAGTTTGTACCATGAATTCAAACTTGTAGCCTCCTAAACTATAATAGAATAAGTTTCTGTTTGTTAAAGCCACACACTTGTGCAATATCACAATTGGATGACCTTAACAAACAGAATTCTTTTCTGTCACAGTCTGTTAGTCTAGAAGTCTAAATTCAGTGTGCAAGCCCCAGGGGAAGGCTTTCCCTGTCAGTGGGCTCTGGAGGAATGTCCTTTTTGTCAGTCTTCCACGGGACCAGGAGCGTCTCAGCACAGGAACCTCGGGTCTAAAGATTACAGTCTGCTCCTGGCACTGCTTTCTTGGTGGTATGAGGTCTCCTGTCTCTCTGCTCACTTCTCTATTTTATATCTCAAAAGAGATTGGCTAAAGACCAAATTCAATTTTGTAGATTGAGTGACTCCTTCTCATTAATATGTCTGCTGCCTGTCGTACCTCATTAATATCATAGAGGTAGGATTTATTAGATACAGGAAAATCACATCAGATGGCAAAATGGTCGACAATCACAGAACACTGTGGATCATGGCCTAACCAAATTGCTAGGGGGGATGCAATTCAATCTATGACAGTCTACCCTTTGCTCCCCCAATTGCATGTTCCTGAAAACATGTAAAACATATTTACTCCATCAGATCATAGCAAAAGTCTTAAATCAATTCCAAATCCAAAATCCAAAAGTTTCACTTCATCTATGAAATTTGAAATACAAGTTTTATGCTTCCAAGTAGAATGGCAAAACAGATACAAGGTAGACATTTCAATTACAAATGGGGGAAATTGGATGGAAAGAAATCGTAACAGGCATAAAGCAAGTCAGCAGAACACATTACATTAGCCCTCTAGACTTTACAAATAATTCTTTATTCTCTGAGACAGAAAGGGTCACACAACCCAGAGACTACGTCATCATGAGACTAGAAGAACTAGATGGTGCTTGGCCACCACCCTTGACTGTCCTGCCAGGGAATACAACAAAGATTTACTGATAAAGTAGGAGAAGTATGGGATACACAGTGTGAACCCTGTTAAGTAGACCAGACTTGATGTTTCAACAGGCTGCAGGATGCCTGGAAGACATGGCCCCTGGACTCTGTTAACTCAGAACTGAAACTGTCCCTGAGGCCAACTCTTCACACAAAGATTAGACTATTTAAGACATACAGTAATACTGGTGAACAGTATGCTTCTTGGTTTAAATAGATACACGAGACTAACTGGGCAGCTCTTGTCCAAAGGAGAGAAGAGGGAATGGGGGGATAGGTACTAGCTGAATGGACATGGGAAATACAGAATGGAAAGGAGGAGTGTGCTATCAACACTGTAGGGACAGCAATGTGTATGAAAGTTTTTGCATGACAAATTCACTTGGATTGTGAACTTTTACTCTAAAGTACAATAAAATATTTAAAATAAATTTTCTTAAAAAGGAAAAGAATCATTTGTTCTCTGAGATCATTTACCCAGCTGACCTGCCCTTCATACTCTGTGTATTATTGGCCATATTGTCCTGAATTTGGGGGAGCAAAGAGTAGGATGTCATGGATTGAATTGTATCCCCCCAAAATATGTGTAGCACTGAAAGTGCTCACTTGTCTGTGCCAAGAAATTTGGAGGACAACTACCTGGCCAAATGAGGATCTTCCTCTTTTTCCCTGACCCTCCACTCTACCAAGCATGATTTCCTTCTCCAGGGACTGATCTTGACAACATGGGCGTTTATGCCCATTCCAAAGGAAGGTGATCCAACTGAACATGGAAATTGCCAAACAATATTGTTGATATCACACAGAAGAAAAACTCTGCTCAAGATCATTCAAAAGTGACTACAACAGTGTGTTGACAAGGAACTGCCAGAAATTCAAGCGGGATTCAGAAGAGGACATGAAACCGGGGATAGCATTGCTGATGTCGGATGGATCTTGGCTAAAAGCAAAGAATACCATCAAGATATTTATTTGTGTTTCATTGACTGTGCAAAAGCATTTGACTGTGTGGATCATACTAGATTATGGCTAACGATGCAGAGAATGAGAATTCCAGAACATGTAATTGTGTTCTTAAGGAGTCTGTATATGGATCAAGAAGCAGTCATGAGAACAGAACGAGAGGACACTGCATGGTTTAAAGTCAGGAAAGATGTGGGTCTGGGTTGTATCCTTTCACCATACCTTTTTAATCTGTATGCCAAACAAATAATCCAAGAACCTGGATTATACAAAGAAGGAGGCATTGGGATTGGAGGACAACTCATTAACAACCTGCGTTACACAGACAACACCATCTTACTTGCTGGAAATGAAGAAGATTTGAGACACTTACTAATGAAGATCAAGGACCACAGCCTTCAGTATGGTTTGCACCTCAACATCAGGACAACAAAAAATCCTCAGAACTGGACCAGTAAGCAATATTCTTATAAATGGAGACAGGATTGAGGTTGTCAAGGATTTCATTTTACTTGGGTCCACAATCAACACCCATGGAAACAGCAGTCAAGAAATCAAAAGATGCATTGCATTGGGAAAATCTGCTGCAAAGGACCTCTTTAAAGTATTCAGAAGTAAGGATGTCACCTTGAAGACTAAAATGCATTTGACCCAAGCCATGGTATTTTCAGTTGCATCATATGCATGTGAAAGCTGGACCATGCACAAAGAAGACAGAAGAAGAATGGACGCCTTTGAATTGTGATGTTGGAGAAGAATGTTGAAGGTACTGTGGACTGCCAAAAGCACAAATAGGTCTGTTCTGGAAAAAGTCCAACCAGAGTGCTCCTTGGAAGCAAAGATGGCAAGACTGTGTCTTACATACTTTGGACATGTCATCAGGAAAGATCAGTCCCTGGCGAAGGAAATCATGCTTGGTAGAGTGGAGGGTCGGCGAAAAAGAGGAAGACCCTCGACGAGATGGATTGACGCAGTGGCCACAACAATGAGCTTAAGCATAAAAATGATGGCGGAAAAGGCACAAGACCAGGCAGTGTTTTTTTCTGTTGTGTATAGGGTTGCTATGAGTCTGAGCCGACTCAATGGCACCTAACAACAGGTGGAGGCCTCTCAGCCCTGGGATTCAACTCTGCCTTCCAAGCCCACTAGGATGGCAACTCTGTTCCCTCAGATTTAGGTACACCAATATTCTAGTCCATCTGAATGGTGACTCCACCTTAGAAACTCGAGAGTCCGTGGCTCCACACTTTGAGACCCCAGAGGTCATGGCCATACCCTCTGAGGTTGAGGCAGCTTGGCTTCTTGTGTTCCTTGTCTCTTCAGCTTCTGCTGCCCGTTCTTTGGTGGACCTTACCAGCTGTGTCTGCCCTGCGGAGTCAGGTGCTCCACAGCTCAGTAGCGCCACCAGTTAGTGCCAGGAGGTGCACCACTCTGCCAGTAAATTTCAGCTGGAAGGCACTCAGCTCTTTTGCTCCATGGATTGGCAAGCCTAGATAATAAGTGCTTAGGGGCATTCTTCTCCTCCAGGAAGTCCGCTGTCCACAGCCAGTCAGCTTTCCCACTCTGAAGGCTGGCTGCAGCACCATCTCACATTGGTCTCCTGCTCCTGTGCTGCTGCTGTTTCCCTGCTGCTGCTTCTCAGACTCTGGGTTGTACCCAGTGTAACAGCTCTCCTTGCTTTCTTCTGAATCCTCCATCTCTCCATTCACAGTTTCAAAAACACTTCCACATTTTAGGTATCTGTTAAAGCAGCACCCCACTATCAGTACCAAATTCAGTCCTATTTATCTAGAGCTACTATAACAGAAATGCCACAAGTGGATGGCTTCAACAAGTAGAAGCTTATTCTCTTACAGTCTGGTAGGCTAGAAGTCCAAATTCAAGGTCCAGCTCAAGGAGAAGGCTTTCTCTCTTTGTTGGCACTGGAGAAAAGTCCTCATCAATCTTCCCCTGAACTAAGAGTTTCTCAGCACAGGAACCCTACGTCCAAAGAACACACTTTCATCCTGGTACTATTCTCTTAGTAGTGTGACATCTCCTTCTCTCTCTGCTTGCCTGTTTCTTTTATATCTCAAAAGAGATTGGCCTTAAACACAGTTCAGTATTGTAGATTGAGTCCTGCTTTATTAACATAACTGCTTATAATCCCACCTCATTAACATCATAGAGGTAGGATTTACAACACATAAGAAAGTCACATCACATGGTGAAATGGAGGACAATTACACACTACTGGGAATCATAGCCTAGCCAAATTGGTACACATATTTTTAGGGAACACAATTCAACCCATGACAGTAACTAAGGCACTGTCTGTGAGCATAACATGTTCTCCCATTTATGTAGGTCTCTTGGTTTCTTGAAGTAGTATTTTGTAGTTTTCTTTGTATAAGTCGTTTATGAAGCTCTGGTAGCACAGCAGTTAAGTGTTTGGCAGCTAGCTGAAAGGTAGGCAATTCACATCTACCAGCCACTCCTTGGGAACTCCATGGGGCAGTTCTGCCGGAAAACCTGGTGGTGTACTGGTTAGGTGCTACAGCTACTAACCAAAAGATCAGCAGTTTAAATCCACTAGGTGCTCCTAAGATACGATCTTTTTTTGGAAAATGATTCATGTGCACTAGAGTAGATTCTATATTAAGTTGTTGTTGGATGGAATGTTCTCCATATATTTAAGTCAAGTTGGTTAATAGTGTTGTTCAAATATTCTGTTTTTTTACTCGTCTTTCCAGTTGTTCTATCCATTAGTGAGAATGGTGATTAAACTTTTCTGCTATTATACAATTGCTGTGAGTCGGAATTGACTCAACAGTAGTGGAATTTTTTTGTTTGTTTTGAGTTTTTTTGCTACTATTATATTGTAGACCTGTTTTCCCTTTACTTATGTCAGTGTTTGCTTTATAAAATTCGAGGCTCCGAGGTTAGTTGGAATTGCCGAAGCCCATCATCCATAAAGACCTCTGTGAGCAGAGCTACAAGCCTTTGTGATGGTGGGCGGACGCATCTCACCCCTGACATATTTCTGGCTGTATATTTTTCATCATAATTAAACTCTCCTCAAAGATACCCCCTCACCTCCCTGCACAAGGACAAACGCTGAGCCCAGGAACGCCCAGCCCAGGAATGCCAGGGCCCACTCAGCCCTGCTGACTTCCCCCAACTGCACTTCCCCCCCATGTGAATTATCCTTTTCAGAACAGTTTAAGAAAGGCATAGGGTGGGGGACCGTAGGTGTTTACTGTCCCCGCAGGAGGAGATAAAATGAAGAGCAAAGCAGGAACAAATAGAGATTATAACCTTTAGACCCTTCCTCCTGTACCTTTTAACCTTAAGGTATAAGTAGGGCTGACTGAGCTTGAGGCATAACTTTGTTTTCACTGTCGATTACACACCTGCCTCGGGCCATTATCTAGAAAGCCTTGACAATTAACAAGATCACGAGGTTTCAGTTTCAAGTTAGCTGATAGCTTGTGTGGTGGGGGGGGCAGGGTAAAAATCACGTCACCTCAAGATCATGAGGTTTCAGTTTCAAATTAGCCAATCACAAGGTTTTGGTTTTAAATTAGCCAATAGATTGTGTGGTCAGTGGACAGGGTAAAACTCACGTCACTTTGGTCGGGCTGCCTTTAAACCAAAAAACTCTTTCCTGTCTCTCTCAATTCTTCTCCCACCGACGCCTTCCCTCCCTCCGTGCGTGACCTTGAAAAGTTGTCGGGGCTGGCTCCCGGCATGGAATCAATTAGATTCTTTCAACTTAAAAAAGAAGAAAGCTTCACCAGAGAGAAAGCTTTAGCACCTGGAAAGAAATGCTTGACGTTCTTCTCATGGTGACTGTCATAGGGTTCTAAGATGTTCAAAGGAAAAATACATTTCTTTCTCTTTTGATGAGGCTTTGGGGAAACAGAAGCCCTCATACGTGTCTGGGGAACACTGATATAATTCTTCTGAAAGGCACAAGTAATGTCTGTAAAATTTTATATACATATACTCTTGGATCCATGGAAATCGTAATTTTTTAGGACTCAGACTGGAAGCTATTGATCCCTAAAAGGAACTGGATACAAACTTCACTGAAGCTTCAGAATGGGCAGAATACAGAGGGTTTGAGTTCAAGAAAAAGATGCAAGTGTGACAAAAGGAGTTGATCGTAAGTGGCAGGAGAGTGGTGACAGGTTCAGAACAATGAATTTGAGGACAGGTAAACTCTTGGAGTCCACAGCTGGGGACATGTTTTATGACAATTCTAAACTTTGAGCGACTGCAGATGCAAGCTTTGAGAATTTTTTCAAGTAGTAAGGAAGCATTTCTTCCTAGGAAAGCTAGTGTAAGATAAAACAGAATGTATGATTTGGAAGAGGATTAATAAAGCTGGATAACATAAGAGAAGAAACATTCCCTAACAGTTGCCGTCACTTCTTTAGTGAAGAGCTGTTAGAGAATGAAGCTGTAACACGTCTGTGCAGCCTTTGTTACAGTATTAAGTGTGAGTATAGTGAACTGCTGTCCTATGGGACTGGGTCACTTTCCGTTGGTCCTTATACTGTTTTCTACACTCTCGAGCTAAAGAACCAGCACAGTATTGTTATAGATGAATAACGATCTGAGCTGGGTGGATTCAAATGTACCACTGCTGTCTGTTGCCCAGGACGAGGTGATCAGAGGGACTGTCTGTGGTGACATGGGCCCCGAAAGTTCCTGGCTGACATGGTCACAATTATAATGACACTTGGCAAGGAGAGATGTTTATTGTCATGCTCTGTCCCCACAAGAAAGGAGTATTTCTGTCCCAGAAGACAATGAAGTACATAAAGTATTATAGAAATATTTTCATATAATCAAGATACCTTTTTAGTTTCTGTGATCTAATGCAGTGGTTCTCTAACACCGCCACACATGAATCTCTTGGAGTGCTTATTGAAACACAGACTGCCAGGCCCGACCACTGGCGTTTCTAATTCCTGTCTGGAGCGTGGCCTGAGATTTGCATTGTGAGCTTCTATTATCTTCTAGAGTATCCCTTTGGTCAAGGTCTTATTCCTCATAATGCTGGACACTCAGTGTATTGCTACCAAGTGACGTGATGAGCAGGGTGCTCATTGCGATGAATTCTGCTTCCCTCCCTGCATCAGAGGCTTCCGGGAGCACTCTCACCTGCCGCTGTGCTTCCTCCATCAGCCCACCAACATCCGCCTGCAAACTGGGCCCTTCGAGGGAGGGCTGTCTACTGACACCTGCTCTTCTTCATTCTTCCCTCTCTGCTACTAACGCCCCTCTTCCTTTCAATGAAGGCTGTCTACTGACTCCTGCCCTTCTTCAGTCCTCCCTCTCTGTTACTAACACCTCTTCTTTCTCCTCTATTCCGGGGAACTGATACAAGTGAAACAGTGGTGAAAGATCCATGTTTTTGTGGTTCCCACTCAGTGATGTTGCACACAATAGAGCAAAACCCAGCCCTGTCCTGTGTCCTCACTGTTGTAGCCACTGTGTCGGCCCGTCCTGTCGAGGGTCTTCCTGTTTTTGCTGACTTTCTACTGTACCAAGCATGATGTCCTTCTCCAGGGACTGGTCCTTCCTGATAACATATCCAAAGGATGTGAAATGAAGACTTGCCATTCCGGCTTCCCCAAGGTGCCTTCTGGCTTCTTCTAAGACAGATTTATTCATTCTTCTGACAGTCTATGGTCTTATTGTGTTTTAGGAGCTCAGAGAAAAGGGTGATCAAGAAAGACCCAAGTTAGAATTGAAAGGACAGCTCAACCTTGATAAAAGGATGGCATTTGGCTAGTCAGACAGAGATGGCATACATTTCAGGAGAACGCAACATCTTCAGTAAAGGCCCAGGAGCAGGACAGTGGAGAGACAGACCTGAGAGAGTTCTGGGGAGTACTAAGAAAGAAGGTTGAATAAGGAGGTGGTGCGGGTGGATAGAGTTCTGAGTTTGTTTAATAAATCACAGAAGGTGTTGAGAGTTTTATAGTGATTAAAGGCCTGTTCCAGACAAAATAGCCAAGCAATGCATGCTGGATGACTCGACAGTGGAGGACACCCAACAGACTGTTTTGGAAATCCAAACCAATGCAAGCCAACACTATGTTCCTTCTTACCACCTGAAATGTGTCTAATCCGTGGTTTAAGACACCCCTAGATATTATTATGTCAGTATGTTAGGGCAAGCTAGAGTACATTATGTTCTGCTGACCTTCCTATATTAAAACCCTCTAATCTTTCTAAACACATACATCTACAGCATTTCATGTAATTGTTCAAACTTGTAACATATACTGATATACGTAGGGTTGCTGTGAGTTGAAATTGACTTGACAGCAAAGGGTTTATATATTTATATAGGTTGGAGAAAGGTATGGCAATCTGTTTCTGTAAGGATTATAGTCCTTGAAACCCTACTGGGGAAGTTCTACTCTGTCCTGTAGGGTCTCTATGAGACACATTGACACAATGGCACACCACTGTGCACAACAGGAGGAAACACTGCTCAGTCTTGTGCCATGTCCTTCCTATATGGGAAGCCCTAGTGGTGTAGTGGTTAAGAGCTACAGCTGCTAACTAAGACCTCAGTAGTTCCAATCCAGTAGGCACCCCTTGGAAACTCTCTGGGGCAGTTATGCTGTGTCCTATAGGGTCACTATGAGTCATATGACTCCATGGCAATGAGTTTGGTTTTGGATATATATATGTACATATATATATATATACATATATCTACACACACACACATACCCCACTCCTCACCAAAGTCTTATGTTTTCAGGCTTAAAACTCTACTCATTACTTTCCCCAATGTTGATTATTTCCAAACTAGTCTTTACTTCCCTTGTAGCACTTTATTTCACATACTTATGAGCTTTCTTTTTCCTGTTTCAATGCTGTGTCTCTTTATTTGATAATCTAAACCTAAATATTCTTTTTCTACCCAGCTTAGTTTAGAGGAAACCCTGCTGGCATAGTGGTTAAGTGCTATGGTTGCTAACCAAAAGGTCAGCAGTTTGAATCCACCAGGTGCTCCTTGGAAACTCTATGGGCCAGTTCTACTCTGTCCTGTAGGGTTGTCCTATATGAGTTAGAATCTAGTTGACTACACTCGGTTTGGTTTTATTGGTTTAGTTTAGTGGTAAAAATTTTCTTTCACCTGATGATCAAACTCACTGAAATATACAGTGACAGATGGTTTCTCCCCAGTGTTGCCTCCACTTAATTTGTGTCATATATGATTCATAGGCCATTCCAGAATAAAAACAGAATATTTACCTCATTTGAATAATACAGCATGAAGACTGTCCCCTATGTTACACTGTAACACACAGTAGTGTGTGTCTTAGTCTTCACCAGCAAAATATAGAGCTTCCAAGCCTCAGACCTTACACAGACCCTTGAGGGGGTACACATCTGGGAGGGCCCTTCCTGGCTCCCAGCAAGCACACTGTCCTCTCCTGGCATCAGCCATGTGGCACCTGCTGCCCTGAGAGCCCCTCCGACTCGCAACCCTGGTATATTCATGTTATTGCCCTCATTCTCGACAGTCTTCATACCACCCTTCTCACCCAGCTCGTCTGGTTCTGGGGTGGCAGAGCAAATGTGCTTTGCGGTTTACAGGGCCTTTGTGCTTTATAACAGTCTGTTTCTGGGGGTAAAGCACCAGCCTGAGGCTGAGCTGGGTAGCATTGCAGGAACACCACCCCTTCCATCTCAAGTGCACCCACATCAAGTCTCTGTGCCTACACTCTCAGGGGACAAACAAAATTGGGGATGACATTACCTGGTTCATATGGCTAGTTTTTTCCCCCATTCTTTTTGTTTTACTTTTTTTTTACTGTGATTGAGTAAAAGTTTACAATCCAAGTCAGTTTTCCTTAGAAACCCTGAGCACCTGCCTCTCTGCACCGCTGTCTGCTCTCCTCCCCCTGAGACAGCACACTCTTCTTTCCAACTCTTCACTTCCAGTATCTGCTCAGCTAACACTTGTCCCCTCCTCTTCCTTCTGAAAAGAAGCCAGGAGCACAGCTTCACGTATGTATTAAACCATAAAGTACACACATCACCTGCATCACTCTGTGTCCCCAAGTCCTGTCTAATCTTTGTCTGAAGCGTTGGCTTCACTACTGGTTTCAACTTGGGGCGCGCAGCAAGTCCAGGGGTAATGCTTTTAGGCCACCCTTCGGGCTGTCAGACCATCAGTTCTGATGTTCAATAGAGTTGTTGATCTGCACACCCCTTCCTCTTGTGCTGCATCAGGGACTCCACACTGTGTCCCTGTCAGGGCTGTCTTTGGTGGCCGGGCGCCATCTGGTTCTTCTGGTCTCCTGCTGATGGAGTCTCCCGATCATATGGGTCCTTCTGTCTCCTGAGCTCACTTTTCCTTGTGTCTTTGATGTTTGCAGTTGTCATCAGTTCCAGGTGGGTTGAGACCAGCTGATGTCCCTCAAACGGCAGCTTGCTGGCTTTTGAGGCCCCAGATGCCACTCACTAATATGAGGTGAAGAAGATTCTCTTAGAAAAAGACTAACTATGCCAGTTGGCCTTGATGTCCCCTGAAAACGATGTCCCCAGGCCCCTGTCCCTGTGACTCTGTCCTTCGAAATGTTGGGTTGAATTTAGAAAACCTTTTACTTTATGGCGTATTTCAGTTATGCTGAGCTGCCTTGTACTTGCTGCCTGCTGTCACTCCCTTCACCTAACTGAATTCCTATCAGCTGCCTAATCTGTGAATAACCGTCTCCCTCCCTTCTCACCCTTGTAGCCATCAAAGAGTATTTTCTCCTGTCCTTTTTAAAGTCATTATAACAGTGGTCCCGTACAGTATTTGTCCTTCAGCAGCTGACACATTTCACTCAGCATAATGGCTTCCAGTTGATTCCAGGTGATGAGATGTTTCATAAAGTCATATGGTTCTTTATCCTTGCACAGTGTTCCATGGTGCATGTATACCATACTTTGTTCATCCACTCCTCTGTCAATAGGCACCTAAGTTGATTCCAGCTTTCTGCTATCGTGGACTGTGCTGCGATAAACATTCATATGTGTGTGTCTGTTTGTGTGACAGCCCTTGTTTCTGTAGGATAAATTCCAAGCAGTGGGATGGCTGGATCATATGGCATTTCTATTTCTAGCTTTTTAAAGAAAGTATTATATGGCTAATTTAATAAGCTTGGGGAAGTTTTATTATGGCTTCTACATCTACAAAATTTTCTTTGGAAAATTTGGAATGGTGGTAGGTGTACATTCTCCCATTCTTCCTATTCCTTATTCCTCTTCCTATATGCTGTATGGAAACCCTAGTGGCATAGTGGGTGAGTGCTATGGCTGCTACCCAAAAGGTCAGCAGTTCAAATCCACCAGGTGCTTCTCTGGAAAATCTATGAAGCACTTCCACCCTGCCCTGTAGGGTCGCTATGAATCAGAATTGAATTGATGGCAGTAGGTTTGGGTAGGTCTTATATGAAACATGTTGTTGCTGTTCAGTGCTGTCAAGCCCCTTCCCGCTCTGTGACCCTGTGTATAACCGAATGAGACTCTGCCCTGTCCTGGGCCACCCTCATGATCATTGTCATGTTTGAGCCCATGGTTGGAGCCACTGTGCCAGTCTGTCTCCCTGAGGACCTTCCTCTTTTTCATGAGCCCTCTACTTGACCAAGCGTGATGTCCTTCTCCAAGACTCAGTCCTTCTCGACAACATAGCCAAAGTATGTGAGACAAAGTCTCTACAGCCTCACTTCTACGGAGCATTGTAGCTGTGCTTCTTCCAAGGTGGATTGTTCACTTGTTTGATTGTCCACGGTTCTTCACAAACATTGTAATTCAAAAGTGTCAGTTTTTATTTGGTCTTCCGTATGCATTGCCCAGCTTTCATATCCATGTGGGTGATTGAAAATACCATGGCTTGGTCAGGTATGTCTGAGTTCAAGTTGATATATTTGTTTTCAATACTTTTAAAGAGGTCTCTTACAGCACATTTGCCCAATGCAATGTGTCTTTTGATTTCTTGACTCCTTCTTCCATGGATGTTGATTGTGAATCTAAGTAAAATGAAATTCTTGTCAACCACAATGTTTTCTCTGCTTACCGATGTTGCTTATTAGTCCAGTTGTGTGGATTTTTGTCTTCATTGATCTTCATCAGTCACTGCTTCAAGTCCTTTTCACTTTCAGCAAGCATGGTTGTACAGACCATAATGTACAGACAACAAGTTGATAGACATGTGGGGAATATGCTTACTAACACTTATTGCTTCCTTTAAAAAAAAAAAAGTAATAGTATCCTAACAAGTGTGACATGGTACCTCATCACAGTTTTCATTTGTTGTTCCCTAATGAGTAATGATGTTGAGCGTCTTATTGGCCATTTGTGTTCTGTTCTTTGGAGAACTTTCTTTTCAAAGTATTTGCCCATTTTTAAATTGAATTATTTTTCCTTTTACTGTTGAGTTGTAAGTGTTCTTTATATACAAGTTCTGACAATTAAGTTCCTAAACTCATCCTAGGAAAAGTGCTACATACCTCGTTGCTGAGCATCACTACAGTCACCTCTGGAGCTCTTTTTCTAGAATGACATCAGAGACGTTGTCATATTATCGTTGATGTCTGATTGTCATCAAAATGTCTTCCTTTCAATATTTCCTTTATCTGTGGGTAAAGAAAAAAATCATTGGGGCCAGATCCAGTGAGTAGGGAGGGTGTCCCAACACAGTTGTTCATTTACTGGCTAAAAACTGCTTCACAGACAACTACACAATTTAAGATGGCAAACTTGCCCTTGTGCCACCACGTGCAATGGCCATACCAGAAAGAGTTCCAAAATTTCTTTGAAGGATGGACTAGGCTCTGGTATCAGTGCATAGCTTCCCAAAGGGAGGACTTTGAAGGTGACCATTGTGACACTCAGCAGTGAGGTGTGGAGCACTTAGGACAATCGCATTCATGGATGTAACCGTCAGATCTCGTATTCTGAACACTAGACCCTTATGGTACGTGTTGCTATCAGTAATATGTACTACATATAATGTTACCTCAAAAACTTTGCTGATGTTGTCTCTCTTTCCCTAATCCCCAAAGACAAGTAAAGATCAGATTTATAAAGATACTGATAATAAAAGGCAATAGCAGTGAATGCAAAAGAGAGAGAGAGATTCTACTTCTGTCAGAATCGACTTAACCATGAAGTCACCTAGACAAAGCCCTTTTATAAACTGGGGACTGCCTGTACACAAAAGGAATAGGAGGTGTGTGATAATCTAATTGTTCATTAAGACAGCATTGGAGAAGGTGAAGATATTTTAACTGTTACTCATTCGATAGTAGTGACTGTGCCTAACGAAGAGAAATGGAGCAAGATAAGGCTAAAGTCACTGTCTGATCCTCTCCAAAGCCAGAATCCAGGTGTAGATAGAGAGGTTCCTCAGAAAGGTGCAGATGGAAAATCTACAGTAAGTGCAACTGGGAAGCAACTGTCAAGTTCTAAAAGTTCTTTATATGATCTGAATAAACCAAACCTGCTGCTGTTCTGTGAATTCTGACTCATGGCAACCCCATAGGATTTCTTAGGCTGTAAATTTCTATGGAAGCAGACTGGCACGTCTTTCTCCCACAGAGTCACTGCTGGTTTCAAACAGCCGACTTTTAGATTAGCAGTTGGCTCCTTTAACCACTGTGCCAGCAGAGCTTACCCTCTCTTCTGAAGATAGACCCTTACTAGATCTATTATTTACAAACATTGTCTCCCATTTTATGGGCTGTCTTTTCGCTGTCTTGGCATTGTCTTTTGACCTATTAAGAAAGATTGGGGTAATTACAACAAGTGGTTACAAAGGATTTGGACAGATTTGAGAGGGAAGAATCGGAAGATAAGCATGAAATGTGCGAATAATTGTTATTCAAGTGGGATCTGGTGATAGTTACTGCAGAAGGCAAGCAGATCTTTCCTGTACCCTGAGGTTACAGGAAATTCATGAGGTTGGCTTTTTAAGGGGAAGCACGGCAGAGACGAGACATATGAAATGGGAAGACAGATAAAACAGTAATCTGCTGAGTTGAGGCCAGATTGGATGTTGCTTTGATGGGATCAAGGTGGCCAAGATCTGTTTGAACAGTGTAGCTTCTGGTTGTCTTAGAATTTATTGATTTCATATCTCTCACTAAGGTAGACCCATATGCATTAAACTCTACAGAAATAGGCCAGAAAAACTGGGGGTTTAGAAAATAATTCCAGCCCTAAGTGTGCCAGGAAAGGAAAAGACCTCTTTAAGGGGTCAGTTTAGCTTAGAGAAGTTCAGTTGAGGCTTTGTGGAAGGAGTAGGGTAAGAGCAGAAGAGAATAAAGCACTGGAGGCATACGCTAGTGCTTGAGTTCAAGATATCCCAAGTGGAAATGCTACTGAGGACCTGGAATATCCAAAAAAACAAAAACTCAGTGCTAGTGAGTCAGTTCTGACTCACAGTGACCCTATAGGGCAAGGTAGAACTGCTCCATGAAATTTTCAAGGAGCACCTGGTAGATTTCAACTGCCAACCTTCTGGTTAGTAGATGTAGCCCTTAACTGTTATGCCAGCAGGGTTTCCAAGACTTTCAAGGAACAGTTGGTAGAGTTCAACTTCCATCCTTTCGGTTAGCAGCCATTGTTCTTAACCATTGCACTACCAGGGTTCCCAAGAACATTCCAAAGTGGAGGCAAAGTAAATCCAGAAGCTCACTGGAGAGCACTTGGAGCTCTGAAGCATCTGCAGGAATTCAACCCGGGTGTCTGTGAAGTGTAACTCAAATATGATGACTGGGCCAAAATCTCTTGACTAGAAAGACTTCATAGGTAGCATAGTGGTTGAAAGTTCAACTGCTGACTATAACAGGTCAGCAGTTCCAGTCCACCAGCCACTCCCTGGAAGCCCTATCGGATGATTTTACTCTGTCCTGTGGGGTTGCTGTCAGTTGGAATTGACTCAACAGTACACAAAAACAACACCAACAGCAAGAAGCAACGGAAGATGCTTCTGTGGCCCGGACTGCAAAGGCCTGCTGTGGTTGATGAGGCATACAGTCCACCCAGCACCGGAGTGCCAGAAACATGGGTCCGGAGTAGAATTGAAAAATCACAGATTTGACATAGATCGGGAAGAGGGATGTGTCCAAGAAAGCCTGTGATCTGGGCTGACACCAGCACAAAGTTCTAACTTTGCAAGAAGGTACAGTTTCAAATGCTACCGTCTTAGAAAGGAGGTTAGGTATAGATGTAAATCCACCTTTCTCCTGAGATGTGTAGCTCCACAGTGCCAAAAATGACATTTCATGCAAGACTGATCCTAATTCACTGTAAGTTCAGAGACTGGATGTCAGATAACTACCCCTGACTGAGTGACAGTGAGAGGCCAAACAAAGTTATGTTCCTTTGTCCTACTGCCTTCCATCAAGTACCACTGAGTCTCTGCTAACAGAGTCTTTGGAATTTCTGGATCTGGAAATATAATTTTGCTTGTGATAACAAGATCGTCTTGTTTTCTAGATCTGGTGAGTAGGGGACCAGTGCTGTGATAGCCTTTTATGTTCTATTAAGTTTTAGAGTCTTTAAACACAGGACATACAGAAGACACATTCCATCTGTAAAGACCTAAAGGACCTACTACCCTTCCACTCCGTTTGGCAGCTGCTGCCAAAGATACCACAGCTCCACTGGGGAGCGAGGACTCTTCTAGCTGAGACTGAGCAGAATGTGAGACCAAGGGGCAGCGAGTCTGCTTTCTTTGGACTTCAGCTCACAGTTGCAAACAAGTGTGATTTTGGACTTTAATTCCCTTGACCTCTGAAATACTTGGAATAATCTGCAAGAGAAATTAATTTTTAACTTTAGTTCTCCTCCCTGAAAAATCCATAAAAGGGAGCAGTTATTATTAAAATTTGAGACTGTTTATGTTGTTGGCATTTTATATTACTGGAATAATTTTGTATTGTTATTTTAATCTCATCCCAAAGTTTTGATGAACCACTTTGGACATAATTTTGGATGGGAAATAAAAAGCTGAAATAATTTTATTCAGGTTTTGGAATTTAATTTAGAGTTTCACTGAGGTGAAAATATAACACTGCCTCCCCATAGTCAGAAGAACTGTGGTTGGTGTTGAGGGAATGATCTTTTGAAGGTGGGAACAGGATTGCCCTGGTGAATTGCTGACCTTGTCCCCAAGGATGACAGCCTAATGGGTATGAGAACAAAACTCTTGAGAGTGTTGGAGGAGAGGAATCTTCTTCCCTGTGACTTCCAGGTTACCTCCTACCTCTTTTTTCACCCTCACTCATTCTTCCCAGAACTTGTCAGACACGCAGCCAGCTACAGACCTGATGGACAGTGCCAACAATGCTCTCTCAGCCTCTCCCTCCTCTGTTCACCCTGAGAGCTGCCTGTCTGCCGCAGACACGTATTCTGCCCTGCCTCCAAGCACTGTTACAGAGCTGGGCACTGTCTGCTCCGGCATGAGCTCTGTAAGGGTCCCTGCATCCTGTGCCTGAGTAGGAAGTCTGTTCAGCTGTGATTCACTATTAGGATGTGTTCTTATCTGCACATGGAAAGATGAGCTATTAATATTAGCTGTGTTAGTGATAAAGCTGGTATTTTGATGTCCATTTGTCTGATTCCTATGTTTACCTTCGCTCAGTTCTTGAGCTGAGCATACAGTCGTCAATTATAGGACACTCTTTGATTCTGACTGTTAGAATTACTGTGTATTTTTTGGAGCTGACAGAACTTGTTGATTAATTAGATGTAGGGTATGACAGAAAACAAGATATTAAAGATAATCCCTAGGTTTCTGGTTTGAGTGTCTAGGAAAATAGTGATGTTATTCAGTGATAGAATCCCACTGCTCTCAAGTTGATTGTGACTCATGGCAGTTCTATAGGTCAGAGTAAAACTAAGGAACAACCAGTGGATTTGAACCTCCGACCTTCTGGTTAGCAGCCATAATGCTTAACCACGTTGCCACCAGGGTTTCTGTTTAAGGATATGGAAGCTCTATTTCTGAGACTAGAAATACACATGTGTCTAAAATGACTTAGTGTAGGGTGGGGTGGCTTGGATGTAGGAATAGTAAATAGAAGGCCTTTGAAATAGTTTAAGTAAGACACAAAGGCCTTGAACAGGAAATTTGAGAATACAGATTGGGAGCCAATGTAAGAGACACCGGGAGACAGAATCGACAGCACCTGCTAACAAGTTGGTGTGGGTAGGGAGACATGGAGTGAAAGTCAAGAATGGCTATTGGCTTCAAGCTTATGAACTTGTTCACCTAAGGAAAACATTTGGTGATGGTAGACCAGATGTTGACTTATAGGTCCTGCCATTTTAACTGTGATAACTCTTAGCCATCAAAATACAAAGCATGAAAACCAATAAACTTCTCTAGAGTCTCTAGTCTCCTATTTGAAAGACAAAGCTATGAGAACTCTCAAAACTATCTGCTCAAATGAACCCTGTTGGTTGAGGAGATCTTGCTTTCAGATATAATACACTGTACCATGGACTGGCAAACTTTTTCTACAAAGAACAAGGCAGCAAATGTCTTTCGCTTTGCAGACCATACTTCTCTGTTGCAACTACTCAACTCCACAATTGTAGAGCAGTAACAACCACAGGATCTGTAGAAAAGACGTAAATAGATGACTGGTTGTATTTCAATAAGACTGTATTTTTAAAAACAGGTAGCAGGCTGGATTTGTCTTACAGGCTACAGCCATGGTTTGCTGACCCTTGGACTATACTGACTTAAACATCGTAGTATCTTATATGTTTGGTGAGATTGTCCTTTCCTGTAGGGGACAATAGCTAGTACCAAGACTAGTTAATAAGATAGGGCCTTGAAATATGTTACACAAAGTTGACAGGAAAGCTGTGCTCTTTTTTATGACAAGGTCCTAAGCTGGAGTAGTCAGGGAAACAGGACTCCCATATATGCATCTCTTGAGGATGCTGGCAGGAGATTAACTCTCCGGTACAAGATGTCTGGAATTTTTTAATGGGATGTGGGTCCTTAAATACGGGACCTGAGAATACAAGACTGGGGATCAATGTCAGAGATGCTGTGAGACAGAATTGACAGGACTTTGTGGCAGCAGGGAGACAGCGAGGAAAGGAAAGAGCACAGATCTCTCCAACACCTGACCTGCTGGCTGTTCATCCACTTTCAGGACAGAATCATTTCTTCTCACAGCAGCAGGAAGAGGTGGAAGAAAGGCTGTGACTTGTAGATCGTGCTAGGGACTGAGGGGACTCCCAAGCCACAGAGAGGGAGCCAAGGCTTGTTAACTGATGTTTCCCACACTCCTGGGGAGCGAAGGTATGTGACAAGAAGAGTGCAGAAAAAGAAGCAAAAGGACACCGAGGGCACGGTGAGAGGAGGGCGTGATGGGGACAAGCGGTCTGTGCAGACACTGTCCAGTGACAAGAGCACATCTGTTGAGGATCACCTACAATGTCTGCCCAGTGAGGACTGCACTCACAGACTGTGCTCGGAAATGAGTCACATGAGGAGGGCAAGTGAGCCCGTCTTTCCGCTACCAGACTCCACTCACACCATTTGAATCTGTCTCTGAGAATGCTTGAGTCAGGAGTTGTCTGACCCTTTCTCTCGGTCTGTTTGTCTGTGTGTGTGTGTGCACGTGCGTGTGCGTGTGTGTGTGTGTACGTGTGTGTGTACGTGTGTTTTCTCGGGCAGAAAAGGGGCATGGATCCCCATCGAGCCTCACCCAGTGGCGGGCACTGGAGACACTGAACGTACAAGTGAAGACAAAATTCTGATTCCGTATCAGTCTTGCAGACAGGTCTGGCTCAGAAGGGACACAACCAGAACGCTCCTGCGAACTGAGAATGGCGAGACCTCAGCTCGTTACTCTGGACAAATCATCAATCAGGAAGAGGAGTCTCTGGAAAAAGACATCGTATTTGGTGAAGTACAAGGTCAGAGAAAATGAGGGAAATCCCTCCAGGGGACGGATTAGCCCCACACCCAGAAAGACAGACAGAAAGTCCTAACAGATGTGAAGAGGGCCCAGGGCCGGGCAGCACCCTGTTCTGTCTCCACAGGTTCTTCACTTGTCAGAGCTGGCTTCAGGGCAGCTAGCGACGACACTGTCTTGAGACCATAAGCCACAGAACTGAAAAGGATTATGAGAGCAGTGATCTGATCTGTTGCTTTTAAAAAGTTTCTCTTACCAGTCTTAACTGACCAAAGACCAGGTATTCTCCCTCAATAATTCACTCCAATATTTTTCATTCTTGTGGTCTGGAAGCTTTGCTTTATGTCCAGTCTAAATGTCTCCTCCTTCAATGTCATTTTCTCATTTGTTTTTCTGTTCTCTTGACAAAAACAAATAAATAAATAAATAACTCTTTCTAAAATCCTTCATACTCTCTAAGGCGTAGGAGAGGGTCATTTATTAGGATGTTTGAACACTGTGAACGTCCACACAACAGAGCTGGAGCGATGATTCCCTCTGCCGGTACCGGCCCAGGGCTCTCGATCTCTCAGCGCAGACTGTAACGGGCAAACAGAAAAACAGAAAATAACCGTGTCAATGGCTACTGCAGGGTCAAAGAATCCTACACATTTTTGTGAAATAAAATCACTTACCACCCTAGTTATCTAGTGTTGCTCTAACAGAAATATCACAAGTGGATGGTTTTAACAAACAAAAATCCATTTTCTCACAATTTAGGAGGCAGAAATCTGAATGCAGGATCCCAGTAGGGGAAGGCTTTTCTCTCTAGGGGTCCTGGAGGAAGGTCTTTGTCCCTCCAGGGCTTCTGCTTCTGGGCGATGTTCATGTGGCCTGGCATCTCTTCCCCCATCTCTGCTTGCTTGTCCTAATTGATTTCTTTTGTATCTTATAAGAGACTGACTCGAAACATACCCTGTAGTAACCCTACCTCACTAGCTTCACAAAGACAACCCATTCCCAAATGGGATCATAACCTCTATAGGTTAGGACTCACAACACTGTTTTTGGAGACACAGCTGAATCCATGACATTTACTGCTGAGCAGAAAAACTACCGTGATACATGCTGAGATAGACAGTTGAAAAACGAGAGGTTACAAGTCAAGCAGATGTTGATGACTCTGTTCAAATGAGCGTTGCATTTGCCAGAAGCTGTTTCAGCTCCTTCCAGTGACTTTATCATGCTTCTCTTTGCAGACAAACAAGGGCCTCACAGGAAATAAAGACAGTTTTCTCTTTTAGGGTGACGCCCTAGCAGCACAGCGGTTTGGCTGCCAGTCCAGAGGCTGGCCGTGAGGGTCCACCTGCCGTGGCTGGAGCCCCGAGGGCAGTTCCGCTCGTCCCTGAGAACCAGCCTGAGAGCACCGGGTCCAGCTTTCTAATTACTACGTGTTGCTTTCTGAGGGGCATTTTAAGAACATTAACATGCATCATAAATTCTTCTTTCTTTAGTGTGAGAATTAAAAAGTAAAATCTGCCATATTTTCCACAAACAATGTGCACCTTCTGCATTTGCTGGCCAACTGTATCCTCCTCTCATGAGGCGTTATTGTAATTGCACTGTGCTGGTGTTTCCCATATGCCAATGAAAAGAAATGAGCATAGTGTGCTTATAGAAACACCTCTCAGAGGTAGAGTGCAGCTGGCCAATCAATGTAGAAGGCATACAATATTTACGTAATTGTTTATGACATTAGTAATTACTTGGGAGTTTTCACGACGTGTTGCACTTCCGTTGTTTTTAAGTACACTCAGAAATCTTTAGAATAAAGTGACATCAAATCCTTAACCTGTCCTGTGGATTTACTTGTGTTAAGCAGAATGTTCTCCACGATGTAAAGGCTTTTAAGCTCATGTATTTACTTAGTTTGACTATTAGTCAATCACAGGTCACATCACACACCACTGTGTATTGGTCAGCCTAGCTGTGCTACTCCATGGTAATAAATTATCCCCAAATCTCAGGAGCCTGACATAATAGGAGTTTATTTCTTGCTCACACTAAAAGTCCTGTTTGCATCAGCACGGAGCTGTCTTCCACGTGGTCTTCTCAGCTGCACTGAGGGAGGTCCCAGCATCTTGTGGCCGCGTCACCTGGAACATGGTGGCTGCCACATAGGAGTGCTGTAGGATCACACAACTAAGTTGTCATCCAATTTGTCATGGATTGAATTGTGTCCCCCAAAAAATATATGTAGCCTTGTGGCTGGGCCGTGATTCCCAATATTTTATGATTGTTCTCCATTTTGTGATTTTCCTATGCTGTATGTTAAAGGATTAGGATGGGACTACAAATGCCTTCATAAGATCACCTCCCTGCTCCCTTCCCTGGAGTATGGCTTACACCACCCTTAATCCTTTCATCCTACAAGGGATAAAAGGAAAGGGAAGCAAGCAGAGAATTGGGAACTTCATGCCAGGAAGAAAGCAGTGCCAGGAAAAAAGCGCGTTCTTCAGACCTGAGGTTCCTGCGCCAAGATGCTCCCTGACCAAATGCTGATGCAACACAAGAACTTCCCTCCAGAGCCGACAAGGGGTAAAGCCTTCACCTGGAGCAGACCTCCTGGGTTTGGACTTGCAGCCTACCGGACTGGGTAAGAATAAACTTTGCTTTGTTAACCCATCCACTCCATGGTATTTCTGTTACAGCAGCACTAGCTGACTGAAACACAATTGATCCTGACTCGTGGTGATCCCATGTGTGTCACAGTAGAGCTGCCTTTTACAGGGCTTTCCATGGCTGTTTTCGGAGCTCTAGGTCACGAGGCCCTTCTTAACACGTCTGGGTCGTCTGTAACCAGCTACATTGACTCGTAAATGCTTGGGACCAGAAGAAACACTCACTACATTTGATTGCTAGAAGGGATTTTATTCAGTCAGATGTTCTTTTGAAGTTAAACTGTTTTATATTTGGATGTTATGTTAATTCAGAACCTTCTGGTTGAGTGATCTTTCTACTTATTCCCCCCTCATGCGTCTTTTCTTAGGAGAACCTGAATGAGTTCAGCCTTTTCTGTCAGCACTCCTAGATGTACGTGAAGAACCGACTCTAGTTTGTCTGAGCCGGGAGACTTTCGTTAAAGGAAATTAGAGCACCGAGGTCATCCCTGGAAGGCTGAAGTACCACCAGGCTCAGAGCCAAACTGTTTCCTTTGCGACTGGGCAGCTCCTCCTGCTGCCAACCCCAAAACTGGGACACTGGAGTCGCCTGTGCCAGCAAAGGGCGCCTGGGGCCTGTTGCTCCAGGTGGGCTTTGTATGCGTGTGTGGTGAGAGTGTGTATGGGACACAACATCTGCCACTGCAACATTTTTTGTATGAACAAGGGACAGTGATTATACTCATCGTGTTTTGTAACGTTCATCCACGTCACTGCCAACTTTTTTGTCACCGTTACCGGACACCCGCTACTTCCTGAACAATGACTCCCTTTTTCACCCTTCACCCTCCTCTTCAGGTGGTTTCTGACCAAGTGCAACTAAGTGCCCAGAGTGATATAGGTATACAGGGCCTTACCTTAGTTTCTGGAACCCAGAAAAACAAGTTTGGAAACTTACTTTGGGAAGAAAAGATATTTAATATGGAGAACTGCAAAAATGTGAGGTGTTTTTTTTTTTGAACTATTTGGAACGGTCATAAGTGAGAGATATTCACTATCCTTTTATAGAACTCATTGCTTTTGTATTTAGAAATTTATTTATATTTTTGTGTTACAGAGATGAGAAACACTCATATTGCCTCCACCCTTATGTAACTACTCTTATTATTTTGGCATATTTTCTATTTGTCCTTTTTCTGTGCAAAATTCTTTATGTACCAAACCTCCTGCTGTCACATTGATTCCGACTAATCGGGATCCTAGAGGACAGAGTAGGACCAGCCCATAGAGTGTCCAGCGAGCACCTGGTGGATTTGAACTGCCCTCCTTTGGGTTTGTAGCCATAGTCCTTAACCCACTATGCCACCAGGGTTTCCTTTGTTTACAGCTGTGTGACAATGAATACTGATTTGTAGTGAAATATTAGAATGGAATATTTTACCTATCTTCAAAATCCTGACTTTCAGTGCCTATACAATATTGTGAGTTCCATTTATTTGTTTTTTTTGGTGTGCTGCAGTTAAACACCAACATATTGATGGTTAACTGATCTTCCAGTTTTCATTGAGATCTGTGACCCTGTTGAGACATAATCCAAGATTCAATGTAGGCAGAAAAAGGAATGTGCAAATTTCAGACAGTTGTTTTATTAAGTACAAAAACATAAATTATTTACAAAGAAAGATATTTTTTATGTATCATCCATGCTGGCAGTTAGCCTTCCTTCATATAGGGCCAATACTTTTTTTAAAATTACAGATAACTGTTCTATTATTTATTTGTTTATATAGTCATAAACTTAATGTAGTTTCTAGCCATTATGTCCAGCAAAATCCAGTTTTGTTGAACTATTACCAGCCCCCCCTCCACCAGGTCACACACACAAACACTGCACACTTAAAAAGCCATTCATTCAGGTGCTGGCAAAATTGGTTATCCATCTGCCATAAACTGAATCAAGATCCATATCTTACACCTTATACAAAAACCAACTCCAACTGGATAAAAGACCTAAATATCAAACCTAAAACGATAAAGCTCATCCAAGAAAAGGTAGGAACAACAATGGAAGTTTTAATACACAATGAGGACAGACTCCAAAATCTGTCAAAGAAACCTCAATCAACAGAAGAAAAAATAGATAAATGGGAACTATTAAGAATCAAACACTTTTGTTCATCCAAAGGCTTTATTAATAGAATTAAAAGAACACCCACAGAATGGGAACTCTATGTCAGACTGACGCCTGATCTCCATAATCTATAGGATACTACAAAATATCAATAAGAAGAAGATAAACCATCCAATTAAGCAATGGGCAAAGGAGATGGACAGACACTTCACTAAAGAGGAGATCCAGGCAGCCAAAAAATACATGCGGACATGTTCACGATCTTTAGTTATTAAAGAAATTCAAATCAAGACAACAAGGAGATACCATCTCACCCCAACAAGACTGGCCATGATCCAGAAAACACAAAACAACAAATGCTGGAGAGGCTGTGGAGAAAGTGGAACCCTCCTACACTGTTGGTGGGGTTGCAAAATGGTCCAGCCTCTTTGGAAGGCAATCTGGCGCTTCCTTAAAAAAATGGATATCGATATACCATTTGACCCAGTAATTCCACTACTTGGAATATATCCTACAGAATCAAGGCCTTTCACACCAACGGACACATGCACCAGAATGTTTATCGCAGCACAGTCCACGATAGCAAAAAGATGGAATCAACCCAGATGCCCAACAACAGAAGAATGGATAGGTAAACTATGGTACATATACTCAATGGAGCACTAAGCAATGATAAAGAATAACGATGATTCCAGGAAACATCTCCTAACCTGGTTTCAACTGGAAGACATTTATGTTGAGTGAAAGTAGTCAGCGACAAAAGGACAAATATTGTATGAGACCCCTACGATAAGATCTCAAAAACAGACTTGTGTATAGAAGAAAAGACTCTTTGACAGCTGCAGGGGAGGGGAGGGAGGGAGGGTGGTAGGGGAGGGCTTAGTTTAGATAGTTACTAGAAATCTAGTTGGGAGAAAGCGGTGATAGCACACATTAGAAACAAGAACAACATTAAGTGGACTTCAGCATAGCTTGAGTACTCCTTCCATCTTAACTCATTACTGCAAAGATAGAGTAGCTAGGGCGGGGGATGGGGGACCATGCTCTTAGGCGAATTCCAGGCCAATTGGCACAACTAGTGTTTTGCTAAGAGAGCTCTCTGCACCCCACATTGGTGAGTGGCGTCTGGCGTCTTAAAAGCTGCCAAGCTGCCATCCAAGGACACAGCAAATGGTCCCAACTCAGCAGAAACGGATGCTCACCAAGGACCAAAATGACATGCAGTAAAGACAACCGAGAAGACAGAGAGACCCACAAGAGTGGGTGCCTACATCGACTTGGGACCGGAAGAACTGGATGATGCCCGGCCACCAGCGATAGCCACGATGGAGCTCACAGAGAGGAGTCTCACTGGCAACACAAGAATAAAAAAGGGGTGCATCATGAGATCTCCACTAAAAGACCTCAATTGATGGTCCAGCAGTTTTGGGGTTCCTCTGAGAGCATGGCCCCCGGCCCTGATGCTGCCCTTTCTCATAAATTACAACAAAGGTGTACTCTTTGGACAGGAATGGATTGGACTTGGCAATGCAGAGTAACCATATATTGGAAGCACTTTATGGTTCTATACATCTATAGCATATCATCCTGCTGACCTCTGGCTGTAGGAAGGGGAGTGGATGGAGAGGAGGGGAAAGAAGGCTGTTGGGAGGATGAGACATGTATGGAGCAGAGAGGAATAGTGTGCTGTCACCAGGCAGGGAGAGCAGTGGAAGCTGCATATAGGGGGGCATGTAAATTTATATGTGAATGTACATTTTCAGTCAGTTATGTTAAATAAAAATAAAAATAAAGCCATTCACTCATTCAAAATATAGGTATCAAGCACTTGTTACACTAAAGAACTCTGCTAGGTCCTACGTGAACCCAAAGATACATGATTCCTGCCGAGGAGATACTTAAAATCTATTGTCAAGAACTTTAATTTTTCAAAGCAGCAGTATGTTGCACTGCCTTCTCAAGTGTTATTTAAGGAGATCAAAAGAAGGCTGGCTTTTCAGTTAGGAGACTTGAGTTTTATTCATAATTCTAGCACTGTATGTTTTTACATAAATTACTCAAACTCTCTAGACTTCGATTTCCTCATCTGTAAAGAAAGGTTGTTAGACGACATAAGAGCTCAGATTGGGTTCAGCTCTGAAGTTCTGTACATACATGACATGTCCACAGGCTGTCAGGGGTTCTGTGTTTAAAAGGAACACTAAACAAATGTGTCCAATACACACAGATGGTAACTGCTTTGAGAGAACCTGCATGAAATGGGTATCTTGCATAAAATTCATGAAACACTGATAGAACCTTTAAAAAATGGTAATAATAAAGAATAATTATCCTTTAAGAACTATCTATAGCACTGATACCTGTCAGTGTCCTGATCTAAGATTCTGTAAAGTAGTCATGAGCTACTGGACAGGATTTTCTCTGATAGGGTCATTTAGGCTCATGTTCAGGTACAGTATTCAATTAAAAGAGAAAAGTTATTTTTGAGTGTCTCATGGGCAGCCAGATGGAGTCAAAGGCACTTTTCAAATGTGATATCATCAAATCCAAACAGCAGCCCCACGAGGAAGGTCTTGCAGATGAGGATACGGAGACTCAGTGAGGATACGGAGACTCAGAAGGCTAATTTGTCCCAAGTCACACAGCAGGCAAGTGACAGAGCCTGGTTTCCAGCCTGAGTCTGTCTGACTCCAAAGTCTGTGTTCCTTCTGTCACAATCTGTTTCATTGACCTCTTTTCCTGGATTTAATTAATGTTGATAGTCTTCTTACTATAATAATCATACCTTATCTGAATGAATTTCTCAAATCCTAGTTGGTGTTTTCAGGTATGACCAAAACCAACAAATTAATGTAGGGAACTGAGGTGATTTTACATATAAAGTTCAAGACAGATTCTTAAGAAAGCTATCTGGATATTTTTGGTACACTTTTTCTTTGAGCGGAGGGGTTGGTTATGACTAAAAATCCAGTCTTTTTTTTTAAAATGTATATAAATGCATGTGGGCCAGCATCAGTAGAGACCACTCTTGTCTAGAGCTAAGTAATTTCCTTTATATTCTGTTGTTTTCAATGGATCTTTCTGAAATGAGATAAAGAAGAGATTATTTCTGTAAATTCTTAGCTGCTCAGGAATATGTGAGTCAATGTTTCTTTCTGAGTCTTAATCATTCTCAGATGAATCCAAAAGTAGATTCATTTTCCAAGTTTCTTCTGAAGGATGTTGCTAGGTTCCGTCCGGTGATTCCGACTCACAGTGGCCTCAGGGACAATGCAGAGCTGCCCACCAGGCTTTCCCCGCTGGGACCTCTGTGGGAGCAGACTGCCGGCCTCTGTCCCAGGGAGCTGTGGGACGGACTGGAACCCACGACTTTTCGGTTAGCAGCTGAGCACTGAATTGCTGCCCAGCAGGGCTTGGTTTTTAAACGCCATTGTTCAGCACGCAGTTAGTGTATCAGACTTCCAATGTGATTTGCAACTTATGGACCAAAAAATTCTTCCTACATTTTCTGAGACTAGCATTTTACCAAAAAGCAAAATGAGGCATAGATTCATTAATTTGCTAGGCCAGAATGAGGCAGTGGCTTTCCACAGACATACCCATGGGAAAGCCGAAGCAACTCGGATTAGTAAAACAGAAACTCTGCTCCTGGGATGACAGCGTTTAGCAGTTGTGCTGACTGCACTCTCCAGGTCCTGTGTTGGCAGAGCCGCCCCTCGCTTTGCAGACCACTACTAACAGAGGCACCTTAAAAAAAAGAATCCGGCATTTGCAGTTTGCTCCCTAGAACTGGCTGACTGATGTTCCAGTTACCTTTCAAGTATTTGTCCTTAAGGTAACTGAGAAAAGGCTGCTTTAGCTCTTCATTTTTATCTTGAATTTTTGGTGCTGACTTCAGAATCAGGAACAGTGTTATTTTATTTACCAGAGGCTTCCTTGACCCCATTTGGGCTTGCCTTTTTAAATCTTTGCCTTAACACGAGGCTCTACGCTGCATAACAAGTGTGAGAGAAGCTGCACCACCCCAGCAGAGCATCCGCTGTGTGTGACTTCGAGCCGAATCCATTCAAACAGAGGTCTCTGTGATTAAATCAATGTTTTCTGATCCATTTTGTTGTTCACTCTTGGCAAGAATAGCTTCTGTCTTTTGACCTTTCTGATGACTAAGCTGAATGTGTCTTTGGTTTGTATGAAAAATTATTCCGGTAAGAGAAGATAATAAATCCTTGCTCTATGGTTAATGAATTAGACTGTGGTGTTGCATACTTGATTTTTTGATAGTTTTACTGTAGAATTAATATGCATACTCTGAGGCATCTTAGTAGTGAAGTGCTCAGATTTATTTAAAATTTTATGCTAGGTCATATGAAAATTTGGCAATACTATTGAATAGCTACGAAGGAAATGAAATGCCAGCAGAATTTATTTAAGAAGCTGTGTCATCTTGTATATTTAGACTTAGAAAAATAAATCTCTAGTAATAAAGTACGTTTGTTACTCTCCAGCACTAATGCATTTTGTTAGGTAAAATCTGAGCAATAATCCTTAGATCGATTTATTGGTAATTTTATGGATGAGAAATTTATTAATTTTGCTGAAGTATAATTTAGAAATTTAGGAAAAATATGAGTTCCTTATTGGACAAATATTGGCAGCCCCTTCACAGCTGATTTTTTTCTGAATTCTTTTGAGGATGTTTTCTTAAAATCAATTATGATGTATTTTATTTAATTGGTGTAACTTTTTAAATTATTTCTTCAAAAATGATTGTTAGGTTAGTTTCCTTGAGAAATCCAAATTAAGTAGGAATATGTTTATACAGCTTGGAAACTTAACATGTATATGTAAAGTACACATAAACACAAACTCAGACATCTCTTTTCAATAGCTCTAATGCAATACACTTTCATCTGTATAGCATTAACTGGAAAAAATTCAATTAGTAGAAGGATGTTTCTGTTGCTAGGTCGGTCAGCTGATTCACTTCTTGGCAGAGGAAGGGAGGCTGGGCCCATGCTGTGCTCACTGTACTGGGGACTGAGAATGGCTGGGCTGGGCCCTGTGCTGTGGGTGATGAGTCACTTTGTGTCGACTCTCACACTGTGTTGCAAGGATGCTTTTAGACTTAGGTGGTGTCTTAGTCATCCAGTGCCGCTATAACAGAAATACCACCAGTGGAAGGCTTTAACAAAGAGAAATTTCTTTTCCCACTGAAAAGTAGGCTAGAAGTCCAAATCAAGGCGTCAGCTGCAGGGACACTTTCTCTGTTGATTCTCGAGGAAGGTACTTGTCCTCAGCCTTCCCCTGGACCTGGAGGAGCAGGACCCTGTGTCCGAAGGATGCACTCTGCTCCCACTGCTTCTTTCCTGGTATGAGGTCCTCGACTCTCTGCTTGGTTCCTGGTGAAATAGATCTCAAGAGATTGCGTCAGAACACAATCCAAGCCTGTAGACTGCGGCCCGCCTCCGTGGCACAGCTGCTGCCCATCCTCCCTCGTTAGCATGACGGAGGCAGGCTTTACGAGACACAGGCAAATCACACAATACCAGGAATCACGGCCCGGCCAAATCAATGCACAGACTGCGGGGACACGGGTCAGTCTACGAGGGTGAAAAGCAAAAGGCTTTTTCTCAAGTGCTCGTGGAGTCCTGGAAGGCAGGAGGCCTGGGCGTTACGAGGCCGCAGCACCCAGGGCAGGCGGAGCGTCGCAAAGCTGCTCTCCCGCTACCACAGCAGCGTTCGGAGCCTGGTTGCTGGCCGTCCAAGGAAAAACCGCGGTGCTGGACTCACTCGCAGCTATGTGCCCGTCTCTAACGCCGACTGGTAATTCCTAGTGGATTTCCGTGAACCGGGTGTGAGTCAAGGCAATCCTTCGGAGGTCACACTTTTATCTTCAAGTGATTGTTGTCTGTTCCATTCATTCATTATGGGCAAGGAGCTGTTTCCTTAAATCCAATCACAGAAATGTAAGTGGTTCTACTGCATACTGATTTAGCAGCCACTACCTGTTACCAGCTTTCTAATTATCATGTTGCTGATTGCTAGAAAGTCCTAGCTGGTCTGGTGTAGAGATACCTTTGTTAATCTCCAAATCTTTGGAGAATCTCCAAAGTACAACAAAAATATGTAACAAAGCATAACATAAAGCCTCAAAATCCAGAACAATAGCAGGCCTAAAAAATTATATGGTCATTTAAATCTCTTCCAGGACTAGCATGTTATCGTTCCACAACCTAAAGGAAAAAACCCGAACCAGTCTGAAAGTTGTTCTTGCCCTGAGAAATGGAAAGTAAGTGGGGTTGACTTTGGGTTTCACGGTGGCATCTTCAGTGGGTGCACTGAGGGGACCCCTGGAACACTGAGGCACACACAAATACGGGTACTCAAAAATGACAGACTACGGCTGGGCCTGTGTCTTAGGCTGTGTTCTGTAGAGAGGCAAAACCAATACGGTGAACACACACACGCACACACACACATACACATGCATATGGAGAGAGAGAGAGAGAGAGAGAGAGAGAGAGAGAGAGAGAGCAAGGGAGAGAGATTTGTCTAGGGAAATGGCTCACACGATTATAGAGGCTGGCAAGTTCCAAGTCTGTGGGTTAGGTATCAGGCTAGAATCTCTTCCCTACTTACCTACCTGCAAGGCCAACAAACACAAGGCCAGCAGGTCAGATGGCAGGCCACTGGCTCATAGGCTGCAGAGACTGATAGATCAAACACTGGCAGATAAGCTGCCAGCTGAAGTCTCAAGAACTGGAGGTCAGAAGTTGATGCATGATCCAGAGGAAGGGCATTGCTGACACACGCCTGTGTGTGCAGGAGGCAGGCCGCAACCCCAAGGAAGCTCTTTTTCAAATGATTGGCTTTTTACAGTAGATCTCATCATGGAGTGAATTGCATCACTGCGTAACTGCCAGATTATACCATTACAGAATTGCCAAATTACTTCATAACCGCTTAACCACTGAGAATCATGTCCCAGCCAAGTTGACACATAATGATATAAAGAGAATTTTTTAGGAGCTCCAGAAAAGTTTAAAAAGCAGACATATGTAGGGGTAGCAAAACCCTGAGGGTGTGTGTGATCCTTGCCAGCCTTGAGCCTGAGCTTTCAAGGGCCTGTTGAGCTGGGACTAAAGATAAAGCCTGGACTCCAAGTAGGGTGGCGGCTAGAATAGGGGACCCTGAAAGATAGCTCTGTCAGTGAGTGACCCAGACACACTTCACCCTGCAGAGGGTTAGTAGATATTTGTGTACCTAGGCTCTGGGTAGAACTTAGCAAAAAAGGAAAAGTCCTGAGGACTCTCTGGTGTGTGTGTGCACGCAGAGCAAGTCCGTTTCTCACAATGCAGTCTGAGCCCACTGTTGTAGCCAATGTGCCAGTTCATCCTGTTGAAAGTCTTCCTCTTTTTTGCTGACCCTCTACTGTACCAAGCATGATGTCCTTCTCCAGGGACTGGTCCATTCTGATAACATATCCAAAGGATGTGAGATGAAGGCTTGCCATTCTGGCTTCCCTAAGGTGCCTTCTGGCTTCTTCTAAGACAGATGTATTCATTCTTTTGGCAGTCCATGGTCTTACACATGGCAGAATACATGTATTTGAGCAATTGTGTTTTAGGAGCTCAAAGGACACAGTGATCAAGAAAGATCTACGGTAGAATTTCTTTTTTTTAAAAAAAAAATTTTATTTAATATAACTGAGTGAAAATGTACATTCCCGTATAAATTTACATACCCACCTATATGCAGCTTCCACTGCTCTCCCTGCCCAGTGACAGCACACTATTTCTCTCTGCTCCATACATGTCTCATTCTCCCAACAGTCTCTTTTTTCTCTCCTCTTCACCCACTCTCCTTCCTCCAGCCAGAGGTCAGCAGGATGACATCCTATAGATGTACAGAACCATAAAGTGCATCCAATATATGGTCACTCTGCATCGCCAAGTCCAATACATTCCTGTCCGAAGCGTGGACCTTCGTTATGATTTATGGTCAAGGGCAGCCTCAGGGCAAGGGGCCATGCTCCCAGGGGAACCCCGAAACCACTGGACCATCAATTGAGGTCTTTTAGTGGGGATCTCAGGGTGCACCCCATTTTATTCTAGTGTTGCCAGTGAGACTCAACTTAGTGAGATCCATCGTGGCTATCACTGGTGGTGGCCGGGCACCATCTGGTTCTTCCGGTCCCAAGTCGATGTAGGCATCCACTGCTGTGGGTCTCTTTGTCTTCTGGGTTGTCTTTCCCCCATGTCATTTTGTTCCTTGGTGAGCATCCGTTCCTGCTGAGTTGGGACCATTTGCTGTGCCCTCGGATGGCAGCTTGGCAGCTTTTTTTTTTTTTAATTTTTATTTAACATAACTGAGTGAAAATGTACATTCACATATAAATTTACATACCCCCCTATATGCAGCTTCCACTGCTCTCCCTGCCTGGTGACAGCACACTATTCCTCTCTGCTCCATACATGTCTCATCCTCCTAACAGTCTCCTTTCCCCTCCTGTCCGTCCACTCCCCTTCTTCCAGCCAGAGGTCAGCAAGATCATATCCTATAGATGTATAGAACCATAAAGTGCTTCCAATATATGGTCACTCTGCATTGCCAAGTCCAATCCATTCCTGTCCAAAGAGTGGACTTTTGTTATACTTTATCAGAAAGGGCAGCATCAGGGCAGGGGGCATGCTCTCAGAGGAACCCCAAAACCACTGGACAATAAATTGAGGTCTTTTAGTGGAGATCTCATGATGCACCTCTATATTCTTGTGTTGCCAGTGAGACTCCTCTCTGTGAGCTCCATCGTGGCTATCACTAGTGGTGGCCGGGCACCATCCGGTTCTTCCGGTCCCAAGTCGATGTAGGGACCCACTCTTGTGGGTCTCTCTGTCTTCTCGGTTGTCTTTACCGCATGTCATTTTGGTCCTCCCTTCCTGTTGAGTTGGGACCATTTGCTGTGTCCTCGGATGGCAGCTTGGCAGCTTTTAAGACCCCAGACTTGGCAGCTTTTAAGACCCCAGACACCACTCACCAATGTGGGGTGCAGAGAGCCCTCTTAGCAAAACTCTAGTTGTGCCAGTTGGCCTCACTTTTACCTAAGAGCATGGTCCCCCGCCCCCGCCCCCGCCCCAGCTACTCTATCCTTGCAATATTGGATTAAGATGGAAGGAGTACTCATGTTATGTTTAAGTCCACTTAATATTGTTCTTGTTTCTAACGTGTGCTGTCACCGATTTCACCCAACCAGATACCTAGCAACTATCTAATCTAAACCCTCCACCCCTCCTTCCCTCCCTCCCCTCCCTTGCAGCTGTCAAAGAGTCTTTTCTTCTATACACAAGTCTGTTTTTGAGATCTTATCGTAGAGGTCTCATACAATATTTGTCCTTTTGTCGCTGACTGCTTTCACTCAACATAATGTCTTCCAGTTGAAACCAGGTCATGAGATGTTTCCTGGAGTCATCGTTGTTCTTGATCACTGCTTAGTGCTCCATTGAGTATATATACCATAGTTTACCTATCCATTCTTCTGTTGTTGGGCATCTGGGTGGATTCCATCTTTTTGCTATCGTGGACTGTGCTGCGATAAACATTCTGGTGCATGTGTCCATTGATGTGAAAGGCCTTGATTCTGTAGGATATATTCCAAGTAGTGGAATTACTGAGTCAAATGGTATATCGATATCCATTTTTTTAAGGAAGCACCAGATTGCTTTCCAAAGAGGCTGGACCATTTTGCAACCCCACCAACAGTGTAGGAGGGTTCCACTTTCTCTCTCACAGCCTCTCCAGCATTTGTTGTTTTGTGTTTTTTGGATCATGGCCAATCTTGTTCGGGTGAGATGGTATCCCATTGTCGTCTTGATTTGAATTTCTTTAATAACTAAAGATCGCGAACATGTCCGCATGTATTTTTTGGCTGCCTGGATCTCCTCTTTAGTGAAGTGTCTGTGCATCTCCTTTGCCCATTGCTTAATTGGATGATTTGTCTTCTTCTTGTTGATATTTTGTAGTATCTTATAGATTATGGAGATCAGGCATCGGTCTGACATAGAGTTGCCAAATATTTTTTCCCATTATGTAGGTGTTCTTTTAATTCTATTAATAAAGTCTTCAGATGAGCAAAAGTGTTTGATTCTTAATAGTTCCCATTTATCTATTTTCTCTTCTGATGATTGTGGTTTGTTTGACAGATTTTGGAGTCTGTCCACGTTGTGTATTAAAACTTGTAGAATTTCTAACAGTTAACTGTCAATGTACAGCTTCAACCATTTTTGAATTAACTTCAGCAAAATTTTACTTGCATATGATATTAATGGTATTATTTGATAGTTTCCAAATTCTTTTGGATCACCTTTCTTTGAAATGGGTACAAATGTGGATCTTTTCCAGTTGACTGGCCAGGTAGCTGTCTTCCAAATTTCTTAACATAGACAAATGAGTTCTGCCAGTGTTGCATGTGTTTGTTGGAACATCACAATTCATATTCTGTCAGTTCCCGGAGCCTCGTTGTTCTCTAGTGCCTTCTGGGCAGCTTGAACTTCTTCCTTGGTACCATTGGTTTTACATCGTGTGCTACTTCCTGAAACGACTGAAGGCCAACCAGTTTTTTTGGTACAGTGACTCTGCATTCCTCTGTCGTCTTTTGACACTTCCTGCATTGTTCAATATTTTGTCCATAGAATCCTTCACTATTGCAACTCAAGGCTTGGATTTTTTTCTTCACTTCTTTCAGCTTGAGAAATGCCAAGTGTGTTTCTCTTTTTTTGGCTTTCTAACTCCAGGTTTTTGCACGTGACTTTATAATACTGTGTCTTCTTGGACTTCCCTTTGAAATCTCCTTTTCAGGTCTTTTATCTACCATTTCTTCCATTCACTTTAGCTGCTCTGTGTTCAAGAGCAAGTTTCAGAGGCTCTTCTGATATCCGTTTGGTCTAGTCTTCTTCCTGTCTTCTTAATGACCTTTTGCTTTTTTCATGCACAATGTCCTTGATGTCATCCCATTACTTGTCTGGTCTTTGGTCATTACTGTTCAATGTGTCAGATCTATTCTTAAGACGGTCTCTGTCTCTAAATTCACTTTGCCTCTCATGATTTTGTTTTAATTTTCTTCAGCTTCAGCCTGACTTTGCATGTCAGCAAACGATGTCTGTTTCACAGTCGACTCCTGGCCTTGTTCTAACAGATACGAGCCTTTTCATCGTTTCCACAGATGCAGTCAATCCAGTCCCGTGTGTTCAGCGTGTATATTTGCTGCTTATGTTTCTAAAATAAGGTATTTCCGATGAATAGGTCATTGTTCTTATAAAATTCTATCACGCAATCTCCAGTGTCCTTTCCATCACCAGAGCCGTATTTCCAGCTAATGATCCTTTTCCTTTATTTCCAACGTTTGTATTCCAGTCACCAGCAATTATCGATGCGTCTTGATGCATGTTTGATCTATTTCAAAGAGCAGAAGTTGGTGAAAATCTTCAATTTTTGGTGTCTAAATTTAGCTGGTGTATAAATTTGAATAGTAGTCAATAATAAGAACAAAAGTAGTCGTATTAATTGGTCTTCCTGCTATATTCGTATTATCCTATCATTGACAGTGTTGGACTTCAGGAGAAAGCTTGAAATGCTCTTTTTGACAATGAATGCAATGCCATTCCCCTTCCATTTGTCATTCTTAACACTTGTCTGTCAGTTTGTCATACTGTGGTGGCTTGCACATTGTTGTGATACTGAAAGCTATGTCTCTGGTATTTCAAATACCAAAAGAGTCACCCATGCTGGACAGATTTCAGAGGAGCTTCCAGGCTAAGAAAAGCTAGGGAGAAGGACCTGCTGGTCTATGTCAAAGGTGAAAAGAAGATAAGGGAAAGAAAACTGTCATCAGTTGAAAAAGCCAGCCAAGTGCTGTCAAACTGAAAAAGAGTCTAGAAGAAATTCAAAAGTAGAACTCACGGAAACTATAAAATGAAATGATAAAAACATTTCAGAAATTGCAATCAGTATTAAGGAACTACATTCTACACGGAAAAGTCAAAGACAGACCTACAGACAAAGTCCAACTCTGTGCTACAAGATTTTGCAAGAGTCATCTCTAAAACATAAGGACACAAAAACATTGAAAAGTAAGCCAAGCAAACTTCAACCAAACAAAAACTAGTTATGTAAATTAAAACTCAATTTCAAGAAAAAAATATTACTAGAGATAAAAAGGGTAACTACATACTGAAAAAACATTCAGTTCTCCTGAGAGTTAAAACAATTTTAAGCTTGTCAGCACTTAAAATAGCTTCAATACATAGGATGCAGAAATTGTCAAAAGTACAAGGAGAAATTACATCTCACCATCTATGGCAAAATTTAAACATACCTCCTCCTTGATCAATAGATTAAAAAGACATAAAATCAGTAAACATACAAGATTAAATCAATAATTTAAAAATTGGCCTAATGAATATTCTTAGGTCTTTATATTTTCCTAAAAGTGAGCGAAGATGTTATTTTCAGATCACACTAGACTTATTTATTCTCAGCTTCTTTTCCAGATAAACATTTAAGTCTATAAATTTCTACTAATTATCACTTTGACTGCATGTTACACATCTTTATACTCAGTGCTGTCGTTATTTATCTCTAAGTGCTTTCTAATTTCCATGGCAATTTTCTTTGATTCATCAATTATTTGTAAGTGTTTTTATAAATTTTCGGTGTATAGAATGTTTAAGTTATTATTTTATTATTTATTTCTAACCAAAGAATGTGTCAAAGAATGTGGCTCAAGAGAAAATGTGCCAATTTTATTTTCTAGTTAAAGTTTAATCAGATTGTTGCTTTATTAAAGGCTCATATTTTAAGTATGATTTGCTCCTTAAAGCCTTCTCTTTCTTCTTAGTACATGTCACATCCACCCAGCTATTCAGTCAAAAAAACTGAGAGTCATCATGAGATCTCTCACCCACATTGAAAATCTTAGCAAGCCCCTCGCTGCTTGCACGTTATATCCTGAATCTGATCACTTCTCATGTCTTCCTCTGCGACTACCCCAGTCAAAGCCACTGTCATCTCCAGACAGGACATCGTTGAGAGTCTTCTAACTGGTCACTGTCTCCAGATTTTCACTCCTCCCTCCCCCTTGTCATGTGGCTGCTGAAATTGTCCTCAGATCCTGTCACCTCTCCTGTAAGGCTTTCTCTAGTAGTTAAAGTAGAGCTCCTTTTTCTGCTCTGCTCTTGTCAATCTCCTTCAAGGATTCTTCGTAGTACTTACAATTATCTGAAATTATGTCGTTTGTTTGTTTGTATATTCACCTGCTCTTCATTAGAACATAAACTTGAAATAGGCAGGGACTGTGTGGGTTTCACCATGACGTCTCCAATGACTCCAATAGTGGTTGTCTCATAATGCTCTATAAATATCTGCTAACTGATTGAGGCTGAATTCAGTGTAT
The DNA here is from genome assembly GCA_028571685.1 of Heterohyrax brucei. Taxonomy (NCBI): domain Eukaryota; kingdom Metazoa; phylum Chordata; class Mammalia; order Hyracoidea; family Procaviidae; genus Heterohyrax; species Heterohyrax brucei. The sequence continues at coordinate 74,010,764 of CM053163.1, forward strand.
AGATTAAGAATAAGCTGACATTTTTACAATGATGCATCTCTTCCTTTATTCAGTTATTTTTTAAAACCAGCAGCAAAAATTTAGTATTTTCTTCATACAAGTCAGTGCATACATTATTGAGTTCATTCACAAGTATTTCACTGCTCTCATTGCTGTTAAGAATGGACTCGTCATCAGTTATTTCTAGTAAGGGAAATGCCACTTATCTTTGTACACTGATCTTGTAACTCACTATAATGTAAATTCTTTTGTCGCCTGGTTCTCCGTGTTTCCTAGGTAGACACTTGGATCCTCTGTAAGTTTTTATGCCTTTCCCTCTAACTCAGGATTCTTGGACAACTGTCTTATATTTCCTATCTCCCTAGATACTATTTAAACTAATATTTAATGGCATTTATGTACCGCTGACTTATTTATTTGGTGTCCTGAAGTACATCTAAGAGGTAAGTCCCTTGTCTTTCTCTAGCAAAAATGTTATCTGTTATTTTAGAAGACTGTGTGAGATGTGGAAACCCTGGTGGCATAGCGGGTTAAGTGTTATGTCTGCCAACCAAAAGGTGGTCAGTTCAAATCCACCGGGTGCTCCTTGGAAACTCTATGGGGCAGCTCTACTCTGACCTCTAGGATCGCTATGAGTTGGATCCGACTCGACAGCAGTGGTTCAGGTTTGGGCGTCAGATGCATTTGGTTATTATAGACCTGCAATAGTGGAATTCTGGAGACGGTTTGCACGTGAGTGGGAGTGAAAATCACCAGTAGATATCTTGGGAAATTCTGGAAACGGCTAACCTGAGGTGTGGACAAGTTTGCTGAGGTCACAGAACTGGGGGATGCGCCCCACCGGCTCTTGCACGTAGTCTGAGGAAAGAATGGGGTTTTCTAAGCAGCCGTGGAAACTCTGGTGCCAGCTCAGTGTTAAGTCTTTGTTCCGGGTTCTTCCTACCCAACCACATTGCCCCACAAGGAAAGCAGTGTTTTACTGGAGGGATATTCTGATGGAGAAGAAAGCTGAGGCCTCCCTGAAAGGCTCTCACTAACCTGGCCTCTCCAGAGAAAGTGTAAGTCTTCCTGGAGGCCGGTGGGTTACCCTTGGCCCTTTATCAGCTTAACTCACTGAGCCCCAGGGCAGACCTAGTATGGCCTCCCTGGAAGGCTCCCCAAACCTCCTAAAACTGAGTCACAGATGCTTACACTGGGCTTTATTAGTAGACTCTGTGCCTACTCTCTCTCCCAGTATCTGGCACAGTGCTTGACATATGGAAATTACTAAATGCTTACCTAGTTATTGGCATAAAGATATTTTCCAAATGAATAAATCTGATTTCTGTCAACTCACATTCTGTGGTTTCTCTGCGAATTTTAGATCTTCCTTACCTCTGAATACTTATAATACGTGCTGAAATATCTGTAAATATTTTCACCTTGACTTATGTATGTGTTTTTTACTTGGAAAGTAGTCAGTAAAGGGACAGTGGAACAATAAGTCCCAAAACAAGAATAGCTGGAAAATTGATGGAGAATCCAGGGTGGGCAGTAATATGAGCCCCACACTGAACAAACAAGATTTTCAAGTGAGAACGGGACCATATCCTGAAGGTTGGATTTCTTCAGTTTGATTTCAAAGATTAGGATGCCAGTCTGACGCTAGGAAGGAATTGGAGGACAAGAAGAGAGAGTAATGCAGACACCCAGTTACCAGTCCTTGGCTAACAGTGTGGGCTGGGACTGAACAAAGCCAATTTGTCTAGCTGTTAAAATTAGGATACCTTTTCATGACTGGGTTAACGGCAAGGAGGAAACTCTGGTGTTGTACTGAAGCACTATTAGGGCTCACCAAAAGGCTGGCAGGTTGGCTCCCCTGGTGCTCCCTGGGAACCCTATGGGGCAGTTTTACTCTATCCTGTGGGGTCAGTATGCGTCAGAGTCCACAGTAATGGGTTGGGTTTGGTTTTGAAATGGCAAGAATGACTCTGTGCTGGGTCCTAGAATGTTGGATTGGTGTTAAGTATTTATTTATCCTAAATTACGACTGAGACAGCACTTAGCTTGTAAAAAAGATAAAAAATAAGAATAAAAGACCAAACCTGCTGCTGCAGAGTCGATTCTGACTCACGGCAATCCCACAGGACAGAGTAGAACCGCCCTATAGCATTTCCAAAGAGCGCCTGGCAGATTTGAACTGCTGATCTTTGGGTTAGCGACCATAGCACTTAATCACTACGCCATCAAAGTTTCCAAAGGAGGACGAAGAGGCCTCAGTTGCAGAGAGGAGGAATTACAGGCTTGGGGACCAGGTTGGGTCGGATACCAGCAATTGTTGTCACTAGGGGTCACTGAGCTGGTTCTGACCCTGAGCAACACTCTGCACAACAGGACAGAAACCCCGCTGTGTCCCGCACGTCCTCAGCATTGTTGCTATGTTTGAGCCCATTGCTGCCACCGCTGTGTCCATCCTGCTTGTCAAGCGTCTGTCTTCCTCTTTCTCAGTGACCCTGTCAGCATGACCAGGCATGTCCTTAGTACGTGAGATGCAGTCTTGCCGTCCTCACTTCCAAGACAGATTTGTATGTTCTCCTGGCACTCTGTGGTGTATTCTTCACCAACACTGTAATTTCAAAGCTGTCAATGCTTTTTCAGCTTTCCTTATTCGTTGCCCAGCTTTTGATGCACACGAGTCCACGTAAAGTATGATGACTTGGGTCAAATGCCCCTTAGTCTTCAAAGTAATCTCTCTGCTTTTCAGTACTTTAAAGAAGTCTTTTGCAGCAGGTTTGCCCAGTGCAGTGTGTTGCTTGGTTTGTTGACTGCTGCATCTACAGGCAACGATTGTGGATCCAAGTAAAGGGAAATCCCTGACAAATTCAGTGTTTTCTCTGTTTGCTATGATGTTGCGTGTTGGTCCAGTTGTGAGTGTTTTTGTTTCCTTTGTGTTGAGGTACAACCCATACTGAAGGCTGTGGTCTTTCATCTTCATCAGTGTTTCAAGTCTTCTTCACTGTCAGCAAGCAAGGTTAAGTCACCTGCATAATACATGTTGTGACTGCGTCTTCCTCCTGATGCCCCGTTCTTCTTTGTGTAGTCCAGCATACAGAATAAATAGGTATGACAGACACCTTTCCTGACTTTAAACCATACAGTGTCCCCTTGTTCTGTTCAAACAACTGACTCTTGATCCACGTACAGATTCCTCATGAGCTCAGGTAAGTGTTTGGGAATTCTCATTCTGCACAACGTTATCCATAATTTGTTAAGATCCACGCAGTCAAATGCCTCTGCATAGTCAGTAAAACACAAGTCACCATCTTTCTGGTATCCCCTGCTTCTAGCCAGTGGTATCCCTCTTTCCATAACTACTTCTGAATCTGTCCTGAATTTCTGGCAGTTTCCTGTCAATATACCACTGCAGTCACTTTTGAATGACCTTTACCAAATTTTACTTGCATGTGATATTAATGGTATTGTTTGATATTTTCTGCATTTGGTTGGATCACCTTTCTTAGGAATAGGCATGAATGTGGTTCTCTTCCAGTTGGTGGGCCAGGTAGCTGTCGTCCAAATTTCTTGGCATAGATGAGTGAGCACTTCCAGCGCTGCATCTGTGGAAACATCTCAGTGGATGATTATTTAATTCCTGGAGCCTTTTTATAAGGTGAGGTGGTTATATCAATGGAGAAAGTGCTAGAGCAAAATATTAGATGAAAATACTCTTGCCTCATCAAAAACCTCCCTGGCAAAATGAAGAAAATAGTACTTTCATTCCTGTATTTAAAACAGCTTCCTGTGACAGCATGAAGCCTGCTAGTAAATTTCTCACAATTCGACCTTTATTTACAAAATCTTAGAATGATTCATAGAAAAGAAGTACCTGGCCCTCTCTTAGGTTTTGCTGAAATAAATGGAATCCATATATTTGGGACAGTAGGAAAAGATGTTGAAACATTTGCGGGCTCTTCCATGAAAATGAACATTGAGAAGGAAAGCATTTTATTCTCTTTCTCAGGACAGTCATATCGTTACTTGGATGCAATATCCATCAGAATTTAACCCTCATTTATGTGATTATCCTGAAAACAAGGTATAACTGGTCAAACAGAAAACAGAATGAAGGCATGTATGTATCATTGCTCTCATCACAGCCAACATAAAGTATGCCTGAGTACATTCAGTCTCATGAAGAACATGTCATCATCCTCAAGTTCAATATGAAGCAAGTGTTCAACTTTTCTGTATTTGATTTTCTGAAAATATGGAGTTGAGGAATAACTCCAGTAATAGGGCTATTAGAGTCCCTCAGTTCACCCTTGGGAGTGTGGTCTTCTCTGCGCATATGTGAACCAAGTTATTGTTTGTATTATCACGAAAGTCAGATTAGTCCAATGACCCTGTTTCTGGGAGCCCTGGTGGCACAGTGGCACAGGGTTCAGCTGGTGACCAAGAGCTCAGAGGTCTAAACCACCAGCGGCTGTGCAGGAGAAAGATGTGGCGGTCTACTTCCTTCAAGACTGCAGCCTCAGTCTTGAAGTGACCTATGGGGACAGTTCTGCTCTGTACAATAGGGTCACTACGAGTGAAAATCGATTCAATGCCGATAGATTTTTTCAGTTTTATTCTTCTTTTCATCATGTTGTTTTGAAGAATGTCGAACCTACAGAAAACTTAAAAGAATGATATTGTGATGAATGCTTGAAACTCTTCACCTAGATCCGCCAGTTGTCCCTTTCTTAATCTCTTTGTTTTCTTTTGTTTCCTGATCCAGTCAAGATTAAATTGCTGATATCTTTTGTTGTCAATTTGAATATGGACTGTATATCAGACGATATTGTTTGTGAATGTTAAATTTCTAGAGTATGATACTGCTATTATGATTATACAGGAGAATGTCCTTGCTCTAAGAGGTGCTGATTAAAGTATTTAGGGGTGATATCAGCAAGTTGGAAACCCTTGTGGCAAAGTGGGTTAAGTGCTACACCTGCTAACCAAAACATCAGCAGTTCAAATCTGCCAGGCACTCCTTCGAAACTCAAAGGGCCAATTCTGCTCTGACCTCTAGAGTTGCTATGAGTCTGATCTGACTTTACTGGCAGTAGGTTTGGTTTGGGGTTTTTTTAATCAGCAAGTTGAAGGTTGGGTCCAACTTACAGTGACCCTATAAAACAGAGTAGAAACACCGCATAGAGTTTCAAGAAACAGCTGGTGAATTCAAACTGCTGAACTGTTGGTTAGCAACCAAGCTGTTAATCACTGCACCACCGGGGTCCCCATATGCTGATGTTGCCCCTAAATACTTTAACAAGCATCTCTTGCAACAAGGACATTCTTCTATATAATTGTAATACCAGTGTCATACTCAAGAAATTTAATATTTAGAAACAGTGTCATCTGACATACAGCTCATAATGAAATTTACCCAATTGTTATCATTATTTCCTTACTTTTTTTTTGGACAGAGGGTCCAATCAAAGATCATGTGATTTGCTCAGAAGTCTTACCTCTTTGAATTTAGAACCATCTGCCTCCTCTTTTTCTTTCCTTTTGTACTTCACAACATGGACCATTTTTTAGACTTGGCTGTATTGTTTAGATTTGTTGTATTGTTTCTTATGACATTTAAACTATTTAGTAGAGAATAACTGCGTGAGCCTGTGTTGTGCATTTCTGTTGTTTGCTGTGCACCCACTGTGTTTCCCATCTCTGAGAATTTGCTGACGCCGGCCCTCTCCTTGTCACTTCTCTGTGTGGCAGGGTTAATACGTATCCTCTTCTCTGGGAGAGTTTCCTAGTGCTGTCCATCATAAAATAGTTCTCAAATATCCAGAGTACTTTAGCTTTTTGAGAAAACTTCCAATGTTTTAAAAAACTTTGTGTTACTGTTTTCATTTATTTGTATGTCTTTAACCTCCTCCCTAATGGAAGCTACCTAGAAGCAAGTCAAAAATATCTTTGTGAGAGTGTGCTGTCACAGAGCGAGGACAGCACATAGCGCCACACAGAGGCAAGTGCTTGGGGTTTTATAGGGCAGATTGACTTGGATTGTAAACTTTCATTTAATCACAATTTTAAAAAATGGTAAAAAAATTCTTTGTTTCAACATGACTTGATTACTCCTGCCATCTTAACCCAATGTTGCAAGGACAGAGTAAGCGGGGCAAGGGGCTGGGGACCATGCTGTCAGGGGAAATGGAGGCCAACTGGCACAACTAGTGCTTTGCTAAGAGAGCATTCTGCACCCCACATTGGTAAGTGGCGTCTGAGGTCTTAAACGCTGCCAAGCTGCCATCTGAGGTATACCAAATGGTTCCAACTCAGCAGGAATGGAGCAGGAATGGATGACCACCAAGGACCAAAATGACATGGGGGAAAGAGAACCCAGAAGACAGAGAGACCCAGGTGAGTGGGTGGCTACATCAACTTGGGACTGGAAGAACCCAGCAGTGCTTGGCCACCTCCAGTGATAGCCGCAATGGACCTCACAAAGTTGAGACTCTCTGGCAACGCAAGAAGAAAAAGGTGTGCACCCTGAGATCTCCACTAAAAGATCGCAGCTGATGGTCCAGGGGCCTCGGGGTTCCCCTGGGAACATGCCCTTGGCCCTGATGTTGCCCCTGTCCACAAATCATAATGGAGGTCAACTCTTTGGACGGGAATGGATTGGACTTGGCTACACAGAGTGACAATATCATCTGTGCACTTTGTAGTTCTATGCATCCATAGGATATCGTTCCACTGCCCTCTCAGTGGAGGTGAGGGAATGGGTGGAGAGGAGGGGACAGGAGATTGTTTGGAGGATAAAGCATGTATGGAGCAGAGAGGAAGACTGTGCTGTCACTGGACAGGGAGAGCAGTGGGAGCTGCATGTAGGTGGGCTTGCAAATTTATATGGGAATGTACATTTTCATTCAATCGTGATAATAATAAAAAAATTATCACTTTGCTGGAATCTAGTGTGTGTCACTCACATAGTAGACAATCCATATATTTTTCAAATGATGAATGGATCAATTTTGGAACCTAACATTTTATGAAGATTTACATAATTTCTTCATAAGTATGCTTTCTGCACCCAAAATAGTCTTTTTTTTAAATAAAATATGCAATTACATCCCATGATATGGTGTTTTCAAAATCATCTTGCTAAGCATTGAGGGAATTTTGTCAGTTTGGAGAGTTCAGATAATTTCCTCTCCTACGTATTTTCTATTCTCTCTGGAACAGAGTCCTACTGTAAATCAGAAGCTAAAACTCCTGGATTAATTATCTGTGCTGTGTTTTCTTTCATATTTTCTCTCCTGTTTTTTGAAAGATTTGCTTTGCCTTCCAACCCTTTGCTGACCTTTTTAAATTTTGGAAATCTTAAATTTTTTAATCTCCAGTAGTTCATATGTTTGTTTTCTGACTGATCTTTTTAGCAGTGTGCTGCGGTGGAGGGCTTTTGTGCAGTCTTCCTTGCCATGGCCTTGTAACTCCCACCAGGTGACTGGACACAATTGGGACAATGAGGTAATTGTGGCCACCAAGGGACTGGTCAGTTTTGTCAGCCTGCTGGGCTTGAAACAAATCACCCCAGAGGCAGGGAGGAGAGGATCCCACCACTACCAAGGAAGAACACCCAGGAATGGAGAACGTGTTCTTTGAAGCTGGTCCCTGCTCTGAGAAGCTCCCAGACCCAGGAGACAGAAAACAAGCTGTAACCCTGAAGAGAGTGAGAGGTGGTGGCAAGAGACAGCAGCAGGAGAGTGCACAGTGGACTTCCCAGGCCTCGGAAAGGGAAAGCTGTGTGCCTTTGGGCAGCGGGGCGTCTGTGAGCAAGGTTGGAAAGAGGCTGTCCTAATGGAAGACTGTCCTGAGAGTTCCTGAGCCGGAGCTGTCATCTATGACTTCTTTAATAAACTCCCATAACTGTGACTGTTGTCTGTGAGTTCTGTGCGGCCACTGCAGTGAATGACCAGAGGCTGCCGAGGAGTGAGCGTGCTGTGGGAGGGACAGCTGGCGGTGTCAAGGTGGTGAGGATGACAGGGAGCGGAGGGGACGTGTCTGGTGCCCGCCTCCTGGGGTCCGCCTTGGGCCGCTGGTCTTGACTCTGCTCCCACCTGGCAAACTCAGAGGAAGGCAGGTGCCACCCCAAACCGGTTTTACAAATAGTATCTGTTTCTTAAGTTATTGATGTATTATCTGCTCAAATCCCTATCAAAATATTAATTAGAACTTCATGTGTTTCCTGTTACTTCTGTCTCAGCCTTTAAAAAGTCTTGTTATTTGGTCTCCTTTCTTTCATGTTGAAAGCACGTCTCTTAGTTTTCTAACTCTGCTGTGACATAAATACCACAAGGGGGTGGCTTGAAAGAACAGAAATGTATTTTCTCACAATGCTGGGTATTGGCTATAGGGGAAGGCTGTCTCTCAGTTGGCTCTGGGGTAGATCTTTGTCTCTTTCAGCTTCTGTGTGCCAGTGTTCCTTGGTTCCTCAGGGATCTCCTGGTGGCATCTGTCTTTCTCCACTGGTGCTTGCTTGTCTCTGTGTCTGTGCTGCTCTTTATACCACTCAGAAGTGGTTAGATTTGGGACATACCCTACACAATGTGGTCTTATTAACCTAACAAAGAAAGTCCTATTCCCAAATGGGACTACAACACAGGTTAGGATTTTGACACAGATTTTGGGTGTACACAATTACCCAGCCATAGGTTAATAAAATGGTCAATTATACATTATGCTATGGGATCTTCCAACTGTCAAATCATGGAAGTCTTTTTTCGTGACAGCATTCAATTTCTTTGGAAAACTTTTGTCTTTTGGCATGGGGAATAAACGTCTGGTTGCCGAGTAGTCACCTAACAGAGAAGTATGTTTAAGTTTTTTGTTCTCATTCAGGCTTTTGGTTAACCCTGTCTGCTGTTAGTCTTGCAGCTGCCTGTTCTGCATGGCATCCCTGGCATCTATATTGTGAGCATAGGTGCCCTGCTCCTGGCACCTATATTGTGAGCCTTGATGCTCCATCTCTGGCACCTATATTGTGAGCATTGGTGCTCCATCCCTGGCACCCATATTGTAAGCCTCGGTGCTCCACCCCGGCACCTATATTGGGATCCTCAGTGCCCCATCCCTGGCACCTGTATTGGGAGTCTTGGTGTTCGATCGCTGTGAGCCTCAGTGCTCCACTCCTGGTGCCCATACTGTGAGCCTCAGCCTTCCATCCCTGGCACCCATATTGGGGGCCTGGGTGCTCCATCCCTGGCAGCTATATTGGGAGCCTCAGTATTCCATCCCCAGCCCCTATACTGTGAGCCTCGCTGTTCCATCCCTGGTACCCATATTGAGAGCCTTAGTGTTCCACCCCGGCTCCTATATTGGGAGCCTCGGTGCTCCATCCTTGGTACGCATACTGTGAGCCTCGGTGCTCCATCCGTGGTACCCATACTGTGAGTCTCGGTGCTCCATCCCAGGTACCCATACTGTGAGCCTCGGTGCTCCATCCCTCGTACCCATACTGTGAGCTTCAGTGCTCCATCCATGGTACCCATACCATGAGCCTTGATGCACCATCCCTGGTACTCATACTGTGAGCTTTGATGCTCCATCCGTGGTACCCATACTGTGAGTCTTGGTGCTCCATCCCTGGTACCCATACTGTGAGCGTCGGTGCTCCATCTGTGGTACTCATACTGTGAGCCTTGATGCTCTATCCCAGGTACCCATACTGTGAGCCTCGGTGCTCCATCCCTGGTACCCACATTGTGAGCCTTGATGCACCATCCCTGGTACCCATACTGTGAGCATCGGGGCTCCAAGCCTCAGCTTCATCCTGCTGCATTTCCCATTTGTCTTCCAGAATCTTGTGGGACTCTCTTATTCTGGTGACCTGCTTGCAGTTCCTGTTGTCAAGGCTTCCCTGTTCTTTTCATCACTTCACTATCATTTTGGTAGTCTTCAGAAGGAGAGGAGCTAAATGCATCTACTCAGTTTGCCTTCTTTAACCAGGCTGCCTGCTTGATTTTTAAAAGTGTGTGTATCGCAAACCTCCTCATGGTAAATTGGTCTTGTGGCTGTTACAAACTGTCTGCCTAGAAATGAAAGAAGTGATCCTAATTGTAATTACGGGAATAAGGTCCAGATAACCTTGGGTCTTTCTCAAGTTTCCCACTGAGTAATCTGTACAAGAGGAAAGTACTTATGGTTTTGTGGAGAGCTGTAGGCGATAAACTCTGTCTTCCTGACTTCAGAAGCCAGGTTACTTATTTACAACTGAGGTAAGATTAAATAACTGAGGAAATTCTACAAGCCACCTGTAAAGTTAGTTTTTGTTCTGCTCCCAGTCCATGCTCCTGTGTGTGTTTGCCCTGTCCATTATCTCCAGGCTGCCAACCCTTGAAAGAGAAAGCTACAGCGTTGGTCATGTGGGCCGCTCCTGAGTCCCACTCACAGAGAATTTCCCATTTCAGCTACCATGACATCGGCTGGTTACTCATAGCCCAGATTCCTCAGGATTGGCTGGGACAGCAAAGAAAGCACTGTTTGCCCATAATAAGTTGATAAGCACAATATAAATGCCTGCAGGTTCCTGTTCTTAGAGTCTAACAGGAAGTGTTTGCTGTCTTCTTTCTTCCTGACGTGTTCACGTAAGAGCTGGAGAAGAAACACTGTCTGTCCAAAAGAGAAAATCTTTAAAGAGAAAAAAACCCTACAATGGGTCTGCTGAGTTCTAAAAGCTCTCAGGTCAAGCAAGCTCAGATTCTGCTCCTGGGACTGGATTCTGCAGGAAAGTCTACTATCCTGTATAAGTTAAAGCTGGTCCAAGGCATTGTAACCATCCCAACAGTAGGTTTCAACGTGGAGGTGATCGAGTTGGAAAAGAGTCTTTCGCTCACTGTCTGGGATGTTGGTGGACAGGAAAAAATGAGAGCTGTTTGGGATTATTACTGTGAGAACACAGATGGGCTGGTGTATGTCGTGGACAGCACAGACAAACGCCGACTGGAAGACTCCAGGAGAGAGCTTGAGCATATTTTAAAGAATGAACACATTAAAAATGTGCCTGTAGTCCTGTTAGCCAACAAACAAGATGTGCCCGGAGCTCTGAGCGCTGAGGACATCACCCGAAAGTTCAAAGTGCAGAAGCTCTGCAGTAACCGGGACTGGTACGTGCAGCCCTGCTGTGCCATCACAGGGCAAGGGCTGGCAGAGGGCTTCAGGAAATTAAGTGGATTCGTGAAAAGCCACGTGAAATCAAGAGGAGACACGTTAGCATTTTTCAAGCAGAAGTGAGCCACTGAAAAGGACCGGGCAGTGAAAGAGACACTGATGAAGTGGAAAGGATAAATTTTTGTTTTTGACACGCCAAGTGAGAAAAGCAAATTACTGTGTTATTGTATGGCAAACTTTTCCAGAAATATTATTTTGCTTAAATTCAGTTAAACCAGTTAGAATAATATCTAAAAAATGTCTAATTTTATCCAGGCCCTTCAGCAAACTGTGTGGTAATGATGATTAAGAATTGTTACAGTTTTGTGCAAAAATTGTACCATGTTGGATGATTCAGAAAAATTGTATTTGGGATGAAGTAAACGATTGCTTTATTAATTTGATGTAACTATCAGAACAAAGTTTAAGTTCACGGTCTACTAACAGAGTCAGAATTGTCTCTGATCATGTGTGGCTGTGACAGGGACTGAATTTTCACCATGTTTCTCTGTAACAGCTGGGTGGTATGAAAAATGAACTTTAGTAACGGAAAGGAGAAAATTTGGTATTAACATTTTTATAAATCCTTAACTCCCCCCCCCATAAGCTTGTCATGTGGATTTCTGCCAGCTCCTTGAAATCTATTGCTGGAAACTTCCTAAAATGAGTGTTAACCAGTGCTGTATTCCTCCATAGAGAACAGAAGTTTCTATCTTAAATCTTTGGAAAAAAGGGTAGCACCTTAGGGATTTAGGACAGAGTCTGGGCCTAGAGCAAAGCTCTAGGTGCAGGCCCAAGACCTGTTTCAGTGGAAATCAATAAAACAGTCATTACTTGGAACCTTATGTACAGCTCAGTGTGCTGATTAAACAGGAGCGAGAATCAGACTTTGCTCTTAGAGACTTTGCACGGGAGGAAACGCCATAAAACTAGTAGCATGACTAGGGCGGTACGGTGCCACCTGCTTTAACAGGAGAAACTCTTGCTGATGTGGGGGAACCAGGAAGTACTTCATTTGGGAGGTGGTGTTTCAGAGGTTCCTCAGCTCCCAGGGACATTCTCATTACTTGCAGATGCTGGGTGTTGTGGGGGAGGGGAGAAGAGGAACTGAAGATGGAATTCCCCCTAACCGGGCTCAGAACACCCAGGGAGGCCCTGGTACTAACAGATGACCCTCACACATCCCACCCATTTCCAGAAAGGCTCCTTTTAATCTAGCAGCAAGTGTCATCTCCCCAGCAGCCCCAGATCACTGAGTCTCAAGGCTGCACAGGAAAACAAAGAATAAACAAAGTGCGAGGGCAGTGGTGGCTCAGGGGCAGAATTCTTGCCCTCCATGTAGGAGACCCAGGTTCAATTCCCCACCAGTGCATCCAGAGCACAGCTGCCAGAGTCAGGCTACCACTGCAGAGGCCTGGATGTTGTTACGCCGCCAAGCAGGTGAAGACAGGCCTGGTGATCCACTTTCAAAAATGCTACCAGCAGAAACTCTCTGGATCACAGCAGCCTGCCTGATCCTACTGTGCCCAAGGTTGCCATCAGCCAGGGGCAAGTATCCTGTGGTTACAGCCTCAATACATGAGGTGCCAGTCTTGGTTTCCTGGCATAGTTTCCTTTTCCATCGTCGCCACCATCTGTTGAGCAAAGATCTGTGCGCCTCCCCCCATGCTGCCCGGCAGCGAACGCATTCAGAACGGAGACCCACGCACGGTGACAGCTGCTCTGGTGGCAGAGGTTGTGCTAAACAACTTTGTAATCTTTTCTCCAGTTTTCTCAATTCCCTGAAAAAATAAACACTATTGTCTCAGTTTTACAGATGAGGGTACTGAGACTAAACACGGTTAAACAAAACTCACAAAAACAAAACCAAAAAGCTTTGATATTTTAACTGAGGAGTAGCCAACTCAAGATTCCAACTCAGGTGTACCTGACTCCAAGGCTGCACTGTTGATGTCCTGACACAGAAACCTAACCCTCTGCTGTCCAGCTGATGCCGACTCTTAGAGACCCTAGTTTCCAAGGAGTGTCTGGTGCATTCAGACTGCCGACCTTTGGGTTAGCAGCTGTCGCACTGAACCAACTAGCCTGCCACCAGGGCCCTACATATAAGGTATGTTCTGACTTCAACGCATATTTACAACCCACAATGAAGACTAAATCCAGATGGTACACATTTCTTTAAGAGTAAAAAGATTATTTGAAAAAAAAATAAAACAGGCTCAATAAATTAAATGTAAAAAGAGAGTTAGAGGAAATACGCTGATCAACAGGACAAAAGAATTTCTAACTTTAGGATGGTCTGAGATGGTATGCTAAATGCTTCACAGTAGAGTTTTTCCTAAATTTCATAAAATTATTAAAATCTCAAATATGCACCTTAAAAAATACATCCTCCCTTATCATTTTCCCTATGTGAGTTTTACTGAGTTTTCCTTAGTCTTAAAAAGAGGAGTCACAAACTTATTCCTTAGGAATGCATCTGGATAGAAGATGTCTTCTTGGGTTCCTAAGTATTTTGGCGGTTGGAACGCAGTCAAGTTCCCTGTGGTTCAGTCTTAGCAAAGAGCCTGCAAACTCACTGAAAACAATTCTTTATGTAAGAAAGCCCCTGGGTATGTGTGATGGGTAGGGTGGCAGATATATTCCTGATGTGCAGCAGAACTCGGAAAGTAGCCTTTTCCTGTGTCTGTCATGGCAGCGTCGTGGTACAGCAGCGTTTCCCAGAACACATGCACACTCTCTTCCCTCCTCTCCCTTCGTCCCTGGGATCCAGTCTCGTTTCCTCCATCAGTCAGTTGCTTCCTTTTCAGTAGAACTGTGACCAGTCCTTCCTATCTTTGGCTGGCCGCTCCCATTCTCTCTCTACCCTTACACACTCTCTACCCCTGGTGAGTGATAGGGCCCAGCCCTGGGGGCGGTGGGAGGCGGGGAGACTAAGTGAATAACACTGAAAACATTCTTTGGTGGGTGAAGGAAACAGGAACAAGGCTGTGGGCGCTTATGCTTTGATGCTATTGCTGGAGTGCTTTTTGTTCTCTGTCATCTATCTGTCACACAGCAAAACTCTTTTCCCTCCACAGTAATCTTTTTTTAACTGTAGAAAAGTATATTTACATAAAATTTGATATTTTATCATTTTTAAGTGCACAATTGACATTATATTTCCAATGTTGTGCAACCATCCCCTGTATTTATTTCCATTCATCACCCCAAAACAAAACTCTGCACCCATTTAGCAGTAACTCTCTTTCCCCTCCCCACAGGACCTGTTATCCACTAATAACCTTTTGTCTCTATGTATTAGATACTTCACATAAATGGCATCATGTAATATTTGGCCTTTTCCGTCTGGCTTATTTCATCCAGTGTTTTCAAGGTTCACCCATGTTGTGGTGTGTATCAGAACTTCATTTCTCTTTATGGCTCAGTAACATTCTGTGGTACATATACATATAAACACATACATATAAACATATATACGTATATGTATACAGGGCCCTGGTAGCATGTCGTTAAGTGTTGGGCTGCTAACCAAACGATCGGCTGTTCAAATCCATCAGCTGCCCCTTGGAGACTATGGGGCAGTTCTACTCTGTCCTATAGAGTCTCTGCGAGTCGGAATTGACTGCAACAGGTTTGGTTACATCACATTTTTATGTATTTATTCATCCATCTGTTGATAGGTATTCAGGTTGTTTTCATATTTGGGCTGTTGTGAATAATGCTGCAATGAACATAGGTCACATGTATCTATTTGAGTTCCTACTTTTAATTCTTTTTGGTATACGCTGACACACCAGGTGTTGTAGATCAACCAGTGCATCACACATGTGGCACTCTGGTAGCATTGAGTACACTTAAAACCCAGACCTTGTGTTTTTGACTATCATTATTTCACTCTGAAAGGAGCCAAAGCACCTACAGAAATGACAGGTCTGAGGCAAGTAAAGCAGAAGGTTATGATGGTTAAAATGTGTGCCAGCTTGGCTGGACCGTGATTCTCAGTGTTTGTGTCTGACCACTACCATGACAGGATTTCCTCTGAGTGGTCAGTCACATGAAAGGGAGATTCCTTGGGGGTGTAACCTGCATCTGAAGATAAAGGGACATTCTGAGTTTTGCCCTTTTTGGATCCTGCACCCACGTCTTGTTACTCTGACCTCCGGTCTTTCAGACTGGAGCTAGCAGCTACCTGTTGATCCTGGGGTTTTTAACCTTCACAGCCTGTGAACAAGACCCTGCTCTCTAACTGCTGATCTTGGGGTTGTTGACCTTCACAGCCTGTGAACAAGACCCTGCTCTCTAACTGCTGATCTTGGGGTTGTTGACCTTCACAGCCTGTGAACAAGACCCTGTTCTCTAACTGCTGATCTTGGGGTTGTTGACCTTCACAGCCTGTGAACAAGACCCTGCTCTCTAACTGTTGATCTTGGGTTTGCAGCCCCTGCAGCTGTGTGAATCAGGAGAAGCCTCTATCCTGATCCATGGACTTGGGACATTCCAGCCTCTACCATCACATTAGCTGTTTCCTTGATATAAATCTCTCTCTCTCTCTCTCTGCACGTATGTATGTATGTGTATACACATATATATACATGCTTTGCTTCTCTAGAGAATTCAGCCTAAGACAATGGTGAACCTGGAATCTCTTGTGCCAGAAAAGAAGAAAGAACTAAAAGGCTGATGGAGTTAGGTCAAAGGTTACAGAAGTGGCTTAAAGTGTCTCCTACTGGCCAAAGTTGAGACAACCTGATTATGAATTCATAAAAACAAAACAAGCAAACAACAACAACAAAAAGACCCCATGAGTGCATAGTGATATTCCTATAAAATATAAGAATCAGAAAAGGATATGCAATGATAAAGAACAAGGATGATTTTAGGAAGCATCTCATAACCTGGTTTCAATTGGAAAACATTATGCTGTGTGAAGTCAGTCAGCGACAAAAGGACAAATATTGTATGAGACTGCTGCTATAAGCATGTAAAAATAGACTTGTGTGCAGAAGAAAAGACTCTTTGATGGCTACGAGGGTGGGGAGGGAGGGCGAGGATTTGTCATAGACGAGATAGTTGACAGAAACTTGGTTAGGTGAAAGCAGTGACCGCACACAGTAGAAAGTAGATCAACTCAGCTGGACTTCACCATAAACTGAAAGCTCTTCTAATCTCAACCCAATATTGCAAGCATAGAGTAGCAGAGGCAGTGTCTGGGGACCACTCTCAAAGGACACTGAGGTCAATTGGCACAACTGGCCTATTGCTAAGGGTCTTCTGTACCCCATAACGGTGAGTGGCTCTTGGGGTCTTAAAAGCTAGTGAGTTGCCATCTGAGGTAAATCAAATGGTCCCAATTCATCCAGAACAGATAATCACTGAGAACAACAAATAGATGACAAAAAAGAGCTCAGGAGACAGAAGGACCCATGTGAATGGGAGACTGTATCAGCATGTGACCAGAAGAAACAGACGGTACCCAGCCACCACCAAAGAACACTGTGATGGGGCACACAATGTTGAGTCCCTGTTGCAACACAAGAAAAAGAGTATTGCTGCTCAAAAACCCCACCAAAAGGCCACAGTTGATGGTCCGAAGGCCTGGGTGTTTTCCTGGAGCACAGCCACTAGACCAGCTGCTGCCCCTCTCCAGAAAACACTACCAAGGCCAACTCTTCAGACAAAAATGGACTGGCCTCAGGAACACAATGTGACCATATCACGTGTGTACTTTATGACTCAATGCATTTTATAGGATGTTGTCCTATTGATCTCTTTCTAGATGGGAGAGAAGAGGGTGGAGGGAAGCGGCAGAAGTTTGTTAAGAGGCTACGATAAGTCAAGAATGAAAAGGAGTGTGCTGTCACCGGGCATGGAGAGCAGAAGGAGCTGCAGATAAGCAGGCATGCAAAATTAATTTGGATTGTATACTTTAACTTAATCACAAATAAATAAATACATAAATACATAAAAAAGAAAAAAATGGGGGGCAGAGTTAAGTAAGCTCTTTTAGACAGAAAAATATGGGACATTACAGAAAGCCATCATTTCACAACTGCAGTGCAGTAACTGACCCTGGGTACAACACTTACTTGTATAGTAAGATTACCTGGCAATTTCCTGAAATATCTTCTGGCTCTATCTATGATCTAGAATTAACAGACATGGAAATGTAAAGTTTGATCACAGAAAGGAAAAGCTATGGGATCCTTACTTTAGTGTATTTTTTCCTTTCTCTTCAAAGCTGAAAATCAACACAAGTCCACTATAAGGAAGATTCCAAGTTTTCTGACTTAGAAATATTTTTATCTTTTGTTGTGTGGCTACAAGGTGAACTATTTGCTAAAAGAGGCTTCCTAAAGTAGTGGAGAAAAACCGTTTAGACCACTGAATCGGAATTGTATGGAAAACCAAGGGATTTTCTGAGGAAAGTAAAGCCCTTCATGTCTTCTTGATCTCTCTCAGAAACCAGACCAGGAAGTGTAAGCCCACCATGTGCTGGAAGAGGTAAAAACTGGAAAGGTTTGGTGAACAAAACAATTACTAGGCATTCATAAATATTTATTAACTGAACAAGTGAGTATACCTGACAGTCAGTAAGAAGTCTTATCTTGAAGAGCTCTTGTCTAACAGAAGTAGAGAACAGGGAAGGAAGTTGTTGTTATTAGGTGCTGTTGAGTCGCTTCTGACTCATAGTGACCCTATGAACAACAGAATGAAACACTGCCCGGTCTTGTGCCATCTCCACAATTGTTTTTACGCTTAAGCCCATTGTTGCGGCCACTGTGTTGATACATCTTGCCAAGGGTCTTCCTCTTTTTCACCGACCCTCCACTGTATCAAGCATGATGTCCTTCTCCAGGGACTGATTCCTCCTGACAACATGTCCAAAGTAGGTAAGATGTAGTCTTGCCATCTTTGCTTCCAAGGAGCACTCTGGTTGTACTTTTTCCAGAACAGATGTGTTTGTTGTTTTGGTGGCCCACGGTACATTCAACATTCTTCTCCAACACCACAATTCAAAGGCACCAATTCTTCTTCCCTCTTCTTTGTTCAAGGTCCAGCTTTCACATGCATAGGATGCAACTGAAAATATCATGGCTTGGGTCAGGCACGTTTTAGTCTTCAAGGTGACAGACATCCTTACTTTTGAATACTTTAAAGAGGTCCTCTGTGGCAGATTTTCCCAGTGTAACACATCTTTTGATTTCTAGACTGCTTCCAAGGGTACTGATTGTGGATCCAAGTAAAATGAAATCCTTGACAACTTCAATCCTTTCTCCATTTATGACAATGTTGCTTACTGGTCCAGTTCTGAGGATTTTTGTTTTCCTGATGCTGAGGTGCTGTGGTCCTTGATCTTCATCAGGAAATGTCTCAAATCTTCTTCATTTCTAGCAAGTAAGGGGCTGCCGTCTGCATAACGCAGGTTGTTAATGAGTCATCCTCCAAACCTGGTGCCTCGTCCTTCTTCGTATAATCCATCTTCTCAGATTATTTGCTCGGCAAGGGAAGGAAGAGGAGTCAGTAACTAACGGGATGTGCAGGTGTGGGAGAACAACGTGAACACCAGATTTTCAGTCTGGGTGCCTCAATCCTTGAGTGTAGGAAGGGTGAGACCAATAAAGAAGATGTGAAAGGACAAATTGGTGTGTGTGTTCAGGCACATTCTGGGTAGACAGTTGTTTTGACCTTACCTTTTGGCGACTGGTAAAGTAAGTCTTGCTGGATAAAAATCTGCTGTCTTGGCTTCTGGTCTTACACTTAGCACAGTCAGTTTGTCCTTTGTGTTGAGGCAGTGGGGACCCAACTAGCAATTATAAGCGGCCCCTACTCTGGGGCAGATGGCCAGACCTGCCTTAAGTAAGGAGGGTACGGAAAAGCTTTAGGGATATGCAAGGTGCTTCACTTGCATCGCTTCATGTAATCTTCAAAACATTTCCTACAAAAGTCTTATTCCTTTTACAGAGAACTGGACTAGTATTAGGCAACCTAAAATTCTGCTGCTGTGTAGTCTTGCACAAGACACGTCGCCTCTCTGAGCCCCCCTCCTTTCAGTTTTAAAAGGCCACCATTACCAGCGCAGAGTCCTAGAGCTGCAAGGGGTTAAGCGGTTGGCTGCTAACTGAAAAGGTATGCAGCTGGAACCCACCAGCGGCCCTGCAGGAGAAAAGACCTGACAATCTGTCCCCGAAGATTGCAGCCTAGGACACCTCTGGGGCCAGTTTCACTCCGTCCTATAGGGTTGCTATGGTTCCAGCAGGCTGGACAGCACACAGCCCCCTTCCCCGCGTCGTGAGGATTCCGGGCAGGCGGAAGTGCCGGAGACTGAGAAGCTCACACAAGCCCTGCAGGGAGCGCAGCCGGAGAACGCCGGGTCACGGCCCCGCCTGCGGCCGGCGCGGGGAGCTCGGACAGGCTCCGCCCCCGACCCGCGCAGCAGGGGCGCCACGCCCTTCCCGTGATGCGCACGCCGGCGCCGCCCGGAAGCGGAAGAGGCGGAGGCTCGCGGGCCGCACTGAAGTCACGTCGCCCGTGCTCGCCACACCCCCCGACGCCGGCGGCGCCACGCGGGTGACCTGGGGGAGGGCGGTGGTCTAGCGTCGCCCCCGACCCACCCGGCGTGCCGGCGCCATGCCCGTCCCGGCCTCGCAGCGCGCCTGCGTCACCCCCGGCTGCTGGCGTCTCCGGGAACCCCGGAAGCTGCTTCTACAGGGGACCGGAGGGGGCGGTGGCGTTCGGACCCGGGGGCGGTTGGGCCGGCGTGAAGCCGGTGGCTTTGGCCTCCGTAGGGGAACGCAGCGGGACCGCGGGGGCTGAGGAAGGGGAGTTGCTGTAGACCCCTGGCAGTCAGGGATTGGTGGTTCCCTGGAGCCGCGTAGGCACTGCCCTAGATTGGGTGGTGGAAGAACTTCCGTAGGGTTGTGTGCGCGCGCTGTGTACTCCTCTTGACCCACTCGCTTTTCAGCCCAGACAGTCAGTTACCAGGTAATTATTTAAAACGTAAATCACAGCTGTATCTACATATATACAGGGATCCTGTTGGGTCTAGTTGGGAACACTTTTGTCTCCTTGATAGTGTAAAACTAAAGGCTTGTACGTCTGCCCTTAGGGAACCAAACTAAAGGGGAATTACTAGAATTGCCCAAACCCTGTCAGGTTGTTAATTTGAAATAGTATAGTATACCTGGTGGACAAAAGGAGATTATTGCCTTGATTCAGGTACAAATACCGAAAATACCGTTAAGGGATTGAAACGAAAGCTACTGCGCCAACATGGGCCACCGAGTTCTACTTCATCCGTCCAACCGGCACACTCTGCAGCCCCCAGCGGGAAGCAGTGGGCAAGAAATATCGTGTAAAATGGACATTTCCTGTTGCGTACCACACTTAGGGCAACAGTTTGATACAGCTGGAATGGGCAGTTGAGACATTGGTTATCTGAAGGAGAGAAGGTAAGACATGAAGGGATGGCCCACATAGGTTCCCTTGTGCATGCTCACACTCAGCATGAGGGGGACAAAGGGAGGATCACCACTGGACAGGTTGCTGTGCTTCCCTGGGGGTCTGGGGAAGAAGGATGGGGCAGAATGCTGGTGCCATTGCACAGTTCTTCCCCGCATCAAGAACACTGTTTTTCCTGCAGGGATGAAGCTGCAGGTGCTGGAAGCACGGGTGGTCCTTAAGCAAGAGACTGTAACTACGCCCCTGAACATGGGTGCCAGAATTCCCAAGGGCCTGACAGGATGGCTTGTGCCTTTTCTCCCTCTTCCAGCATTGGGGTCGACAGTGCTGCAGTACTGCCCAGCGAGTGGGATAGCTCACCAGTGCTTGTTTATTTTGTAACCCTGCCCAACTTGAATGGGAGTGGACTGAGGGGGAAGTACTTACTACCAGCAATTTGGACCAGCACACAGCAGCTGAACCTGATGTTCCTTCCTAGGAAAGAATAATTTGGGGTTTTCCCCAAATGAAATGAATGAAAATTGGAAAGAAGAAGAAATAAGCTGAAGGTGAAGGCATGAAGAAATGGGTTATGCAGCGGAGGAAACCTAACGTGGTGATACTGCAAGAGAGACTCAGAGTAAGGGAATGGTGTTCTTTCAGTTGGATTTTGTCAGAGGCCAGAGAGGATGAGGATGAGATGACTGTTGGAGAACCTAAGCACATCAGATGGAAATCCACAGCCGACTTGAATGGCTGGTTCTTAAGTATTGCTCTTGAGACTTTTTTGCCCTATTAGAGGACTAGTTATTAATGACTGTTTTGACTGGTAAAGTGAGTGGGAGAAGCAAGTTATTTTCCAAATATGAAAGAACCGTGTCTAGAGAAGCCAGTAGGTGGCCTTTCTAGCCATGGTTTTGTGACTGCCACCTAGGTGACTGGGTGGACTTGTGCAAATAAGATAATTGTGTTCTACTGAGAGTATTGGGCAGTTTTGCCTTACAAGTGAGCTTGTTTCAGAGTAGAGAGGAGAGCTCACCATCACCAAAGAAGGAGAGACCCATAATGGAGACTGGCAGCAGAGACCCACAGGAGACAATACAGTTTCTTTTCATACCAGTGTCAGAGTATTTGTCATCTTCCAAGTGCTTACTCAAGTTGAAACAATATCAAGTACTAATAAAAAGCAAGATTAATTGTTAATGTTAGTTACCATGGGGTAACACCATTAGGTAGCTTTTCTTCATTAACTAATTATTGCTGTCTACTGATGCTTTTTTAGCTCCTTTTTATTGTTACAGACTATATAGTTTAAAACTGCTTAACATACATTCATGTGATAATCTTCATGTGAAGGTGGCTAAGCAATGTCTCTGGTGTCCTAATGCTCAATGATTTATGGGGTCAGCCAAACCCAATTGGTCTTCATAAATATGAAGAAACTGCTGTCTTAGAGTGACCTCATGTCCTGGTTTTCCTGCTAACTGCTTGCTCTAGTATAATCATTAACAGTGTACATTTCCAGTCTCAAACACATTTTCATAGTAGGCAGTAAATTATATGGTCCTGTTACTTTTAAGCCAGTCCGGGCTTTGATGGAAATTTCATTTGAAGTCCAGTTCTCCTTGCCCACCCTGAAATATGACTACATGGATTTGACCAGCTAGTATTTATTGAGTGCCTGCAGTTAAAGAAACACATCCTTATTGAAAAAAAGTCTAAGTTACACTTCCTGATGTGAAACTGTGTGGCAAACACAGTCATGTCTGTCCTGTGTAGCTCCTATTTTCATTCCAGCTCTTCTGCCCTCACTCCGAGACAGCTGCAGGCACACAGCCTGACATTGGCCTTTCTAGCATCCAAATCTGATGTTGAAACAATGTCTTCAGTTTAAAATTGCTCCGTATGTGTTTTGGGATAAGGTCAAAACCAGTAGCACGGGGGGAAAATCCGTATTTGTGAACTAGCACCTACTAATTTCTTCATCCTCCTATTTTTGCGTGATAAAACCTTGTTGCTGATGATTTTTCAGATGAACCTACTGGCCAGTCCCCAAGTTTCCTTAATTTTTCACTGCTTCATGCCTATCTTTGCACATGCCATTTCCTCTGGTTTAAGTATCTTTCTGTTATCAATTCAAATCCCATCAGGAAACATGATACTCAGAAATAGTGAGTGAAAATCATTTAATGAAAAGGTTATGTGCATACTCCACTAGTCTGATGTTTGGTCACGCTATGGTGGCTTGCGTGTTGCTCTGATGCTGGAAGATATGTCACTGGCATTTCAGAATAACAGGGTCACCTATGGTAGGGAGGTTCCAGCAGAATTTCCAGACTAAGCCAGACTAGACGAAGGACCTGGCTATCTACCCCTAAAAAATAGGGTGGTAAAAACTTTATGAATAGCAGAAACAGAAAAAATTCAAGCCTCCAGTGGCAATATTGAAGGATTCTGTAGGAAAATGCGGGATGTCACAAAGCATCACAAACAGTCATTGTGCCAAAGAGAATTGGTCCATGTTCAGCCGTTTCAGGAGGTTGCATATGATCAAGAATGAATAATGCTGAAAGAAGAGGTCCAAGCTGTATTGAGGGCTTGGAAGAAACAGGTCTGCAGGGACTGACAGAATGTCAGCTGAGATATTCCAACTAATGGCTGCAGTGCGGAAGTGCTCAGTTGTCTATGGCAAGAATTTTGGAAGACAGCCGTTTAGCCAGACCATCTTTGTGTGCATTCCAAAGACAGGTGATACAGCAGAATGCAGAAATTACTAAAAATTATCATTAATATCACACACAAAGTTTTGCTGAAGATACATGAAAAATGGTTCCAGTTCTACATTGTCTCAGTTATTTTTTGCTGCTATAACAGAAATACCACAAGTGGATGACTTTAACAAAGAGATATTTATTTCCTCTCAGGTAGGCTGAAAGTCAAAATTCAAGGTGTCAGCTCCAGGGTAAGGCTTTCTCAGTCTGCTTTCTTTCTCCAGACTAGGAGCTTCTTTGCTCCAGGACCCCGAGTCCAAATGATGCTGTCTACTCCTGGCACTGCTTCCTTGGTAGTGTGATGTCCCCAACTCTCTGCTCAATTCCCTTTCCTTTTCTCTTTCAGGAGATTACCTCAACAGAGTCCAAGCTTGTAGGCTGAGTCCCATCTGGTTAACACAACTGCTGCCCATTCTCACTTATTAGCATAGGAGCAGGATTCACAGTACAAGTGAAAGTGCACACACTACTGGGAATCGGCCCAGCAAAATTGCTATACACATTTGGGGGGGGACACAATGCAGTCCATGACATACATCAGTAGGGAATTGTCAGAAATTCAAGCTGGATTCAGAAGAGGATGAGAATGATGGATATCATTTCTGATTTCATCTAGATCATGGCTGAAAGCAGAAAGTATTGGAAAGATGTTTACCTGTGGCTTATTGACAAGGAAAAGTCATCTGACTGTGTGGATCATATCAAATTAGGGATCGCATTGTGAAGAACAAGAATTCCAGAACACTTTATTGTGCTCCTGAGGAACTTGTACGTGGACCAAGAGGCAGACATTCCAACAGAATGAGAGGATACCTTGTGTTTTAAAATCAGGAAAAGTATTCATCAGGATTGTATCCTGTCACCATACTTATGCAATCTGTGTGTTGAACAAATAATCCGAGAAGCTGGACTATACAAAGAACAGGATATCAAGACTGGAGGAAGACTTATTGACAACCTGCAATGTGCAGATGACATGACTTTGCTTGCCATAAGTGAAGAACTTCAAGCACTTTCTGATGGAGATCAAAGGCCATAATCTTCAGTGTGTGAATTACAGCTCAGCATGAAATAGAAACCCTCACAGCTGGACCAATAAGCAAAAGGATGGGCAATGCAGAAAAGATTGAAGTTGTCAAGGATTTCTTTTTACTTGGATCCACAATGAATGCCCGTAGAAACAGCGTTCAAGAAAGTAAATGATGTATTGCATTAGGCAAATGTGTTGCAAAAGAAGTTTTTAGTGTAGAAAAACAAAGAACACAGCACCTCGGAACAGCCTAGTAACCAGACAGTTCTGGCTCATTTAAGAGAAGTGTCTTCCCCAACAAGGTTGGCCATGATCCAAAAAACACAAAACAAATGCTGGAGAGGTTGTGGAGAAAGTGGAACTCTCCTACACTGTTGGTAGGGTTGCAGAATGCTCCAGCCTTTTTTAGAAAGCAGTCTGGTGCTTCCTTAAAAAAATGGATATAGATATACCATTTGACCCAGTAATTCCACTACTAGAAATATATCCTGCAGAATCAAGGCCATTCACACCAGCAGATACATGCACAAGAATGTTTATTGCAGCACAGTCCATGATAGCTAAAAGATGGAATCAACCCAGATGTCCAAAAACAGAGGAATGGATAGGTAAACTATAGTATATATACTCAATGGAGCATTATACAGTGATAAAGAACAATGATGATTCCAGGAAACATAACCTAGTTTCAACTGGAAGACTTTATATTGAGTGAAAGTAGTCAGCGACAAAAGGACAAATATTGTATGAGACCCCTACGATAAGAACTCCAAAACAGACTTATGCATAGAAAAGAAGACTCTTTGGTGGTTGCAAGGGAGGGGAGGTAGGGGGGCAAGGGGGGAAGGGTTTTGATTAGATGGTAGAAATTTGGGTGAAATGGGTGATAGCACACATTAGAAACAAGAACAATATTAAGTGGACTTCAATGTAACTTGAGTACTCCTTCCATCTTAACCCACTATTGCAAGGACAGAGTAGCTGGGGTAGGAGGCAGGAGACCATGCTGTTAGGCAAAATCGAGGCCAATTGACACAACTAGCGTTTTGCTAAGAGGGCTCTCTGCACCCCACATTGGTGAGTGGCGTCTGGGGTATTAAAAGCTGCCATCCGAGGGCACAGCAAGTGGTCCCAACTCAGCAGGAGCAGATGCTCGTTCAGGACCAAAATGACAACCCAGAAGACAGAGAGACCCACATGGGTGGGTGCCTACATCGACTTGGGACCAAAAAAAACAGATGGTGCCCGGCCACCACCAGTGATAGCCTCGATGGAGCTCACAAAGTTGAGTCTCACTGGCAACACCAGAATAAAAAGGGGTGCACCCTAAGATCTCCACTAAAAGACCACAGCTGATGGTCCAGCGGCTTCAGGGTTCACTTGGGAGCATGGCCCCTGGCCCTGATGTTGACCTTGCCCATAAATCATAACGAAGGTCCACTCTTCGGACAGTAATGGATTGGACTTGGTGACGCAGAGTGACCATGTATTGGATGCTCTTTATGGTTCTATGCATCTATAGGATATCATCCTGCTGACCTCTGGAAGGGGAGTGGGTGGACAGGAGGAGAAAGGAGACAGTTGGGAGGATGAGACATGTATGGATCAGAGAGGAACAGTGTGCTGTCCTCAGGCAGGGAGAGCAGTGGAAGCTGTATGTAGGTGGGTATGCAAATTTATATGGGAATGTACATTTTCACTCAGTCATAAAAAAAAAAAAAGTTTCTTCTGACTGGAAACCCAGGTTCCCACATATAGCAGCACTATGCATAACAGAATAAAACATTGCCTGGTCCTTTTTTTTTTTTTTTCTGAAAAGCCAAATATTCCATTTATTCCTACTAGTGACAGTCCAAGTTCACATTTGTTCTGTCTACAGGAATGACCTAAATTTAGCTTAATATCAGTGATGTTGGTGAACAAAGTTGCTGAGCAAGTCACAACCCCTGTATCATATGTTTCTACATTTCTTTTTTAAAAAATGTATTGTGATTTAAGAACAATTTTACAATCTATATAATTTTGACATAGAACCCCCAAAACTGTCTCCATTATCTATTCTAGCTGCCCACCCTCCCCCCATGACAACACTTCCCCTTTTGTCCAGCAGTTCCCATGACCTTTCAACCGATGTCTGGCCCCCCTCACCCAATCATCTTGGTTCCAGTGTGCATGCTTAAAGGTTTGTTCTTCTCTGGCCTCAATCTATGTTTTCTGTAGTCCAGTTCAGTGTTTGTCTGGGGAGCTGGCCCTGGTGTTGGATGCGGTTTTGAGTCAGAGAGTTCAGAGGCCACACTCCCAGCGGGACTTCCATTCAGAGGGACCATCATGTGTGGTCGTTAGTAGAGTTCTAGCTCTGCCCTGTACTCTTTCTCCAGCTATGAGTATTCTGTTCTGTGGACCCCATCCAGGCTGTCCTTGGTGGTGGCTGCGCACTACCTAGTTCTTCTGTTTCTGTGCCAAAGTGGACTCTGGATCATATGGCCCCTTCCATCTGGTGGGCAGATATTTCCCTCCTGTCCTCGAATATAGTACAGAGTTTTGAAGTTGAGTAGTTATGGGTACCCCACTTCTAGTGACTTAGTTTCTCATACTAAAACTTACCATTTGCCACGTGACTCTAGCTGCTCTTCCCACTCTGTGACAGACAGCACATTCCTCCTCTCCACCCTGTATTTCCCACATCCACTTAACCAGCTTCTGTCTCACTCTGCCCTCTCATCTCACCTACAGGCAGGAGCTGTCCAGTTAATCTTCAGTACCTACCCAAGTCGGGAAGCACCCTCTTCACCAGTGTGTTGTAGACCAGTTCAGTCTTTGAGGAGTTGGATTCTGGAATACTTTCAATTCTGGGCTAACAGGGAGTCTAGGTACCATGTCCTCAAGTCTATCAGACCATCAAGTCTGGTCTTTTTACTGGAGTTTGAGTTCTGCACCCACATCTCTTGTGCTCCATCAGGGACTCTTTGTTGAGTTCCCTGTAAGGACAGTCTGTGGTGGTGGCTGGGCGGGTACCCTCTAGTTCTTCCAGTCTCAGGCTGATGGAGTCTCTGGTGTATGTGGGCCTTTCTGTCTCTTGGGTCATACTTAGGTCTTTGATGGTTTTCCTCCTTTGCTACAGGTGGGTTGAGACTAATTGATGCTTCTTGGATGGCCACTTGCTAGCTTTTTAGATGCCACCACGAAAGTGTGATGCAGAACATTTTAATAATCTCTGTTATGCCAATTGACCGAGATGTCACCTGAAACCATGGTCCCCAGATCCCCTACTCTGCTACTTTGTCCCTCGAAGTGTTCGGTTTTACTGAGAATAATGAATGAGGGACTATTTCAGGGTGCCAGAACATACTTTGGATATATTCTCAGAGAAGGACAGCATGCTTGGTGAAGTAGATGGTCGTTGAAAAGGAGGAAGACCCTCAGCAAGGTGGAATATTACAGTGGCTGCAACAGTGGGCTCGAGCATGACAGTGATGATTAAAAAGGCCCAGGAGGAGGTTAGGGTTAGGGTTTTTCTTCCATGTGTTGCAGCTGACTGGAAGTCACCTAAGGAGAAGAAGAAATGCAGTGGTCATGATTAATGACACTTAATGAAATGTACTTTAGAGAACAATCTACGATGAACAAAGTACCAAAATGTTAGAGACAACTGGAACAGGCAGTGAGGCTAGGTAGACAGGCCCAGTGGGGGAGGGCCAGACTTGGGGGAGGCTGGCTGCCCATCCAGGTGAGGCCCTGGTCCCTGAGGAGTCAGCACTCATGTCTAGAGAGTTTCAGGATGTAGAGAGAGCCGTCAGCACCAAGGGCCACCAGGAGCACCAGGTCACTGGCAGCATCAAGTCTGTGCCTCTTGCCTAGCCCTCCTCTAGCCCACTGTGTCCACTGGTGTCTTTGAAGGGCAGCCTAAACCCACTTACGCCTGCCGTCCCCAAATTTTGACCACCACTGCAGCCTCAGCCTGGCCCCCTGGTTTATGTTTTAGTCAGCTAGAGCTGCTCTAGCAAAAATACCACATAGTGGTATTTTAACAAAGGAAGGTTTATTCTTACATAGTCCAGTAGGCTGCAAGTTCATATTCAGGGTGTCCACTCCAGGGGAGGGCTTTCCCCTTGTCAGCTCTGGAGGAAAGTCTGGTATTGCATCAGTCTTTGTCCAGGGAGCGTCTTGG
This sequence comes from Heterohyrax brucei, assembly GCA_028571685.1. Lineage (NCBI taxonomy): Eukaryota > Metazoa > Chordata > Mammalia > Hyracoidea > Procaviidae > Heterohyrax > Heterohyrax brucei. Next base: position 74,039,349 of record CM053163.1, read on the forward strand.
CACAGGAACCACAGGTCTGAAGGACACGCTCTTCTCCCGGTGCAGATTTCTTGATGGTGTGAGGTTCCCAATTCTCTGCCTGCTTCTGTGTCCTTTTATCTGTCGTAGGATGAAAGGATCAAAGGTGGGGCAAGCCATACTCCAGGGAAACTCTATTTACAGTGGAGCAGGGAGGTGACCCTATAAAGGGATTTATAGTCCCACCCTAATCCTTTAACATACAGTTTAGGAAAACCACAAAATGGAGGGCAGTGACAAGATACTGGGAATCTTGGCCCAGCCACATGGCTACACATATTTTAGGGGGGACACAATTCAATCCATGACAGTTTACTTCCTTGCTTTGTTTTCTTTTTCCTTCTGTTTCTATTGTGATTAAGTTAAAGTATACAAATCATTTTTGCATGCCTGCCTATCTGCAGCTCTTTCTGCTCTCCCTGCCTGGTGACAGCACACTCTTCCTTTTCATTCTATACTTGTCACATCCTCTTAATAAGCTCATGTCCCCTCCTGTCTACTTTCTTCTCTCCCACCTAGAAAGAGACCAGTCGGAGAGTATCCTAGAAACACATTGAGCCATAAAGTACACACACCACATGGTCACATTGTGTCCCCAAGTCCAGTCTTTTTTTGTCCAAAGAGTTGACCTCAGTAGTGTTTTCTAGACAGGGGCAGCAGCAGGTCCAGGGGCCATGTTCCCAGGGGATCCCCCAGGCCATCAGATCATCCATTGTGGTGTTCCAGTAGGGTTCTTGAGCTGCACCCCTCTTTATTCTCATGTTGCCACAGGGACTCTACACTGTGTGCCCCACCACTGCTGCCTTTGGTGGTGACTGGGCACCATCTGGTTCTTCTGGTCACATGTTGATGCAGTCTCCCATTCATATGCATCCTTCTGTCTCCTAAGCTCTTTTTTCCTCCTGTGTTTGTTGTTCATGGTGATCATCTGTTCTGGATGAATTGGGACCACTGGATGTACCTCAGATGGCAGCTTGCTAGCTTTTAAAGACCCCAGATGTCACTCACCAATATGGGGACAGAAGACTTTCTTTGCAAGAGTCTAGTTATGCCAACTGGCTTTGATATCCCCCAAGAGCGTAGTCCCCAGACCCAACCCCTGCTACTCTATCCTTGCAATATTGGATTGAGATTAGAAGAGTTTTCCATTTTTTTATTATCATTTTAAAATATTTTATTGTGTTTTAAGTGAAATTTTACAATTCAAGCCAGTTTGTCTTACCAACTTAGACACACACACTGCTATGTAACTCTAATTACTCCTCCCACACCATGACAGTGCACCCCTGCTTTCCTTTGATCCAAGACAAAGCCATGTGGGATAAGGCATTCTATAAGCCCACAGACAGTAATTTTGACAAGAGTTTTGCATGCAGGGAAAGCAAATATCTATCCAGAGGAAGTGTCTACTCCAGTAAGAAAAAAACTCCAATAAAAAAAGGCTTTCTGTGATGGTTGGCTTGGCTTGGCTTGGCTGGCTTCTGTGATGGAAGTGGTCCAGCATAATCCACCTGCCACCAGGTTGCTGGCTGATCACCTCAGTGAATGGTGTCGTATCAGGGACTCAGTGTTGGTCTCTGCTGCTTGAAGACTGGGCAGTCAGCAGTGACTGTAGCCAAGTCGGCCTTGTTGACTAGAAGTTCATGTTGCTGAGGTCATGCTGAACCTCTGTCCCTGCCATCATGTCATTTGGTTCATGATCCCATTGGGTTAGGGTCATTGACATTTCTTCTTTACTAGGTCCAAACAGCATATCACCAATGCAATGGACCAGTGTGATGTCTTATTCAAGGGAAAGGTGGTCAAGGTCCCTTGGACTAAATTATGACATGAGAATGCAGTGTTGATCTATTTTGAGGTAAGACATTGAATGTGCATTGCTGGCCTTTCCAGCTGAAGGCAAACCCTTACGATGGTCCTTTGAGACAGCTATGAAGAGAAAGCATCAGCCGTACCAGTAACTGCACACCAAGTTACAGGAGGAGTATCATTTTGCTCAAGCAGTGAGACCACATCTGGAACAGCAGCTGCAACTGGAGTCAACACCTGGTTAAGTTTTTAGTAAAACACCGTCATTCTCCAAGATTGTCTGCTTTTTTTTTTTTTTTAATACAGGCCAAATAGGTGAGTCTAATGGGGATATGGTGGGAATCACCACCTCTGTGTTTTTCAAGTCTTTGAAGGTGGCAGTAATCTTTTCAGTCCCCAGGAATGTGTTATTGCCTTTCGTTTACTATTTTCCTGCATAGTGGCAGTTCTAACGGCTTCCACTTGGCTTTCTGTACCTTTATGGCCCTAACCCTACTCGATGGGGATCCAGTGTGGGGGTTCTGGCAGTTGCCAACTATAGTCCAATTATGCATTCTGCAACTGGGGCCATCACTACAGGATGGGTTTAGGGACCCACTGGGCCCACTTTGCAATGGACACGAGCTGAGAAAAACTCCGTTAACAACCTGACCTCCGTATGACGCACTGTGACACAATGATGTTTTGGGTCTCCTGGAATTTGTGTCAGTTCACAGCCAATATGCAGTAATCCCTGAGAAGTCTGATTATTTCCTTTTCGCCAGTGAACAGTCAGTCTTGTAAAAGGTTGTAGATCCCTTTGGGGAAGGCTGAGAGTCTAGTCTCAGAAATTAAGGACCCTGTGACCTGGGTTTTGCTAACAAGGTAAAACATCTCTGCAAAAGATTTAGACCTGTTTCAGCTGGAAAAGAAAGTGTAGGGAACTGAGGGGAAAGGTTAGAAGTACAATAAAAAAAAAAAAAAAGCAAGCATTTAGCAATTATTTGCAGTCAACAATACTCCCTGTGAGAAAGACACCCTCGGACCCTCCCGGAGTACCTTGCTGAGTTGGTCCTCGTATGTAAGAAATAGTGTCCTCCCTGCCAAGATGCTTTCTGGGTTCTTGTTGCTGACACATTGTAAGTTTAGTTTAGGGTTTGTTTCCTCCTAAGTAACTATACGGATATGGATATAGCATTCCAGCATTGTTTTCTGATTGGTGGCACATTACTGCAGAAAGTTAGGAAACAGAAAAATGTGTGGTGAAAAGTATGGAAGTGATTCGTAATGTCACCATTGAAAATTTCTTCCCCGAACTCCCACCTTTCTAGGCCTCACTGTTGAGTTTGGCTCAAACTAGGAAGGGCGTGTTTGGCTTGTGGATGCCATTTCCATTGCCCTCCTGACACTACAGTGTCATAGGCGGAAGGACTAACCAGCTAGAGATCACCCAGTTAGTCCACCTCCCACGTTGGCAGATGGGCAGGGAGTGGATCCCAACCCTACAGTGTCACAGCTGGAAGGACTAACCAGCTAGATATCAATCGGCTGGTCCACCTCCCGTGCTTACCGATAGACAGGAAGCAGAGGCAGGAAGTGTGGGCCTGTGGACTCTCTCCTGCACCTCAGCATCGCCTCTGATCTTTCCCCCTCCTCACACTGAAAACATCTCTTGACTCCTTCATTCCTCCCTCTGCCACAGACCGCTGTCTCCTATCTCCCTAGACCACGGAGTGAACACAACAAAAACAGCCATCAGAGCCGCCGTGTACTGAGTTCTTGGCGTGTGCCAGCAAGGACTTCATTCCCTCAGTAACTGTGAGAGAGGGAACATAATTAACCCCATTTTACAGCTGAAGAAACTGAAGCTCAGAGACTTGGTACCTTGGCCAAGATCTCTGAGAGAAGAGGAGATTAGAGCCAGGATCTGAATCTAGATGCTGTAATTACGCAGTCTCATACCACCCACTATGTTATCAGACCTTGGAACTGACCGGGGAAAGTTTATAACCCCCTGATTGGGTCTGCATACTGAACCACAGCATAAATGACCAAATGTGTAGAAGTGGTAAGTGTACAGCTTGGTGAATTATCCAGAAGAAACACTGCCAACCTTCCCTCACCACCCAGAGAGCATGACCAGGTTTAGGGTCAGAATCAGGGTCTGGTCCACGGCCAGGAGCAGGTTCAGGGTCACAGACATGACCAGAACCAGGGCCAGGCCCGGGGAATTTCCAGGTAGTGGAGTGCTTGAGGTTATAATATGTAGGGCTTTTCCTTCTGGTTCCCATCTGTGAAGTGGATTCCATGGAATCAAGGTAACTTCTCCACAAATTAACACTTGTTTCAAAGAGGTCACCAGTTTTTATGTAATTTATCACCATGGAATGATTTTTTAAACCAGCAGGAGTCAGTAATGAAGCTGTTCAAGGAAAAATCCTGAAAAGAAATAAAATTACATACTTGTTAGGTCTATCTGCTTTCTTGCGATGGACTACAGAAAGTATTTTGAAAGTATGCTAGAGAAATAAAAACTTGAACAAGATGTACAAATATATTTTCTTGCTTTGAAAAGAAACGTAAAAGTCAAGTAAAATATTTGAATTGCTGGATGAGAATGTCATTGTGGGGTGGGTGCCGACTCACAGTGACCCGATGCACAGCAGACCGAAACCCTGCGTGGTCGGGGGCCATGCCCAGGATCGTTGTCATGCTTGAGCCCAACCTTGCAACCACTGTGTCAGTCCATCTTGTTGAGGGTCTTCCTCTTTTTCAGTGAGCCTCCTCTTGATCAATCACCATGTCCTTCTCCAGGGACTGGTCCCTTCTGACAGTGTGCCCAAAGTATGTGAGACTCAGTCTTGTCATTCTTGCTTCTTAGAATCACTTTGGTTGTCCTTCTTCCAAGATAGATCTGTTCCTTTTTTGGCAGTTTATGGTATATTCAATAGATAGAAATAGGTGCTATTAAAAAACCATAATAATTGTGAAATTCTCAGTACAATCTTATGATACGTTTGGAAGTAACAGTACCCACTTGCTTATTACTTATTTTAGAGCACGCTTCACAGTGGTGTGCTGTAGAAGACATCTCAGTAAGCTGAAGTTATTTAAAAAATGTTAAAGATCGGTAATTATGTCATGAAAAATTGTCAACCGTGGCAATGCTGTCACGTCAATGTAAGATAAGCTAAGATGTGCATTCATAACATGTCAGGAGTGAATTCGCTGACCAGGAGACCCTTCGCAGTGCAGACGGGCTCTCGGCTGCTGGCAGAGGCTGGTGATCCAAGTCTACTCACAGGCTCTTCAGAAGGCAGGCTGGACCTTGTCCTCTGAAGGGTCACGGCGTTGACGACAGTGGGCAGTTCCACTGAGCACACTCGGGCTGCTGGAGCAGAAGTCGGCTCGGAGACGACCGCAGACAGCAGGCACCGCCAAGCCAGGGGAGTCAGGTCACGAAAAAGGGTGGATCCAGACAGGAATTTTCTATTTATATCATGTTTATTTTTTAATTTGTACTTTTAAAATAATGCTACATGTAACACATCTAAGGTTTTTAAATGCGCTCCATTGCTTCCACGTCGCAGGACGAAGGGAACCAGGAAAATTGTAGCAGAGGCCTGTCTGTAAGGGCGCCCTATTCAGTTTCCCTGTCCCTCTCTGGACCAGGCTCGCCGGGCACTGGCTGCCACTCAGCTGCGCTGTCCCTCTCTCCGAAGCCGTGGAGTTTCTCTCCCGCAAAAATACTGGGTCCGTAAGAAACTCTAGAGGACGCTGTGATTTCTACTGAGCGAAAGCACCCACGAATGGATACTGTGTCAAAAACCCCAGCAAACCAGCCGCTGTCCCCTGGATCCCGGCCGGTGCCCCCCACGAGGTTTCCAGCCGAACCGGCGCCTGGGTCTTCCCGGCGGCGTACTGACGGCCCTTCGGCCCGGCGCAGCCGGCCGGGCTCGGACCGCGAGCTCCGGGGTCGTGGTCTCGTGGAGACGGGTCGCTTCGGTCCTGCTAAACCCCCCACGGGCGAGTCAGGGGGACCGTGAGCAGGGACTGTCACGGCTGGAGCTGCCGGGGGAGCCGTGTCCGCGGTCCCCGCGCTGGAGAGGGGCGCTGCGGCACCGCCGCCTGGGGCGGGTCAGGCCCTCCCTCGGGCTTGAGCGCGCCTGCCGCCCCCGGGGGAGCGCGACTCCCCAGCGGTCCCCACCTTCGGGCGGTGGGAGCGAGGCGGAGGCGGGGGCGGCGCGCGCCCTCTTGTCGCCGGCCGCCGAATCCCTGGAATGAGCGGACAGGTGATCGGGCGCCCCGTCGAAGGGGACCGCGCCGACCAGAGAAGCGTGGCGCTCGGTGTTCGTGAACCCACTGAGGGTCAGAACGACCTGGAGGGGGTTGGAAGGCTGGTCCTCCCTCGGCTGGGACTCTGACCCGCGTGTCCACGCTCCCGCCTCCCCACCAGGGCGACTTCAGTCCCCACGTCCCCTCCTACCGCCCAGACCACAGCCTGCAGGGGATGCCCTATGGGTATCGTTGTTATTATTAGTTGTAGTGGGTAGTGGTGATCGCAGAGATTTACTGTCCACGATGATAGGGTCCTCTGTACACATACGCCCATCCAGGGCCCCGACTCCCACCTTCCCAGGGGTGCCTGCTCCTTGGATGAGGCTTTGGAAATTTTCCAAGTCCCCATCTGCTGGCCAGGGCAGGTGTTGTGCCCAGAGGACATCCACGGACTGACTGAGCCACGGAGAATTGTCTTGAGTCTTCTCGGGCACCTGGAAATCATGAGCCTCTTGGGAACTTCTCCCGACGCCCTAAAGTGCCAGACTCTTGTGCAGACAGGGGAGCAGGTCGGGGGGTGAGAGAAAAAGGATAGTTTTATGGCAGGTTTACCAGCTAGCCAGCCCCAGTAAGAAGAGGTATTCACAGATGAGATAAAGAAGTGGTTACTTTTTCTTCAAATTCATGAAGGAAGAGTAATTCCTGCCCTAGTTTGCCCCTGAAAAGTGCACAGACAACAGTTAACCCAGACAGAAGGATGAGTGAGAGATCAGAAGCTGTGCCTCCGGCTTCTCTCGTTGGAGAACATCCCTGATAAATCACAGTATGAGTACATACAGTAAGCAAACTATTTCCCAACTCTCCTTAAACAGCTGGAAAATATTCTATCGTGAACCTAACCCTCTATCCCTAGGAGATCGTAGTGAGAGTATTACACTGTTGTTAGGTGCCGTCGAGTCCGTTCTGACCCACAGTGACCGTGCACACAGCAGAACGAAACCCTGCCTTGTCCGGCTCCATCCTCACATTTGACGCTGTGTTTCAGCCCGCTGTTGCAGCCACGGTGTCAGTTCATCTTGCTGAGGGTCTTCCTCTTTTTCCCTGACCCTTTACCAAGCATGATGGCCTTCTCAGGAAGCGGTGCCTCCTGATATCCCGTCCGAAGTTCATGAGATGAAGCCTCACCTCGTCCCTCCCGAGGCGCATTCTGGCGGTACTTCTTTCCAGACAGATCTGTCGGCTCTCCAGGTGGTCTGTGGTAGAGTCGGTAATGCAAAGGCAGCGGTTCTTCGCGGGTTTTCCTGCTCGTTGTCCATCTTTCACACGCGTATAAAGCAATTGAAAACACCACGGCTTGGGTCAGGTGCACCTTACTCCTCAAAGTCACATTAATTTTTTTTTTTTGAAACACTTTAAAGAAGTCTTTCCAGGTACCGGAAGAACTGGATAGTGCCTGGCCACCACCAGTGATAGCCACAATGGAGCTCACTAGGTTGAGTCTCACTGGCAACACAAGAATAAAAAAGGGTGCATCCTGAGATCTCCACTAAAAGACCTCAATTGATGGCCCAGCGGTTTCGGGGCTCCCCTGAGAGCATTGCCCCCGGCCCTGATGCTGCCCTTACCCATAAATTATAACAAAATTCCACTCTTTGGACAGGAATGGATTGGACTTGGCAATGCAGAGTGACCATATATTGGTTGCACTTCATGGTTCTATACATCTATAGGATATCATCCTGCTGACCTCTGGCTGGAGGAAGGAGAGTGGGTGGAGAGGAGGGGAAAGGAGGCTGTTGGGAGGATGAGACATGTATGGAGCAGAGAGGAATAGTGTGCTGTCACCAGGCAGGGAGAGCAGTGGAAGCTGCATATAGGTGGGCACGTAAATTTATACGGGAATGTACATTTTCACTCAGTCATGTTAAATGAAAAAAATATATATATATAAAAGAAGTCTTTCCTGCAGATTTGCCCAGTGCGATACATTTCCTGATTTCTTAACTGCTGCTCCCATGGGTGTGATTACGGGTCCAAGTAAAATGAAATCCTGATGTCAGTATTTTCCCCATTTGTCTAATGTTGCTTATGGGTCCAGTTGTGAAGATTTTTGTCTTCTTGATATTGAAATGTGATCCCTACAGAAGGCTGTGGTCGTTGACCTTCGCCAGTAAGTGCTTCAAGTCTTCTCCGCTTTCAGCAAAGACTTGTGTTACTGCGTACTGCAGGTTACTGATGAGTCTCCCTCCAGGCCTGAGGCTCCGTTCTTCACATAGTCCAGTTTCTCAGACTGTGTGTGTGGTGTACAGATGGAGTAAGTAGGTGAGAGAAGACGGCTCTGACAAACACCCATCCTGACTTTAAACTATGCAATGCCCCCTTGTTCTGTTGGAACACCTGCCTCCTGGTCTAAGTACAGGCTCTTCATGAGCACAATTACGTGTCTGGAATTTCCATTCCCGACGGTGTTATCTATACTGCGTCATGGTCCACACAATCGTATGATTCTGCGTAGTCGGTAAGACAGAGGTAGACATCCTTCTGGTATTCTCCACTGTCAGCCAGTATCCACTGGACATCAGCAGCGATAGCTCTGGTTCCATGTCCTCTTCTGAACCCTGATCGAACTTCGGGCAGTTGTCTGCTGGTGTTCTGCTGCAGCTGCTTTTGGATGATTGTCAGCCCAATTTTACTGCTGTGTGTTGTGAAGCAGGAGAACGTTACTAGTGCATTCTGTGAATGAGAAAGTGTAGACTTTCTCCTCTTCATACATGAAGTGGAAGAGTTTTAGATTTTCAAAGGTACTTTGTGTTACAAGGATGTGAAAGTTTCTGATTAGATACATTGTGTGAACAAGAAACAAGTAGATGAACTCAAAAGAGTTTTACTTGTCAGAGAAAACACTTTGTTACAAACATGGGAATATTCCTTATACATTCTGGGAATGAGAAAGAAACAGTTTCACCATTTAAACAACTGAAGTCAGAAGTTAGACATTATATCCAAGTACATTTTCCATCACAAGAACACTGTACAGGAGGAACCAACATCCAGTTTCTCTCCAAGAGATGACATCAGCACACAGCATCTCTCAATCACACACAAAGGCAAAGCAGCTTTACATATTTCCAGCTGTAGTTTCTGTGACTCAATGGGAAAGTCTCCAATGTGCTGTAAATGACAAAACCATGCACGGTGTACACTTAACACACGTAAACCTCTGATATCTCTGTACTCCAAGGCGAGAAGCTGTAAACTGTTTTCTCATTCATGCAGTCTATTGGGAATAGTCCTGTGCTTGTAGCAGAGTCTTTTTTCATACATAACCTGGCCCCTAGGGTTGCCATGAGTCAGATCTGACACACGGCACTTGGCTGGTGAAACAGTTTTGACTTCATCTACTCAAATAAGAGAACTGTGTACTGGTTTCTCATTCACCCGATGTATTTGAAAGTTTCTAGTTCTTGTAATGCAAAGTGTTTATGTCTCAGTCGTCAAGTGCTGCTGTAAGAGAAACACCACAGTGGATGGCTTTAACAAAGAGAAATTTCTTTTCTCACAGTCTCATAGGCTAGAAGTCCAAATTCAGGGCTCAGCTCCAGGGGAAGGCTTTCTCTTTCAGACCTGGACGCAGGTCCTTGTCATCAGTCTTCCTCTGGACCAGGAGTTTCTGCATGCTGGATTCCCAGGTCGTCTAAAGCTCTCAGAGCTGCTTTCTTGGTGCTATGAGATTCCCCATTTTTATTTCTTATAAAAGGTGATACAGGCCAGGTGACACCTCAAGGAGACCCGGTTGGAGGCTGTTGTCAAGGACCCTGAGAAAGTAGAGGGACAGGCAAACCTCAGAGGTGGAGCCCTGGGGCACAGCAAGCTGGAGGCAGCTATCTGACACTGTGAGTGCGGTGGCCCCTTGGAGCATGTTGGGGTGCTCATGGCCCGGCGTGCCCAAGGCAGGGGTCGTGTTGTCATCAGGAGCCCAGCTTGGCCGCCATACACGGGGACCCAGAGCTGGGTACGGAGAAGTCCCAGCTGTCTCCCGTAGAAGGGGAGCGTCCAGACCACGGCCCCAAGGCTGGACAGGACCCGGGCGGCAGTGGGAACGTGAATCTGCACTGGCCCCTCAGCATCAGCCGCTGGTTCCCTCCTTCCTGCTCTGCCGAGAGGCGCCTAGCTGGTGCTTCATCATTAGGAAGGGGTGAGACAGACGGGCCTCCTCGTCCCACGACGGAGGGGCTGATGAGATCGGGACGGGAGCTGACCGCGTGGCCCTCAGCCCCACTCAGGAGGGCGGCAATGGGACCGCAACCCACGTGCTGCGGCAGGTGGCGGCGAGCGCCCGAGCGTCCGGGAGCTGGTGCGCAGGCGCGCGGCCGGGCTGGCCCTGGGTCTGGCTCGCCAACTGCGTCTGCCGCAGGCCCAGCAACAGCGGCCTCCAGTGGCCGGCGGAGGAGCTGCGTGGGGCCGGACGTGCGGGTGGGAGCCGCAAGGCGCAGGGCGGGACGCGTAGGTGTGACGTACACGTGCGCGTGACGTATGGCGAGGGCGTGGCGTGACGTGCGGGCGGGCGTCAGTGCGTGTGTGACGTGCGTGAGCGTGCCGAGCTCTGTGGGCCTGACGTGGAGCCTCGGGGTGTAATGACGTGTGTGGGCTTGACGCTTGGGCATGTCGTCACGTGTGGGCGTGACACGTGGGCGTGTTGTGAGGTCGTGTAGGTGTGCTGGGCTGGTGGGCGTGTCACGGCGCACTGGCAGTGGTGTGGGGCTGTCAGGCGTGTGGGCGTTACCTGCTTGTGGGCGTGCCTTGGAGGGGTGGGCGTGGAGTGGGTGGTGCCGTGGGTGCGCCTGCGTGTGGGGGGAGCCTTGGCTGTCAGCACATGCATGTGGGCGTGTCTTGGCGGGGTGGGCGTGGGGACTGCGGGTTTGATGTGCCTACGGACGAGGCCCGCGTGGGGCCTGTGGGCGTGGCCTGCTGACGCCTGGGGGCTCTTCTTCACTTCCTGGCACCCCTTTCCTGCGTTGTCGGTCCCGTCCTAGCTGTCTGCATCTATGGTGTCGCTCCAGGGGGCTTCTCGCAGCGTGAGACGGTGGACTTGGTGAGCTCCGCGCCTTTCCCAGACTGACAAGTGAGCCCGGGATCCGGGAAGGAGAGGGCCATGTGGGCACCGTCGGACCCTGCCGCTTGGCACGGGTGCAGTGATGTCAGGGCGTCTAGGAGGATGTCTGGCCAAGCTTGGTGACCTTGGACGGCTGGGCAGGACCGAGGGTGGTGGCAGAACATTTTTGTATTCATGGTGGTTTTTCGGGGGGACTGAGAGGCAAACTGGTTGGCAGTGGCCCACGCCGAGTGGGATAAGTTTGTTATGCACTGTGTTCTCAATAAAAATGCAGTTCCGTTGGATTAAAGTTTTGATGTTTTGAATTGCCTTTTTCCTTTCCACTGCATATCTCGTGCCATCATTCTGTGTCGTCGTACACCATAAACGGAACCCCTTGCCGTAAATTGCTACTCATGGTGATCCTACAAGATAGAATAGAACTGTCCCCAGGATTCCAAGGCGCAGCTGGTGGATTTGAACCTCTGGTCTTTCGGTTTAGCAGCCGGGCTCCCTGTCACAGTACTAGACTCGGGGACCAGAAAACCAAATGCACTGTTTGTAGCATTGATTCTCACTTACAGCTGTCTCATCGACTTTCCAGGTTTTTTGTTTGTTTTTGGTGTGCTGCAGCTTTTTGGTCCCATGCATCTGTAAATCTTAGTAAAATGTGGTAAACAGCCCCAGCGTGGATGTGTCCAGGAACCCAGATCTAACAGATCTGAAAGAAAACTCTCACTCGTTTACACAAGCTTGTGCCTCTGTGGTATTCCCCATGGAAAAATGGCTCTGGTAACCATGCTATCACTGTGGCCTGAATTCCAGAAGTTCCCATTGATTCTCCTTTCCTGTCGCCCTGTACTTATGATCCACCAGTGTTTCTGGCATCTCAGACTCCGAAGTTCACCTCAAGCAGCCCTCTGTGCCCTCCTGCCCTACCATCGTCCTCACTCACCCTGGCTGTGGCAGAGCTTCCTGACCAGGTCTCTGTGTTGTCTGGGCTCAAGTTATCCTGCCCTGCGGTCCATTCCTGGGAAGCGTTCGCGCTGCCTCAGGCCATCGCCCAGGAGGGGAAGGGCCTTCACTTCCTGCTGCCTGCTCCCCTTGGGCTGCGCCCCCACGGACACCATGGCTCACAGTCCCTCTCCGGCATGTCCAGTCTCGGTTCTGATTTTTCCCTTGGCTGCGATGCTCTGAGAGCCTGCACACATGGGCGCTTCAGAGGTCCTGCACACAGGTGCCTGGAGGAATTCTCCTGAGTACAATCCTAGCTGTGTGCTGGGGAGTCGATTTCGACTCCTGGTGAACCTACATGATCACTTAACCCGCGGAGTTCCTCAGGCTGTACTCTATGAGAGCAAATCGGCCAGCCTTTTCTCCTGGTGAATGGCTGATGGGTTCCAACAGCCCACCTTCCGGTTCTTCGCCGAGCACAAAACCATTGCACCACCAATCAAGGCAGCACACCGAAGGGCCTTCTCCTGACCCTTCCCACCTCCTCACTCCGCCCTCCTGGCCATTATCCTTGCTCCTAGACCCCTCTCTCCCTCCCTGGCGCCCAATCCCACCCGCCTGCCCCCTCACCTGGGTCCAGAGGTGGGGTCAGCAGCCAAATTACTCCCAGGGGCCACTGAGCCCGGGAAGCGCTCCGAGATGCGGTACGAGTCGCTCTGCACTAGCTGTTCGCAGGGTTCTGCTGCTGGTCGCAACTTCTCAGAGGTAAGAGACTCAGGGACCCGGGTGGGCAGACCTGCTCCCAGGATGTATCGGCTCAGCGGTGGTGTGCAGGGAGGGCGTGGAGAGGCGGCGTCTGATCCCGACCACCCCTGGGTCCCTGCGGCGCCCAGGTCCTTGCCTACAGGTGCCAGGTTAGCAGCTCGCGTCGCCTGGTCCTGCCTTCCCGGACCCGGCTGATTCTTCTGGCGGTTGCAGGGTGTTAACGCGGCCGGACTCGAGAGGGAACCTCCGGGTGACCCACAGCAGGTCGGTGGCATATGCACCCTCGCAGACAGGGGGCCTTGTCCGGGTATCTAGTTTCCGTCCCATCCTTCGCCCCGGGGCTTGAAGGATTTGGGAAGAAAGGCCGGCCACGGCTGTGCGCCCAGCCTCTCGGGGAACCACGGCCAACACTTGCCCTGACTGTTTGTGGGCCAGGTAGAGGGAGGGGCGTCCAAGGCCCCGTGTCTTCTTACCACTCGGGGTGCTCTGGGAGGCCGAGGCACCCCACAGACGGCCGATCTACTCTGGGTGCTGGGGGCTTTGTGCCCCACCCGGAGATGGGGGGCGGAATCCCACTTCTCCTTGAGGCAGGATTCAGCTGTGTCTTCACAGCGTGGCTGTCCTGGTCCCAATCCCCACCTGGCGGGGGGGCCAGGGGATAGTAGGGGTCGCTGAACACCTGTTTACTTATTGATTTAAACACTCGTGTAGCGCAGCGTTCCACTCATCTTCGGCTGGGCTCTTTCCTGCAGAGGTGATATGGGAGTCCCTCAAGCTGGCTCTACTGTAAGGTTTTCACGGGCTCATTCTTCTCAAAGTAGACCTCCGTTCCAGAGCTGAGAACCAACCGAGCCCGGCGGCGGCCCCCCGGCCTGCAAGAAATCCAAGGCCTGGGCGTCCCCGGAGAAGAACAGCCACCCGCCCGGCCCAGAGGAGATAGCCTCCCAGGTCCGTGTCCGCCGCACCCACGCATGCCCTCGGAGGCCCCTTCCGTGGGTTCTCGGACAGTTAGCCACGTCGGCAGGCTCCAGCCATCCTCGGGAGCGATCTCGGATGCAGCCGGAGGGACGGCAGCCCAGAGATCCCAGCCCGGGGATCACCAGCCCACAAGCCGAGGCCCACAGCGCCCCACATCCCGGGAGAGGACGAAGGGGGGGTCCCCTGGACCCCCGCCAAACCCCCAGGATGCTGCTTACCGCAGGACCTCCCACGAAGAGATCAGGAACCGCCCGTGGACGTGACGGAGCTCCAGGGGCTTCCTGAGACCAATCAGCGCCTCCCATCGAGAGGATGGCCCCTAGCGCCCCACCTACGTGGCAAGCAGGTGCGGAAACCCGTGAAGAAGGGGCCCGGGGCCAAAGAGGCCCCTCCCCCGTCAAGACCCTCAGGCAGCTCAGAGAAAAGGGCACCAGAGCGCCGGGGGCCTGGCCGCCCCTGCCACGCCCAGGAAAACAACCGCCAGGGAGGGCACCGGGCCAACGAGACACAGCGCAAACGCCATGTCGTCGAACCGAATCCCACTCCGGGAGACCCGATGGCACTTGCCGAAGCTGATTAGGTCCGAGGCTGTCCTCTGCGCTCCGTAGAGTCAGCCGATGGTTCCCGCGCGCTCTGGATGGGGCCTGGGGAAAGCAGCGGTCTGGGAGGTCACTGGGGGTCCGAGCAAACTCCCTGGGCCCTTACCTGGGATGTGGGGCACTGCGGGGCGCGGCTCGGGGTAGTTGGACCCGGGGTTGGGGTCTCCGGGCCGCCGTCACTCTGACTTCGTCAGTCCGGCTCTCAAGGGCTGGGGGCTGCCTGCCCGCGAGGCGGGGGGCCGTTGCCCGGGCTCGATCGGTTCCCCGCCCCGGAAGGGAGGGCCCGGTGGGCTCCCCCAAGGCCCCGGGCCCTCGGCCTGGCTCCTGTCGGCAAGGGAGGGGACCGGGCCGTAGGACTCTGCAGCCATTTTCTCACGCGGTGGGCCGGGGCCTGGCTGCACGGAGAGGGCCGGGGAGGTCGCTCAGACCCCGGCCGACACCCCAGGCCGCTGCTTCCCCCAGGCCCCGCCCGAGCCGGTGGGGACCGCAGGCGGAGTCGACGGAGCGCATGGGGTGGCCCCCGATCCAATCAGCGTCGCCCCCGGAGGCCGGCCCCTAGTGCCCCGGCGGGGTGGCCAGCAGGTGCGGACACCCCCTGAAGACCGGGCCCGGGGCCCCAGGCGGCCCCTCCCCCGACAGGACCCTCGGGCAGCTCAGCGACAGGGGCGCCAGAGCGCCCGGGGACCGGCCGCCCCCTCCGCCCCCAGGAAAACGGCCGCCAGGGAGGCCCCAGGGCCCCCGAGAGCCAGCGCAAACGCCATGCCGTCGTGCTGATTCCCACTCCGGGGGACCTGAAGGGTCCGTGCAGCCAGGTCCCGACCCTCGGCAAGCTTCGCCAGTAGCCAGTGGTGGTATCCCAGGGAAGAGTCCTCCTTGGTGACCTGGTTTCCCAGGCTAGCCTGTGTGGGCCCCACTCTGGGCACGGGGAGGCACAGGCAGGCTCTCGGGCCTCTCTCCCGCTGGGGCTGCTGCCCGGGGAGGTCCTTCCTCTTGCTTGTCACCACCTGCAGTGCCCCAGGACTTCTTCATGAGGCCCGGGCAGCTGTCTGTGGATTCAGGGTGCAGCAGGCTACGATAAACGCCCCGTGAGACGCTGCCTGAAAAAGTAAAAGGAGGACGAGGGTAGGTTCCCTCACGCTCTCTGTGCTCCCTGCGGCTGGCAGATTTTCAGGTTCCAGCCACTATAGGTAGGGTAACGTGATCTGCAAACCCACGCAGGACTCGGAGGCGAGGGCACTGGAACGGGGTATTTGGGGAGAATGTAAGTAGCCCCAGCTTCTATAACCGGAAAAAAACTTCTATACTTAACACAGGAATTAAAGAAACCAAGCCCATTGCTGTCAAGTCAACTCGAACTGCGAGCGACCCTGTGGGACACGGCAGAGCTGCCCCAGAGGGGTTCCCCAGCCTTGTGGTGAGCAGCACATTTCTTAGTCCCTGCACCACCAGAGCACCTAAAAAAGTAATAGCAGTGTAAGTCCCTTGGTGCTATGAGCTCGTTCCAGAGGGAGACTCCACCAAATCCTCTGGATCTGTATGTGCATGTGTGTCCAATGAGTTAACTCTGCTTTCAAATAACTGGATTAAATGCCCGGAATTCAACCATCAACAGATGGATACATTCCAGAGGGGGACAGGATGGTGGGTAGGAAGTCGTCTCAAAAACAGGACCCAGGCCGAGGTTAGATGTGCCCATCAGAACCCCGCATCCAGGAACTTCCACCACCACCACCACTTCCTTTGCACACAAACACCTGAATCACGCTGTTGTCAGTTCTGTGTGTTTGGACCACAAGTGATGACTACTGCGCTAACTTCTTTAACAGAGCACTCCAGGAACCCGCCCACACAGCTCCCAGCTTCCTGTCGCAGGCACCAAGGGCCTCCTCTCCGGGCTCTGGTTGTCAACAGCAGGAGGCCTGAATGGGTTCAGGGGAAAATGACCCGGGGCAGGAAATCCCAGCAGGACGGGACTGCTGTTGTTGGTGTTGTGTGGGGCCTGCAAGTGGACTTTGAGGCACAGTGACCCCCCACGAGGCAGGACAGAGCAGAGTTGCCCTGTCAGGTTCTGGAGGCTGTACTCTTCGTGGGAGGGGACCACGCGGCCGCTTTTCTCCCTTGTGTTTGAAAGGCCAGCCTTTTGGCTGGCAGCTGAGTGTGTAATGTTTGTGCCACCAGGCTGCTAGGGAAGAGCTCGACAGGAACCAAGGGGGTCACCCTGGGGTCTCTGTGCATCAGGGGACTGAGGCCCGGAGGGCTGGCCAGCAGGTCTCAGGTCACAGCTGGTGGCAGGGCTGGGACAGGGCAATGCGGACAGAACTCACTCTGAGACAGGCACTGTTCAGACACCTTTAGTGGTGTTTTTGGTTCCTGCAGTCACCCTGTGAGGTAAATGTCACCCTCTTTGTCTTACAGCATGCCATGTAAAGACAAAAGAGGTGAGCTAAGCCCATGATCCCTTAAGTACTAAGTACAACTATTGAGTAAAAATAGGTTGACTTGTTGGGCTTGCGCCTGGTGTCCACAGTTCGCACACAGTAGGCACTCAATAAATGTCTGCCAGGGAAAGTAGGAGAGACATCGGGGAGCCACGGTCTGAGCCGAGCTGCCATGTCTGTGATTGATCAGTGCGGTTCTTCCAACTGAGGACTTCCACACGGGACCCTGGGGAGCGAGGGTGCAGGGAGCACTTCTGGAAGGGGGGCTCTGTGGGGCTCCGCTCCTCCAGCCAGCCGAGCACCTGGGTGTTGAGTGCTGGCCTCTGGCTCCCTGCACGCTGTCCTTCTGCCTCGTGTGTGTCATCTACTGAGACAGGAAATACAGTCTCGTTGGAAGGACACTGGCTTGACAATCAGCGTGGCAGCTCCCAAGAGCAAGGTGTATTTTAGGAAGGGTGTTTGGACACTTAACCCTGAGTCAGAGTTAGAAGACGTTAAGCAAACAAGAAAGGGAAGGCGGCGTGATCGCGGACCCCACTGTGGTCCAGGACAGCTATCCCGCCCAAGACCTGGAAAATCAAAGCCGGTCGCTAGGCTTCCCAGGGGGCAAAGGTCGTTCAACCCGAGTCTCACAGAGCCTCCTTCCCCCACCAGAAGGCCGGCTTGAAATACGCCCAGAGAACCTAGGCCAGTGGGAACTGTGTGTGTGAGGTCTAGACAAGGCTAGGTCCCACTGGGGGCAATCCAGTCATGCCACCGTTCTCTGTGTCATTCACATGTGCAAGGTCTGCCAGCCAAGCTCATGAACTCATCCTAGAAAAACTGCTCCATGCCTCGTTGCTGAAGATCTTCGTGGTCACCTTTGAAGTCCTCCCCCTGGGAAGCTAGGCACTGATGCCAGTGCCCAGGGCACCCTTCAAAGCGATTTTGGAACTCTCTGGAACAGCCATCACTGTCATTGTTTGATCCTTGATATCCTGAATGTCATCAAAATGTCTTCCTTTCAATATTTCCTTTGTCTTCAGCTAGAGAAGAAAGCCACTGGGGGCCAGATCAGGTGAGCAGGGAGGGTGTTCCCATACAGTTACTTGTTTTCTGTCTAAAAACTCCCTCACAGACAAGTAAACAGTTAAGTTTGCAAACTTGCCACTGTGCCACTGTGTGCAATGGCCATTCCAGAAAGAGTTCCAAAATTGCTTTGAAGGGTAGGCCGGGCACTGGCATCAGTGCATCCGTGCAGAGCTTCCCAAGGGGGCTACTTCAAAGATGATGGTAGTGACATTCAGGAGTGAGGCATGTAGCACTTAGAGCAATGAAGTTTGCGGACTTCATTGTCAGACCTCGTATACAGGCATCTTAGAAATCGCGGGCCTGCTGTTACCGCCTGCTTCTGCAGAGGTCACAGCCCCCCAAAACCTGCAGAGAATTCTACTCTGTCACATGGGTGACTTGCTAGGAGCTGAAACTGACTCAACGGCAGCAGGTTTAGGACCCACATGAGATGCTCACATGACGTGTGGACATCTCACATAAGACAGTTCAGAGAAAGGAGGACAGTCTCAGCATTGCGTCATATTGTGGACACAGCCAAGCAAGGCAGAGAGAAGCAGGCCCGAGGTGGAGGTCTCGTCCCCTGGTCTGTGTTGGCATCACCATCCAGTGCAGTGAGTACCATCCCTTGTCTCCGTGGAAGCAGATCGCCAGCCCTTTCTTCCGTGGTGCTTGCTGGTGGGTGGATTTACGTATCTGCCTTGCAGCCAGCAGCTGAGACCAAGCCCTCTTCACCACCCAGAGCCCTGCCGTGTGGGTCCTGCTGCTACCATTAGTAGGGTCAGTGCAGTCCCCTACCCTTGAAACTCACTGTAGGGAAACGAGACAATGAGGTCTGACGAGCTGACATCAGGTCTTACCAATCAGAAACCCAGATATGGCAGCTGCGGTCCCCCACAGGCTGCTCCACGATGCCTCCTGGAGAAAATGAGTCGCCAGAGGCAGAATGTTGGTGTTCTCCACGAGCATGATCTGTGGGACCAAAGACAGAGCTCTCACACCTTGTCAGGCGCATGCGGCAGCAGGAGCGTGACTCGCCCTGACCCGCTGTACCCGTTTAGTACCGGACGTCTCCTCTCTGGTGCCCAGCGGGGCCTACCAGAAGCAGGGTGGCCATCTGAATGTTGGAACCTCTGACAAAGGGTCAGCCTCCCCGTTTTCAGTAGGGTTCATTAAAATGCCTGCAGAATTGTAAATGCACAAGAAACGCAGGGTGCAGCCCAAATTGCTACGGGGGCTACCTATCGTGAATTAGACTGGGTTGAGAGAAGACTTTTATTTATATAATTCTCAATTCTCACATCTATTTATTTAAATTGTAAGCAAGTATTAATTTTATAACAGATTAAAAATATCTGCAGAGTTCATAAATGCTACCGAATTCCAGGAAGCTAGAATCACAAACTTTGTTACAACTCAGCGATTTTTTCCAACTGTTTGTTTCTTTAAAGTGAAGTCTGACACGCGGCCGCCAGGTGGCAGCACGGGGACGAAGGCTCTGCGGGTGAGGTCAAGGTCCTTACACTCGCAGTCCAGGCAGGTGCATTAACTTAGAATTTCCAATTTTAAATATAAAAGTACATTTCTTTACTAATTTAAGTAACCAAACTGGACACAATTCAAAGATGATATACTTAAATACCACGTATGAAATCCAAAAATAAATAAATAAAAGTTTTAATGCTGTCCTACTAAAACTCCTCCCAAGTTGTGCCCAGGTAATTTAACAGATGGATTTTAGACAACTCACGTGAGGAGAACACTGAAAACTTCCCTTGGAGCTGAGCAGACATAACTGCGTCCATTCTCAGACGTCGCGTGCTGGGTCCCAGAGCCAGCCTCGCGTCTCTTGTCTCAGTGGCTGGCTTAGTCTGCCTGCATCGTGGTGGCCGCTCAGCTTACGACCGTCTCCCACCCTGGCTTCCTGGGCTGCACAGACTCCTCTTTCTGCCAGTAGTGTCCTGTGGGATTTGGATAACGTCACTTCTCTGGTCTCAGTGGCTTGCGTTGCCTGTCTTTATTGCCAGTCAGCTGACAATCTTCTCACACCCTCGCATTCTGTCTTTTCCGGCACTTGGTAGAAACTCTGTGTTCACACAGACAGATCGGTAATGAGGGGAAGAGGGTCCACTTTCTGTTTAAATTTAAAAAGTGGCCAGAGGTCAGTTTCCAGTCTGAAAAAGGGGCTGAACATGGATGGGTAGTACTCAAACATGGCTGGTCATCAGAGTCACTGGAGGCTTTTACAAAACACTGATTCCTAGGCCCCACTCACACCTGCTGAATCAGAATCCATGAGACAGGGCTTCAGAAAGCTTCCTTAGGGACTGTCATAACCAGTCTGTCTGGCTAACTATGTGACCTTCAGCAGCCTGCTTAACCTTTGTTAGCCTCAGTTTCCTCACCTATAAAAATGGGTTTTATATCATTGAGTTTTGTGTGAAATAAGACAGTGCATAAGCTTAGAACTGTATCTTGTACAGAACAACCAGCCCACAAATTTTAGCTGTTATTAATGTTTTTGTTATTATTCCCAGGACCTCAAGGTGAGAACCCTCCCCTCAAAATACCCCATTGCCACTGGGTCAATTCCGACTCACAGCAACTCTATAGGAAAGAGTAGCACTGCCCCATAGAGTTTCCAAGGAGCACCTGGTGGACTCAGACTGCCGACCTGTGGGTTAGCAAACAGAGCGCTTGGCCTACTACACCACCAGGGCTTCCAGCGGTGTAGAACAGGGGAGCCACAGGGGCTTCCTTGGAAAGAAATGTTTCATTAATTGAATAAACAAATAGACAGAGTAAATAAGTACAGGAATAACTCTTACAGTTGCTGCCATGTCTGGGGGATGCGTTTCCCTGTTGAAGCTGAGCCGTCAGCTGTGACTGCTTTTACTTGGTACGGTGCCCTGGGAATCAAGGTGTCACCAGCTCACACTCAGAGGCTCCAAGGGCCGCCTTGGGCACCCTGAGAACTATCTGTCTGGGGACAGATTGGCAGCAGCCACTCCAAGGGTCAGACAGGAGCCCAGTCCGCTCAGCAGCAGGAGTTGGTTTGGTTTTCTTTTAAGGGGCAACGAGTTTATGGTTAAGGAGGGCGGCACAGCTCGGAAAAGGACAGTGACAGTGGTTGCAGAGCTCGAAATGTAGTCGACGTCACTGAACTGTGCATGTAGAAATTGTTGGTGTGTGTCTTTCTGTGTATATTCCTAACAATGACAACAGCAAAATAAATAAATTTAGAACAAAAAACAATAGAGGCCCATTCCCCCAACCAAACATCAGACTGTGCAAGTTGTTACCAGTAAGAGCACTGGGGGTTCAAAACAGATGACCGATGGGTGGGTTGGCCCTGAGCCGGCCTCCCCAACACTGGCCTTCCAGACAAGCCTCTACGGCTTTCCCATTCGGGTCTGGGCTCAGCCAGGCCACTTCTCAGAGAGGCCTTGTTCTGCAGACTGGACTGGGAAAGCCATGGTCAGAGACAGTCCAGGCACCTGCAGCAGGCTTTCAGACGACACCAGTGATCTGTTTGCCAAAGAGCACTTCTTGGGGTTCTCAGGCATCTGAGGGTTCCCACATGGAAGTGGCACCCCAGTGTGTCCTTGCAGAGGCTGGCCCTTGAGCTGTAGGTCCAGAAACTAGGCACTGGTCATCCACCCACCAGTAATGGCTTCGGGGTCTGGTCACTCACCAAATCTGATCAAAAGATGGTGAGATTCTTGAATAAAAGAAAAGTCTGCTGTGTATGAGATACAAGCTTCACAGCCTAGACAGAAACCAGGCTACCCCGCCTCTCCAAACACAAGAGGTGGCCAGGCCACCCATGCTCTCCTGGACAGGCACTGTGTTTTCTTGTCCCTCAAGGCTGCTCATGTCTCCATCCTTGCCTGCCTGCCTAGCTTCTCAGATTAATAGCAGTCTCTACTTTTTGTTTATTTTGTGCCAGGTTCTTTAGGTGTGTTATTTAATGTTCACATGAATCTTGCAAAGTTGGTGCACCCTATTTAACTTGCACGGGTGCTCACAGAATCAGGTGACCTGGTGGCACAGTGATTAAGAGCCACTAGCCACTAGCCAGTGCAGTTTGGATTCACCAGGTGCCCCTTGCAGACCCTGTCAGGCAGTGTTCTAGTCTGTCCAGCAGGGTTGCTGTGACTCAGCAGCCATGGGTTTGGGTTTTGTTTTCTTACTCCTAAGGCGCTGATGAAACAACAAGCTCCGAGAGTTTAAATTCTTGGTCCAGGTCCATGGTCAGTAGTTTGCAGAGCAGGGGCCCTAACCCAGCCTTGCCCAGCTCCAAAATCTGCCCTTAACCATGGTCCCTATCATCTGTCCCCCCTTTGTCCTCTGTGTCCAGCCCAAATTTCTCTCTCAAGTGTCTGTGTCCATCCTCACAGGAAGTGGTGCAGACAGGTGTTCCTCTGAGTCTCAAACATTTTTCTTCTCCCAGCACCTACCCAGGTTCTGTCTTGAGTTGATTATTTGGGTACAGAGCTTATTTCCCCAAGTGGACCAGAAGCCACCTGAAGACAGATATTATGTCAACTTTCTGTTGTTTACAGTACCCAGGACAATGCCTTAAACTCAGTAATATATACTTTAATAATGGAGTTAGCATGGACATTGTGTATATGATATAATACAGTTGAATTGTAATTGTATTTATCCGATGGTCTGTAGAGTGGCTAAAAGAAAAAAAGATAAAGTCACCAAATACGCTCCAGTCATTACCTCAACGACTGGGTAACGACTGGATGTCGGCTTACTGCTTTTGGAGCTTGTCGTCTCTGTTCAAGACAATAATTCGTTTTAGAATTTTTCCTAAGCTATTCCTTTTTAAACAGATATGTATGCACAAGTGTACACACACACACACACACACACACACACACACATGCTACACGTATGTTAAAAGTTAACAGAAGGCCTCATAGCCACTTGCAATGTAGAATGTGCCGCCCTACTTCTGAAAGGGCTGCCCCAGAAGTCAAGGTTGAAAGAAGTGTGTAAGGCCCTGACAAGCAGGCTGAGCAGCCTCCGGTGGCAGGCGCTGTCGATGAAGTCCCTGTGCCGTGCCACGAGCCAGAACGTCGTCACCAGCCAGTGGGCACCAGGGAAGAGGCCTGGCCAGAGGAACTGAGGCTCCCTGTGGGTTAATTCTTTGGCTTGGGCCTTTTCTTCATTCTGGATGTGTGCATTTATAGAGATAAACTGACCTCTGAATACTGCTTTGGCTGTATCCCTGATGTGTTTTCATTCTCATTTGAATCTATACATTTCATTATGTTGTCCTTGACCTCTTCTATAACTCAGGGCTTTTTGAGCAAGGGGTGGTTCAGTTTACATGAGTTCCAATTTCTGTTTCTTCTGCTATTGATTTTGACTTTTATGGCTTTATGTTCCAAGAAGATGCTTTGCAATAATTCAATGATCTGGATTTTACTGAGATTTGCTTCATGTCCTAACACATGGTCTATTCTGGAAAATATTCCCTATGCATTGGAGAAGGTGTACTTATCTGCTGATGGATAAAAAGTTCTGCATATGTCAAGGAGGTCTAACTGGTTAATTGTCATAATAAGATCTTCTGTGTCTTTATTGAGCTTTTTTTTCTAGTTAATCTATTACTGAAAGTGTTGAAGTCTCCAACTATTATTGTGGAGTGATCTATCTCATTTTTCAGTGTAGTCAGTGTTTCTTTGATGTATTTAGATACTCTGGTATCGGGTGCATAAATATTTAATATTGTTAAGTCCTGCTTGTGTCTTGAACCTTTCAGGAACAAATGGTGACCATTCTTGTCCACAATGATGGATTTTACATTAAAATCTATTTTATCTGAGGTTAGTATTGCCATACATGCTCTTCTTTGTCTATTGTTAGCTTGGTATATATTACTCCATCCTCAAATTCTCAGTTTGTTCATATCTTTAGGTCTACAGCGTGTTTCTCGTAAGCAACATATAGATGGACCACATCTTTTGATCTAGGATGTCACCTGTCTGTTTACTGAAGTATTCAGTCCTTTTACATTCAGAGTAATTATTAATAGGTATGTGTTTAGTGCTGTCATTTCGATGTGTTTATTTTTGCATTGGTGTTTCCAATGTTGGTCTTAATATTCTGTTCTGGCCATTCTTTATGGATTGACTTTTCATCTTTTTCAGTGTTGGTTTTGTGTTTCTTGAGACTCCTGTATTACGTTTCTTGTTTCTGTAGGTTGCATTGTTACGGAGCTTTACGGCTGCCACCGTGACCTCCCTTAATGTTCTAAGTGTAAACGCAGTTTTAACTTCCACATGTCTTTTTAACTTCCTCTCCATCTGAAAGGACTATAACTACTGTAGTACATTCCTCTTTTTAATGTGAAGGTGTCATAGTTTTCGTGATATGATCTCTGGTTCCTTTCTTTTAATATTAGAGTTTTGTGCCTTCCCTATCTGAGGAGGTTTCTAGATGTCGTGTCCTGCATTGCCTCCTTAAGTATTCACTTAATGGTTTTGTTTTTCTAAGCAAAGAGCTTCTTTCAGTGTTTCTTGTAGTTTGGGTTTGGTTTTTAGAAAGCTTCTAAGCTTCTGTTTATCTGCAAATATCTTGATTTCATCTTTGTATTTGAAAGACAGTTTTGCAGGATACATAATTTGTGTTTGAAAGTTTTTCTCCTTCAGGGCTTTAAATGTGTCATCTCATTGTTTCTGTGCCAACATCATTTCTGCTGAGAAGTCAGACAAAAGCCTACAGGGTTTCTCTCTGAATGTTAGATTTGGTTTGAGTCTCACTGCCTTTAAGATTTTCTGCTTATGTTTCATTTTATTGAGCTTCGTTTTAATATGTCTTGGTGTCTTTCTTTTGGGGTCTAGTTTCTGTGATATTTGATAAACGTCTTGGATATCCATGTTCTCTTCTTTTATAATTTCAGGGAAGTTTCCTGTCAGTGACTCAACAACAATACTCTGTGTGTTTTCAGCCGTCCCTCCCCGTTCAGGAACTCCAGTTTAATTATAGATTATTCCTCTCGGTAGAGTCCCACATGTGTCTTAATGCTTCTTCATTTTTCTTATTTCTTTTCTCTGTTTTCTCTTCATAAATGCTGATATCAGTTGTTTTATCCTCAAGGTCACTAAGTCTGACTTCCAGTTCCTCAGTTCTGCTCTTTTGGCTTTGAATTGAATTGTCTAATTCTGTAATTGTGTCATTGATCTGCTGGATTTCAGAATGTCGATGTACCATCAATTTGAATAGCTTGATTAATTTTTCATTTGTTCGCTGAATTTTATTTAATACCTAGGAGGGTTTTGTATATAATTCTTTTGTACTCATTCTCTGATAGTTTCAGAAAGCCTTCCTCATCTGAGAAGTTTTTGATCCTTTATTTTGGGAGTGTTCTGGAGCCGTGGTGGGCTGTTTCTTTCAATGCTTAGCAATGGTCTATTGCCTGTGGGCCTTCTAGAGGCTGTTTAGTTTCTCTAGTGTTGCCTCAACAGGAGCTGAGGGAATTAAGGAGATGTGTGTCTAGTCCACTATGTTGGCTCCACCCCCTGGAAATTTTTTTAATTCTTTGAGAGTTTTCTGAGGCCATGGTGGTCTGCTTCTCTAAATGATTAGAAATTGGTTGTTGATGCTGAGCTATCATCAAGTTCTTGGAATTTGTTTGTTGTATTCTAATTTATATATATCTTTTTTAAATTTAGGTTTTGAGTGTCCACATATTTTGGTCATTTGAGCTAAACTGATTATTGCACCTTTAAAAATTCCAATGTCCTGTCACTGAATGGTTAGATCTATGATCTCTCTGAGAAAGATAGGAGGAGTTGCTGGCTCAGGGAATTTAGTAGAACTTTTTCTCCACTTCCTTTGTTTCCTTCTCCAAGTCTGGGAGAATACCTCAGAGCACACACGTAATATGTCCTACTTCTGGCCCAGTTAGTGCATCAGGGTTTAGTGCTTTGTGCCAAGCAAAAAAGAGTGGGAGAAGTGCTGGAGAAAGGGAGAGAAATCAGCACATAGAAAAGTTGTGAGTCCACAAGAGTTCTCAGGCATTTAGCTTACAATACTCAGGTGAAAGTCCTCTGCAGTTCTGTAGGTGCAGCCATCTGAAGCTCAGGTTCTCCACTGAGAAAGATGCACCATGCTCATGGCCCTGCTGCTCTGCTTGTTTGCCCACTGCCGTGCCATGGCTCTGCTTGGCTGACTGAAGCGGGTCCCTCTGAGGGGTGCAATTTTTAATCTGGCTGAGGTAGTTGTGTCTGGACCCGCTTTGTCCTCCCTGTCACCCAGTCCAATCTCTCAGTGTTCCACTTTATATTCACGACTGCTCAGCTTGGTCACTCTGTCTGATCCAGCCTACAAGGTGCCAGTTGGGTCAAATCTGGAAGATTTTTCTGCTTCTGAACATTCTCTCTCTTCTCTGCTGCTCAGTCCAACTTCTGAACTGTGTCTTGACGTTCGGGGTCCCAGATGGTCATATATAGTCAATTCATTTGTTGTTTCAGGACTTCCTTGTAAGAGGGACTACAGGAACCACATGCCTACTTTGCTGTATGGGCCCCACCTCTGGGAAATTTTCTGAATGGACACCTTGGTGGCCCAGCTTCCAGGGGTCTGTCTGGCACCTGGAAGGCCAGGTCCTGCAGCCACCAGCCTCTCTGCAGGACAAAGATGGGGCAGCCCACTCCCTCAGAGACTCAGAGCCCTGAGTACCCCAGAGGGCAGCGCCGCTCGGTGTCACAGGGTCTCGGTGAGTGAGAATGCACCCAGAGGCAGTAGGCTTGGTATCTTCTCCTGAGGGCCACTAGAGGACAGTCTTGTCCTGAAGTTTATTGCAGCGATGGTGTAGGAGCTCTGGATGCTGGATCTCTGTGATTCAACAGGCCTGCTGGGGAGGGTTGGGTTAGCTGTTCTCAGATGTGGATGCCAATCGGGAGCAACTTTCCTGGGTGAAGGTCGGGGGCTCCCTGTGTCTCCCTCATGGGCCCCCTGCACAGGATGTCCATTGCTGTCATGCTGTGGGTGTCTCTCTCTGTTGCCAGCCAGCCTGAAATATCTCCTCACCATGCTGCTCGTGCACTTCCTGGCCATCTGTCCAGCATCCTAGTGACCTCCAGCAGTGCTCTCTTCCAGGGCCACTGTCTCCCTTGGGCTCCTCCTGAATGCAC
This sequence comes from Heterohyrax brucei, assembly GCA_028571685.1. Classification (NCBI taxonomy): domain Eukaryota; kingdom Metazoa; phylum Chordata; class Mammalia; order Hyracoidea; family Procaviidae; genus Heterohyrax; species Heterohyrax brucei. The sequence continues at coordinate 74,066,467 of CM053163.1, forward strand.
AGACTGCAAACTTCCATGGCCGATTGGTGCCACTTTGAAAAAAATCATTACAGATTCCCCAGATTAGCTGCTTCTCTGTGCTCCCTGTTTGGGGTATTGCAAGCCTCACCCCCAAGTGGCTGCAAAGAGCCAGAGCTCTAGATGTGAGCAGTTAAGTTCTTCTAGCTTCTGAGATGTCCTGCTCCTTATTTCCCAGGCCTCTAGACTCACCCGACTCTCCAACACCTCAGCTGACATCTGGAGTTCTTAGATCTCCATTTGTGCTTGTTTTGATTTGTTGTTCAGTGGAATACTTCCTGGGAAGCAATGGGAGCATCCACTCCACTATTTTGCTCCATCCTTCTCCAATTTCTCTTGGTATTATATGAAAGATCAGCTGATGGGAGCTATCTGACAAATTCTTGTACATGGCGTCTCCATTGGTTGGGGCCAGACTCGATGGCAACTGACAAAGATAATCCTGAGAAGGCTGTCTCTTCCCCATCAGCCTAAATGTGTGTCTTCATTCACTTCAACTCTTCCTTTTGTGTGTTACAGTGTCCTTCCCTAGGGATTGTGTCATGATTTAAAGTGACAACCTGTCATTTAACGCATGCCTTTACAAACTGAAGGTGTCTGAATCAGACACTCAGACTCTAGGTTCTGCTCTTGTTTTGATCAGCCTTAGAAAAGTTATTTAAAGGAGCTGTGCAGCATGCTTCCCCCTCCAAAACCCCTCCTGAGGAATTCTGTCTCTGTGATGGAGGTTGTCTCCTGTGATAAAAGCTGACTATGGCAGCTGTATTCATTTCCAGCCTCTCTGGCATCTGGCTACATGACTTGGTTCTGAACAGTGAGGTGTAAGGGAAGTCTGCTGGGTATTTCTCTGAAAGACGTGGTAGAGAAGCACTTTTTTCCTTCCTGACTTGTAGGCAGACAGACATGTAAGTATTCATCCATGGAAGTTGTGTAGCTGCCACGGAGCTGAGATTTGGCAGGCCAGGGATGTTAGAGAGGAAGGGGTGGGGTGCCTGATGCTGGAGGGCATCGCTGAACTACTGAAACAAGCGAATCAATCACAGAAACCCCAAGTTCCTGCAAATCATGTAGCTGAAGTGACCTTTAGTTAAATACTCTGAAAGCATTGTAACTCACATAGTAAGAGTAACACTTACATGCACCAGAGACTTTCGTAAGTTATTTGTGTATCTATGTAGTGATACTCCCAGGCATGTAATTCAATTAACATCCATTTATAGTTGTTAAAACTGAGGATATTGTGTAGACCATAGACGGCCAAAGCAACAAACAAATGTGTATTGAAAGAAGTACAACCAGAATCCTCTTAAGAAGCAAAGACGGTGAGACTATGTCTCCCACCCTTTGGACATGTTATCAGGAGGGATCAGTCCCTGGAGAAGAACTCATGCTTAGTAAAGTGCAGGGTCAGTGAGAAAGAGGAAGACCCTCAACAAGATGGATGGACACAGTGGCTGCGACAATGGGCTCAAGCAGAACAGTGTTTGTGGGGATGGTGGAGGACTGGGCAGTGTTTCATTCTGTTGTGTGTAGGGTCACTGTGAGTCAGAATCAGTCCCAGAGCACCCTAACATGAACAATAACAAAATTTAGAATCAAGAGGGTTGGTATGCTGCCCAGGGCCATGTAACTAGGAAGCTCAGCATCAGACCTGAGCTGACTGGTCCAGAACCCACGTTCTTATCCAGTACCCTTTCCTGCATGGTATTGCATGTGAATGATGAAATGGGAGACCTAGGAGGGGCTCATTGTCACCCCACCCCACCACACATGTAGTATTAAATGGGGCCACTGATAGAGGCTCTATGGGGATGCTTGTGTTATAGTCACTGAAAACATGATGGTAGGACAGTTGGAGCACAGAGTCCTAGCCAAAGCACGGGAAAATCCATGTGTCCCTGGCGTCCAGTGCTGCTTCTACTCTTCTCCCAACAATAGTGCCCTGTACTACTAGTTCAGGAGGTTGTTGTTGGGGTGCTTTTCTTAAGCCAGCATCCATTCTGTCTGATGTGAGTGGGGCTACGTGGACTTGAACAGCTATTGACACACTTTTTTTTCCTATACAGTCCTTTGTTGTTGTGACTGGTGTAAGTACTAGTGCATAGTTAAAGAATGCCTGACAGCCCCTCACAGCACTGGCGTTTTTCTCTGTCATCTGAAGAACTTGAACAGAGCTTTAGTCTCTGACACGGTAGTGACAGCAGCATCCTTACCCTCTGTTCCGGGATCCCCCGAGTATCAACACTGGTAGCTCTCTTTGCTACGGCCTGTGTCTGCCCCCGTAGGATTCTCAGGTGCATAGCCTTGCTGGATTCAAGCTGTGGAAAGTAGCAAGCACTCAACTTTAGAGTTGGAGTTTAGTAAGTAAGCAACTGTGTTATGAGCACTGATGCTGTGAAGAAGATGACCATTTTGCATAAAAGCAAACAAGAATGAAGCATTGAAGGAAGATCAGGAATGCCAAGTGGATTGGGCCTGTGTTGAGTGCTATTTCCACTCGGATCATCATGGTGGCCTCATCGGGAAGATCACAACTGAGCAAGGATCTACAGGAATCAGGGGTCCCGCCAAAGTGTGGGGGCAGTGCTGCAGTCCGAGGAAGAGCAGGAGCAGAGCGTGACTGAGCCCAGGTGATGGTCTTTATACACAGCACCAAGAGTAGTTTAAACAATTCAGTAAACACTGGATGCTTTGTAACAGTTTTCATGCCACTTGCGGTTACAGGGCACAGAAAGTAGGGCCCCTTGGCCATTCTCACTCCCAGCGCTGTGGTTGTCTTTGAACTGCCACTCAGGGCTGGAGAGATGGAAAGTCTCAGGTCCTGGGGATTCTGCTCCATGTCTCTATGAAGGCAGTGATCCTGTCACCTTGTCCTCAGAGTCCACAGAGTGACACTGATGGTGAGGTTCTCAGTCTTTGTTATAGTCTTTCCCATGTGCTGTCCTGCCCACCAGATGACTCTAAAATTTTAAGTGGAGTGATTTCTGTTATCTGTCCCTTTTACTTTTCTGCAAAAATGAAGTATTATATTTAAAAGACCTGTCTTTGTAAGACTTGCACTTTCTAGTGACCATATTTATCCACAGCATCCCCACCAGCATTTTATGTGTTGAATGGTGTTCAGAAGCCCTGGTAGCATAGTGGTTAAGTGCCATGGCTGCTAACAAGAAAGTTGGCCGTTCATATCCACTAGGCACCCCCTAGAAACTCTACAGGAAGTTCAACTCTGTTATAGGCTCCTAAGAGTTGGAACCACTCAACGGCAGTGAGTTTCGTTTGCATATAGAGTTACAGGAAAATCCCTAATGTAATCGAAATACTTTATCGGTCACCTACTACATGTTAGAGAGTTATCTAGACACCGAGCTTAAAAATGAACAAACCATGAAACTTACATTCTAGTCAAGGGAGGGAAATGTTGTGCAAAGTGCAAGAGTAAAATGAAAAGACTGTGGGCTGATGTTCAGCTCTATAAAGAAAATAACATGCTGGAGGAAAAATACCTTGCTGAAAAGGTGGAAGTTTAGTAAAGACCATATGGTACTTTGGGAGCAAGGAATGTGGCTTTCTGGGTAAAGGAACATCCCCGGCAGGTGAACAGCAAGTGCCAGTGCCCTGGGATGTAAGTGCCCATGCCCTCCTCCAAGTGATAGTTTAGAAGCAGTCTGTGGTGATTGTTGTAAGACTGGAAATCTGCAAATCAATAGCAGTTCCACGAACATGAAGAAAGCTGCCTGCTCAGCACATCTTTACCAAGTCCCGTTCCTCACCTGACTGTCACCATTGCTGTGTAGGGAGGAGGTGGGGGTTGTTTCTGTTCCTGACCCAGAGGTCTCACGATGCCTCTCTGAGAGGCAGGTTGGGATTTGCCTGGTCATGGGGTGCCTCAGTGTGGTTCCTGGTCCATCGCCCTGACCTTCACAGGCAGGCACGCTCAGCTGTGACCAACCTCTACATCAAAATGGAGTAAAAATAGGGAACCCTCTCGGACTGTTAACATTTATTGGTGGTGGTAGCGGTGGTCACACCACTGTCTGTGCCCATTTAGGTTGTTTTCACCAAGAAGAGTGTTATGGGTGAACCATCACACTGGAACCCTCTCCCTTTCTTTGTTAACTGTCCTGAGTGCAGTTCGTCTGTCGATGTAGGACTTCCTGGGGCACCCAACCAGTGACCCCCTTAGTAAGAACTGTTGCTTGAGCTGATATGTTCTGCTTCCAAATATGTATAACGGGATTTATGTACTGGAACTACAAGATCCAGAGGTGTGGAAGGGAGTCTGGGGCTTATGTTAGAGTCTTCACCAGAGTGTCGTGATCAGGTCTGAGGGACACAGTAGACGAGTGTTCACTATGAGTGAGAAATTTGGGGAAGGAGAGGTGATGCCCTGCAGAGACCTTGGCATCAAACACAGTCCCCCGAGAGATGCTGTGTGCAGGCTGTCAGCATGATCTCTGTGTGCAGGGCCTAGGAAGGAAAGTGTGTGAAGGAGGTAGTCCTCCAGTGCGATGTGTTTGTGGAGGTGAAAAGCCATCGAAGACAGAGTGCTGAGGAGAGGCTGTGGCCGTCTCTTTATCCTAAGAAGACACTGCCATTGCTGTGTTTTATCCTGCCTTGACTCGCTGATGGGAACAATGCTTTGTATGTTAGGACATGACACTCTGCAGCACCAACAGAGGCATCTTTGTTTGGACAGCTGCATTTTCTCATTTTGTTTTTCCCTGGTTGCCCATTCAAGCATCTGCTATATTGACAATGTGGGATTCTCAGCAACTTTAGGACAACTCAGGAGAATGCACACCAGAAAATGCGTTTCAAAAGTTGTGGGTGCACTCTGGTCTGTGTGAAACCAACTTTTTGTGCATAAAAGCTGACTCTTACTACATGTGGCTCTATAAAAAATAAAGAGTATATAACAGTGTAGTGGTTTGATGACTTAAAAAAGATATATATTACGACTAAGTGATGGCTCCAAGTCAGGTTTTCACACCAGTCTCTGACGTCTCTGTCTGCTCTCACCACCAGGTAACAGCACACTCCTCATTTTCACTCTTTACTTCCTCTACCCTCCCAGTGAGCACCTGTCCTCTCTTCTTCTCCCTCTCCTCTCCCCTGTGGAAAGAAACCTGTAGGGCAGTCTGTTATAAATGTATAAAACCCTAAAGTACAGACACCACAGGCTCACTCTGTGTCCCGGAGTCCAGTCCACTCTTTGTCTGAAGTGTTGAACTCATTACTGGTTTCAGGGCTGGGGGAGTAGGAAGCCTAGGGGCCCTATTCCCAGGGGACCCTCCAGGTGGTTGGACCATCAGTTCTGGCCTTTTAGTAGAGTTCTTCAAGTGCACGTATCTTTTTCTTATGCTACATCAGGGAGTCTACATTGTTTCCCCTATAAAAGCTGTCTTTGGTGCTGGCTAGGCACCCTCTGGTTCTTCGGGTCTCCTGCTGATGCAGCCTCTCAGTCATATGGGTCCTTCTGTCTCCTGGGTGGGCTCCTCTTTCCTCATGTCTTTGATGTTCTTGGTCATCATCTGTTCCAGGTGGATTGGGATGAATTGAGGTTCCTCAGATGACAGCTTGCTGGCTTTTAAGACCCCAGACACCACTCACTGATATGGAGTACAGAAGGCTCTCTTAGTCAGAGGCTAGTTACGACTGTTGACCATGGTGTCCCCTGAAAACATGGTCTCCAGACCCCTGTCCCTGCTACTCTATCTTTTGAAATATTGGGTTGAATTTAGAAAACCTTTTCTGTTTATGTTGTAGTCCAGTTATGCTGACCTGCCTTCTGCTGAGTGCTGTCGTACCCTTCACCTAACTGAATTCCTGTCAACTGTCTAATCTGTGAACAACTGTCTCCCTCTCTCCCCACTCTTGTAGTTGTCAGAGTCTTTTCTTCTGTACCTGAGTCCTTTTATAAGTCCTTATAATAGTGGTTTCATACAATACTTGTCCTTTTGCAGATGACTGGTTTCACTCAGCATAGTGTCTTCTAGTTGATGCCAGGTTATGAGATGCTTCCTAAAATCATCATTGTTCTTTATCATTGCATAGTGCTCCACTGTATCTGCGTACCATAGTTTATCTATTCATCTATTGATGGGTACCTTTTTGCTATTGTGGACTGTGCGCAGTGAATGTTCATGTGCATGTATCTGTTCACGTGACAGCCTTTATTTCTGTAGGATGTGTTCCAAGCAGTGGGATTGCTGGATCATATGCTATTTCTACTTCTAGCTTTTTAAGAAAACTTCAAATTTCTTTCTAAAGAGGTTGTACCATTTTGCATTCCCAGCAGTGTAGGAGAGTTCCAATCTCTTCACAGCGTCTCTGATATTTGTTGTTTTGTGCTCTTTGGATTATTGCAGTCCTATGATTTTTGTTCTGCTTATTGTTATCTTTGTTTGCAGCCCATCGGAATCTTAATTAAAGTTGTTTCAGTCACTCTGGTGAATCCACGGGTCATAAAGACTAGATCCTGGCCTGTTGAACAGGAATATGCCAGCACTTTAGAGAGATGGTGGTGGCTATCCCTGAGAAGCAGAGGTGTATTCTAACCAGTTCAGATTCACAGACACATCAAGCACCCAAGAAGCACACAGATAGAGAACTTGCTGTGATGACTTTATTTGGGATAAGGACCAAAACTTAAGGACAAGTTGCCAAAAATAATAAGAATTTTCTTAGATCTTCAAAAGAAATTATGAACTCTTTTGTCCTGCTTTGGAAGCTCAGCTACAGCAAAATAAGTAGAGGTGACCATTCTTCCTGCAGGTCCCCAGGAGACGTTGTCTGGAAGAACAAGAGCGGCTTCGGCAGAAACAGACAAGGATTCGTGATCGGCCTGGAGAAACAGAAATCATCCGGCACTGTGTGCTGTGTCGTGAGTACGCGGAAAGTAGAGGCTCCTGGAGCAGGTAAGTGCTGCCTTGGGTGGGTGTGTCACGTGGCTAAACTTGGACCCGAGGCAGCAATCGCCCTCAGCGGGATCAACAGGAATAACCATAAAACAGCCAATGTCGACGGCACAGGATTAGAGACATCTCTGTTATCACAGACATTAACACTAAGCTCAGGGTAAACACAGCTTTGACACTTCAGTAGCAGATGGTTTGCGTCGGAAGGTCTGAGGAGAGAAGTGGACCTTCAGGCAGAGCGAGCTGGGACGAAAGGGGAGGCGGAGCCCGAGTAAAGGAGACAGTCTGGGAAGCCATGTGTTTGTCACAGACCCAATGTCTGTCTCATTAGGGTGGTCAGGACTTGCATTGTACCATAAATGGCTCTGTGTGGGTCACGCGGGATCACAGCTCCCTCATCCCAGTCCGTCACTGACACTTTACCCCCCCAGCCTAGACTACGTGCCTCGCCCCCGGGGTGCCCCCTGCCCCCACCTCTTCGTGTTTAGGCTCCAGGGTTACCCAGCTCCTCTGACAGGACTGGGTCAGTTCTCTCTCTGAAGTGTCTGTTTGACTTGCACCCGTAAGGGAACCCAGTCTATCAGTTCTGAGCTGCACTGGAAGAGCCCGGCACTCGGGCGCTTTCTTCCCCTGATGGTTCTGCCGCTGGCGTGTGGCAGGCTGGAGCCGGAGCCCCGTGGCACACCGAGCTCACCTGACGGGTCCTGGACTGAGCCTCTGTCTCCCGTAAATGAGATTTCCATGGCCTGGTCCCCTGCTTCAGGCTTGTCCGGGGCGGGAACCTCATCACTCATTTCTCTGAGTGGCTCGGCCCGGGCCTGGAGGGCCGGCAGGAGAAGGACAGCGAGCAGGGCCGGGGTCCTCATGGCTGTGGTCACCTGGAGGTCGGTGTCCTCTGGGGCTGGACAGGAGCCTGAGGGCTGCCGAGTGAGCAGACTCAGGCGGTGTTTGTGTCTGCTAGGAGAAGGCTCCGAGGTGAGCGGTCTGGTTAGAGAAGGTGTGTGTTTGTTCTGCGGATGGTGCCAAAGCGTTGTCTGCTGCCCTTAGAGTCTCTCTGATGTTGTTCTGTTCAGGTGGCTTTAATTGCAGCCCAGGTCCACATGTCTAGTGTCTGCACTCATTGTACGTTTACAGTGATGACAAGGACCTGATGCGTTTCCCTGTTCCCCATCTGCTGGAATCTTTACCTCTTAATATCCAAAAGAACCAGAGAAGCAATGCCTGTTAGGCTGAAACCCAAGCCCCCTCCCCTACCATTCCCGGAGTGGCACGGCCTGAGTCAAACGTTTTATCTGCCAGCTACTCCTGAAATTCCATTCAAATGAGGGAGCTGCCCAGGGCTCTAACAGCTATCACTCCTTTCCCATAGGCTCAACTCCACTGAAATGAGACCCCCTGATGTTAATGAAGTCACTTTCATTGCCCACGACCCTATAAGCTACTTGCCACGGATAACATTCTCATAGTCACGGGCCCTGTTTGCAGCACTGTCCTCACTAAGGTCTGTCCGTTCCCTTTATAAACCCCACGAGCCAGCACGCGGTTTTGCAGGCTCCCTCCTGGGAGCCCTGTAAAGCCACCTGGGATGCAAATAAACTTTTCCTTTTCTTTCTCCTCTTGTCTCTGGTTTTTCCTCTGCATACTTTCGATTAAGCGAAACTCACTGCACCCAAAAAATCTCCAACAATGCCTTCATTCAGCAAGCTCCGGGGGAGATGCCTTTTATTTCCTGAGGGTGGACCTTGCTGGAGCTCTAGACTCTCGGGCCAGGCCTAGGACCCCAGTACCGTGGAGTGGTAATTTACTACGGGATTCGTGGATCACTACTCCTGCCAGGAAGGAGGTTTGCAAGGTTATCTGGAGAGCAAGCTCTTGTTAGGACTAGTGCGGAGAGGACAATGATCCTATCAGGCTTCTAGTGAAACAAACTTCAGATTCAGAGTTAGCAGGCTGTGATGTAAGGCACTGGTCAGTAAAGCTGAAAGATAGATACACGTTCAATGGTTACTAGTTACGTCTGTCTCTCCACTATGGGAAATATCAATCTGGCTGATGTGTGTGCAACTGTATTCTGAGTCTGTGAATTTTTTTAATAAAAAAGTAATTAATGTACATGGGATAAAACAAAGACAAAATTGACATTCTCTTCTGTATTTTTGCCTATTCAGCTTTTATTGCAGAAAACCACCACTAGTGACCACCACACGGAGGGTTTTACACCACGCTTTACTCACCTAGCGACGAAGCTTGCATATACCACTGTACGTCAGTGCCTATAGATCTGCCAGTTTTTCAGAGGGGCTTTACATTATTTTCACTGCCTTTATATGCCATAATTTAACTCATTTCTGTAGACTTTAGTGAGTTATAATTCTTATTAGTAAAATATCATTAAATTAAGCAATTTGGTTATTTCTAAACCAATAAAGAGCATTATGATAAGCAGAAAAAAATTCATGTTGTCAAGAATTTCATTTTACTTGGATCCGCAACAAATACTCATGGATACAGCAGTCAAGAAATGAAAAGGTGTATTATATTGGAAAAATCTGCTGCAGAAGACTGTCAGTAGGAATATCCTGGCTGGAGACTTGGGAAGCCTGTCACTGCTAGTCCATTTATGCAGAGACACAGGTTTCATCTCTGAAAGTGCTTTATTCAGATAGCCGACAACCTGAGAAGATGATGGGTTAGCACCCTAAACACCATCTCCGTATCTCAGGCCAGACTGGTTAGTATTATAGAACACTTTAAGGAGAGGAAGGGGATAGGCCAGGGGTGCAGGTATCCAAGTGTTCCCAGGAAGGGAGGGAGGTTGGAGAAGACTCTACTTCTTTGTCTCGAGGTGAGTTGTCCTTGATGTCTACAGGCTGTTAGCTTTTCTCAGAGACAGTGGGCTGCAAATTGGCGTTGATCAGTCTGGCTATGGGTAAGAACAGCTTGTGAAAACAAACTCAAAAATCTTTTTGACTACCAGCCAGAAGGGAGGTTTCTATATTCTTTATGTGCCAGCATTCGGGGAGCGGCCCATCAAGAATTAAGAAAGGAGCTAGTTAAGAAGTTTTCTACAGCTATGGACCCTATCAAGACCTCTTTAATGGACTGAAAGCCAAGATGTCCCCCTGCTTGAATACTAAGGTGCGTCTGACCCAAGCCATGGTATTCTCAGTCACCTCACATGCATGTGGAAATGAATAAGGAAGACTGAAGAAGAACTGATGGCTTTGAATTGTGGTGTTGGAGAGTACTGACTATATCACAGACTGCCAAAAGAACAGATTTCTCTTGGAACAAGTACAGCTAAAGTGCTCTTTAGAAGAAAGATGACAAGACTACGTCTCCCATACTTGAGACAGGTTATCAGTGGGCATCAATCCCTGGAGAAGGGAGGGATGCTTGGCAAAATAGAGGGTCAGCAAAAAGAAGATGACCCTCAGCAAGAGAGACTGACACAGTGGCTGCAACAACGGGCTCAAGCATAAACAACTACTGGGAGGATGGCACAAGACCAGGAAGTGTTTAGTTCTGTTGTACACAGGTTTGCTGTGAGTTGGAATTCACTTTACGGCATCCGACAACAACGTGCATCCGTGTGACCAAATAAGGACTTTTAGTTGTTTTATTGTCATTGTAAAACTATGTATCCCCTAATGAATTTGTTTTCCAAGTTTTCATGTCAACTGTTCCCTGACATTAGCTACATTTGCCACAGTTGGTCAGCGTTCCCTTTAATTGTGTTGACACTCTTCCGATGTGGAAAAATAAGCCGACACCACCAGGTCAGAGAAGCAGCAGCAGTTTATTATGCTGGCGGGCCAGCGGGGGTTAATGGTCTCCAAAGTGCTGGCCCCATGTGTCAGGGGTTTGGGTGTTTTGTGGGGTTGGCTGCAGGTAGGGATGGAGTGGCTGGGAGAAGTGGAGGATCAGGAGGCAGGGATGGAGTGGCTGGGGGATGTGGAGGGTCGGGTCGGGTGGCTGGAATGGAGAGGCTGGGGGATGCAGAGGGTCAGGAGGCAGGGATGGAGTGGCTGGGGTATGCAGAGGCTCAGGTGGGGAGATCTTACTGGTCTGGTTCTGGAGCGGGGCAGGGCAACTCAAGGGCAGTTGGGGTTAACTAATTTCCTCTTCACTTCTGTTTGTGCTCAGGCACACCTTCTTACTGTGGTTGTGCTGAGCTCACTACTTCCAGACTGGAGCTACATTCTCTGTCACCAGAAGTAACAAGTCTAATGTGAATCATCCCTCCCCCCTTTCTTCCTGGTAACCACCAGTGAATACTGGTCTCTCAATATTTATCTGTTCTTGTCTTAAAGTAAAAGAAGGATCCGACAATATTTGTCCTTATATGCCTGATTTATTTCAGTTAGTATTATGCCCTCTGGGTCTATCCCTGTTATAATGCAGTTGAAGGGTTTATCCTTCTTTAGGGCTGGGTAATGTCCCATTGTATGTAAATACCAAATTTGCTTTTCCATTCACCCACTGACAGACACTTCAGTTGTTTCCATTCTTCTGCATGAACATAGGGGTGCAATGTCTGGTCGTCCTCAGTCCTGTTAGGTCTCTGAGGGTATATGAGGTCTGACAAGCAAGTCAGAGAGCTTAATTGTTCTAATTGCTACGGATCTCCTTGCTCAGTGTCAGTATGGTCACTTTTTGAAGTACTCACCTTGGGAAGTTATGCACCAACACCAGCGCTCAGTCCACCCTTCAAAGCAATTTTGGAAGTCTTTCTGGGCATGGCTACTGCATGTGGTGGCGTGGTGGCAAGTCCACAGACTTAACTGTATAGTTGTCTGTGAGGGAGGTTTTAGTCAGTGAACAAATGACTGTTGGAACACCCTCCCTACTCACTTGATCTGGCCCCATTGAGTTTGTGTCTTGACCTGAAGATAAAGGAAATAGTGAAAGAAAGATATTTTGATGACACTCCAAACATCAAAGTTGATATGATGACAACTCTGATGGGCATCCCATAAAAGGAGTTCCAGAATTACTTCAAAGGGTGGACCAGGCACTGGTGTCGGTGCATAGCTTCCCAAGGGGAGTGCTTCAAAGGTGGCCATAGTGATATTTAGCAACGAGGTATGTAGCACTTTATTTAGGATGATTTTGTGAACTTAGCTGGCAATCCTCATAACCCTAGCAGTGGGATTGCTGAATCACCTAAGGTACCTCTATTACTGTTTATTTTTTATTTTGACAAGGCACCAAACCATTTTCCACCGTGGTCATATTGCTATACAGTGTTATCAGTAATTAATAAGGGCTCCAATCTCCCCACATCCTCTCCGGCATTCATGAGTTCTGTTTTTTTAATCACTGCTGTCTTATTTGCTGTGAGATGGCATCTCACTGTAGTTTCCCTTTGTCCCTCTGTAATGACTAATGACCGTGAGCATCTTTTGATGTGTTTGTTTTGGATGTCTTCCCGGGTGAAAGTTCTGTTTATGTCTTATGTCAGTTTGTAGTTGGTTTTTGTGTGTGTGTGTGTGTGTGTGTGTGTGTGTTGTTTAGTTGTTGATATTTTTTATAAATTTTGGAGATTAGATCCTTATCTGACATGTCTTTTCTGGAAAAAATGTTCCTAGTCCGAAGATTTTCTTTTTAGTTTTTGATCACGTCTTTTGATGATCACAAGTTTATAATTATTATCATGCATTTGTTGTAATGCTTGTTATCTTATTTTCACAGAAGCGTAGGTCCCACAGATTTCTGCCAGGAATTTTGAGGTTTTAAGCTTGACGCTGAGGCCTTTGAGGCATCCTGAGTTTGTTTTACGTGCATGTGCATGTGTGTGTTTGGTGAGAGTACTGGATTTTGTTTCAGTTTTCTGCAGGTGGGTATCTTGTTTTACCACTACCATTTATGAAAGGGATTATTTTTTGCCCCACTCTCTTTGGGCTGTGACATTTTGTCAATAATCAGATGTTCATAGATATTTGGGTTTACTTCTGAGTTCTTATTTCACTTCTACTGATCAGTGTGTCTGTTGTTGAATCAGTAGCAGGCTATTTTGGTTACAGTGGCCATACAGTATGTTTTGTTGTCAGAGAGTATGGCGTCTCCTTCTTTCTTCTTTTTCTTCAACATTGTTTTAGCTACTGAAGTTTCTGTCCTTTCCATATAAAGTTGGGGATTAGTTTCTCTGTGTTGGTAAAGACATGGTGTTGGGATTGCACTGAATGTGTAAATTGCTTTAGGTAATGTTTTTCATTTTCAGTATATTAAGCTTTCTTATCCATAAGCATGGGATGTCTTTCATTTTTTCATAGGTCTCTTAGACTCTTGTAGTAATGTTTGTCATTCTCATTGTGTAAGTCTCTTATATCCTTGGTTAGTTTAATCCCTAGGTATTTTTGTTATTTGGCAGTTACTGTAAATGAAATTTGTTGTGGACCTAACTGGATGATCCAAAAATGTGTATCAACTTGGTTAGGCTGTGTTTCCCAGTACTGTGTGATTGTCCACCATTTTGTCCTCTGAGGCGATTTTCCTGTGCATTGTTAATCTTATCCATGTGATGTCAATGATGCAGGATTAGATGCAGTCACGAAGATGGGTTTTGTCTGAAATGAATTTCTTTTGAGACAGAAGAGACAAGCAATGGTCCTAATTATCATCAAGCAAGGACAGCCAGGAGAGTGCATATGCTTTGAACTTAGGTTTCCTGCGCTGAGCACCTCCTAGACCAGGAGAAGATTGATGATGAGGACCTTCCCCCAGAGCTGACAAAGAGACAAAGCCTTCCCCTAGAGCTAGCACTCTGAATTTGGACTTCTTGTTCTGTAGACTGTGAGAAAACAAATTTCTCTTTGTTCAAGTTATCCACTTGTGGCATTTCTGTCTGTCACAGTCATGCTAGATGACTAAAGAATATTGTTGTCTTGATTTCTACTTTGGAGTTGATGGATTTTCTGGTGTGTAACCCACTGGATCATGGTGTGCGATTTTCTTCAAGTGTTGCTGTAGCCTGCTTGCTAGAATTTAGCTAAAAGTTTTTACATCGAGGTTCATGATATGGTCTGTAGTTTTCTTTTTTGATAATGTCTTTTTGTGTGGTTTCACTTATGCCGCCTTCATAGAAGGATTTGGTAGAGATTTTTCCTCTTTTATGGTTTTGAAGAGATTGAGGAGGATTGGTGTCGACTATTTTCTGAAACCTGGTAGAATTCTCTAGGTTATTTGTTTTGTCATTTTTATTTTTGATGATATCTTCAATGTCTTTTGTGATGGATCCCTTTAAATTGTCTAGCTGTGTGATAATTTGTATAGCAGTGTGTTTCTAGGAATTTGTTTCCGCTAGGTTTTCAAAATGGTTAGAATATAACTTTTCAAGATAACTGGTTATGATTATCTTTGTCTCTGATCAGCTATAATGTCACCAATTTCATTTTATAATTTGTTTATTTGCTTCCTCTGGATATTTTCTTTGCCAGTGTAGCCGGTGGTTTGTCTTTTTTGTTGATTGTCTCAAAGAACTAACTTTGGGTTTTGTTAATACTTTCAGTGTTTTTTTGTTGTTGATGTTGTTTCTAATGCATTTATTCCCCCCCCCCGCCTTTTTTTTCTGGTTGCTTTTGGCTTCCTTTTCTCTTCCTTTTCTATTTGTTCCAGTTGTCAGCTTAAGTTAGTGGCTTTTGACTTTTCTTCTTTTTTAATGTAGGCATTGGTTGGTATGAATTTCACTCTGAGTGCTGTTTTATGCTGTGTCCCAACGTTTTTGATATGTTTGGTTTTTATTTTCATTTGTTTCGAATTTTTTTTTTATTGTGACTGTGTGAAAGTTTACAATCCAGTTCAAATTTGCATGCCTGCCTATCTGCAGCTGTCTCTGCTCTCCTTGCCTGGTAACAGCACGTTCCTCCTTTCCACTCCATACATGTCATATCCTCTTAACAATCCCCTCTTCTCCACCCTCTCCACCCCCCTCTAGTACAAGGCCTGTAGGATGACATCCTATAGATACGTAGAACCATCAAGTGCATACATGATATGGTCACTCTGTGTCTTCAAGTCATTTCATTCCTATCTGAAGAGTAGATTTCAGTAATGATCTATGACTGGGGCAGACTCACGTCTAGGGTTTACACTCCCAGGGGAACTCTCAGACCTTCAACCATCAATTGCTGTCTTTTAGTGGAGTTCTGAGGGTGCATCCCTTTTTTCCTTGTGTTGTCAGTGGTACTTAACATTGTGAGCCCCATCATGGCTGTCATTGGTGGTGGCCAGGCACCATCAGGTTCTTCTGGTCACATATTGCTATAGTCACCCATTGACGTGGGCCCTTCTGTCTTCTGGACTCTTTTTCCCTTATGTAGTTTTTTTCCTTGGTGATCATCTGTTCCATCTGAGTTGGGACTATTTGGCATTCCTTGAATGTCAGCTTGCTAGCTTTTAAAACCCCAGATACCATTCACCCACATGGGTGCAGAAGACTCTCTTAGCAATAGGCTAGTTATGCTAATTGGCCTCGATGTCTCCTGAGAGCATGGTCCCCAGGCCCGCGCCCCTGCTACTCTGTCCTTGCAATATTGGGTAAAGATTGGAAGAGTTTTCAGATTATATTGAAGTCCAGTTAAATTGATCTTCTTTCTAACGTATGTTGTCACAGATTTCACCCAGCCAAATTTCTAGCAGTCTCATACATTATTTGTCCTTGTGCCACTGGCTGATTTCACTCAACATAATGTCTTCCAGTTGAAACCAGATTATGAGATGCTTCCTAAAATCATCTTTGCTCTTTATCACTGTGTAAAGCTCCATTGAGTTATATATATATGTTTATCCTTTCGTCTGTTGGGCATCTGGGTTGATTCCATCTTTTTGCTATTGTGGACAGTACTGCAATAAACATTTATGTGCAAGTATCTGTTCATGTGACTTCCCTTGATTCTGTTGGATGTATTCTAAATGGTGGGATTACTGGGTCAAATGTTATGTTTATTTCTAGCTTTTTAAGGAAGTGCCAAATGGCTTTCCAAAGAGGTTGTACCATTTTGCAATCCTACCAGTAGTGTAGGAGAGTGCCAATTTCTCCACAGCCTCTCCAGCATTTGTTGTTTTGTGTTATTTGGATAGTGGCCAAACTTGTTGAGGTGTAGTTCTGATTTGGATTTCTTTAATAAGTAATGGTCGTGAGCATTTCTGCATGTGTCGTTTGGCTGCCTGGGTATCCTCTTTAAAGAAGTATCTGTCCATCTCCTTTACCCAGTGTTTAATTGGGTTATGTATCCTTTTCTGTTGATATTTTTCAGTACCTTGTAGATTATGAAGATCAGACATCAGTCAGACATATAGCTGCCCCAAATTTTTTCCCGTTCTGTAGGTGGTCTTTTAATTCTTTTGATAAAGTCTTTGGATGAGTAAAAATGTTTCATTCTTAGTAGTTCCCATTTGTCTATTTTCTCTTCTGTTGACCATGCTTTGTTTGTCAGATTTTGGTCTGTCTAAGTTGTGTGTTAAAATTTGCGTTGTTGATCCTATTTTTTCTTGCATGACCTTTATCCTTTTAAGTTTGATATTTAGATCTCTTATCCAATTTGAGTTGGTTTTTGTGTAAGATGTGAGATATGGATCTTGTTTCAGTTTTTTGCAGATGGATATCCAATTTTGCCAGCACCATTTGTTCAAGAGACTGTTTTTACCCCAGTTCAAAATCTTAGGGCCTTTGTTGAATATCAGCTGTTCATAGGAGGATGGTGGCATCTCTGGGGTCTCAACTCTATTCCATTGGTCTATATGTCTCTTTTTACACCAGTACCACCTTGTTTTGACTACTGTGGCAGTGTAATAGATTCTAAAGTTGGGTAATGAGAGGCCTCACAGTGTATTCTTTTTCTTCAGTAGTGCTTTGCTTATCTGGGGTTTCTTCCCTTTCCAGAGAAAGTTGGTGATTTGTTTCTCCATCTCATTAAAAAATGTTACTGTAATTTGTATTGGGATTACATTGTATCTGTAGATTGCTTTGGGTAAAACAGATATTTCCACAAAGTTAAGTCTTCCTATCCATGAGCAGGGTAGGTTTCTCCATATATGAAGGTCTCTTTCAGTTTCTTGCAGTAAGGTCTTGTAGTTCTCTTTGTATAGGTCTCTTATTTCTCTAGTTAGATTTATTCCTAGGTTATTTTTAATCTTGGGGGCTATAATAAATGGTATTGATTTGGAGATTTCCTCTTTAATCATCTTTTTGTTGGTATAAGGGAATCCTACTGATTTACTCGTGTATCTTGTATCCTGATACTTTGCTGAAGTGTTTTATTAGTTCAAGTAGTTTACTTATGTATTCTTTAGGATTCTCTATGAATACAATGATGTCATCTGCAAATAGGGAAATTTGTGCTTCTTCTTTGCCAATGAGATACCTGCCTCTAGAAATTTTCAAATTACACTTTTGATTTCTTGTGTGACACAATAATATTTAGTAGTATATTATTTGTTTTCGATGTAAATGTTTTTTCCTCATGTGTCCTCTTGTTGATTTCTAGTTTCATACAGCTATGGTCTGATAATATGCTTTGCATGAGTTCTATCTTTTCCAATTCGTTGAGACCTGTTTTGTGACCTAACATATGGTGTATTCTGGAGACTGATCCATATATGCAGGAGAAGAATATGTGCAGCTCTGATGTTGGGTGGAGTGTTCAGTGTGTACCCATTAGGTCCAATTGGCGTATGGTTTATTTCAGTTGTCTACGTCTTTAGTGCTTTTTTTTTTTAGATGTTCTTTCTGTAAGTGCAGGTGGTATTTTGAAGTCCCTTAGTACTGTTGTGGAGTTGTATACTTCTTTGTGTCAGTCAGGTTTTCTTTCATATATTACAATGCATTGCTGTTGGCTGTGTATATATTCATAATGGTGTCTTCATGTTGAATGGACCCTTTTATTGTTCTGTAATATACTTCTTTGTCATCTGTAAGAGATTTTAATTTAAGTCCTCTTTATGTGATATCAGTAAGACTACCCTTGCTCTCTTTTTGTTTACTGGTTGCATGGAATATTTTTCTCTATCATTTTCTTTTCATTCTATTTGTGGCCCTGTGTCTAACATAGGCATCCTGTTAGTCCTAGGAGTAACTTCCTGTATTTGGTGGGCAAACCAATTCTGGTTAAATGAAACAGCAGATAGATGCGTTAGACAACATTGAATTGTGGATGTCAAGTATTCAGACAGATGTGGAACACGGAGGTTTATCAGGATCCCTATCAGGTTGACATATGAATGGTGCGTACAGATGCCCTTCAAATAGATACGAAACATGGCCATGGTGGGAGCTGCTAGATCACAGAAACATTAAAGGCACCTGGGAACTACAAAGAAACTCTAGGTGGTTTACTTGTCTCTCTGATACTCTCTTCTGTGCCTTTCCCGAAATATAAATACATGTGCCATTATTGTAATGTAAATACATAAGTTCATTCCCATGAATGGCCCGGTATCTGTGGTTCATAGTTTCTTTCTTTCAGTTGTACTTTAGATGAAGTCTCACAGAACAAACTAACTTCTTACCAAACAGTTAGTAGACATATTATTTTATGACTTTTGTTAAAAACACCACGACATGTCAATAGTCACGTTTTGACCTTGGGTTCCCTGTTACCACTTTCCTGTCCCTTTTAGCTTCTAGCCCTTGCCCATGGACTGGTCTCATTTTGTTTTAGGGGCTTGTCTAATCTTTGGCTGAACCACGGGAGTGACTTCATTACTGAGCTAAAAGGATGCCTGGGGACCATTCTCTCAGGGTTTCTCCATTCTCTGTCAGGCCTTATAAATCTCGTGTTTTTTTTATGAGTTTGAATTTTGTTCTACATTTTTCTCCATCTCTCTCCGGGACCCTCTGTTGTGATCCCTGACAGAGCAGTGAATGTTTGTAGCCAGGCATCATCTAGTTGCACTGGACTCAGCCTAGTAGAGGCCATGGGAATTGTGATCTATTAGTCCTGTAGACAAATCTTAGTTTCTTTGATTCTCCTTTGGTCCTGAAGGGGCAATACCAGTAGAATATCTTAGATGGGTGTTCACAGGCTTTTAGGACCCAAATTGATACTCCCCAAAGTAACACATAAAACATTTTCCTTAGAAACTACATTACACCAGGTGAGCCAGATGTTCCTCAAGACACTGGTCATCACAGCCCTCAGCCCAGTAATTTGATCCCTTAGGGAGTTTGGATGCACCTACAGACCTTCCATAACCTTGCCTTGTGCAAGCTGTGCTGGCTTCCCCAGTATTGTGGGCTGTCTTTCCCTTCACCAAAATTACCACTTATCTATCGTCTATTTAGTGTTTTTCCATCCCCACCTCTCCTCTCCCCCATACCCATCAAAGATTTAGTTCTTGTGTGTGTAAAACTCTTCATGAGTTTGTGTAGTAGTGGTCTCATACAGTATTTGTCCTTTTGTGAGTGCCTTATTTCACCGAGCTGATGCATCACTGGATGGGCATCGATATTGTTTCCATCTTTTTGCTGTTATGAAGGATGCTACATTGAATGTGGGTGTGCATATGTCTCTTCATGAGGTGACTCTCATTTCTCTGGGATGTGTTCCTAGGAGTGGGGTTGCCAGATCATACGGTATTTCTATTTCTAGCTTTCTAACAAAGTGCCATGTCATCTTACAAAACAATTGTATCATTTTGTATTCCTGAGCAGTGTGTTAGAGTTCCAGGCTCCTACATCCTTTCTGACATTTGTTATTTTATGTGTTTTGGATTCATAACAGTAATGGGAGGATGAAATTGTATCTCGTTGTAGTTTTGATTTGCATTTGTCTAATGTGTAGCTATGAGGAGCGTTTCCTTGTGTGTCTGTTAGCTTCTTGAATGTCTTCTTTTTGAAATGTCTGTTCATTTCCTTTGCCCGTATTTAAATTGGATTTTTTGTCTTTTTGTTGTAGATCTTAGATATTAGGTCTCTGTCAGATTTGTAACAGCCAACAATTTTTTTCCCAGTCTGTAGCTTCACTTTTTAATCTTTTGGTGAAGTGTTTTGATGAACATAAATGTTTAATTTTTAGAAGATCCTAATCATGTAGCTTGTCTTTTATAGTTTGTGTGGTGTTAGTTAGGGTTTGTATCCCGTTAGCACCGTGATTAAGGTCTCTATTATTGATCTTGTTTTCCCTTCTATGGTCTTCATAGATTTTGGCTTTATGTTTAGGTCTTTGATCCATCTGAACTAATTTTTCATGTATAATGTGAGCTACAGGCCCTGTTTTGTTTTTTTCACAGATGGACATCCAATTTTGCCAACATAATTTTTTAAAAAGCACTGTTTTTCCCTCATTTGAAGACATTGGGAACTTGTTGAAGATCAGATCTGGGCTCTAAATTCTGCATTGGTGAATGTGTCTGTCAAGGTTCTGTAGCTAGATAGTAGTTTCTGAAGTTAGGAAGTGTGAATCCTCTTACTTTATTCTTCTTCAGTAGTGCTTTACTTACCCAGGGTTTCTTCATTTTCCATATAATGATTAGTTCTTCTGTCTCTTTAAAGAATTTTGTTAGTATTTGGGTGCTATTGCATTATATTTATAAATTGCATTGATTAGAACTGCCATTTTCACAATGTCTGGTCTACCTATTTGTGAGCCTGGTATGTTTTTCATAAATGCTGTCTCAGTTATGTGGGTATCTTTTGGTTTCTTCAGTAGTGTTTTGTAGTTTCCTTTGTATAGGTCACTTCCATCTGTGGTTAGATTTATTCCTAAGTATTTTGTGTTTTTTTATTGGCTAACGTAGATGGGTTTGTTTTCCTAATTTTCCTTTCATTTTTTTCCCTTTATCAGTGTGTGGGAATGTAACTGATTTTTGCATGGCTATCTTGTATCTTGACAGTCTATTGAATTTTTCTGCCCATTCCAGTAGTGTTCTCATGGAGTCTTTTGGATTTTTCTATGCATAGTATCATGTCATCCACAAATAAGGATAGTTTTACATCTTCATTGGCAAGTTGGATGTCCTTTATTTCTTTTCCTGCCTTATTGCTCTAGCTAGGACCTCTAGTATAATGTTAAACAGTAGTGGTAGTAAAGGGCATCCTTGTCTTGTTTCTGTTTTCAAGGGGAATTTTTCAGACACTCTCCATTAAGAATGATGTTGGATGTTGGTTTTGTATAGATGCCCTTAATTACATTGACATTTTTACATAGAGGTGTCCCTTACCATTCTCAGGGATATTTAGGACACTGCTGCACCACAAGAGGTACTGAACCCCAAGATGAGTGTCAGGTTGAGGACTTCTTTCTTCTCACAGAGCGTGCTTCCTGAAGACTTTGAAGGGACAATCCTTTATTCTATACTTTGATAGACGAGTCAGTGAACAGGTTGATAATACTCTAAGCCATAATTTCCTGAGAATAATGGTATCTGTTCACCAAAAATGATTGCAAATGAGAATTTCAGATGAGATAATATCTTTTCCTCAGATATTTGAAGGGAGAAAGGAAAAAAAAAATCAGTTCCTAGGGGTTTCACGCAAAGTCCTAAGGCAAGGATCCAGTCAAGAAATATCTATTGAACATTAGCAACTTAATGATTCTGGGCTGAGTATATAGACATTTCCCGTGTGTTACATAAGTTTAGTACTGTAGAATTCAAAGAATGAAGAGAAAGTATGTGGTGGTTGTTGTTACGTGCTATTGAGTTGGTTCTAACTCACAGCAACACTATGCACAGCAGAACAAAATGCTGCCTGGTCTTGTACCATGTCCACAATCTTTTTTTTTTTTTTTTTTTTGGCTTAAGCCTATTGTTGCTCCCACTGTGTCAATACATGTCATCGAGGGTCTTCTTTTTCGCTGATCCTCCACTTTACCAAGCATCATGTCCTTCTCCAGGGACTGATCCCTCCTGACAGCATGTTCTAAGTATGTAAGACACAGTCTTGCCCTCTTTGCTTCCAAGGAGCACTCTGATTGTACTTCTTCTAGAGCAGATGTGTTTATTCTTTGGGCAATTCATGGTACATTCAACATTCTTCTCCAACACCACAATTCAAAGGCATCAATTCTTCTGTCTTCTTTGTTTATTGTCCTGCTGTCACATGCTTGTGATGCAATTGAAACACCATGGCTTAGGTCAGGTGCACTTTAGTTTTCAAGGTAGCATCTTAACTTTTCAATACTTGAAAGTATATGATAGTGGTTATATATATGGGATGTGGCATCAGCTCTGTTGTGTAACTTTGTGTGACTTTATGTAAGGTAGTTACCCTCTCAAAGGCTCTTTTTCCCATCTGAATAAAAATGGTTAATGTCTATATCTACTTAATAGAGTTACTGTGATGATTAATTACTATGCTAGATGAAAAATCTGTATTAATCAATAAATGCTAACTACTAGTACTACAGTAAATATCTATGTATTTTGAGAATACTTCTGATCTATAGTTGTTATTAGTAACATTTATATGACATCACACTAGGCTAATGTTCATCCTAAAATAAACTTAAATAATTTAGTAATACTCTCACTTTACTTAAGAAAATATTAATGCTCACAAGGTTCAAATGTGTACCCAAACTGTAAACAACAAGCAGTTATGAGAGCGAGACTGGAAACCCGGGTCTTCCATTTGCAGATACAAGGATTTGAAAACTGGCCATTCTTTATATTGTTTTGGCCTGGACAGGAGAAATTTCCTCTTCTTCATGTTTTGACTTTGACTTGTCCTTCTTCTTTGCTGATTTTGAAGTGTTCTGATATTTATTGTTGAATGTGGGCCATTTTGGTTTTATTTTATTTTTTACTTTGAATTTTGTATTCTGGCTTTCGTGGGAAATTTTTGTGATTGGATACCCTGGTAGTGTGCGACTCAGGTCCCAGCTGTCAGCCAAAAGGCTGGAGCTTGCACCTACCTGCCCCTCCGTCCTCTCGGGAGAAGGAAGCAGCAGTCGGCCTCTACAAACACTCTCCGCCCTGGGCACCTGGTCGGCAGGTCCGCTCAGTGACCCGGAATCCCTGGGCATCAGAATCCACGCCCCCGCGTCTCTCCCCCTGCCACACCACTGGGGGGCCTTCGTATCACTAGTTATTTCCATGCGGAGGCCGCTAGCTCTCTGGAAGTTAATAGGCGTGTGCGCTGCCTCTTCCCTATAGTTTTCACGTGCGTTTGTAAATTATTTAGTTGAAAGTTGATCTCCTTTTCCCTAGTTTTCCATTTACTTTTAGTACATTTCTGTGGGTTCTAATACTTTAGGTTTCCCATTATTTTTGAGACTCAACTCTAAAACACAGACTGAAAATCTTCTCTAAACCTTTTGACTTTCATCTCTCTGCATGAATACAAATGTAAAAGGATGCTGTTGTAAAGTCCAGGGTTAATTATTGTATTTTATTATTTTTTTTAATATCGATTCTCCCTAAATCCCTGCTGTGGTCTGCTTACTACAATTTCCCTTTATATTTACTTTAATCCCCAGATAGTTCTTTTTTATTTTTTGGTTGTTTATGTAGAGGAACTAAGTTACAACATGTGTACTGGAGCCAGAATTCTCATGTACTGGAAAAGGAATATAAGATTGGAAGCACATGTGTAAATTAGAATTAGGAACATGTGACATTCATACTTGCAAAGGAGTCATTGTGGAAAGGAGAGGGAAAGAGAGAAGGGAAAGGGGAAGCTGCACGGTCTTTTTAGGTCTAGGCTTGGGACTCCTACAAAAAGTGGTGATAGTAATGGGGTGACAGGGGGCAACAACTGGGAACCCCTTAAACACTCCTCATTCTTTGGATACAGACACACGAGGTCTGACAATTAAGTCAACGAGCCTAACTGTTGTAAGTACTCCGCACCTCATTGCTGTATATCACTGCAGTCTCCACTGAAGTTCTCCCCTTGGGAAGCTATGCACGGATGCCAATGCTTATTCTGCCCTTCAAAGCAATTTTGCATCTCTTTCTGGAATGGCCATTGCACACAGTGACGTGGTGGCAATTTTGCGAACTTAATTGTATAGTTGTTTGTGAGGGAGTTTGTAGCCAGTAAACAAAGAACCGTATCGGCACACCTTACCTACTTACTTGGTCTGGCCCCCAATGACTTTTTTCTTTCACAGAAGACAAAGGAAATATTGAAAGAAAGACCTTTTGATGACACTTAGGACATCAAAGGTAATATGATAACTCTGATGGCTATTCCAGAAAAAATTCCAAAATTGATTTGAAGGGTAGACTAGGTGTTGGCATCAGTGCACAGCTTCCCAAGAGGAGGACTGCAAAGGTGAATAGTGGTATTTAGAAACAAGGTATGTAGCACTTTGTCTAGGATAAGTTCTTGAATCTAATTGTCAGACCCTGTATACTCAACCTAATTTGGTGCACCAACCTAATACCAGAAACCTAGAGTCTTTTACACTTTCAATGGTAGATTCTTCCTGCTTCTTAGGACTCTTCTAAGGCCTTATCTAGGTCCTTACCAAATAACCCAGGTGCATGTTGTGGTCCCACAAAGTCACCGTTGGGTCTGAGGTAGACTGACTTTCAGGGCTGCTTCAAGGTCTGCAGGAGAAATCTCCTGGTGGTGCCAGACATGGGGGCTGTCTTCTGTCCAGTCAGCTTCTGGAACCTGATGGATGACTCCTGGCTGGCTTGCCAGAAATGTTACCAGGCTCTGCTCAATGTGACTCTTGGCAGCCAAGAAATGAGTGATGGAGGTAGCAGAGTAGAAGAGGGGCCCTTTATTTTACTATGCAAACAAAGGGAGCAGATGGGGCCAATGCCACCAAGAGGACCCTCAAAGGTGAGGGGAAAAGTTACTTTTAAGTGGTTTACAAGTAAGCAGTTCCTAGAAGTTATATCAGTGGCATTCTTTGTCCTAATACTCTAGCCCAGTGGGCTTTGTATATAACTTCATGCATTGCCAGAATTTTAGTAGAAAGTTATGGGGCAGGCCAAGCAAAAGAAACAGGATCATAACACAAAGCTACAGGGTGAATCAGGCAAGCTGCTTGAGACAGTGGAGTTTTATTAAGTCTGGGAACCTCTGTCTTAACTAAATTTTGGGTGTATTTTCCCCACATAGTCAACAGAAATTTTTGAAGGCCCCAGAAATGGTTTGGTATTATATGGAAAACAGAATACGGTAAACTCCTAGTTAAACATGTTTAGTTTTCCCGACATACACATATACATTACATACGTACATCACAGTCCACATAAAACCGTCTTCCCCAAAAGTATGTGTAGACAAACCTCTCTTCTAATATGCTCCACACTGTTTGTAACTGAAAGCCCAGCAGTTGCAAATGAAAGCATGTCATATTTCAGGTACACAGTTGATGTTTGCTGTGAGTCAATTGTGACTCATCAGGACCCTACAGAATGGAGTGGAACTGCCCGATAGTGTTTCCTGGGCTGGAGTCCTTATGGGAGCAGAGCGGCAGGTCTCTTCTCTGACAGAGCACTTCATGGGTTTGAACCAACAATCTCAGGCCTCTCTGTACCTAAGCCCAATCATTTCACCAACATTATCCCTCACTGCTTGAGCACACACTTTTCTCTCAGACATTTTTGCGTGGACTTGAACAGCTACTCACACTTTTTTTTTTCCTACACAGTCCCATTGTGATTTCTGTTAAGTATTAGTGGGTCTTTGAAGGATGTCTGACTGCTCCTAACAGCACTCAGGCCTTTTTGTCTGTCACCAGAAACGCTTGAGCAGAGCTTTGAATTCTGACATGGTAGTGATCCTTGCCCTCTGTCCCAGGGTCTCTGAGTGTCAAGCCTAGCAGCTCTCCTGGCTTCTACCTCCACCTGCCCCTGTAGGATTCTAGGTGAACAGCCTTGCTGTTGGCAAGTGCTCAAATTTAGTTTAGCGCTGTATTTTTGTGAGTAAGCAAAGATACTGTGAGCATTGAGGCAATGAAGATGGCCAGTGCAGGGGAAGAAGGACAAAAAGGACCTTCCTCAGTGCCAGCAGAGGAAGCCTTCCTCCTGGAGCTGACACCGTGAATTTGGAACTTTAACTTACTGGGCTGCGACAAATAAATTTCCTCTTTTTAAAGCCATCCACTTTTGGTATTTCTGTTAAAGCAGCACTAGATAACTAAAACAATAAGCTAGGAAGTGTTGTTATAGATGGCTTCAAACTGGTTTTTCCTGGTTCTGTTATGCCTGAGGAAGCAACACTGGACAGAGAACAGAATTTTAAGAATTTCAGTGAACCTGAACAGTAATTGGACCAGGGAAACTTACAGGTTACAGCGCCATTAGAATTTATTCTCTCTTTTAGAAAACAAGGGTAGTGTGTGTGTTTCATAGCAACCAGATCTCTTGCCCCTTGGATTGTGAGCAGACTTGGAAACAGAGACGCAGCCGCCCATGCTGCTCTGAAGGCATGACGCACTCCACAGTCCCAGCAATAACCCAATCTGATGTGCTAGGCTCCTACAGGGGCTCACTGGGCCTCTTCAGAGTTTCCCGTTTCTGGGCTTTGACCTGTAATTTTGTTCCCATTCCTGTTATTGTTCTAAATCACCCAAACTGAAAAATTTGGGTCTGTTCCAGTTTTGTTTCATTGGCCATGACTGAACCAGTTAGAAGCCCTGTTTATACAATGTTGTTGACAAGTCAGCTTCCTAGGGGATCCTGGGTAGTATCTGTGGTTGAGTAATTGCCAGTGAGCTGAGGGTTGGGGTTCACCCACGGACTGACCAAGAGCTGAGGGTTGGGGGTTTACCCACAGGCTTCTCGGGAGACAGACTTGGAGATCTGCTTCTGAGAGGTCACAGCTTGAAAATCTTATGGAGTCGCTCTGTGTTGTGTAAATGGGGCTCCTGGGAGTTGAAGTGAGTCACTGTATCCAGAAGGAATTGGCTGACATTCAGCCGTTTCAGGAGGTACCATGTGAACAGAACCAGTGGTGCTGAGAGAAGTCCCAGCTGCAGTGGAGGCACTGGCAGAAAACAAGGCTCCGAGAACTCAGCAGGTACCAGCTGAGATGTTTCAACAAACAGATGCAGTGTTCGAAGTGCTCATTCATGTACACCAAGAAATCTGGAAGACAGCCACCTTGTCAAAGAACTGGAAGAGATCCACAGTTACGTGTATTCCCAGGAAAGATTATGCCATCAGATGTGGAAATTATCTAAAAATATTGTTAATATCACACACAAGTAAAATTTTGCCAAAGATCATTCAAACGCAGCTGTGGTAGTACATAGACAGGGAACTGCCAGAAATTCAAGCCAGGTTCAAAAGAGGACATGGAGCCAGAGATATCATGACTGATGGCAGATGAATCCTGGCTGAAAGCAGAGAAAAGCAAAAAGGTATTTACCAGTGTTTCACTGACCATGGAAAGGCACTTGACAGTGTGGTTCCTAAAAATTGTAGGTAACACTTCATTGAGCTCATGAGGGAGCTGTCTATAGATCAGGAGGAAGTTGTTTGAACAGAAGAAGGGGATACTGAGTAGTTTAGAGCTAAGAAAGGTGTGTGCAAGGGGTATATCGTTCCGCCGTACCTAGTCACTCAGTATGCTGAGTAAAGAATCTGAAAAGCTGGACTACACAAAGAAGAATGGGGCACTGAGACTGGAGGCAGACTCAGTAACAGCCTGCATTATGCAGATGACACAACTTTTCTGAAAGTGAAGAGGGTCTGAAACACTGATGAAGATCAAAGACCACAGACTTTAGTATGGATTACAACTCAACATCAAGAAAACAGAAATCCTCACAACTGGACCAATAAACAGCATCATGATAAGTGGGAAAAAGAAGAAGTTGTCCAGGATTTCATTTTACTTGGACACACAATCAAAGCCCATGGAAGCAGCAGCTGAAAAATCAAAGTTGCTTGGCACTGGACAAATCAGCTGCAAGAAGTGTTGAAAAGCAAAGCTGTCATCTTGAAGACTAAGGTGGCTGACCCAAGCCGTGGTGTCTTCAGTCATCTCCTGTTCATGTGAAACCTGGGTGATGAATAAGGAAGACTGATGGAGAACTGATGCCTTTGAATTATAGTGTCAGAGAAGAATATTAAATACCATAAACAACCAAAAAAAATGAACAAATGTGTCTTGGAAGAAATACAGTCAGAATGTTCCTTAGAAGCCAAGATGGCGAGATTACATCTCACATACTTTGGACACGTTTTCAGAAAGGATCCATCCTGGACAATGACATTGTGCTTGGTAGAGAGTCACTGAAAAAGAGGAAGACTCTCAATGAGACGGATTGACACCACGGCCGCAACAACAATCTTCAGCATAACAATGACTGTGAAGAGGGCGCTGGACTGGGCGATGTTTCCCTCTGTTGTACAGTGGGTCACTGTGAGTCAGTAACAGTATGTGTAGAGGTGTACTTAAAAGCAAATAACAACAGTGAAGCCGGGAAGTCAGATTATAATAAACGATGGCTTTGGAACAAAGTGGAAACCCTGGTGGCGCAGTCGTTTAGTGCTCAGCAGTTCAGATCTGCCAGGCACTCCTTGGAAACTCTATGCATCAGTTCTACTCTGTCCTCTAGGGTTGCTATGAGTCAGAATTGACTGGACAGCAGTGAGTTTGGAGTTCTAAGTTAGAACAAAACAAGGATTTTTTTATTTATATAATCTTTAATTTTTGTAATTTATAAATGTAATGTTACTGTCTATACATCTACTTCTAAAGTTTTCAATTTTTGTTCATCTAATTTAGTATTGTAGGGTAAAATAAGCTCTATAAACTTTAATAAAAATGTGTGTGTAAGGTCACTGATGTTCAATTTCTCCTCGGATTTCTGGCCAGGGCTCGCCCTGTCAAACTGGGCATGTGCCCAGCTGACTCGACTAGAAGGTGGCAATATTTCATACACTCATTTTATGATTGCATGGGCTCTTCCCCTGTCCGAGTCCATAGAGATTCTCCTCGGTTAACAACACTGAATTCATAAAAAATCCTGGAGCATACAGAGATTCGAACTCAGTAGACACCTACAAATAGATACTCTTGTTAAACAAAACAAAAACTTACATCTATCTAACAAAAACAAAACTCCAAACCCCACACCAGTTTCTGCCCAGTGGATTCTGACTCCTGGCGATCCCTGTGTTACGGAGCACAGCTGTGCCCCCCAGAGTGTTCTTGGCTGTCACCAGTATGAAGCTGATCATCAGGCCTTTCTTCAGCACTGCTTGTGGATGGGTTCAAACCACTGACCTCTAGGCTAGTAGGAGAGTGTAAACTGTTTGCATCAATCTTGCTAACAAACATATTGTACCAGAAAGTGGAGAACACAGTGCATGGCAACAGTCTAGGAATCCGTGGTTCTGTGCTCCCTGAGAGAGAAAAGCCTGTGGGAGAAGCTGCTGAGGCCCCTCTCCCACCGTCCAGGCTGTGAAGGAAGGAGCGCAGTCCTTACTGCTGAGTCGGTGCCGGTTTGGTGTCTCCCTGCGGCTGTGGGTGCCACGGGACGGAAAGCTGCCCTGGCCGTGGGAGCAGCACCCGAGTCCTCCAGGCCGGTGTCCGGCGTTTCCCACGCTCCGGGCCCGTGGGTAGAGCCGGGTGTTCGCACGCCCTCTTGTGGCCATCTGCCAAATCGCCGACATTCCGTGTCAGGAGTTTGTCAGCAGCAGATTTCCCACGCTGGGGGCCCAGTGGGCAGAACTGGTTGTTTTTACCTTCTCTCGTGTCTGGCGTGGAATCGCTGTGTTCGGGGTCAGGATTGTCAGTCAGGATTTGGGAACAGAAGCGGCAGGCCCCATGCATGCCTTGTTGGGAACGGTGGAGACAAGAAGGAACGCCTGAGCACCATCTTCAACAGTCCAGTGAGGGTTAGAATCACCTGGAGGGAGGAAACAGGGAGGTTAAAGGGCAATCCCGTGTCCTGGTAGTGACAGGCAGGGAGAACATTCCAGCTTGTGTTTTCCTTCTCTTCCTGTGTCCGATTTCAGTCTGGAACCCTAGTGCAGCTGCCTGTGCCAGAGATGCCATCTTGGACAGAGGAGGACAGCAGGACTGGGCAGGGAGCCGCTGTACCATGTAAGGTATGGATGTTAGTGTTAACATGCCCACTGCCGCCCCTCTTGCGAATGTGCAGTCTAACACTGTGCTCATTTGTTCTTGTGATTTGGGCCATGATCAATAAAGCCATTGGGGAAGACGGACACATTCCGTTTCAAGAGGCGAGACACAAACAGGCATGCTCTGGCAGAGCTTTGTGTGGACCCCAGGGGGAAGTGGGGAGCCCTTGGGGGATGCCCAAGGTGGAGTGCTCAGCTACCCACTAGGAGATGGGTCTGCGTCCACCCAGAAGTGCCTTGGAAGAAAGACGTGGTGCCCTGCTTCTGAGAAATCATTCCCTGAAAATGCTATGGAGCACAGTCCTGCTCTGACACCTGTGGTGTCCCCTTGAGACGGAGCCCCTGGTTTAGAGGGCAGCGAGTCCCTGGGAGGGACTATCTGTCCTGAGACTACCAGTCCCTGTACTTGTGTGGGAAGGTCGGTAGCCAGGATGGAACGTCTCATGGGTTCAGAGCAGAGCATCTCCTTGCAGCCCCTTAGTGGGCATGTGCTGTCCACTATGTCCCCAGGAAGGGTGTCAGGGCACTCACCGGAAGGCACTCCCATCCTTTCAGATGTGACTTCACCGTCTCCGTTTCCAGTGAGTGGAGCCAGCCAGGAGGCAGGGTCCAAAAAGGGAAGGTGCCGTTTTTGAAGCTGGACCCAGTAGAGTGTAGACCCTCTGAGAGCAGGAGGGTGGAGATGCTCAGAGGGTTCGTATTAGGGCTCAGGTCAGTGTCAGGGTCAGGTCCTGTCTGGATGAGGGCCCATTCCAGGTTAGGCTTTCAGGATGAGCATCAGGGTTGTAGGGCTAGGGTCCCGCCGGTCTTCTGGTTCTGCTGCTGCCCTTTCTCGGCTACACTTCTTGTCTTCTCATGCCATCTCCTGAGTGACCACTTTCTCTGTCTTCAGGACTTTGGAGCTGCTCCGCTCAGGGATGCGGGGTCTCAAGGACGTGCTCCATTCTGGGCTGTTCTGGATGGTCGTGGGTTCTCCCTCTCCACTCTGGGATTGGCTCCTTTGAAGCCTAGTGGGATGGCAGAACTTACTATTGCTTTTCCGAGGTGCTTGGTCACCGCCCCAAGGTTCCACGCATCTCGTTTGCATTCTCCCAGGCTGTCCAGTGTCCTTGGTGGGACAGAAGCACCTTCTTTGCGTAATATCATGCAGTCATTTGGTGTCTCTAAGAAGACCGTGACCAGAAGGCCAATCTACTAGTCAGCAACTTCCCCAAACCTGCTGTAGAAAGAACTCTATTTAAACTAATTATTTTTGAAATCTATCCTAAGAAGTTTGCTGCTATGCTAGTATGAAAACTTCCTTCTTCCCTATTTTTCATCGTGTTGCTTATGGGCCCAGCCATGAGAGGTTTTTATTTTCCTCCAATAAATGTGCCCGTTACCAACTCATGCTCCTAATTTAAATCCTAATCTAACAACCCGGGAACTGTCTTCTGTTTCCTCCTAGAATGTCTGTAGCTCCTTTGTCCGGTGTGGGAAGCCCGAGGTTTCAGCTGTGTCTGTAAATTGAATCACTGGTCTCATTGTCATGACCCCAACCCCCCAAACCTAATCTGTTGCCTTGAGTGGGTTCTAATCCTAGCAACCTTATAGGACACAGCAGAGCCACCCCACAGAGTTTCCATGGCTGTCATCTTTAGAGAAGCCCATGGCCCCGTATTTGTACGTGGACAGTGCATTTGACTCACTGACGTTTGGGTCAGCAGCTATGCCCTTAACCACTTCCCCACTAGGTCTCTTCTGTTACCTAACACGCAGAAAGAGAATTCCAGAATTGCTACGCCCATACCTGTGTACGGTTAAAAATTCTGTGTGGCTGTTTTCATCTGTAGCTTGAAAATTGTATGTTCCAGATTTTGTATTTTCCTTTCCTTTGGCCGAATTTTTGTTCCTTCTGTAGTGTGATGGTGAGATTCATTGCAAACCCCATGAAGTCTGTGTGTTTATTTTTGCGTCTTTTGTTAACGCAGCACTGTAGGATACTTCATTGTATTGTGATTCCTGTTGTTAGTTACCTTGAAGACCTGAGCGGCCTGGCCCTTCACTGCTCACCTTGGGCCTTCTCCTGACCCCTCCCACGTCCTCACTGCCCATAGAAGCCCCCTCCTCTCCCCCACCTCCCTCTCCCCACCTGGGCCTCCTCACCTCCCTTCCTATATTGACCCTTCTCCTGGTCCCTCCACCCCTCCTCCTCCATTTATATTCCCCCATTAGCCGCCTCACCTGGAGCAGCGGGTGGGACAGTGCACAGGTGAGCCTGCCCAGGGCCCTGACGCTGACCCCACCCCCCTCCTTCTCATCTGACTTCCCACACCTGAGCTTTCTCCTGGCTCCTCCCCCGTCTCCTCCCTTCCTGCTCCGTCATTGGCCCTCTCGCCTGTGCCGGTGGGCGGAGCAGCAACTAGGTGACCCGGTTCAGGGCCCTGACGCCACCGGAGGCCACGAAGGTTCGAGTGTGGAGCTGAGCTGGGGTTTCTTGCCGTTGTACTTGCTGTGCTTTCTGAAAGGTAGGAGACACGGGACCCAAGCGGGGGACCCGCTTCCCAGTGGGACGCGAGGGCACTGTAAAGGTGTTGGGGCGTCGGAGGGAGGTGGGGGCCCTGGAGGGACGCTTCCGCATCTTCTGTCCATTGCTGTAACCCCACCTGCTGGCCTCCGGGACCCTGACGGTGCCCCCCGGGCCTGGGGGCGTTCCAGGTACCTGACCAGGCTGTAAAGAACCTGGGGTGCCATGTCCCCCTCCATGACCGAAAGAAGCAGCAACACTCCACTTGTGGTTGCAGAGATTGCGGAGGGTCCAGAGCCCCATGGGGACCTGACCCAAAGACCTCACTCCCCCAGGAAATAGCATACTTGGTGGGCTCCAAAAGGGAGCCCCTGGTTACCCAGTGACTTGGTGGGAATTCAGCCTGCCACCTGTGGGGGAAAACGCAGCCACAGATTTCCCTACATCTGGGAGTTTGAAGGGTCGTGGCCAAAAGGCCCCGCGCAGTGTCGTGGGCCCATAGAGCTCGTGGGGGGCCAAGGCCTTCCACCTGTCCCG